>JBAIAC010000203.1:932500-1500820 GCA_037349315.1 Chelydra serpentina
ACATCCCAATTTGTCTGGGGTCAAACATTCGTTCCAATGTTGACCTTTAAACAGTCTTTCAAAAATATACTTAAAAAAAAAAGAAGTTTGTTTTGAAAGGACAAAAAAAAAAAAAGTTCTGTCTCGAAATTGTCAAAACAGGAAGTTCTGAGATGATCGAAACACTCCTTTTGCTGTCCCCCCTCCCCTCCCAAAAAAGATGAAACTGACAGGATCAGAAAGACGTCAATTTCCATGAAAGTGGCATTTTCTTCTACAAGGATGCTGATGGAGAGTTTCCAGTCAGCGCTGCTCAGCCCCGCATGTTACCAGACGAGCTTTTGGTGTGTTTAGGGTGACCAGACAGCAAGTGTGAAAAATCGTGACAGGGGGTGGGGTTGTAATAGGAGCCTATATAAGAAAAAGACCCAAAAGTCGGGACTGTCCATATTAATCGGGACATCTGGTCACCCTAGATGTGTTGCAGCAGCAGAATGTTTGAGATGCAAAAGGCAGCTGGCACGCAACTCCACATGCGGAGAGGCGCAGAAAGGGCTGGGGGGGCTAAGCCAATCTTTTGGGCGTCAGGTCCCCCGTCCTCAGTTTCCAGCCCCTTCTACCAGGCCCCGTGCAGCTGGGAGGGAGCTCTCCGGCCCGCCCTGGGCGGCGTGGATATTCTAGCATGGGTAAAGCCGGGCCACCTGTTGCATCAGGGAGTCACGGTCACGCGCCAGCCAGCGAACCCAACCCGTATTGATCACTGTCCAGGGTGCGCGCTGGCTGGGCCCCCAGCTGACTACGGCCGACGGCAGCATGGGGCTGCGATTAAAATTAGAAGGTGCATCAGCACCCAGACAGGCTGGGTCAGGCACTAAATACAGACGCTGGACAGCCCCCCTCCCCGCCCCCAGTAGCTTGTACCACAGCCAGATCTGTGCTAAGCAACACCCCTGAAGCTATGTGACGCAGCGCACCTTCCTGTCCAATGACCCCACTACAGTTCTGGGGGAAACCCCCCCCCCCCGTTATTTTGCATGCTGGTTGCTTATAAACTGCGGTTTCCTCGTTAAACCACCCCACTCTAATTTGACGGGAGCCTGCCTTGTTGGTATGCCCAACCGGTGCCCGCCCCTGGGTCTTGGGCTGAGATCCAGCTATGGGATAAGAGGGAAGGATCCTTTCATGGATTGAGAGCTGGTTAAAAGACAGGGAACAGAGGGTAGGAATACATGGTACATTTTCAGAATGGAGAGGGGTAACTAGTGGTGTTCCCCAAGGGTCAGTCCTAGGACCAATCCTATTCAACTTATTCATAAATGATCTGGAGAAAGGGATAAACAGTGAGGTGGCAAAGTTTGCAGATGATACTAAATGGCTCAAGATAGTTAAGTTCAAAGCAGACTGAAGAACTTCAAAAAAAAATCTCACAAAACTAAGTGATTGGGCAACAAAATGGCAAATGAAATTTAATGTGGATAAATGTCAAGTAATGCACATTGGAAAAAATAACCCCAACTATACATACAATATGATGGGGGCTAATTTAGCTACAACTAATCAGGAAAGAGATCTTGGAGTCATCGTGGATAGTTCTCTGAAGACACCCACGCAGTGGGCAGCGGCAGTCAAAAAAGCAAACAGGATGTTAGGACTCATTAAAAAAGGGATAGAAAATAAGACGGAGAATATCTTACTGCCCTTATACAAATCCATGATGCGCCCATATCTTGAATACTGCGTACAGATGTGATCTCCTCATCTCAAAA
Source organism: Chelydra serpentina (assembly GCA_037349315.1). NCBI lineage: Eukaryota > Metazoa > Chordata > Testudines > Chelydridae > Chelydra > Chelydra serpentina. The sequence continues at coordinate 934,246 of JBAIAC010000203.1, forward strand.
AAGATATACTGGCATTAGAAAAGGTTCAGAGAAGGGCAACTAAAATGATTAGGGGTTTGGAAGGGGTCCCGTATGAGGAGAGATTAAAGAGGCTAGGACTTTTCAGCTTGGAAAAGAGGAGACCAAGGGGGGATATGATAGAGGTCTATAAAATCACGAGTGGTGTGGAGAAAGTGAATAAGGAAAAGTTATTTACTTGTTTATTTATATCTGCCCCTGGACATTTCCACTGCATGCATCCGATGAAGTGGGGATTCACCCACGAAAGCTTATGCTTCAATACCTCTGTTAGTCTATAAGGTGCCACAGGACCCTTTGTCGCTTCTACAGATCCAGACTAACACGGCTCCCCTCTGATACTTTACTTGTTCCCGTAATACAAGAACTAGGGGGTCACCAAATGAAATTAATGGGCAGCAGGTTTAAAACAAATAAAAGGAAGTTCTTCTTCACACCTGTGGAACTCCTTGCCTGAGGAGGTTGTGAAGGTTAGGATTATAACACAATTTAAAAGAGAACTGGGTAAATTCGTGCAGGTTTAGTCCATTAATGGCTATTAACCAGGATGGGTAAGGAATGGTGTCCTTAGCCTCTGTTTGTCAGAGGGGGGTGATGGATGGCAGGAGAGAGATCACTTGATCATTACCTGTTAGGTCCACTCACTCTGGGGCACCTGGCATTGTCCACTGTCGGTGGACAGGACACTGGGCTAGATGGACCTTTGGTCTGACCCAGTCTGGCCGTTCTTATGTTCTTAACTCATTCCACCCCCCGCCCTCGCTTACCGGCCAGTTCGGCTTTCTCCAGCCTGGATGCTAGAAGCTCTGGGTTCAGATGCTTACCAGAGCCACGCATGTAACCCACTGCGCGGGGTCTTTTTCTACCCCCACCCCCCCCACGCCTGTGCTGGGGACGGACCAGGCTCTCATTCCGAGCCTTGCAGCCCCCCCATCTGATCCCCAGTCTGGGCCGTCACCCAGCCTCGAGAGTCACCCTGGGGTGTATGCTGGGGGACAGACACAAAGCAAAAAACTCAGACCCATCTCATCGTAGCCAGCCCTGGCTCCGTACCCCACTCCTCTCCCCCCAGAGCCAGCCCCCCCATTCCCTGCCCCTACCCCACTCCTCCCCCCCATCCCTGCCCCCTACCCCACTCCTCTCCCCCCAGAGCCAGCCCCCCCATCCCTGCCCCCCCACCCCACTCCTCCCCCCTGAGCCAGCCCCCCCATTCCCTGCCCCTACCCCACTCCTCCCCCCATCCCTGCCCCCTACCCCACTCCTCCCCCCCGAGCCAGCCCCCCCATCCCTGCCCCCCTACCCCACTCCTCTCCCCCCCGAGCCAGCTCCCCCATCCCTGCCCCCCTACCCCACTCCTCTCCCGCCCGAGCCAGCCCTGCCCCACTCCTCTCCCCCTATCCCCTCCCGACCCCCGCCTTACCGGGGCTCTGTCCCATCGAGCAGGGGCCGCCAGCGCCGGGCCGCCCAGGAGCAGCAACAGCCCCCAGCGGAGGCAGGACATGGCTCGGGGCGAGGCGAATCCCAGAGGCGGCTCCCCAGCGCCGGGCGCCCGGTTTATAAAGCCGGAGCGATCCCCCCGCTCCCGCCCCGCATGTCAGGGCTTCTCCAGCCGCTCCGCCAGCCACGTGGAGTCATCGGGCAACAACAGCTGGGGGGAGGAGCCACGCCCCCTGGTGTACAAAGCCACGCCCACTCCCTCTGCCCACCTGGGGGAGGAGCCACGCCCCCTGGGTACAAGCCACGCCCACTCCCTCTGCCCCGCGAGGGAGGAGCCACGCCCCTGGTGTACAAGCCACGCCCACTCCCTTTTGCCCACCTGGAGGAGGAGCCACACCCACCCCCTCTGCCCACCTGGGGGGGAACTTACCTCACCCCCCCCCCCAAGGCTCCTGCAGCTCCTGCTCCCCTCTCCCTAGGGCCTGGGGAGTCTAATGCCCCTCTCAGCAGGGGCGAGCCAGGGGCATCCGGCGGGTATTTGGCTTGCAGCGGGGTCAGCCCCAGGATCTTAGCGAGCCAAGGCAGGCGAGGGGCTATCTTGCATCCCCCCGGCCCCCCACCTTCTGTGAGTGAGAGAGACGTGCTTGCCCACTGCCCCGGGGGCTCTTCTTCCAGGGCTCCGTGGCACGGGAAAGCGCCTCTGTCACCCGCAGAAGCCGGGCCCATGTTGCAAGACAGCACCTCACCTGCCACGGGTCCGGGGAGACAAGCTCCGGCCACAGCGGCGGGGTGCAGACGCAGCCCCCAGGGATGGAAGTGAATCCACCTCTTTGAGAGGCCGGGGCTAGGTCGCTGGACGCCGGAGTCATGTCTACGCCGGGGGGTGAGATTCGGTGACCCTTGTGGGCGCCTCGATTCGAACCCTATGAATCTATCCCCAGCGCTGAGGGGACAACGTCGCTCTCAGCCCTGAGCGCCGTAGCTAGGTCAATGTCATTTTTAAGGTAGACCCGGCTCCAGATTAGACAGGCAGGGTGGAGGGGGATGCTTAGGGGAGCCTCCCCCCCAACACAGAAGCAGCCCCGCTCAGGAGAGCACCAGGGAAGATGAGCAGGCGGGAGGTTGCCAGACGGTGACTGAGACCAGCTGAAATGCCCCAGTGCAAAAACACCTCCCAGGTGACTCCGACCACTATGTTACCCTCTCTCAGCCAGGCTGTTACAGCGGGTGGCTGCTGTTACAGCGGGTGGCTGAGAGTGCTGCGCTCCGCCCCCGAGGCAGCTGCATTTCAGCCGCAGAAAAACCCATTGAGGCAGGGCAGTGGGGTAGGAGGGACTCAGGCCACCTGGGTTCTATTCCTGGCTGGTCACTCCCCCACTTTGTGCCTCAGTTTCCCCTCCCCTCCTTTGTCCATTTAGGCCCAGCGCCTCAAAAAGAACTTGGATGCTTAATTCGCATTGCCAGCGGCTGGGGCTAAGCGCTTGGGGGCTGTCCCTCACCCTGCATATGTACAGTAATACAACAAAGAGCAACCACAAACCCTCCCGCCCACCCTCCGCCAGGCCTTGCGTTTCTAGAGGTTCTCTATTTTTATTTAAAGAAAGAGTAACCAAGCGGGCCAAAGTCCTTTTTATAGCCCTCCCTTCACAGGGGGGGAAGGTCATAAATATACAGCCCCTGACGTACGCCGAAGGTTGAGGAGTTTAAGGTCACTTCCCCTTTAAGCCGGGATTCCCACGCGCTGGGTTCCTGGCCCTAGAGAGAAGTGGTAAAGCTCACAGCACATTATTGGAACAGCCTCAAATTGTGGGGGGAACTAAATGGCTGGTTAGTTACATTCATCTGGATTTGGGGTCGGGGGAGGGTATGGTGCAGCCCTTGGGATGGAAAGTGTTGCTGGGGCATCAGGGCAAGTTGCCCCCCTCTCCCCCCCACTGTGCCCCTTGGGCGTATATGCCAGCCCTGCTGCTGAGAGGATATTGGATTTGTTTTCCCCCTGCCTCCCGGCTGAGTTTCCCTGCAGAGAGGCAGCTCTTTTGCCCCTTTCCCACTGGGCTGCGACCTCCCAAACCCATACAGGGCGGGACCACCCTGCCCCCCCGCTCTCCAGACCGCAGCGCCCCGGCTCTGGGCTGCAGCTGGGAGCCTAAATAACCAACACGGCCCCCAGGTTCGTAGAACTCCGAGAGAGGGAAAGGCCGTCCCGGCTTGGGACACCCACTCCCCCGAGTTGTGCCCGGCAGAGATGGAGATGCCCCATCCGCAGTAGGATTGTCCCCTCCAGTCATTTCCCCTGGGCTTCGGCCGTTCCTAGTTACAAGTCAATAGGGCTTCCACGCCTTCCGCTAGCCGCTCCAACACCTGTTTGCTCCGCCCCTTGGGAAGTTTGGGTTTGTTTTTTCCCCAGGTGTCCCGAGATATTAGGACCCGGGAGGCTCTGGGGAGAGTCCGGCCTCAGTCCCGAGGTCGCTGGGCTTTGGATGCACGGACTGGACGCTCCCATCCGGCCAGCCTCTGATTTTGCACCGTCTCTGCCCCGGCCTTATATTGGTTCCTGAGCAGGGGCCGGGCCATCGCCCTCAGACGGGGCTTCCTGTTCCTCTCCCTTCAGCTTGTAAACAAAGCAGCAGGAGGCGCTGTGGGATTTGAGGGATGCCGAGCGGGTCTGCTGGGGGCGGCTGTCCTCCGCCAGGAGCCGGGAGGTGCTGTCCGTCACCAGGAAAAGACCATAGGCCTCTGGGTTGGAGACGCCATATTTCTTGCTGCAGACCACGCACACGGAGGCCGCGGTCATGTGGGCGGGAACGGGGATAGCCTTCTGGTTCGCGAAGGGCTCTTGGAAGGAGACGTAGAGGATGTCCTGAGAGAAGGAGAGGGGGAGAAAAATAAATCAAGCAGACCAGAGGCTATGGTAATGGGCACCCTGTACAGACCATAGACAGATCAGATTACAGAGAATGTGGGTAGGGCACTGGACTGGCACTCGCAAGATCTGGGCTCTATTCCTGCTGAGTGATCTTGGACAAGTCCTGTCCCCGCTCTGTGTCTCAGTTTCCCCTCCCACAGTTTGTCTAGGTGGGGGGTGCTAAAGGAGCACTCAAGGCCATCGCGGAGAAGCTAAATGAATTCTTTGCATCGGTCTTCACAGCTGAGGATGTGAGGGAGATTCCCAAACCCGAGTCATCCTTTTCAGGTGACACATCTGAGGAACTGTCCCAGACTGAGCTATCATTAGAGGAGGTTTTGGAACAAATTGATAAATTAAACAGCAATAAGTCACCAGGACCAGATGGGATTCACCCAAGAGTTCTGAAGGAACTTAAATGTGAAATTGCAGAACTACTAACTGTCGTCTGTAACCGATCATTTAAACCAGCTTCTGTACCAGATGACTCAAGGACAGCTGATGTGACGCCAATTTTTAAAAAGGGCTCAAGAGGTGATCCCGGCAATTACAGGCCTGTCAGCCTGACTTCAATACCGGGCAAAGTGGTTGAAACTATAATAAAGAACAATATTGTCAGACACATAGATGAACATAATTTGTTGGGGAATAGTCAACATGGTTTTAGTAAAGGGAAATCACGCCTCGCCAATCTACTAGAATTCTTTGAAGGGGTCAACAAGCATGTGGACAAGGGGGATCCAGTGGATATAGAGTACTTAGATTTTCAGAAAGCCTTTGACAAGACCCCTCACCAAAGGCTCTTACGCAAAGTAAGCTGCCACGGGATAAGAGGGAAGGTTCTCTCATGGATCGGTAACTGGTTAAAAGATAGGAAACAAAGGGTAGGTATACATGGTCAGTTTTCAGACTGGAGAGAGGCAAATAGTGGTGTCCCCCAGGGGTCTGTTCTGGGCCCAGTCCTATTCAACATATTCATAAAGGATCTGGGAAAAGGGGTAAACAGTGATGTGGCAAAATTTGCAGACAATACAAAATTACTAAAGATAGTTAAGTCCCAGGCAGACTGCGAAGAGCTACAAAAGGATCTCTCAAAACTGGGTGACGGGGCAACAAAATGGCAGATGAAACTTAATGTTGATAAATGCAAAGTAGTGCACATTGGAAAACATAATCCCAACAATACATATAAAATGATGGGGTCTAAATTAGCTGTTACCACTCAAGAGAGAGATCTTGGGAGTCACTGTGGATAGTTCTCTGAAAACAGCCACTCAATGTGCAGCAGCAGTCAGAAAAGCAAACAGAATGCTGGGAATAATTAAGAAAGGGGTAGATAATAGGACAGAAAATATCATGTTGCCTCTATATAAATCCATGGTACGCCCGCATCTTGAATACTGTGTGCAGATGTGGTCACCCCATCTCAAAAAAGATCTATTGGAATTGGAAAAGGTTCAGAAAAGGGCAACAAAAATGATGAGGGGTATGGAACGGCTGCCGTATGAGGAGAGACTAATAAGACTGGGACTTTTCAGCTTGGAAAAAGAGATGGCTAAGGGGAGATATGATTGAGGTCTATAAAATCATGACTGGTGTAGAGAAAGTAGATAAGGAAGTGTTGTTTACTACTTCTCATAACACAAGAACTAGGGGTCATCAAATAAAATTAATAGGCAGCAGGTTTAAAACAAATAAAAGGAAGTATTTCTTCACACAACGCACAGTCAACCTGTGGAACTCCTCGCCAGAGAGTGTTGTGAAGACCAAGACCATAACAGGGTTCAAAAAAGAACTAGCTAAGTTCATGGAGGATAGGTCCATCAGTGGCTAATAGCCAGGATGGGCAGGGATGGTGTCCCTAGCCTCTGTCTGCCAGAAGCTGGGAATGGGCGACCGGGGATGGATCACTTGATGATTCCCTGTTCTGTTCATTCCCTCTGGGGCATTAACGTTTACAAACTTGATAACTTTACACAGAGTGAAGCTTTGTTACTTGGCTCCTCGTCATCACCATTTTCTCTCTGAATAAGGGTTCTGTGCCTTTAAGAAGGCGGGGCTTTACGATCCCCAACTCCTGGGAGAAGCTATGTGTATATAAGCAAGGGAAGACACCTGGCTGATAGCTATGCTCAAATTCAGCTCTTTGGGCCTGCCTCTCGGTGGGCTGCTCATATCAACAGGATGGCGGGAGAGGCTAAAACTCAGGCCTCTCTGCTCCAAAAGCATTGGCGATGAAGGAGAATCTCCCTTAGCTTTTAGTGTTGGGTCTATGACACACGCACAGCTGAGCAATTCCATCTCCGCGCACAGGGGGAAGAGGAACGCCGCGACAACTCATTGCAACACCCAGAAGCCCGTTAGTCCTTCCAGCCCAAGGTGCTTCCCCAAATATGGGTCTGTAGCATGCTGGGAAAACGCTGGACTCTGACCTGGTCACGCCGGTTTAGGGGCAAGCAGCAGAACTACGCGGCGCTGATCGGTCCCAGAGGTAGGGGGCACCGCCCATCCGGACTACAAAGTTATTAGCTCCCTTATATACATGTTCTCAAACACACCGAGAACCCACTTCTCCATAGTATTAAGCACTTTGGGGTTGGTTCACTGGGATCCCAATTTCCCGGGTCACGCACCTGCTGCGCACTGCTCGTCCCCTCCTGTCTTTTTTCCTACTAGCTACGCATCGGACATGTTTACGAGGCGACCGTGAATTCATGCTTATACGGTTATTCTGCGTGTCCTTGCTCAGAATAAACCAATGATCCCATTTTTCACAGACGGGAAAACTGAGTCAGAGAGGCGAAGGGACTGACCCCAAAGGCCACCCAGTAAGTCAGGGCCAAAGAACCCAGGCACCCTGGCTCCCTGTCATAATGAGTAGACCATGTTATCCTAGAGCCAGCAATAGAATCCAGGAGTCCTGACTCCCAGCCTGCTCTGCTGCTCTGATCCACTAGAGTAGACCCTTCCCAAAGCTAGGAGTAACCCAGGAGTCCTGACTCCCATCCTTCCCCCACTCTAACCACTAGACCCCACTCTCTTCGCAAAGCTGGGCATAGGACCTTGGACTCCCGACTCCCAGCCCCCCCCCCGCACTAACCACTAGCCCCCTCCCCCCGCCAGAGGCAGGTACAGAACCCAGGAGACCCCCCCTTAGAGCGGTGACCTCCCCGGTGCAGCCGGCCCTACCTGGGAGCGGCGCCGGCTGTGTTGGTTGTGGTGGATGGTGCGCCGGCGCTGCCACCGGTGGATGGAGTCCTGCGCTTCGATGCTGATCTGCCGGGTCACCATGGCCGACTGGAAGTTGCTGATGTGGTAAAGAGCCCCGAACCAGGTGGTGAGGTAGTAGCCACCTGCAGGAAGGGGAGGAATGCGGGGCTCAGACGTCAGGGGCCCGTGGGCATGCCCGTCACCCCCTAGGGGCCGGCACGCCGAGAGGATAAAAGGCCTACTACTGCTGCCGGCAAAACTCAGCTCAGCCATCGGGGGGCTGCGGGTGTGTGACCAGGCCATGGTTCGACCGGGGGGGGCAGGGGGAAATGCTCAGCGCCTGGCTCCCAACCCCACAAGCCACCGGGTCGGCCAGCCCGGCCGCAGGCTCACCCCCAGCGGGGGCACCCGGGGGGGGCCCCGCCCGGCTGGGGAAGGGCTGGGCCAGGCCTCTGACCTTCTCCCTGCAGCTGGCTGGGCTCCAGCAGCTCCATCATGTACTCCACGTCCAGCTGCACCGAGACGATGTCGCACTTCACCAGGACGTAGGTCAGCACCGGCAGGAAGTCGTCCGCCCCGTAGACCTCTGAGCAGAGAGAGAGAGAGAGAGACACGCGGTGAGAACGTCCCCCGTGGGGCCAGTCCCAATACCCCGGGGGGGGCGATCCCATCACCCGCAGGGGTCAGTCCCAATACCCTGGGGGGGCCGATCCATCTAGGGTGACCAGACAGCAAGTGTGAAAAATCAGGACAGGGGGTGGGGGGTAATAGGAGCCTATATAAGAAAAAGACCCCAAAATCGGGACTGTCCCTATAAAATCGGGACATCTGGTCACCCTAGATCCATCCCACTCCCCGCAGGGGCCAGTTCCAATACCCCAGTGGGGGCCAATCCCAATACCCTGGGGTGGGGGGACTGAATCTGTCCCCCCCACAAGGGCCAATCCCATCCCCCCCACCCCGCAGAGGGGCCTGTCCCAATTCCCTGGGGGCTGTGTGTTTGGATCCCACCCCCCGTGGGGCCAGTCCCAACACCCCAGGGTGGGGTAGGACACCATCTTTGGGGGCTGGGGGGCGGCTAAGTGGGTTGCCCCGGCGCTGGGGGCAGGTGGCCCGGGCAGCCCCCCCCCCCCCCGCCCCCAGCCAGCCTCCCCTACCCTTGCCGCCCGCGCCGTGGTTCATGGCCTCGTAGATCAGCTTGCAGGCCTTGAGCAGCTGGGCCTCCTTCTTCTTGGGCGAGTAGGCCTGGTGCATCTGGAGCAGCCGGGCCTGGATGCGCTCGAGGGCCGGGGCGTCGGGGACGCCGGCCGTCACCCCCAGCTCCGCCAGGCTCTGGCGGCCCATGCTCAGCTGGTGATCCCGCAGCTTCTGCAGGCTGCCGTCCCGGCTGTGGAAGTCCAGCAGCTGGGCGTAGATGCAGTCCCGCAGCGGCTTCAGGACGCACTTGTACAGGGCCGCCTCCACCACTGAGCCTGGGGGGGGGGCGGGGGAGAGAGGGGACGGAGAGAGGGTGTCGGGGGGGGGGGGGGTGTCAGGCACAGGGCAAGAGCTCGGGGCTCCGGATCAGGAACCTCGTCTCCACTGGGCCTGCTACAAGGGGTCAGGCAACCGGGGCTGGGGCCCAGGCAGGCAGGGGAAGCTGCAAAAGTGACGAGGGGAGGGAAGTTCAGTGGTTAGAGCAGGGGGGGCTGGGAGCCAGGACGCCTGGGTTCTCTCCCCAGCTCTGGGAGGGGAGTGGGGGTCTAGTGCCTAGAGCAGAGGGGGCTGGGAGCCAGGATGCCTGGGTTCTCTCCCCAGCTCTGGGAGGGGAGTGGGGGTCTAGTGCCTAGAGCAGAGGGGGCTGGGAGCCAAGGCGCCTGGGTTCTCTCCCCAGCTCGGGGAGGGGAGTGGGGGTCTAGTGCCTAGAGCAGAGGGGGCTGGGAGCCAAGGCGCCTGGGTTCTCTCCCCAGCTCTGGGAGGGGAGTGGGGGTCTAGTGCCTAGAGCAGAGGGGGCTGGGAGCCAAGGCGCCTGGGTTCTCTCCCCAGCTCGGGGAGGGGAGTGGGGATCTAGTGGTTAGAGCAGGGGGCGCTGGGAGCCAGGACTCCTGGGTTCTCTCCCCAGCTCTGGGAGGGGAGTGGGGGTCTAGTGCCTAGAGCAGAGGGGGCTGGGAGCCAGGACGCCTGGGTTCTCTCCCCAGCTCGGGGAGGGGAGTGGGGATCTAGTGGTTAGAGCAGGGGGCGCTGGGAGCCAGGACGCCTGGGTTCTCTCCCCAGCTCTGGGAGGGGAGTGGGGGTCTAGTGCCTAGAGCAGGGGCGGCTGGGAGCCAGGACGCCTGGGTTCTCTCCACAGCTCTGGGAGGGGAATGGGGGTCTAGTGCCTAGAGCAGAGGGGGCTGGGAGCCAGGACGCCTGGGTTCTCTCCCCAGCTCGGGGAGGGGAGTGGGGATCTAGTGGTTAGAGCAGGGGGGGCTGGGAGCCAGGACGCCTGGGTTCTTTCCCCAGCTCTGGGAGGGGAGTGGGGGTCTAGTACCTAGAATAGAGGGGGCTGGGAGCCAGGACTCCTGGGTTCTCTCCCCAGCTCGGGGAGGAGAGTGCGAAACCACACACCCAGAGCACTTTGTTCTCTCCCTTAAAGCATCGCTGACACCGAACCCCTCCCCGCCCCGCCTCGTGGAGCTGGGACCCGTTATCCGCTGCCCTGCCCGAGCCGCCCCCCTTTCCCCGCCTGGCACCAAGCTGTCCTCCCCCAGGAGTGGGGGGGTGAAGCCTCTGGGCCCCCCCTCCAGCACCAAGGGCCAGGCCCGGTTCCCCTTTAAGAGCTCTCCTCTCTTCCAGCCCCCCCAGTCCCCCCCGCTCGGCCTCAGCTTCCTGCCCAGGCGCTCACTGACACCCCAGAGCCGGGGCGGATGCTGCAGCGGGCTGGGGGGGCGGTTTGACCACAGTGGCCTTTCCGGCTGCATTTACAGACAGCGCTTCTCTTCCTGGAGGGGCTATTTATAATCCTCGACGGGGGGTCCCGCCACTAGCTTACCCGTGACGCGCTCCAGCTTGGGGGTGGGGGAAAATCTATTCAGGGGTCCTTCCCCCCACCAATTGTCTGTCCCCCCCCCCCCCCGCCCCAAGACCGGGTGGAGTCTAGGCAACCTCCCCCCCAGCGCATCTCACCCCCACCCCGGAGATGGAAGTGTGTGTGTGGGGGAGGGGAAATCTGTCTGTGGCCTGTTCAGGCCTTGGGCACTCTGCTGAGAAATGCCCCCCGCCCCCCCTCCAAAAATAAAAATAAAAAATTGTGCAGCCGGGAAGCGGCTGAGATCTAGCAAGCTTGTTCCATGCAATGGGCCCATGTGTGGGGGATGGGAAATGATTGGGCCGGGGGGGGGGGGGCGCTGCTGACGCGGGCTGGATCCAAAGCAGTGACCTCAAGGTGGGATCCACCAGGCCAGCCCCCTGCCCTCCCCCCACCGCCTAGAGAATTCCTCACATGGGGGACGGGAACGTCCCCCTTCTTCCGCATCCCTCACCCTGTACCCAGACCCCATCCCATCCCATCCTACTGCCCCCTCCGTACCCAGCCCACCCCATTTAACCGTCCCCCCTACCCAGCCCCAAGCCCACCCCCAACCTACCGCCCCCCTATGCCCACCCCCATCCTACCGCCCCCACCACGGACCCAGCCCCCAGCCCACCCCATCCTACCGCCCCCCCCATCCTACCGCCCCCTCCGTACCCAGCCCACCCCATCCAACTGTCCCCCCTACCCAGCCCCAAGCCCACCCCCAACCTACCGCCCCCCTATGCCCACCCCCATCCTACCGCCCCCCCACGGACCCAGCCCCCAGCCCACCCCATCCTACCGCCCCCCCCATCCTACCGCCCCCTCCGTACCCAGCCCACCCCATCCAACTGTCCCCCCTACCCAGCCCCAAGCCCACCCCCAACCTACCGCCCCCCTATACCCAGCCCACCCCCATCCTACCGCCCCCCCACGGACCCAGCCCCCAGCCACTGCCCCCCACAACTTGAACCCAAAACCCAGCTCCCAGACGCCTCCCCTCCCCAGCTCCCAGATGACCCCACCCCCTGGAGCCCGAGGCCCAGTTCCCAGCGCTCCCCCACCCCCACCCCGTACCCAGGTCCGTCTCCTCCAGGTCCCCGTACTCCCAGGCGTCCTGCAGCTCCGAGCTCTCGCACAGGTAGCCCCGGAGGCTGCTGATCATCTGGCGGATCTCCTGCAGCAGCTCGGTGCTGGTGGGGTGCCGGGCCGCCCCTCCCCGCAGCACGTGCCCCACGAAGTTCTGCACCAGGCCCCCGACGTAGGAGGCCGGCTCCTGCGTCACCTCCTGGACCCGCTTGGCCAGCCGGCGCTCGGCCGAGAGGAAGCTGGTCAGGGCGCTGCCCACGGCCGAGAGCCGGTGCAGCACCCGGCCCGGCAGCGCCGCCGACGGGGGCTTCTTGCGGGGCGTGGCCGGGTGGGCCTCGGCCTCCTCCTCCACGCTGCTGACCGACAGCGAGTCCAGCTCGGGGATGGGGGGCAGGAGCAGGCTGTCCCGGGCCCCCAGCAGCGAGGACTCCGAGTGGGACTTCTTCAGCGCCCAGGGGGCGTCCAAGGCCCCCTCGATCCAGGAGACCCGGTGCGGGGAGGCCGGGCCCTCCTGCCGCTCGGCCGGCGGCGGGGACGACGAGTCCTCGGACAGGTTCCAGGCCGGACGGCGCACCAGCAGCTTCCGCTTCACTGAGGCCGGGGGGGCATCGCCTGCTGGGGAGAGCAGGGGGGCTGAGGGGCTGGCGTCTGGCTCACCTAGAGCGCGGCTTGCGCCCGTCGCCCCGCGCAACGCCCGCTAGAGCGTTATCCCAGGATAACAACCTACTACAAGGCCGCAAAAGGGAGCGACTCCTTCTAGATCTGGCTGGCCGCTAGGGGCTCTGGGGGGGGAGGAATTTATGCCCCCTCCCTACCCCTGATCCTGAGTGCAGGGCAATTCCGCCCCCCAGGAGCCTGCAATATGGCGGGGGGGGGGACCCCTGTGGGAGAGGAGAAAGGGAGCAGCCCAGGCACTAAAGGCTTAGCCAGGGTGTTACACAGGTGCCCCCACCCCACTGAGTCCCAGCCCCCCCAGCCTGATCCCAACAGCTCCACCCCCAAACCGGCAGGCCGCTGGCGCTTACCTTTGCCCGGCTCCCCCTCTTTCCCGGGCTCCGGGGCTCCCGGCTGGCCCGTCTCGGCGTCGACGGGCGCCGGCGGCTTGTCCAACGGGCCAGGCCCCTGCCCGTTCTTCAGCCGGATGGTGCCCCCTCTCTCGGGCAGGTGGAACAGGGGCGGCCCCCCGGCGGGGAGCCAGCTCTCGCCGCTGTGCTCCGACAGGAAGAGGGGGTTGATGATGCAGAGCGCCCCGTCCTCCGACGTCACCCGGATGCAGCAGCCCGGGCCACTCATCTCCGGGGGGCTGGAGGGCTCGGGGCTGGACCCCATGTTCTCTTCCGCCTCGCCTGTGGCCGACGTCTTAAAGGGGGGGCTCCAGAACCCTGCCGGGGACACCGGGCAGCAGGAGACGGACATGAGCCCCTGGGCAGTCGGAACCCAGCTGTTGGGTGGAGGGGGGTCCGCGCTGTATGCGGAGGGTAGGACACAGCTATCTTTCCTGCCCCACTGTCATGCTCTGGGGCTTACTAGTTAAAGTGGGGCGGAGTGGGAGCCAGGACACCTGGGTTCTATCCCCAGCTCTGGGAGGGGAGTGGGGTCTAGTGGTTAGAGTAGAGGGGGCTGGGAGCCAGGACACCTGGGTTCTATCCCCAGCTCTGGGAGGGGAATGGGGTGCAGTGGTTAGAGCAGGGGGGCTGGGAGCCAGGACTCCTGGGTTCTATCCCCAGCTCTGGGAGGGGAGTGGGGTCTAGTGGTTAGAGCTGGGAGGCAGGATTCCTGGGTTCTCTCACCCGGCTCCATACAGAGGCCGACCTGACCCCGCCCGCAGTGAGGGTGTCTGGCTTCCTCGTGGAGGCCCTGGCTGAGGGTGAAATCGCCCTCAGGGGGTGGGGGGGCACTCACTCATGCCCAGGGCCACGCAGGCATCCAGTTCGGCCCTGCCGAGGCGTTGCAAGGCGGCCGGGAGCCGCAGCGGGAGGGGCAGCACATCCCTGCAAGCAAGAGAGACCAGCAGCCGGTTAGCAGAGGGTGCAGGGCAGCAAGGACCCTCCCGATGCCCGCACTGGCCAAGGCCCCGGTCCGGACTCCCGCATGGGCCGGGGTCCTGCCTTCCTGGCACCAGCCAGACCCCCAGATGCCCGCACCGGCCAGGGCCCTGCCCTTCCGTCGCCCGTGTTGGGTCCCTCCATCCCGTCCCCCAGAATGGAAGAAGCAGGGGTGCTGCGGGGGAGGGGCATGCCCCACGCTGGGCGGCTGCAGGAGGAAGTGACCGTGGCCACCCTGCCCCCACCCCCGCAGCTTCCTCAAACCCAGGCCAGCGCCCATCAATTCCACTTCCTGAAAAGCTGGGCTAGGGGTTGCGGGATGCCCCCATCCCTGAAGGGTGCCCCCCTCCCCCAAATTACACCCCCACGTCCCCTCTGCTAGGGGGCTTTTCACCCGACGTCTCTCCTTCCGAGTGGGGGCAGGTTACTGGGTCTTTAAGAGTGAGTGGGGTGGGGGTGGGGAGGCAGGCGTCCTGGCTCCCAGGCCGCCCCCCGGCTGTAACCGCTAGACCCCCACGCCCCTCCCAGAGCTGGGGTAGAACCCAGGAGTCCTGGCTCCCAGCCCCTAACTGATAGAGGCAAAGGCCCAGCCCTGGGGACAGGAGAGCAGAGACTATGGGGAAGTGTCACCTGCCCCCTCCCGTTCCCGCCGCCCCCCCCCCCCCCCCCAGCCCCACTCACCTGCTCACGGAGAGGAAGGCGACCAGTTCCAGTAGGCCCAGGAAACGCAGCTGGGACCCTTCCAGGCAAACAGCTGGGAGAGAGAGAGAGACGGGGTCTGAGACACAGAGTGGGGCCCCAGCGCAGCCTAGGTGTGTGTGTGTGTGGGGGGGGGGGACTGCAGGGGGCTCACCCGGCAGCAGAAGCCGGCTGGACGTTTTCCCCAGTCGGGAGTCTCCTGAGCTCTTAAGAAGCGGCTTGGTCTGGGTTGGGGCACGTCACAGGCCAGGCCGGTTCCAAAGGGTGAGTGGGGGTGGGGAGCTGGGGAAAGAACCCAGGAGTCCTAACACCCAGCCTCCTCCCGGCTCTAACCACTAGAACCGTGCTTCTCAACCTTTTTTTGTTTCCCCCCCTGCAGACCACTTGAAAATTGTCGAGGGTCTCGGCGGACCGCTTCACGAGCTTTCCAAATATTGCTTGCACCGTTAGCTAGCTATTGTAAAGCGCTTTTATCCAAAGCCCCCCGGACGCCTGGTCCTTAAAGGACCTTTAAGGTCCAAAGGTCCTTAAAAAAACAAGAATGATAATTAACGTTTTTTGTTCTACAAATAAAAGCCCACGACTCATATTTTCATATCAGCAGTTTTACCTTTCTAATGCGACGGATGTGCCCTCTCTCCCCTGCCACGGCAGCCCCCGAGCTGGGGCTGGGAAGGGGGGGGGGGGAGAGAGGGAGAGACCCCCCCTCCTTCCCAGCCCCAGCTCCCCCCACCCCCTCTTCTTGCCCCACTGCCCCCTCTCACCTACCCCCTATCCCCCCCCAAGGCCACCACCTCACCTTACACGGGCATCTGCGCGGCTCCGCTAATTAGGTGGGTGGCCCGTCGTTCTCTCGTGTGCGGCTGCCCAGGGAATAGGGGCCCTTAGAGGGAACTAACCACGGACCACTGGTGGTCCACGGAGAACCTCTGCACTAGACCCCACTGTCCTCCCAGAGCTGGGGAGAGAACCCAGGAGTCCTGACACTCAGCCACCTCCCCGCTCAAACCACTAGACCCCACTCCCCTCTCAGCGTTCTCTCCCAGGAGTCCTGGCTCCCAGCCCCCCTGCTCTAACCACTATCTGGCATTGTCCGGCACTCATTTAAAACAGGTACAAGCCTCGGCTACTTCCTGATTCTCCCAGCCCTGATCCGCACTGACCCCTTAGGGGAAAGTCCGAGGCCCAGCGTGGCCGTACCCCAATCCGTTCCCTTCAGGGCTGCCCCCATCTGCCCCCGCCCTGGGCACAGAACATGTCTGCAGCCGAGATCGACAGAGATAAGCCGCCCCGACTCTTCCCAGAAGCGAGGAGGAAGCTACGACAGTCCACCCAGATGCCAGCGCAGGGTGGGGGCGTGGGCACGCCTGGGGCCTTCACATCACTAACCCTGGGGCTGACGGAGGTTCTGGCTGGGGATAAAACCCAGGAGTCCGGGCGGAAGGGGGTGGGATTTTTCTATCCACCTGCTTGACCTTGGACCCAGACCTGCCATCACTCTGTGCCTCGGTTTCCCCCCAGCCAGCTTTGCACCAAGCCAAGCTCCCTGCACTGCCCCTTCTCCACCTCCGGCAGCTGCCTCCTCTCCCCAGCAGATTCACCCTTCACAGCTCCCCACCCTTCCAACACCCCCAGCCACGAGGATCTGTCCACAACCTGCAACCCAAGCCAGATGCACCTTTGAGAGAGACCTGGCAGGAGCACCGGACAGGGAACTCGGACACCAGGGTTCCATCCATCCCCGGCTCCTTTACCAGGAACGAGAAGGAAAGGGGTTGATGGAGGCAAAGGAGTTGCTGGCTGGGAACGGGAACCCAGGAGTCCTGAGTTCAATCCCCGCCCTCTGTATGATCTTGGGCCAAGAGCTGTCATCTTCCTGTGCCTCAGTTTACCCCATCTATCCTAAAAATGGGGAGGATTTAACCTCCCCACTAAGATATCTTAAAGGGGGGAAACTGAGTCACAGAGAGGGGAACAGAGTTGTTCAAGGCTACACAGCGAGTTAGGAGAAAAGAAGCCAGGAGTCCTGACTCCCAGACCAACCCCTGCTCTAACCACTAGAGCCACTCCCCTCCCAGTGCCGGGGACAGAACCCAGGAGTCCTGGCTCCCAGCCCCCTTCGCTCTAACCACTAGGCCCCACTCCCCTCCCAGAGCTGGGGATAGAACCGAGGAGTCTGGACGCCCAGCCCCCCTGCTCTTACCCCTGGACCCCGCTCCCCTCCCTGAGCTGGGGATAGAACCAAGGAGTCTGGACGCCCTGCCCCCCTGCTCTAACCACTAGACCCCACTCCCCTCCCCGAGCTGGGGATAGAACCCAGGAGTCCTGGCTCCCAGCCCCCTCCGCTCTAACCACTGGACCCCACTCCCCTCCCAGAGCTGGGATAGAACCCAGGAGTCCTGGCTCCCAGCCCCCTCCGCTCTAACCACTGGACCCCACTCCCCTCCCAGAGCTGGGATAGAACCCAGGAGTCCTGGCTCCCAGCCCCCCCTGCTCTAACCACTAGACCCCACTCCCCTCCCCGAGCTGGGGATAGAACCCAGGAGTCCTGGCTCCCAGCCCCCTCCGCTCTAACCACTGGACCCCACTCCCCTCCCAGAGCTGGGATAGAACCCAGGAGTCCTGGCTCTCAGCTCCCCCTGTTCTAATCACTAAACACCTCCCTAGCTGGGAGCTTCCCTTTCCTGCCCCACATACCTCATCAAGGGAGCATGAGCTGGGAAGGGGTGAAGCTCGGAGGCTGGCACTGAAACCCAGAGCAGCGTTGCCATCGGGAGCAGCCGGCTGCCTCCTGGGGGGCGGGTGGGTCTAGTCCGCAGCCCCTCCCCGGGATGCCCGGCCTGGCATCAGATCCTTCCCCCTCCGGGCTTTTGCTAGAGCTGGGGCCCTTCCCTTTTCTTGTGCAGTCGGAGGAAACCACGTCACCGACCTCAGGACTTTATGGGCCGATTGTATCATCCAGCTGTTGTCGAGGCAGTGGGGACTAGTGGTTAGAGGAGGAAGACCTGATGTCCGGACTCCTGGGTTCTATCCCCAGCTCGGGGAGGGGAGCGGGGTCCAGGGGGCAGAGCAGGGGGCTGGGCATCCGGACTCCTGGGTTCTATCCCCAGCTCGGGGAGGGGAGCGGGGTCCAGGGGTCAGAGCAGGGGGCTGGGCGTCCGGACTCCTGGGTTCTATCCCCAGCTCGGGGAGGGGAGCGGGGTCCAGGGGTCAGAGCAGGGGGCTGGGCGTCCGGACTCCTGGGTTCTATCCCCAGCTCGGGGAGGGGAGCGGGGTCCAGGGGTCAGAGCAGGGGGCTGGGCGTCCGGACTCCTGGGTTCTATCCCTGGCTCTGCTGACGCGCTGCATGAGCCCAGGCATGAGGCTCCCGGGGGCTGGGCTGCCGGCCCGACCCCTCTGCAATGAGCCCAGCAGCTGGGCTGACCTACCCGAGCCGTCCTCCTTGATGTGGAAACGGCAGACGGCGCCGGCGCGGCTCCCCTCTCCGCTGCTCTGCACCGACAGCACCTTGAGCTCCCCGCTCCCCGCGCCAGTCACCAGGAACGTCTGGGGCGGGGAGAGAGTTTGGCAGGTTTGGAAGGGAGCTGGCCGGCGGGGCTGGGTGGGGCCCCAAGGGCCTGGCTTTGGAGGCCGGTTTGTGGGATCCCCAGCTGAGACGGGGGGAGGGGGGGCAGTTTGGCTCTCTCCATGCGCCACAGGGCCTTGGTTTGTCCATAGCTCCACCCAGCCACCACCTTACAGCCCCGCCCACCTTATGGCTCCACCCAGCCGCCTCCTTACAGCCCCGCCCACCTTATGGCTCCACCCAGCCGCCTCCTTACAGCCCCGCCCACCTTATGGCTCCACCCAGCCGCCTCCTTACAGTCCCGCTAGCCCCACTGCCGCCTCCTTACAGCCCCGCCCAGCCACCTCCTTACAGCCCCGCCCACCTTACAGCCACGCCCATCAGCCTCCTTACAGCCCCACCCACCTTATACCCCACCCACCAGCCTCCGTACAGCCCCGCCCATCAGCCTCCTTACAGCCCCGCCCACTTTATAGCCCTGCCCAGCCGCCTCCTTACAGCCCCATCCGCCTGCCCCCTTACAGCCCCACCCACCTAACAGCCCCGCCCACTTTATAGCCCTGCCCAGCCGCCTCCTTACAGCCCCATCCGCCTGCCTCCTTAGAGCCCTGCCCCCTTACAGCCCCACCCACCTAACAGCCCCGCCCACTTGCCTCCTTACAGCCCCGCCCACCTTACAGCCCCGCCCACCCCACCGTATAGCCCCGCCCACCTAACAGCCCTGCATGGTCCCCCACCATGGCCAGCCACTTACCCCAGGCGGCTGCATCCTCAGCAGCTCCGCGGCTCGTTCGGGGCCCAGGCTGAGCAGCTGCCAGAGCCCCCGGGTCAGCAGGAGCCGGTCCAGCAGCGTCACGGGGGGCGAGGGCTGGCCTCCCGCCGGGGCCTGGCACTGCCCGTTCTGCAGCAGGCACTGGGGGCTGCGCGCAAACACACGAGAGGCATTGAGCGGGGGGGGGAGCGGGGGTACGTCCCGGCTCCAGCTCGTGCACTTGACTTTAGCGGGGCATGGAAAGCCATGGCTGGGTGTCCTGGGCACCTGGGTTCTAGCTAGTCTCTGGAGATCCCCAGTCCAGCCCCACAGCTCCTCAGAGCAGGGGGTGGGGGGGTGTTCTCTGCCCCCCTGCCCACGGCACAGACCTCTCTGCACCGTACCTGTTCCTAAGGCTCTTAGCAACCATGTGTCTAGCAGGTTGGGTCAATCCCCAGCTCCCTGGGTGAGTCACGGCATCCCGCGGTGCCTCAGTTTCCCCCACTTGTAAACGGGCGTCACGCCCCTTCTCCTTTGTCTAGTTAGATGGCAACACATTGGGGGCAGGGACTGTCTCTTACTATGCGTCTCTGCAGTGCCGGGCACAATAGGGGACCGGATATCTGGGAGGGAGTTGGGGAAAGGGGAGGGGGTGCTGCTGCACCTGGCATGACAGGGGGACCCCGATCTTGGTTGTGAAGGGCCTGTGCAGTGCCCAGCACAATGGGGACCCCAATCTTGGCCAGGGGGGTTGATGCAGCTCCCAGGATAACAGGATCCCCCCAACCTAAGAGGTGGGGGGGCAGGGGATCAGTCCAGGCCCTGGCATGATGGGGGGACACTCTTGGTTGGGAGGCTCTGGCATTAGAGGTCCCCCAGTCTCAGTTGCGGTGTCTAGGTGCTACTGTAATATTTTATAATCACACCCCATTGGGACTGATGTGGAGGGGACCCTAGAATCAGCCCCCGCCCTCAAAGTCCATAACTGGGGTGAAACGGGGGGGGGGAGGGGCCCCAGCATACCTGATGAACCAGGGGCCCCAAATCTCTCTGCTCCCCGTAACCGGAGCGTGGCCCCCTTTCCCAGGGCTGCTCTGCCCCCGACCTGGATCCGAAACGTTGCCAAACGGACCCGGACGCTAGAGAATCGCGTCTCCTGGCGCCGAGCTGCGGGTGGGACGGACGGAGGCGCACACCACTCCCCGGCCTCCCGCGAGTGACGCCTACCCAGCCCCCCAACTGCGAAAGGAACTTGGCTCCACCACAGGCTGGCTCCCTCCACCCACACACCCCTTGTAACGGCTGAAAAAGCCACCCAGCCAGGCTCTCCTCCCCCTGCCCCACCAGGGCGGATTTCCAGGCCTCAAGGGACTGGGGGGGGGAGGTGAAGGCCCCGCCGTGGGGGGCTCACCGAAGCCAAGGGGGTGGGTAGTAACTTGCAATAGCCTGAACATGCATTCAAAGGGCTCCCTGCAAAGTGTGTAAACCGGGAAGGGGGGGTCCACGCACACGCCACCCCCTGAACCCCATCCTACACCTCTCCCCCCCCACCCCACCCCTGCATACCCACAAACATTGACATCCCATCAAACCCACTCCCCGCTCGACCCCAGACGTGTGCGTGGGGGAGCGGGGGAGAGCAGAACCACGAATGACTGCTTCCCCCCAGGAAGGGAACGTATCCGAGGCACCGCCCCTGGGCCTCAGTTTCCCCCATCCACCCCCTGTCTGGCCTGGGCCTCTCTGTCCCCATCTGCACCCTGTCTTGGGGCCCCCAAAGGAGAAGTTTTGACGCTGGATGTCCCGGACAGCAGAGCGAGGGCTGGGACAAGCCGCAAAGCTTAGCACAACCCCACACAGGGGCTGAACAATCCCCATCCCTCCCACCAAGGGGGCCAAAACCCAGCTCCTCTTGCCCCAAGGGCTCAGACCCCGAGTCTCAAGCGGAAGGGGAATCGCCATTGACTGGGAGCAGTATAGGGCATATGACACGCAGGGGTGGCGCTGGGGCCATCCAGCAGAGGGCAGCGGTTGCAGACGCACTGCCCAAAGCTTGGCTGGATACACAGACTCACGCCCGTCTAGAGGTTTGCTTACCGGCTATCATTGTCCCCAGCCCCCGCCGGATCGACATCTTCTTCGGCGGACGCGTGAGCCATCCTTCACAGCCCAGCAGCTCTAACTAACCCATCAGCAGAGGCGGCTTGCTGGAAACCCGCATCCCGGGATGCATTTAGGCGCCAGATCCCTCTGCAACGGGAGCAAGCAGGAGACAACTTTGTAACAGGGGGAGGGTGCGAGGGCGTAAGGGGCCATTGTGGAGGGGGTGTGTGTTGCCCCCCGCCTGCTCCCATGTTACTCTCATTCACATTACCCCCTTCAGCCTCTAGGTGTCTCTCTGCGCAGCCCACAGGTCCCGGCGGGGACCTGTCCCCTGGTTAACAAGAGAGACACAGCTGTCGCGCGAGCTGTGTTGAGGTATGTTGCAGGGGGGTGGTTCTCCTCTACGCACGCCTCTTGTTTCCGGAGGACTGTCATTCCCTGTGATGCTACCACGGCCCACAGGCGGGATAACAGGCTCCTAGGATCGGACCCAGCCTGACACTTTCCGGTCCTAGGCATTGGCTATTCAGCCTGGGAGCGCGTCCGGGCAGGGCCTAGCTCTTCCTGGGGTGCAATGGGGGTCCCCGCTTCCAGCGGGGGCCTCTAAGTGCTACAGGCACATACATCAAATAGAGGATGGACGTCTCTGGAGACCGGAGTCCATTGTTGGTCGCTGGAGCG
This sequence comes from Chelydra serpentina, assembly GCA_037349315.1. Lineage (NCBI taxonomy): Eukaryota > Metazoa > Chordata > Testudines > Chelydridae > Chelydra > Chelydra serpentina. Next base: position 955,780 of record JBAIAC010000203.1, read on the forward strand.
GGAGCTCCCCCCGAGACAGAGCCAACGACGCCCCTCAGCCTTGCCCTGGACAGGGCCCCAACTGAGTCCTGGCTCCCTGGCCCGCGTACCCCCGACAGGCGCCTGCTCCCCTGAAACTCCCTGGTGTCCCCCTTGGCGCATCAGTCTCTAGAGCGTGCTTGTAAAGGGTTAACAGCCCCCTCCTGACCACTCCGTGGGCCCAGTTCCGGGACGCTTGGTCCCCAGCCGAGCCCGAGGGAGCCTTTCCAATGGGTGCTTGGATCAGGACCCAGGAGCCCCACGGGGTTTAAACCGCCCCCTCCTCCCCCCCCCCCGCCCGCCCCTCCCACCTGCAAGACCATATTCCCAAAGGGGGCCAACAAACCCAGCACTGGTTTCAATCCGCCCAGCGTGTCATCGGGGGAGGCGGAATCATCCCCGGGCTTAGTCACCCGGTAATGGCAACCCGTATTTCAGTCCCTCTGCTCTCCCGAGCATCTGGGTGTGTTCCAGCATCACCTCCCCTGCAAGCGTGAGCCCAGAGACTCTGGGGGCGGGCGTGAGATCGGGCTCACAAATTGGTTTGTAATTTATTAAACGTATTATGGTAGCACCAAAAGGCCCCTGACCGAGATCAGGGCCTCCTCGCGCCGGGCGCTGCCCAGACCCCAACCGAGGTCAGGGCCCCATTGGGCCAGGCGCTGCCCAGACCCTAACCGAGATCAGGGCCCCGTCGTGCCTGGCGCTGCCTAGACCCCAGCCAAGATCAGGGCCCCATCGCACCAGGCGCTGCCCAGACCCCAACCAAGATCAGGGCCCCGTCGCACCAGGCGCTGCCCAGACCCCAACCAAGATCAGGGCCCCGTCGCACCAGGCGCTGCCCAGACCCCAACCAAGATCAGGGCCCCGTCGCACCAGGCGCTGCCCAGACCCCAACCAAGGTCACAGCCCCATTCCACTGGCTTCAGCACAGACACAGGGCGAGAGACGGCCCCTTGCTCCAACGAGCTTCCACTCTCAACACACAAAGGGTGGGAGGGGAAACCGAGGCACAGAGCAACAACTTGCCAGGGGTCACGCAGCAGAGCTCTCCCGAATCCCAGCCCCCCGGGGCCATGCTGCCTCTTCGCCTGAACCACACGGCGGGAACTGGCAGGTGTCTGACCCCACAGACTGAGGTGTGTTGCTGCGGCCGGCCGTACCGTGGATGAAGGGTACCCGACGGAACGGGCCGGAGATGAACCATAGAATCTCAGGGTTGGAAGGGACCTCAGGAGGTCACCTAGTCCAACCCCCTGCTCAAAGCAGGACCAATCCCCAATTTTTGCCCCAGATCCCTAAATGGCCCCCTCAAGGATTGAACTCACAACCCTGGGTTTAGCAGGCCAATGCTCAAACCACTGAGCTATCCCTCCCGCCAAAACAGGACCAATCCCCAATTTTTACCCCAGATCCCTAAATGGCCCCCTCAAGGATTGAACTCACAACCCTGGGTTTAGCAGGCCAACGCTCAAACCACTGAGCTATCCCTCCCCCCAATGCTTCGACTTCTGGTGCCCGATGGCTCAGTGGAGCAACTGGGAGTCCAGTGGGCTGCGGATCGGGCCCCCTTGCCACTGGGGCCCTGGGCCCCAGCCCGATCCACCCAGATCTCCCCGGCACTTGGGCCCGGCTCAGGCCCTTTGCCGACAGACAGAGAAAGCCAGGGGAGGAAGGAAGCAGCAAAGCCAGGGGGCTCTTACCTGGGGCAGGGAGAAGCAGCGGCGGGGAGATCTGCGGCGAGGACGCGAGCGAGGGGAGGCGATGACGAAGGAGCCAAGGCTCCAATGCCAGGGCTGTGGTTGTTATACCTCCGGCAGCCTTCACGTGGTCTCTGGGCCGTGCCGGGCGGAGGGGAAAGGCCACGGGGCGCGGTGCGAAGGCGAGCGAGGAGGGGGGAGGTGTCACGCGTCTGGCGCCGGCTGGGACCCGGGAGCGCCGATGACACGGGCGGGGTGCTCTCCGGCAACTCCCCCGGGACAGCGTGGGCAAAAGGGCCAGGTTCTTCCGCATCCATAGCTCAGGATGGGTCCTGGCAGGGGGCTGTGGTCGGGAGTGAGGGGCACCGGCAGAGCTGGGGATCGGGAGGGGGGGGGGGGCGTGGGAGACCATGGCTGGGCTGGCAGAGGGCTGCGGGTCGGGAGTGAGGGGCACCGGCACAGCTGTTGCAGGGGGGTGGGAGCACAGCCCTGCAGGGATGCTGCGAGAAGGGACCCAGCCGGCGAGGCCCACGCAGGGTGCACGTTTCGCATTTCCTCCCGCGCCTCCTTTATCTGAGCTCAGATCTACGCAGCCCAGCTCAGGTGGGGGCAGGCCGGTTCTTGCACTCGAGCGCTGGGACCTGGGCGGGACGCGGGCGGGGGGGGGGGGCGGGGAAGGATCTGGAGCCATTTCCCCAGCCCTTCCATTGCTCCCCTTCCCCTCCCCGCACATCACAGCCGTGGGCCCATCTAGCCTGGTATCCCGGCTGTCTGCCCGCACCGGGCTCTTTGGCCTAACTGATCCAACCCCCCCCCCCCCCCCCGACAGCCCCCAGCGCATCCTCCCCTCGCTCAGCATCTCGGTGACTTTCCGTCTCCTCCCACCCTCGGCCTGCAACAGGAAAAGCACCCAGCCGCTTTCCCTCCCCAGCTGAGAATGCCACCGGCTGGGACCGGCCTCCGGCCGCGGGCTGGGCCGTGGGTGAAGAGCGGGAAAAAGCTCTCCGCTCCCCACCCCCCGGGACTGTCCCAGCAGGGGGGAGCGGCCCTTCCCCGTCCCCCGCACCAGGGGGAATCGCTCGGTTACCCAAGCAGGGGGAATTACAGCTGCCCCGCGGCAGGGGATTGGGCCTTAGGGGCAGCCGTCCGCGCAGCTGCCTAGGCAGGGTGAGCTCGGCTGGCTGGGGGGGGGTGGGGGGGGGAGAAGGCTGAGGCAGTAACTGGGGCAGGGGGCGCAGTGGGGGGGGGGGGGTCTTCCTTCCAAGCAGCAGGAAGGGATGGTTCAGAAGTAAAGCGGAGCTCCCCTGCCCCGGCCTGACCACTGCAGACGCTCACAAAAGCCACCGTCAGCTAGACTTGGAGTGGCCCAGGCCTGCTCAAACCCATAGTCCCCCCCCCTCACCTCCCAGAGCTGGGGGCAGAACCCAGGAGTCCTGGCTCCCAGGCCCGCCCCTGCTCCAACCCATAGACTTCATCCGCACTCCCAAAGCCAGGGAGGGAACCCAGAGACCCGCCCCCACTCGCCCTCCCAGAGCCAGGGGGGGAACCCAGGAGTCCTGACCCCATCGCCCTCCCAGAGCCAGGGAGGGAACCCAGAGATGCCCCCCCCTTGCCCTCCCAGAGCAAGGGGGGGAACCCAGCAGTCCTGACGCCCCCCCCCCCACATCGCCCTCCCAGAGCCAGGGAGGGAACCCAGAGACCCGCCCCTCCTCGCTCTCCCAGAGCCAGGGGGGGAACCCAGGAGTCCTGACCCCCCCCATCGCCCTCCCAGAGCCAGGGAGGGAACCCAGAGACGCCCCCCCCCCCCCGTCACCCTCCCAGAGCCAGGGAGGAACCCAGGAGTCTTGACCCCCCCCCTCGCCCTCCCAGAGCCAGGATCAGAACCCAGGAGTTCCAGCTCCCAGCCCTCTGCTCCAACCCATAGCCCCATTCACTCCTCCCCCCCACTCCGAGCCAGGGGCAGAACCCAGGAGTCCTGCCTCCCAGCCCCCCCATTCTAACCACTAGCCCCTATCTGCCGACAACAGCTCTACTTCCCTTCTGCGGCTCAGCCTGGTCCCCGGCCCGACACGTACCTGCTCCCTCCCTCCACAGCTCAGCCACGGGCACCGGAGCCCTTTCGACGCCCGCTCCGTTCCCTGCGCGGCCGGGAAGGGACGCCAGCGCCCCCGGCCCCTCCCTGCGGGCAGAGCCAGGAGGCTGTTCGGTGTGCGTCTGTTCCGGTCTTGCAGCCGAAGGGGTTTCGTAACCCTGCCGCTCGCCTGGACTTGCTGCCTCTGACAGGCGCTCGCCCGGCCTGCTCCCGCATTGGCACCCGGGGCAGAGGAGAGGCAGGGCGGCCAGCGCTTGCCCCAGCTCTAGGAGGAGAGTGGGGTCTAGTGGTTACACCGGGGGAGGGTGGGAGCCGGGACTTCTGCGTTCTCATCTTAAGTCTGCCCCCGAATCTCTCTTTGGCCTGAGGCCAGTCACTCCTCCCGCTCGCTGCGGGCCTCAGTTTCCCCATCTGCGGAATGGGGATAGAAATACAGAGCTGAGAGGGCCATGGTCTCGCCTGCCGGCATATAACCTCTGACTCCAGGCCTGATCCTGCAGCCTGTCCGCACTGCAGCCAGCGGGACGAGTCCCACCAGGGGAAGGAAACTAGGGCTGGATGCTGATCTCGGCTAAATCCGCTCCCAGTCATATCAGTGCTTCTATAAACAACAGCAACTAGGCCCCGTTCTTCTCTACCGCCTGTCATCACCAGAGCTCAACCCACCTCGCCCTCTTTAACGGATTTATCCTTCCTGGGAGGCAAGGCATCCCCATTTCACAGATGGGGAAACCGAGGCAGGGAGCAGCTAAGGGCCACTTCCTGTGGCCATGGTCACACAGGAAGTCCACAGCAGAGACGGGAATCGAACCCAGGTCTCTGTCGTAAGCCACTGCCTAACACTGCCCCCCCCATCCCCCATCCCCTCTAGGATGCACTGAGAAGACATCACCCCAGGGCAGGTTGTGGCAACTCTTTATACAAGGATCCCTCACTCAGCACTGAAATGCAGCCACCTCTGGGGCAGGACAGTTGTTTACACAGGGATCCTTTGAAGTCAAGCGAGTCACTCTGGATTTACACCAGACCGACAGGACATGGGCCAATACCGCTGCAGCACCAGGACCATCCACGGCTCTGTACGAAATTAGATTTCCCTTTATAAACGGGAATTCATTGCAGAGGGCGCGAGACCCAAACGCCAACACAAGCCTGCCTCCAAGATGCTAAAATTTAATAGTCAAGTGATACTTAATACAATAACTAATCCAAATTAAACACCGAGCCGGGAGGGGGGAGGGGGGGGGGGGGGGAGATTGCGTAATGTGCCGGTATTCGATTTTCAGCCCGAATGCGCCCAATGGATTTGGCGACGCTTGTCAGAAAGTCGTGGGCCTGGCAGGTTAATTAGCGAGACGGGGCTCGGAGGGAAACTGAACCCCAGCTGGGGGGGGGAACGAATTAGAAAGGAAACGCAATTCTACCTTGCGGCTCTCCTTGAGCCCCGGATTTCAGTTACTCTAGCTCGGTTGGGAAATAACGAAACATGTGGTTAGTGTGAAATGATTCAAAGAAGCCCCGGCTCACCCGGGAGAGGCGATCCCAGCATCAAACGCCGCTGAGTCTCATCCCTTCCCCGGCCTCTCTGATCCCAGACCCCCCTCTCTTTCTGAGCTGCAAACTTGGGGTGACCCTAGCTCCCAGCCCTCTTTAGATCAGAGACGGCTCTCGCCCCTCGTAAGGGAAGACCATCCAGGCAGCGGCGAGTTCTAACCCGCGCCAATTAACGGCCCTCGCCAGCCACGGCCGGGCTCCCTCATTCCGCTTTGGCTCCGGCGTCGCTTTCCTTCTCGGGCGATGGCCCCGGCTTCGCTGGGGGAGGGGAGGGGCTTGCCGTGGCCCCAGCCGGGGGAGGAGAGGGGCTTGCCCCGGCCGCGCCGGCCTGCCCCGATTTGCCATCGATGGCAGCGTGCTCCTTCTTCACCAGCTCCTCCAGCTCGTTCTGCACAAAAACACAGGGCAGGGGGGCTGGAGACCAAGGGGCAGAGCAGGGGAGAAGTTGGCCGCCCTGGCAAGGGGGCTAAAGCAAAGATCTCTGGTGGCACCATTGATACCACCTTATCCTTAAGAGAGGGGCACTTGCCTCCTCCAGGATCTCAGCTCGCTCTGCCGTACTGTGCATAGAGGGATCCCTCACCCGTGAGACGCAGCCGCCTTTGGGGTAGGGCGTGGCAGCTGTTTGTACAGGGATCCCTCATCCAGCGCGAAGCTGCAGACAACGCTGGAGCGGAGCCCGGCAGCTGTTTGTACAGGGATCGCACACTCCCCCTATGAAATGCAGCCACCTCTGGGGAAGAGCAGGGCAACTGTATGTCTGTGAATCGCTCACCCAGTGTCTCCTGGGGCGCAACGTGGCAACTTCTTAAGCAGGCCCAGAGCAAAGGCGAATGGGGTCACCAGAGCTCGGATTCTGGCCAGGACACCTGGGCTAGATGCCCCGGACTCTTGAGAAGCGCTTGCAGGGGACTTTGGGATGGTCCGCAGACACAGGGAGGCAGCAATACACGGGAGAGGAGTAAATACCTTCCATCCCAGCAGCTCGGCCAGCGCTGTGCAGCCGTCGTCACACTCCCCGAGCCACGCCACGTCCCTGGAGCGGGGAGGGAGAGCCCCGCGGGGGAAGAAGCCAACAAGCAGGTGTTAATGAAACGGCTTTGGGATCGGGGAAACTGAGGCACAGAGCGGTTCGGTGACATGCTCAAGGTCTCAGCAACTCAGTGGCAAAGCCAGGGCAGGAAGCCAAGAGGTGTAGCTCTCACCATGCTCGGTTTTAAACACTAGACCACCCCTCAAACTCCCCCCTGAGCTGGGGACAGAACCCAGGAGTCCTGGCTCCCAGCCCCCTCTCTTGTAACCACTAGACTCCACTCCCCTCCCAGAGCTGGGGACAGAACCCAGGAGTCCTGACTCCCAGCCCCCTCTCTTGTAACCACTAGACCCCACTCCCCTCCCAGAGCTGGGAATAGAACCCAGGAGTCTTGGCTCCCAGCCGCCCCCGGCTCTAACCACTAGACCCCACTCCCCTCCCAGAGCTGGGGAGAGAACCCAGGCGTCCTGACTTCCAGCCCCCTCTCTTGTAACCACTAGACCCCCACTCCCCTCTCAGAACCGGGGAGAGAACCCAGGCATCCTATCCCCGCATCCCTTGCTCTAAACATTAGTCCGTTTCCTGTCCCTCCACCCCAGGAGCTGGGCGGACCCAGCCTGCCCCCCAGCAATGGAATGGGCCCTCCCCGACCATCACCCCTCTCTCAGGGTGGGCTGTGCGACCCGCCCTGGCCCCGCGTCCCCAGGGAACTTGCCTGTAGGCCTTTTCCGAGTCGAAGTCCATGCCGGTGCTGAGGCCCATCAGGGACATGAAGGGATCACTCTGCAGACAGGACAGACCACCGGTGAGGACAGACAGACTCCCAGGTGGCTGCGGGGGGGCTCCTGGGGGCCACCGGGAGATTATACGAGCCCCCTGGAGAAACCCTGAATCATGCCCCACCCCCCCACTCCTGGGGCTCGCTAGGTGGACGCCCATGACAGCGCTAATTTCACCCCCTTCCCCTGGCAGGATGCAGCCAAGCACGGCAGGCCGGCATCGTCCCGGCTGGCGTGGGAGCCCGCCAGTCGGTGCCCACTCGAGCGGTTCCCGGGCCTCACCTGCCCCGTCTTCTCCTTGTTAATCAGCAGCCTCGGGGTGTTTGCGGGCACCCTGCGTCAGACAAGGAGAGGGGGGGTCAGGAGGGGACAGCCCACAGCCGGGGGCCTCACAGGCGGCCCCAGAGCCCCACCCACCTGCTGACGAGGGAGGCGAAGGGCTGCACCTGCAGCGACGTGCCCATGATGAGGAGCAGATCCACCTTCTGGAAATCCTGCCGGGAGCACAGGGCGGGGGGACAGGGGGTAAGCGCCGTGCTGCCAGCTGCCGCCATGAGGCTGGTAATCCCCCCTCCCCACACACACTACTGCCCTGCCGATCAGACCTATGGGTCCCCCCGGCCCTGTGTTCCCCCCCCACATCAGACCAATGGGCCCACCCAGTCCTGTGTTCCCCCCGCGTCAGATCAATGGGCCCACCCAGTCCTGTGTTCCCCCCACGTCAGACCAATGGGCCCACCCAGTCCTGTGTTCCCCCACCCCCGGGGTCAGATCAATGGGCCCCCCGGCCCTGTATTCCCATCCCATCAGATCAATGGGCGCCCCCGGCCCTGTATTCCACCCCCCTCAGATCAATGGGACACCCCCCCCCGGCCCTGTATTCCCCCCCGCGTCAGACCAATGGGCCCACCCAGTCCTGTATTTCCCCCCCGTCAGACCAATGGGCCCACCCTGGCCCAGTATTCCCCACCGCGCCAGACCAATGGGCCCACCCTGGCCCAGTATTCCCCACCGCGTCAGACCAATGGGCCCACCCAGCCCTGTATTCACCCCGCGTCAGACTAATGGGCCCACCAATGGGCCCCCCAGCCCTGTATTCCCCCCGCGTCTGACCAATGGACCCACCCAGCCCTGTATTCATCCCGCGCCAGACCAATGGGCCCACCAATGGGCCCCCCAGCCCTGTATTACCCCCCGCGTCTGACCAATGGACCCACCCAGCCCTGTATTCACCCCGCGTCAGACTAATGGGCCCACCAATGGGCCCCCCAGCCCTGTATTCCCCCCCCCCCATCAGATTAATGGGACCCCCCCCGGCCCTGTATTCCCCCGCCACGTCAAAGCATTGCCCCCCCCCCGCCCCCGGCCTGTACTTCCCCCCACATCAGACCAATGGATCCATCCAGTCCCATATTCCTACCTAGCCCTCTATTCCCCTCCAGGTCAGACCAATGGGCCAAACCAGCCCTATATAGTCCCCCCCAGTCCCCAATCAGACTGCCCCCCCCAAAACCTGAATTAGACCAAGGGGCCCATCCAGCTCCATGTATCTGCCCCGCCCCCAATCAGACCAACCGAGGATCCCTCCCCACGCTCCCTGCCGCTGTCCCAGCTCAGCGCAACGCGCCCATCTACCCTGGTATCCTGCCTGCATCCAAGACAGATACCCGCTGCTTCGGGACACGGGGTGGGGCAGGTGTTTATTGGGGAGCCGACGCTGGGAGCGCATCCGGCCGGGGTGCTTACCGTCTGCATGAGTGTGAAGAAGCGGGGGGGCAGGCTCTCCCCAAAGAACACGATATCTAGGGAGAAGAGAAGCTGTCACACTCAACACCGGGGCCGCGCCCTTCCCTGGGGGGGGTGCAGGTCCCCGAGGGCCGAGGAGACGCCCAGGCGCCAGGTAGGAGCAACGGTGGGTCGGCAGCCTCCCGGGGCCAGATCCTCTGCTAGGGGAGGTCAGCAACGCTCCAGGGAAGTCAGCGGCGCTCCGGCTGATTTACACCAGCTGGGGATCTGGCCCCATACACTTCAGACACCCCCTTAGAAACCCCCAGCTCCTGTCTGCTCTATGTGAATATAGCTCTTTGGGGCAAGGACCATGTGTTTACTCTGTGCTTGTACAGCCCCCTGGCACAATAGGGGCTTGGTCCCGGACGAGTCCACGGCCTAGGACTCCATGGCGCTACAATAAGACATCTAATAGCAACAAAAATGTACAGTGCCTAGCACCAAGGAGCCCCAGGCATGGACGAGGACCCCAGGTGCGACCCCTACACAAACAATAAAACTATCGCCGGTGGGGAATTTATCCCAAGAGCAGGTGATTGCTCTAGCATCCTTAGCCAAAACTGGCTTTCCCGTCACCGTGCTGCGGGCCGTTTTCAACAGCTGCTACCCTCCATTCCAGAGGTGGCTGCATTTCAGCCATGCTCTGTGCCTATGTTTGTAAATCACAAAAAGCCCCGGAAACATACAAGACTCAGGGGAATTTCACTCCGTCTCCCTAAAAATCACCTTCCTCTCCCTGCCCTCCCACCTCCGCCATTTCAATTGGATATGGGATTCTTCACTTCCTGTCCTCAACCTAAACAGTTGTTGTGCTATGCCCTAGAGATGGCTGCATTTTCAGAGGTGGAGACAGCGCTCTCCTCGCTGCTTTTCAAGGTAGCCGCGAGGCTTAATTCAAATTTGCTAAACCCTTTGAGCTCTCTGGAGCCGAAGGAAGATCAGAAGAGAAGAGCGTTGTTATTACCTGTATCTGCTAAGCTGTTCTTCCAGATTACGTTGCTGAAGCAGAGACATACACAGAGACAGACACGAAGAGAGATCCATGCTCCAATTCTTAGGGTACGTCTACACTTAAAGAGTTACAGCGGCGCAGCCACACCATTTCAGTGTAGACACAACCTACGCCGATGGGAGGGGTTTTCCCATCGGCACGGGTAATCCACCTCCCTGAGAGGTGGTAGCTAAATCAACGGAAGAATTCTTCTGTCATCCCAGCACTGTCTACACCGGGGGTTAGGTCAGTATAGCTATGTCCCTCAAGGGTGTGGATTTTTCGCGCCCCTGAAAGATGAAGCTAGACTGATGTACGTTCCTAGTGTAGACCAGGTTAGCCTCATCCCCCCCGAACGAATCACCAGCGGGCGAGAACTAGACACTCACCTGGCTTCACCAGACTCTGACATTTGTCGCACTTGGGGGTGACAGTCGAGAAAATCTTTTCTGAAAGAGGGAAAAGGAATGAAAGTCAGCGGCCGGATTCTCAGCTCAGCTTTGGAGGAGGCGGGAACAGAGCGCTCTGACGGGAACCCATTGCAAGTTATGAACATTAGCGACTAAAGGGTTTTGGAAGAGATCTTTGAGCAGATTCCTAACACTCCAGAGATCAGGAAACTAGCAAACGTGACGGCAGATCACACCACATCCGGCACCTTCAGGCCACTGTCAGAGATGGATACCAAGCTAGACGGGCCTCGGGTCTGATCCAGGCAGGCAATTCCTGAGGTCCCGACTTTGGGCAGAGACCCAAGGGAACATGTCCTCTTGCGCGCTAAGCAGACCTAGCGATCACTAACCTCTTGCCTTGCCTTTGAGCACGCAGGCGTCTGTCGGAGAGATCGGCTACCACCCTGGCGAGTCCCAAGGTTTTTGCTTCCCACCATTAACCAGAGCTCCTAGCTCAGGACAAACCTGTGCGTGACAGACTCTCCCCCAGCCTCTCCCCCGCCCCCCCAGGCCACCCATTCGCTGGGGGAGAACCCGGCAGGAGTCTTTGTTTCACTCCTGTCACACCCTCAGGCTGATTTGTCTCCCATGCCCCTTCTCTTACTGGCAGGGTGGGCGCTCCTGAAACGGACGGGGATTAATGGGGCCTCATGGATTACGTGCCCATCTCAATCGGTGATGGACTGGGGTGTGAACGGTGTGGCCATTGATGGAGGTAGCTAAGGAGAGCCGGGGGCAGAGGTACCTTTCATCCAGTCCAGGGTGTACTGCTTCTTGCAGGAGGAGCCCAGACAGTGAGAGGTGAAGAAGGTGCCGTGGGCTTCCACCAGATCTTCCTGGTCCAGTCCGGCCACCCGCTCCAATGTGTCAATGTTCTGCAAGGTACAGAGATGCCCACCTGCCCCTTGTAACGCTGAGGACTGGGCAGGGACAGAGACCCAGGTAGTGAAACTGACCAGGCCTCGTTTCGCCGCCCCCAGACTGAGCGGATGCCCCTGAATGCATCCCCCCTCCGCCCCAAATCACAGCATGGCTGGCCCTTTAAAGGGGGCGGGGCCCAAGCTCACCTGGGACTGATCAGCTGGAGAGCAGGAAGTCAGCAAGTAACTCAGCGGGGCTGGAGAGTAGCTGGAAGGCTCCTAGAGCATGGGGGGGGGGGGTGTTGCTGGAATGAAGAGGGGCAGGGGCCCCTCCCATGGGCTGGGAGTCCCAGCGTGTTAAGTGTATTAAGCCCACCCCATGCACCCCCCCGCCGCACCTCGCTGGGCCGTCCAGGGGTCACCCACCTGTGTGTAACAGCGCAGCAGCAAACCCTTCTCCTTCAGCAGCCGGATGAAGTAGTGGCACGCAGTGGGCTGAAACAGAGCAGGGGAACGGTGCTGAGGATCCCCCCCGCCTTTTATTCACACTGGCTGATCCCCAGCTTGCGGGGGGAGGAAGAAATCTCACCCCCACGGCTTAGCACTGCCCGGGAAGGTGCATCAAGGAGGGTTTCTACACCTTACAGCGGGGCAGCGGCTGGAGGCCGGACATCCTCAGGCTGGCCGGTTGGTGTGACCCAATGGGGGAAGAGGGAGGGGATACCGGACCAGCTGGGCCCATCTGTCTGATCCAGCCTGGCGGATCCATGGATCTGATCCAACGCCGCCCCGGGGGAGGTGGCGCTGTGACCTGGAGCGAGGTGCAAGTCTGGCTGCGGGCGGATACCTTTTAGTCTGATCCACGATAGCGTCCCATCTATTCCCAAATACCCTGCCATCCCCGTGCCAGGATGAGAGAGCCCAGGAGTCCCGGCTCCCAGGCCCCTGCTCTAGCCACCAGACCCCTTCCCTTTCCTGGAATAAGGAATGAACCCAGGAGCTCTGGCGCTCAGTCTCTGGGTCCCAGCGCTACGCAATGCCTCCGTATTAAGATGCTATAGAAAGCGAGGAGCGTCCGATAGCGCGGGCTGGATTTACCTTAAACTGGCCTGGATACAGCTCCCTGGCGAGGGCAAAGAACGGCTCTGGGTGTTGCTGTGTGGAGGGAAATAGACAAAGGTTTTGGGGGGTGGGGTTAAGTTCGGTTTACAGATTAAGAACAAATCCCGTGTGTCTCCCGCAAAATGATTCCTCACTGAGCAGTCCCCCCAGTTTCGGGGTTTGGCAAACACTTCTCAGGATCAGGCCTTCAAGCAGGGGTGGGGGAGTTCTCTGCCCCCCCCCCCCCCCCCCGAAATTTGGTTTGGTCTGGCCGGTCGGCCAGAGATGGGAGGCAGCGGGTGCGAGTTTGTGTCCCCGAGATCTTCAGGAGGTTAAACAGGGACAGTTTCCCCTAATGAGACTAGAACCATGAGCAGTTTGGGGAGTCCCAGTCGTGTTTTTAACCTCAATCCGTCCTCGGTCAGGGATCAAATAAGAATACGTATCTGCAAGTGCGGACAACGGGGGGGGGGGGGGGAATTCCTTAGGACGTGGGGCGGGGGTGAAACCGATCACCGGGCAATGCTCAATCGCTGTGGAAGGAGATCTCCGAGGCAGGGGGAACCCTGGGCGCTACCTTGAAGTAGTTGATTTCGAAGATGGCTTCAGGGTACGGCAGGTTGTAACTTTGCAGATTGGCGTAGAGCCCTGTGCCGGGCGACCGGAAGTCTGGGATCCCCGCGGCTGAGGGACACAAGGAGAGCCTGTTAGAAAACCCACCCCAACGCTGAGCGGAGTGGGTCAACGGGGTGAGATGGAGAATTGATGCCTCAATGCGGGGGGAGCCCTCTAGCAAGGGGCTGGTCGCCTCCTTGTCCCTCAGCCTGGCAGGGGAGCAGTTTTCTAGTAACGCTCATTTTCCGGGGTGCCACCAGCGCAGTTTAGATCAGCAGCGGGCAGAGCGATTAGGTTCCAGGGATTCCGGATTCTTCACCGGGGAACAGCCAAAGTCCCCCAGCTCCCCACAGAATCCATCCCAGGATTTACAGGGAGCCCACTCCAGGTGAGGACAGGTCTTGTGCCCGTCTGACCAGTGCTGGGTGGATGCCCACCTGGCATAGGCATGTCAAAGCTTCTAGCCACACACCTCAGTGCTGGGTCTTCGGGCCCACGAGCCGGGTGCTTTGGCTACGAAACTCGGCCGGATGCGCAGTATAACCCCACTAACGGCTCCGCCACTGCCCAGCAGGGGGTGCTGCGGTGCCCGAGATGCTGTCTTTCAAACAAGACTCAAACGCAAGTCCTCAACGTTCCTGGTCGTTCAAGATCCCAGGGCCCTTCCCCTCCCTTCTGCCCAGTAACACCCTGGCATTAGAGACAGCGTTCTGGTCAAATTCCAGCCAGCGCCGTTCCATCCTGCCTCCCTCGTTTCAATCAGATACAGGATTCATCTTCACTTCCTCTCCTAAACCGCTGGGCAGCTGTCAACGCTCCACGGCAGAGGCACCTGGGTGCTAGATGTGTGATCCCTGCATAAACAGCTGCTGTGCCCCAACCCCAGAACTGGCTGCATCTCGGCACTGGAGGAGGGACCAGTACAAACAGCTGCCAACCTCAAGAGTCGTCTACATTTCAGTGGAGGGGTGAGCGAGCCCTGTACAAACAGCTGCCGCGTTCCACCCCAGAGGTGGCTGCATTTCAGCAGTGCTTGGAGACGGCTTTGGGATGGAAAGTGCTATAGACACACTAGGGGAAACCGAGTCGTATCAGGACCCCCTCCCGTTTATTGCTATGCGCTGGTTTCTTTTCGACGCGAACGATCTAACTCCACCGCGCCCGCTGCTGTACTCACAGGTCGAGATCCCAGCGCCCACTATGCAGACGACGTTCCTGCCTGCAAGGGAACAGAGGGAGGCGTCAAACCTGACTCTGGAAAACAGCCCCACGCTCTCGGTGCTTCCGGGGGTGGTGACAGCAGCCACGCGGCCCAATTTGCAACCCTCCAGGTTCTCATCAGAGCTAGTCCGTCTAAGATCTAGATCAAAACCGGTGTGCTCCCCGCACTCCTGACCTCTGCTGGACCAAGTCCTGATCTGCAGTTACAGGCAGGCCCCTCTGTGCTGCTCCGGGAAGGGACAGCCCTCCGAGAGCGTCCATAGGGGCCTCCCCGGCTGGGATGGAGCCGACATAAAGGGCCCCACTCTCAGCCTGGGGGACCAGCCCGGCCAGAGCACACCGCAGTACGGCAATTCTCTGCTTCACGGGGGCCATGGGAAGCAGAGACTCAGCAGAGCAGCCCCGAGGCAGCTCTAACTTATGCCAGGCCCAGAATACGAGCAGCGCATGGGAGGTTTAAAGACACCTCCACAGGGGTGGGCAAACTTTTTGGCCCGAGGGCCACATCGGGGTTGCAAAATTGTATGGAGAGCCGGGTAGGGAAGGCTGCGCCTCCCCAAAGAGTCTGGCCCCGCCCCTATCTGATTCCCACCCACTTCCAGTCCCCTGACTGCCCCCCTCAGAACCCCCAACCCCACTGCTCCTTGTCCCTTGACCGCCCCGTCCAGAGACCCCCCCGCCCCAACCACCCCTCCAGGACCCCACTCCCTATCGAAGCCTCCCTTCTCCTTGTCCTCTGACCGCCCCCTCCCGAGACCGCCCCCCGCCCGCCTCTAACCAACCCCCCGGGACCCCCTCCCCTATCTAAGCCCCCTGCTCCTTGTCCCCTGACCGCCCCCTCCCGAGACCCCCCCACCCAACCCCCCCGCTCCCTGTCCCCTGACTGCCCGACCCCTATCTACCCCCCACCCGCCCCCTGACAGACGCCCGGGAGTCCCACGCCCTATCCAACTCCCCTGCTCCCTGTCCCCTGACTGCCCCCTGGGAGCCCCTGCCCCTTATCCAAGCCCCTGGCCCCCTTACCCCATGCTGCTCAGAGCAGCGTGTCTGGCAACCGCGCGGCCCGCTGGAGCGCTCAGCCCCGCCCCCTTACCAAGCCGCTCAGAGCGGCAGGAGCTCAGGACCTGCCGGAGCCAATCCCGACGCTGCAGCGCTGCCCGGCAGGAGCAGCGGGCCAGAGTGCTGCCCACGTGGCGCGCTGAGGCTCCGGGGGAGAGGCCGGGGGGGAGCCTCCCCAGCCAGCAGCTCAGGGGCCGGACAGGACGCGCCTGCAGTTTGCTCACCCCTGCCCTAGCACCTTCCCCTTTGGGGGGGATCAGAACGAGGGTTGGCTCCCTGGCTTGGTCTCAGGGCAGCTCCCTCCCAAGCAGGGAGAGTCAGCTTACACTTCTCGCTCTGCATGAAGCGGCTCACGCCGTCCAACGTCAGCTCATCCAGCACCTTCTCCGGCTTCTCGCTGCCCAGGCCCAGCGTCCGGGAAAGGAGGTTTCGCAGGAAATCCACTGGAAGGGAGAGAACAGACGTTAGCTACTGCAGTCCCCTAGGAGCCAGGACTCCTGGGTTCTGTTCCCGGCTCTGGGAAGAGAGTGGGGGGACTAGTGGCTAGAGCAGCAGGGGGCTGGAAGCCAGGACTCCTGGGTTCTGTCACTGGCTCTGGGAGGGGAGTGGGGGCTGGTGGTTAGAGCAGGGGGCTAGGAGACAGGAATCCTGGATTCTGTTCCCAGCTGTAGGCGAGGAGCAGGGTCTAGTGGGTTAGAAATGGGGGCTGGGAGTCAGGACTCCTGGGTTCTGTTCCCAGCTCTGGAAAGGGAGTGGGGGGCTAGTGGCTACAGCAGGGGAGCTGGGGGCCGGGACTCCTGGGTTCTATCCCCAGCGGTGGGAAGGAAGTGGGGGTAGTGGTTAGTGCAGGAGGGGCTGGGGGCCAGGACTGCTGGGTTCTAATCCCAGCTCCTCCGCGGATTTCCTGAGCAGCCTGGGGCAAGGTAATGCCCCTCCCTTTGCCTCAGTTTCCCCCTCAGGAACCCATTTATTCCCATCTCACAGAGGAGGGTTATTGTGAGGATTAGTTAATATGTTTGGAAAGCGCCTTGAAGATGCTACGTAAGAGGGGAAGGAGGGCCCAGTGGTTAGGGTGTAAGTCACAGTTCTGCAGCTGACTCCCTGTGCGACGCTGGACAAGTCACTCGGGCCTGGCGTACGCAGCTAAGTTCTCCCCACGCAGCTCTGCGGGCGAGGAGCGTTCACACCCACTAGGCGACACAGCCGTGCCAGCGGAACCCCCCAGTGCCGACACAGCGAAGCCAGCCGAAGAGCGCGCCTGTCAGTTTAGTTAACGGCTTTCCTGGAGGTGGTGTCCCCGGACTGGCAGGCTCCGTGCCTCGGTTTCCCCATCTGTACACTGGGGCTAATGGCGCTGCCCTGCCTCCCAGGGAGCTATGAGGACAAATATGCTAGAAATCAGGAGGCGGTCAGGGGCCCGACAAGCACAATCGACAAAGATTATTCAATGCCGATTCCCGCCACAGGCCAGTTTTTGCCTCGAAACCCGGACAGAAAAAGCTGGTCTAACTGCAAATGCTACTCAACGTATTAGAGCCTCCCGAGAGGAAAGAATAGACATAGATTAACAGATCCAGCTGGCTCCGTACAGTCCTCCTTCCCCTCTGCCTCCCCACGCTCCCCATCCCACCCCTACAATAACGCACAAGCCACCTACTTTCAGACTCTCCAGAGGCACCACCGTTTTCGGAGTCAGAATCAGAGTCCTGAAGAACAAAATATAAAGAGGTCAGCCGGCGAAGTAAACCAGTGTGAACACAGAACCGTCTTCTACGTTTAGTGGCTACTGTTAGAAGCATCTCAGTCCGGGGTAGAATCGTCTGGGGAATTGGAATCAAGGAGAGTCAGGACTCCTGGGTTCTATCCCAGCTCTGGAAGGGCGTGTGGGGTCGAGTGGGTTAGAGCAGGGAGTCAGGATTCCTGGGTTCTATTCCCGGCTCCAAGAGGGAGCATGCTTTGGTGGTTCATCACCAGGGAAGGGTTTGGAGATCAGGACCAAACTCCGTCTCTCTAAGGATTTTCACGCCAGACACGGAAGGGACAATTTGCCCAACTGTTGGGTCAGACTCTCACCGCGGTCCAGTGTCACCGCTGCGGGATTGGAAAGCCACACGGGGCTGAGCCCTGGGGAATAGACTGTACGGGACGAGCGCAAGGGGGGACAGGGCGGGAAAGGGTTAGCTTGGATCTGATGGGGTTTCCCCTTGTCCCTTGGTTTCAATGGGTTAGCTCAGACCAACTACATGCCGCCCCCCGAAGCTTGCTGGGTCTCACCACAGAAGGGGACCCTGGCTTCTTACCTAAAAGGGCTTCCACACACCGCACCCCGCAATACTCACAGGAGAGTCCGAGCCCCTCTCTGCCTCGATTCCTCCGGCCGCAGCCGCTGTGACACGGAAAGGAAAAAATCCCAGTGACTATCAGAAAGGGCCTGGGTGGAAAGGGGACCCCGCTGGCTCAGCAGGCGCAGGGAGGGGGGGGGGGGAGGATACTGGTGACTTGGGGGGCAGGGGCAAGGAGCCCCCCCAGGAAAGGGAGGTCCCCGGTGATTCAGGGTGCAGAGAAACAGGAGCCCACCCGGGAAAGGGGGGACCCCAATGACTTGGGGGGATAGGAGGGGAAGAGGGTGACTCATGGGGGGGGCAGGGGCAAGGAGCCCCCCCAGGAAAGGGAGGTCCCCGGTGATTCAAGGTGCAGGGAAACAGGAGCCCACCCGGGAAAGGGGGGACCCCAGTGACTCCGGGGGATAGGAGGGGAAGAGGGGTGACTGGGGGGGGCGGGAGGAAGGAGTCCCTGGGAAGGGGGAGCCGTGGGGACTCAGGGGGCACAAGGGGAGGAGCCCCAGGCGGAAGGGGGGACCCCGGGTGACTCAGGGGTGCGCAGGGGAGGCCCGTGACTCGGGGGGAGGAACCCCGGGAAGGGGGGGACCCCGATGACGCGGGGGGGGGGGCGGGGCATGGTGAACCGCCGTCGCTGGGTGTCCCCGCGTCCCACCGTCCCGCTCGGCCATAGATCCCGGCGCGGGGCTGCCCCGGTGCCTGCCCCGCTCGGCTCCGCCAGGCCCGACTGCGGCTCGGGAACGGGTCCGCCCCCTCCCAGCGGGAGAACTACAAGTCCCAGCGCCCCTCCCGCCCCGCCCCCTTTCCCGGCGTGCCCCGCGGCCCAGCACCACAACTCCCAGCGTGCCCCGCGCCAGGACCTGCCTGACAATTCCCAGCGTGGCCCGCGGCCCAGCACCACAACTCCCAGCGTGCCCCGCGCCTGGACCTGACTGACAATTCCCAGCGTGCCCCGCGCCCAGGACCACAACTCCCAGCGTGCCCCGCGCCCGGCCCCGACTGAGAGTTCCCAGCGTGCCCCGCGCCCAGGACCACAACTCCCAGCGTGCTCCGCGCCAGGCCCTGACTGACCGTTCCCAGCGTGCCCCGCGGCCCTAACAAGCCCGCCGGGGATTGGCTGGGGCGCTGGGGAATTCCCCGGGCCCCGAAATCCCCTCCATGGGCGCAGCCTGAGCCAGCGGCGCCGGGCCCGGGCATGGCAGCGGCGCCCCGCGAGCCGCAGGGTTAGGGTGGGTCCCACAGTAATGGCGGCGCTGCAGCAGCGGGCCCCGCCGGCCGGGCTCGGGGAGGCCAAGCGGCCGGAGGCGGGCGAGGACTGGTGCGACAGCGGCCTGGGCTCCCTGAGCGAGGGGCAGCTCAGCCAGATCCAGGATGGCCTGGGGGGGCCCCAGGAGAAGCCCCCCATTGGCGTCACCGTGACCTCTGACCCCTGCCCCGGGGGGCGCCCGGTGACCTCTGACCCCAGCAGCCCCGAGACCCCAGACCCCGCCGAGGCCTGCGGGTCGGTCTCCGAGCGCCTGGACTCCGCCCTGGGCGAGGACGAAGCCGGCTGGGGGGCGGCCGTGGGGCAGGCGGTGGGGGCGATCACCCGGGGCGTGGAGGCCGTGCGGATCGGGGACCCCGCGCCCGGGGCTGGGGAGGCGCCCGCGGTGGCCCCCGAGGCCTGGCTGCACCACGTCCTGGGCTTCGTGACCGAGGACGGGGATACGTAAGTGTGCGGGCGCCTGCTCTGTTCAGCCTCACCCCTGTCTCGGGAGCGGGGGGGGGGGGGGTTAAGGCCCCCCCAGGTGTCACCCCTGGCCAGGCCCCTCGCAGTGCAGCTCCCTTATCGGACGCAGGGAGCCTTCTCTTGGGACTGTCCCTTGTTAGGTCTCCTTGGCCCCAGCCCCGTCTCCAAAACCCTGCGGCGGGTCCCGGGTCCTGGGGGCTCGGTTACGTGGCAGCCAACTCTGGGACAGCGACGCGCCTCAAAACGACTGGGGTGCCGCCCTGCTCTCGCATCTTAACTAACGTTGTGGCCGAGAAAGTGCGGCATGGGGCGGGGGGTGTTCCTGAGTCATTGGCTTTCCCCCCATGGTGCTCCTCAGTCCTGACCCACAGCCACCCCCCTGCTCTAGGACAGCTTTGTTGATGTGCTTCTGCAGACCTCCTCCCGCTATTTCAGTGCTGTCTCCATTGACAGTGGTCCTCGGTCCCTGGTCTCTCGGTCCTGGGACGCTTTAGACAACATCTGCAAATCAGTCACCGTTCAGAGCTTTTTCCATTGCCCAAACTCAGACAAGATTTGCCCTATGGCCTCCCTGCCACATCCCCAGCTCCTTGGTACTAGCTCTCTCTTTGCTGATCGGTTCCTCTGCTTGCTAATCGCTCCCCTTTCAGGTGTGGTATTTTCAGCCAGTTGCGTGGTACCTTTTTTTCATTTTGCTTGGAGTGGTATCTGTGCTTCTCTCCCCAGAGCTCTCCACCTGGCTGTGATTCACGAACACGAGGCCTTTCTGGATTCTATCCTGCAGTACATGTCCGGGACCGAATACTTGGATCTGCAGAACGACCTGGGCCAGGTTGGGCCGAGACGGGAGCATTTTCTGTCTGTATCATCCTCCATTTTACAGTGGGGAAACTGAGGCACAAGGGGGAAAATTGGCTTGTCTGAAGATTGCACAGCAAATCAGGGGGCAGAACTCGGGAGTACTGGCTCCCGGTCTGGTCCCTGTATGATAGCACCTCCTTTATGGAATGCTTGGGGTGCTGTTTGGAAGATGAAACACGACCCCATGTTAAAAACCCCACAGCATCATGAATGACTTGTGGGAGGAGGGAAGAGTGTTACAGGGCACAACCATCTCTTTGAGGCTGGGCCCGTCCCTAGCTTTGTGTTTGTACCGCACCTAGCACGATGGAGTCCCAACCTGATGGAGATGCTACTGCAAAATAAGTGTTCTAGAACAGGGGCTGACATCAAAACACGTCCGCCCCTTTTGTGGCAGGGGGATGGGGAGCAAACCTGGGGGCTTGACAGCAGTGGACCACAGCAGATACGGGGTCAGAGAAGGCTTCGTTTCAGGATGTAAGCTGACCTTCACTCATCCTGGGGTCTTTGCTCATCCCAGGCAGATAAACTGACGTCCACGCAGGTCCTCGTGCACAGGGAGGATATGATCTTGTGAGAATAGTGGATTTACCCTGGCGTCCTTGGCTAAAATTCCCGACCCTCTTGTGCAGTTGGCTGCTGCCCTCCTGCCCAGAGGTGGCTGCATTTCAGCACTGTTCTTGGGGTATAGGGTGCAACGGTGTTGGGGGGGGGAAACCCACTGAAGTGATCTCTAGTGCTGTTGATGATGGTAGACCAGGCCCCTTTTAGGGGAGACCTGCCCTGACCTTTCTCACTCACCCCCCCCCCCCCCCCCCCGCTCTTGCTGTCCTTCTCCAGACGGCACTGCACATCGCGGTCATCCTCGGCGCCTCCAACTTTGTCTGCAAGCTGATGGCAGCCGGGGCGGGGCTCTGCGTGCAAGAGAGAGCTGGCCACACTGCGCTGCACCTGGCATGCCGGGAGGGCTGGCGGGACTGCGCTCGGTGGCTCCTGGCATCGCTGAGCGGGCACAGGCCTTGCGAGGGGAATGACGCCTGCGCTCTGTTGGACTGCACCAATTATGATGGTATGGAGCCTCTCGTCGCCCGCCTGGGAAATACACTGGGCCTATTACACTTGGGACCTTTGTCCTGAGCATTCTCACCCTCCTTCTCTTCCCCAGCCAATATGGAGCTGGCACCAGCCCGGCTCCCCTGGCCAGAGCACGCTGTGCTCCAGCTATTCTCTGCTTCCCCCAAGCCCGTGGAGGGTTGAACATGAGTTACAGCAGCCCTGAGGCTGCTCTAGCATGCCCAAGGGCCGGCGAACACCAGAATTTGGCCACCACCAAAGTGGCTTCAATGCCCGTTTGCCCCGAGTGCAGAAGTGGCTTCCCTGAGAGTGAGGCCCGCCCCTTTGGGGGTGACAAAAACCAAAAGGCAGCATGTTGGATGGATACATAGTCTGCTGTGTAGCCTATAGTTAACCGGTGGAACTCCCTGCTGCAGGACGTGACTGGAGCGAAGAAATCAATGAGACTGCTCCATAAAAGATCCCTCTTATTTGTTTTTTTTCCCCCCTCAGTAGCAGAGCGAACAGTCCTCTCGTGCTGCCATGACAGCAGCCAGCTGGTCCACCAATACGTTGCTAGGTGACCTGAGGGAGGCAGAAATTAACTTGATCAAAATTGTCCACTCTTGGTTTCCACAGGTTACACGCCGCTGCATGTAGCTGTCCTGCGGAAGGACCTCGAAGTGGTCAAGCTCCTTGTGGGTGCTGGAGCCGATCTCAACAAGGCGGTTAGTACTGGGGGCTGGGGTGGATCGTCTTCAGGGACGGGTGGGAAGAGATCGGACGGCATTTACCCTTCCCCGAGTACTCCACGGCAGCCTCGCTGACTGGTCTGTCCCCCGCCGGCAGGAGCTGAGCTGTGGCCGGAGTCCCCTCCACTTGGCAGTGGAGTCGCAGAGCCCGGACATGGTGGAGTGCTTGCTGCGTGCCGGAGCGGACCCGAGGGCCCGGATGTACGTCGGTTACACCCCCATCTATAGCGCCGTGCACAGGCCCGACCAAAAGATCTTGCAGCTGCTCCGGGAGTTCGGCTCGGAGGAGCCCGACTGGGATTCGGAGGAGAGCCTGGCTGACAGCAGCGACGTGAGTGGGGTGGGGGTGCTGAGTTAACACCCCAGGAGGCTGGAGCGCAGCTGCCACCTGGGTGAAGCCAGGCCAAGCTTCACCCCTTCTTTGCAAGTGTGGCTCCTCTCTGTCCTAGAGCAACCCCTCCTCCTCTGAAAGCGAGGGGGGACTTAAGGCCTAGACAGCCGTGCTGGAAAGCAAGTCCCATCCTCTAGCTATGTAGCCTCCCCCATGTGGAATGAATTGGCAGGTCTCAGCCTGGTTCCTCGTCCGCTCTGCCACTAACCAGCCCCCTCCTGGGTAAACCTAGTGGACGCTGAAGATCAAACGGGACCCACAGAGACTGAACCCCACCCCCCCCCTTAGAGTGGGTCCCTCTAAAACACAGTGGGTGGGGAAGCTGGCGTTGCGATTGGCAGCAGTGCAGACCAAAGGGGGCTTTCACCAGCAAGGGGTTCTCTTTTCAGAGGGATTGAGTTCCTCGGGTCTATTTGGATTAACAGACCAGGCTAAGGGGTGATTGGATCAGTTTGTAAGTACCTACAACGCAGTGCTTAATTGGTAGTAAATGTGGTGCCGGGGCTCCAGCAATTTTCTTTATAACATTCACCACTGCCATGGCAAGCCCCAAGAGGCCGGTGCTATGAATTGCGAAGCCTAAAGGTGCCGGGACTCAGCCCTAGCACAAATTAAGCCCTGCTACGTGGGTATAAGAAATTTGACAGTCTTTAGTCTTCTAGCAGGCAACGGTCTAACAAAATCCAGTGGTTGGAAATTGAAGCGAGATAAGGGCAACATTTTAACAGAGTAAGTCGTCAATTTTCCTAGTGCTGTGGTGGATTCTCCGTCACTGAAAATGTTTAAATCAAAATTGGAGGTTTTTCCCCTCAAAGCAAATCTGCTGTAGTTCAAACAGGAATTAATTCAGGTGCCTGCGTTTGACAGGAAGTCAGACTCGATCACAGTCATCCCTTCTGGCCTTGGAATCTATGAGCCTAATCCAAGAAGGGAAGAAATCTGAACGTAGGGCAGCGACAGTAGATTTTGTGTGTAGTTTTAATCTGGCCACCTGCTGCGTAACCGTCTCGAAACACGCCCCCGCCCCTTTCGAACCTGCCTTACCTTTAAGGTCGTCAATGAAGCTCTCCCGTTTTTCAGGAGGAATACGACGACATCGTCATCAACAGTGGACACTATAAGAACTGACGGGGCCGGGCCGGCATCCCCTGCGGCGTGAGCCGTTATCCATCTTGGCTGCGAACCGCTCCGTAAAAGACTCGTGTCCTGCCTTGCCGCTGTGGGAATACGTTTGGCAGCGGCTCAATCTCTCCGTTCCCAGCTAGTTCCGACTATTTATCCAAAAGCCGTGGTCTCTGGCACGGCTCAGTATCAAGCTCCCGCTACTTGGAACCGGTAGCCAACGTTCACCAGAGCCTTGCTCTAATCCGTTTATTTCCCCCCTCACTTGTTCGTTTTCTTCTGTTTCTTCGCTTAGTCCGTTTATAGCGAGTTATTTTGATTACGTTAAAATAAAAAACTGGCGTTTCGGCCCCTGCTGCTCTTGGCAGGCGCAGCTGGGATGGATTGTCGGCAGGATTTCTCTGCTCGCTGTATCCTTATGCCTGTCGAGCTGCTTGCTTTCGAAGCGGGAGCGTCATTCCTGCCTATGCAAGGGGGTTCTGCTGGAGTCCACGGATGCTGTTCACATAACCAAGCAATTCGGGTCAGTGGGGAGCCGCACAGAACGTGTGCGTTTCCGCTGCCTTGCAACCATCTTGGGCCGGTTTGCTTTTATCTTGAGAAGCACTGAGCCTCACCTGACTCCAGTCGGACTTAATATTTGGGGCCGGATTCTTTTTAGCTGCTCCCATCTAAGCACCTAAATGAGGCTGATGGATTTTCACAAGGGCCGTGCAGCCCCGGTCTCCTCCCCCAGCCCTAAGGACGAGTGCTCTTGAAAATCTGGGCCTCTGCTAGCGTTAAGGATCTTCTCGGCCAAGACAGGGCAATAGCTCCGGCGCAGGGTAGGTGGATTGAAACAGGCGGGGCGAGGGAGGAAGTCACAGGAGGAGGAGATGAGGCTGGTGGAAAGAATGAGGGGGTCTGTTATGAGCAGAGGGAGTGAAAGAGTGAGGAAGAGGAGGGAAGAGAGGCCAAAGAGTGAGACCTTTTAGCTCTCTTGTACCTGTGCATAGGATCCAAGATGCATCCGTGTCCGTACGGGCCAATCTTGGCTTCTTCTAAGCAGCTCAGCCAGTACTGGAAAGTGGGACCATCTTCGTTCCTTTCCCCGAGGAGTCTGTTTTCTTCCTCTGTGCCCGTTGACTGGCTGTAAAGCCTTCTCCGTGCTGTACTTGAGGCTGGGTGTCGAGCGGGTCTCTTCTGGAGCGGCGTGGGAAGCAGTTTTCCCATCCCGTGACGTTTTTGGAGATCAGAAAATGTGTCTGCCCCCAAATCGGGCTGAAATCTCCCATCTCAGCCTTCCACAAGCAGAAGGGCTGAAAATAAGTCCAGTTGCGTGGTTAGATTTGGATCGTTTTGCAGCCTGAATTGATTCATTTCAAAACCAAAAGTTTTGACTCCAAAACTGGAAACTTTCCTTGTTAAAACAGGACGTTTCACCGGTGTTAAACCCCCAACGCCCCCCCAGTGTGTTGAACTGAGCACGTCAGCCAAAGCGGCCCTGTTCACAAGCAGCCTTGACTTTGATAAATTGACATGTTTCTTTTCTCAAGGGGGAAAAACCGGTTTGTCAACTTCCCGACTAGTGTCTAACACCATGGAGCTTCAGTGGGGATGGGACCATTGGGTGCTGTGCTGTCTGAAATTGCTTGTTTGCCGGGGGCGTTAATTTTGGAAGGGATGCCCTAAGCAGACCTGGGTTGATTTTGAAACTGGCTGCATTAGTTACAGATGGTTTATTAGTAAGACCTACTCCCCCACCCCATTTCATTTGTGCTTTGGAAGGGTGCAGGGAGAAAAGATCGAATTCTAAACAAAATCCTCCTCTTTCGACGAGGCGGCTGTTTCCTCCTTTACATTCTCACACTGCTTGTAAATGAAAACGCAGGCCCAAATGTAAGGGAAGAGTGGGGCTCTCTGCTTTTTAGGGGACGGGGGTTAATTCTCAAGCGCTCAGCGTCTTAGCTGACATCAGTGTGATCTCAGTACCAGGAGGTGGGAGCGGGATCATGAGGTTCTGGATGTATTGGGGGCTGGGGGGGGGGGGGGTGCGAATCAGTAGCCTCCCTGGGAAGTGGGGTTGGATTTTTAGTTCACTTGTCCCAGTGCGAAGGACTGAGGGACCTGACTGTGTTAGTCAATAATACTTTTCCCAGCCTGCGAGTGGACCGGGATTGAGCCCTCTAGGCCTCCGTACTTGTTACTAAAGGGCTTGTCTAACACACAAGTTGTAGCACTTCAACCACACCTGGCGCTGTGCAGCGGGAGATGACAAAGGAGGGCAGTCTCATTGTCCCCATTTTACAGATGGAAAAACAGAGGCACAATGAGTTGCCCAAGGTCACCCAGAAGGCCAGTGGCCAACCTGGGAGTAGAACCCAGGTTCACCAAGTCCCAGTGCTCTATCCACTAGGCCACACTGCCTCTTTGTGTCTTTCTAGTTAAAGTTGTGCAGGCCCATCTGTGGGCATGCAGTTATACTGACAAAGGTGCTTTATTCCCCTCTGGGAAGGGGAATAGTCTGTACCAATATAAGGCACCTTTAGACCAGTTTAACTGTCCACACTAGCAGTTGTACTGTTTTGCTGTCAGTAAAAAAAACAACCCCCCCAAGTGACCTAGTTCTCTTGTTACAAACATTGTTGCCTCAAACGTGGCGTTCTTGGAAGGGACAGACCTCAACGCCCAGCCCCATGAATGGGTTGGATGAGGGACACTTTTGTTCATGAGGCTCCTCCCAGTTTCGCTCCTGAAAGCAACCTGGTCCCTGGCTGATTCTTCTCGACCACCACGCTGAAGAAACGCAGCAGCATTCTTCTCCCAGCGATGGCTTTTTCTATGTCCGCTTTGTCGCTTCATTTCCCCAGCTGGCTCTGTGTCTAGGGACACAGATTCCACATTGCTCTCGGCCGGGGTGTGTGGGTTTTAAGCTATGTTGTGAGTTTTGTATGACCTGTCCTCTAACTTTATACGGTTCTGTGTCTGTGTGATCTGTCTCTGCTCGCGCTGGATCTCGCTCTCTCTATCATGTATGTTCTTGACCAGTGATGGGGGAGGAGATTAAAGTTACTGCTTGACCTATACAGCGTGTCTGGTGTTCGTGTGGCGGGCAGGGTGTTTGGACAGAGGACGACTTGCTGCATCACCGCCCTAGTGCGTCTCTAATAATACCTGGTTCCCATCCATAGAGCTCGAAGTGCGGCCCAAAGCAGCGCTTTATCCCCATTTTACAGACAGGAAAACCTGAGGCACAGAATGGGGAAGTGACTTGCCCAAGGTCATGCACCAGGCCAGTGGCAGAGCTGGGCTTGGAATTCCTGGTTCCTGAGGGCCAGCCCAGCGCTCTACCCACTAGGCCATGCTGCCTCCTTGATCGAGCCCCAACTCCACCATGCCCCGCCCCCATTCCAACCTCTTCCCCAAAGTCCCCGCCCCAACTCCGCCCTCTCCCTGCCCTGATTGGACTCCTTCCCCAAATCCCCCCCAGCCCCGCCTCCTCCCCTGAGCAATGCTGCGTTCCCACTCTTCCCCTTCCCTCCCGGAGCTTGTTACGCCACGAAACACTGTTTTGCGGCGGCAAGCGCTGGGAGGAGAAGCAGGGATGAGGCGGAGTGGAGGTGAGCTGGGGCGGGGTGGGGAGCTTGGCTGCCGAATTTTTCCCCGTGGGTGCTCCAGTCCCCGAGCACCCACGGAGTCGGCGCCTATCCTCCAACCTGTCCTTAAAAACCTCCAGTGACGGGGATCCCACAACCTCCCTGGGACACCCGTTCCAGAGCTTCGCTCCCTGGAGAGTTAGAAAGTTTCTCCTAATATCTTGCCTCAGTCTCCCTCGCTGCAGTTTAAGCCCATTCCGGCTTGTCTTTCCTCCCAACCAGCCAATCTTGATTTTAAAATTGCCAGTGCTGGACAGCCCTTGGTAGATTGTTCCAAGGCTTAGCTCTCCTCTCTGTGAAAAATGTACACCTTATTTCCAGTCTGAATTTGTCTAGCTTCAGCGTCCAGCCATTGGCTCGTGTTAGACCTTTCTCTGTAAGACTGAAGAACCCATTATTAAATATTTGTCCCCCACGTAGGTCCTGATAGCCTGGGATCCAGTTACCCCGTCACCACCTCTTTTTGTTCAGCTAAAGAGATTGATCTGAGTCCGTCACTTCAAGGCAGGTTTTCTAATCCTTTAATCATTTTTGTGGCTCTTCTCTGACCCCTCTCCAATTTATCAACGTCCTCCTTGAGTTGTGAGCACCAGAACTGGACGCAGTATTTGGTTTTACGGGGCTTGCCGCTGCTGTGAAGACTTATGCCCCGGCTTAATTTCACACACATCCCATAACGATTATAAGCATGTGCTCGGTCTAAATGCACCATTTTCCATAACAAAAACAAGGCCTGACAAAGAGACAGAGAAATCTCATGCTTCAGGCCATCAGTGGTCATAGGGGTCAGGAAGGAACTGGACTAGGAGGGTTCTTAAACATTTTAAAAACACTGCAGGCTATCGTGACATTAGCCCTGTTGTAAGTGGATTGCTCTGGGGGAATCCACATGTTAATGGGATAACTAAGATCCAGGCTTTTGAAGGGTCCCTTTCTGAAGCGGTTTCTTGTCCTGAAGGACTCAGTGGTCATTGAGGTCATTCCCTTTCTGCAATGGTGACCAGGTGGCGCTCGATCTCATCCTCAGCCAGCGTCCTGCAAGCCACCAAGACAGGGTGCTGTTAATTCGAGACCGCTCTGGAAAGGGGCGGGAGGAACTTGGAAGCCAAGAGGTCTTACCGGAATCGGGGATGCTCTGATGTCACTATCCCCACTTCGATCTCACTGGCCTTGAAGTCCGTGGAGAGGACCGTCGATAAGCAAATAATCGCCAGCTGTCAGCAGAGAAGAAAAGGAAAAGACTTTTTCTACTTTGCACATGGTTAACCTGCGGAACTCCCCGCGCCAAGATATTACCGAGACGATCACATAGGTCCCGATTCTTCCACTCTACGACCTGTGCTAGTTTTTTAAATGGGACGTGTGACCCCTGGACAGCAGATTTCAAAACTTTCACCCGACAGGTCAGCGCTGAAGGGAGTGTTGCATTGTGGGATTGTTGGTGGAGGACTGCATATACATGGGTATCTACTCTAGCACCAAGCTGATAGATCTAGACAAGCACAGGGCTTGTGTTGCTCCAGGAAGGGGATACATTCACCCAGTCATGTACAGTGAGGCACGGTTGTGCGGTCACACACACCCGTGCAGTGTTACATGTAGAGTCACACACACAGGCATGCATGGAGACACAGGGGCACGCGCACACACACACACCAACCTCTACAGGATCCACAGGCGAGCCCTGTTTCTTCTTCAAGGTCTTCTCCAGGAAGCTGTTCGCCTCGGTCTGCTTCACCCCAGCCGTGGTCGCTTTATAGCCGCAGTAGTAGCCCGCCGGGTCGCATTTGAACAGCTGGGGCCCCAGTTCCTGGTCGATCCCGATCAAGATCATGCCTGCCGACAGAACCGGGACGGGAGGGTGCATGGGAAGGGGCGGGATGCTGTGTCCCTAACACTCCGCACTCTGCAGGAGTTTGGAGTCTGAGAGTGAAGTGGCCATAGAGGAATAAAGTCGGGGGGGGGGGGGGGGAGCTCATATGGGACCATCGGGGTCCCAGGGGAGGTGGCGTTTGGAGAATGGGAAGAAGTTGGAGGGTTTGCTGGGGAAGCCGTGCAGGGGTTAGCGATTAAGGGAGGGCTGAGTTAAGGGGCGGTCAGGGGTTATGGGGCAGGGGATGGGGGTGATCCGTCATTGAGTGAGCTAAGTGGGGAACAGATGGAGATTGGGTAAAGGAGAGGGGTGACTCTGGGTGGCTCTCCCCTGCCCCCCCATCACTCACAGCAGCCCAGGGGTCTCATCTCGGCGTTCTGCGTGTAGACCTGGGAGATGTCGGCCATGCGCCGGCACAGCGTCGCCACCGGGATCTCGTAGCCCTTCTTGTACTTCCACTCGGCCGCCTCGTGCCGGGCCCGCTGCACCTGGGACCGGCCGTCGGCTGGGCGGGGAAAGGAGCCCCCGTCAGACGAGGCTCACGACACCGCTCCCTTCTGCTGCGTGCGTGTGTGTGTGTGTGTCCCTCCCCGCTGGCCCAGGCTGGAGGGGCTGAGCCCTGCTCTGTCTGCATGTGTGTGTCTGTTCCTATCACCCCTTACTGGAGGGGCTAAGCCCGGGGTGGTGGTGTGTGTCCCTGCTGGAGGGGCTAAGCCCTGCTCTGTGTTTGTGTGTGTCCCTGCCGCCCCCTGCTGGAGGGGCTGAGCCCTGCTCTCCGTGTGTGTGTCTGTCCCCACCACTAGAGGGACTCAGAGCTGTCTCGTTCAATGACTCCGTTGCTCTCTACTGGCCCAATATCTCACAAACAGGATAAAAGCCCTAACACTGCTACACCCAAGAGTCATCCTCTTATCGCTCAGGTGACAGAGCCTGGCCGCTGCGGAGCAGAGGACCGGGGTTCTGACCCCTTGCCGGCTGTCACAGACACCTGGGGCAAGTCACTCCCTCTCGCTAGGCCTCAGTTTTCCCATCTGTAAAATAGGGATAATCATCCTGCTTGTGTCTATTTAGAGAGTGAACTCTTTGGGGGCAGGGACTATAATTTGCTCTTGTCTGGGCAGCGCCCATCATAACAGGGGCCCTGATCTCAGCTTGTGACCTAGGCGCTGTGTATTTGAGATCTCAGTGCATCCAGGCTAGGGTGTTTCTAGAGGAGAAAAACTTGCTGGGAAGCCTGGCTAGATCCCTCCCCAGAGCAGGACTTTGGGGCAGCCTGTATAAGCCTCCCGGGGTCAGATCTAGATCTGCTTGCAGGCCGCCACACGGGGGGATTGAACCAGCGAACTCCGGAGCAAAAAGGTGGAAGGGGCAGGGCCCAGGCCCTGTTCCGGGAGTGGTGACCGACTCGTACCCCGCACAGATGGGCACAGAGCAGGAATTGCTGACGCCAGATCAGGATTCATCCCCTGGGAGGGAGGGAACTCACCCCCGCCCCCCACCCCCGCTCACCGCTCATGCCGGTCATGGCGCAGCCGATGGTCTCCGTCAAGCGATACAGGTTGGTGACGGTGCTGGGGTCCAGGAGCTTATCCTAGGGGTGAGAGTGGAGACACCAGCGCCAGGTGATTTCCCTTCCCCCCGGCAGCGCAGGACCCGCCCCCCCCAGCCTGTCACATGCTGACCCGGGGGGCAGGCTGGAGGGGGGTTGCCATGGGGCCCAGGTGGAAATTGCCCCTGCACCCCGTGGCTGGACCCGCTCATCCCTAGGCTGTATCCGAGCAGGGTGGGAAACCGCCAACGAAATCAGGCAGGGAGTTGGGGGGAGAGGCTGTCAGTGCTGGCCCCATTGCTCCAGTGTGGCACTAGGGGGCGCTGTGCTGCAGGGAGCTGGGCAGGAGGCTCAGTAGGGGGAGCTCTCCCCACAGTCTGTGCTGACCCCAGTGTGGCACTAGGGGGCGCTGTGCTGCAGGGAGGCAGGCAGGAGGCTCAGTAGGGGGCGCTCTCCCCACAGTCTGTGCTGACCCCAGTGTGGCACTAGGGGGCGCTGTGCCCCAGGGAGCCTGGCAGGAGGCTCAGTAGGGGGCGCGCTCCCCACACAGTCTGTGCTGACCCTAGTGTGGCACTAGGGGGCGCTGTGCCCCAGGGAGCTGGGCAGGAGGCTCAGTAGGGGGAGCTCTCCCCACAGTCTGTGCTGACCCCAGTGTGGCACTAGGGGGCGCTGTGCCCCAGGGAGCCTGGCAGGAGGCTCAGTAGGGGGCTATCTTCCCACCCAGCGCTCACCGCACCACCCCGGCTGGTTGGCACATGATGCGCAAGAGCCCAGGCATTCGCCTTGGGGGCCTGGCCCAACCCCAGCTCCGGCGCCCGTGTTCTGCCTCCCCACGCGGCACATTCAACTGGCACTAGGATCGGGGCCGCAATCTACGCCGGCAAAGAGCCAAGCCTGCCCTCCTTAATGCAGGGCGCCATGGACCTGCCTGATCTCCCCCCGCCCCGATCTCTGGCCTCTCCCCCACACGCTGGGCTCCTACCGGCACTTTTCTCTGGGTGACCACGGCCACAGAGTCCTCCCCTCTCACGGCCACGGTGGTCAGCCCCCCCTGGCTGATGGCTTTGAAGGCATATTCTGCAACCAGAGAGCAATCAGTAAACGCAAGAAGAGGGGCGGGGAGGGGTTTGGCCCTTCTCAAGGGGTTTCCATCGGGGCTTCACAGACAAAAACCTGCCTGCTGCTGCAGGGTAGCCTCTTCTTACAGATGGGGAAACTGAGGCACACAGAGTGGGGCAGGGACTTTCTGAGGCCATGCTGCAAATCAGTATGGTGTTGGGAATAGAGCCCAGGAGTCCTGATTCTCAGCCCCGCCCCTGCTCTAACCCACTCGAGAGCCACTCCCCTCCCTGACCCAGGCGTTGAACCCAGGAGTCCTGGCTCCTAATTCCCCCGCGCTAACCACTAGAGCAGGGGTGGGCAAACTTTTTGGCCTGAGGGCCACATAGGGGAATAGAAATTGTATGGCGGGCCGTGAATGCTCACAGAATTGGGGTTGGGGTGTGGGGCTCCGGGCTGGGGAGTAGGGTGCGGGGGGTGGGGGATTGAGGGCTCCGGCTGGGGGTGCGGGCTCTGGGGTGGGGATTTTGGGGTGTAGGAGGGTGCTCTGGGCTGGGACCAAGGGGTTTGGAGGGCAGGAGGGGGATCAGGGCTGGGGCAGGGGCGTGGGAGAGGCTCAGGGGTGCAGGCTCCAGACGGCACACTGCCCTGTCCGCAGGCACACCCCCCCCCCCAGTAGCTCCCATTTGAGAGCCAGAGGGGGGCCACTGGAGAGCGTAGGAGCCGGGGCGGGGTGGGGGGGGGCATGCCGCTGCTTCCGGGAGCCGCGCGGAGCGGCCCCTGACCCCGCTCCCCAGCAGGAGCTCGAGGGCCCGCATAAAATAGCCGGTGGGCCAGATCCCGCCCGTGGCCTGTAGTTTGCCCGCCCCTGGTCTAGACCCTGCTGCCTCTCAGGACCAGAACCAGAATCTCTGACACCAACCCTGTACTCTAGCTGCTGGACTCCACTCCCCTCTCAGAGCAGGGGACAGAACCCAGGAGTCCTGGCTCCCAGCCCTCCAGCTCTAACCACTAGGCCCCACTCCCCTCCCAGAGCCGGGGACAGAACCCAGGAGTCCTGGCTCCCAGCCCTCCAGCTCTAACCACTAGGCCCCACTCCCCTCCCAGAGCCGGGGACAGAACCCAGGCGTCCTGTTGATTATTCCAGGCCCCAAGCATGGGAGCAAGGGCGCCAATCCCGCCCTGGCCTCCATCCCGAGGGATGAGAAATGTGCAAACCCACCCCCGGAAGGCGCCCCACAGACTCACCCACTTGGTAGAGACGCCCCTCGGGGGAGAAGATGGTGATGTGGCGATCGAAGCCGGCGCTGGAGCCGCGCGACATTTCGCCGTCCGTCCGGGGGCTGCGGGAGGGAGACAGGCCGACAGAGCCCTCGGCAGAGACACGGACACTCGCCTCTTTCCCTTTCACTTTCAGTTCACCCGTGGAAAGCACCTGCTGAGAAAGCCTGTGTTAATTGGGCAGAGCTGGATTCTGAAAAGGGGGTGCTGAGAAAATATGGGGGGGTGATCATTGGGGTTGAGGGCAGTCAGGAGGGGGTCAGGTTGGGGTTTCACTGGGATGAGGGTGCCGAGCAGCCCAGTGGGTTCAGTTTGGGGCGGCAGCAGGGTGGGGACCATCCTGCCCTGGCATCTGTCACTTTTCTGGGCAAAGTGCACCTGGATTTCCCGCTCCGGGGGCTCCTTGGCCGTCACCTCTCGTGGGCAGAGCCCTGCAGCTCTCCCCCTCCTGGACGGGGTGTTCCCGGGCTACACAGCTCCCTGCCCTGCGCTGGCAACCCCCCAGCGAGCCAACAGCCATGCTGGGCTTCCTCCTCCGGGGCTTCCTCCTCCGCCAGCCCTTTCTAAGCAAGCACCTTTATTCCGCGGGTCACAGCGTGACGGAGAAACCATGAAAACCTACACGCGGGCTAAAAAGCTCCCCAGTGATCCCCCCGCCCCCAGCTCCAGCCTCGGGCACACGTCCGTCCTTCCAACCCTTCCCTACGGATTGGGGACCCCCCTGCGGGACGTTGCAGGATCAGAAAGCAGGTCCCAGGTCGGTTTAAACCCAGGCAACTTAGCCAAGAATGTTATCTGCTGCTCTCTGGGGAACCCAGTGTGAACCAGTATATGCAAGCCTCCCCAGTGGGGAGTACCTCTCTGGAGTGAATCTGTCTGATTCCCCCCCCCCCCGCCCCGCCCCGCCCCGCCATAGTCCTTAGCAGGCTGTGGTCACCTTCTCCCAGGGCATTGCTCACCATTCCTGGCCCTCCAATGATAATATAAGGAGATAGGCCTATCTCATAGAACTGGAAGGACCTTGAAAGGTCATCGAGTCCAGTCCCCTGCCTTCACTAGCAGGACCAAGTACCATCCCCTGACAGAAACCTAAGACAGGGAGATCTCCCCAAGACAGTGCAGGGGATTGCCTTAGCTGT
Source organism: Chelydra serpentina (assembly GCA_037349315.1). Classification (NCBI taxonomy): domain Eukaryota; kingdom Metazoa; phylum Chordata; order Testudines; family Chelydridae; genus Chelydra; species Chelydra serpentina. The sequence goes on from JBAIAC010000203.1 coordinate 989,826, forward strand.
CACCGCCCCCCTCCAAAACCTCAACTCAGCATTAGAGCCGAGGCTGCGTGTCCGCGTACGGACCGGTCGCACATCGGGCTGGAGACGTCCCCTAGAGATACAGAGGGGGGTGGCGAGATAACGGGGCAGAGAGGGGGGCCGGAGCTGCTCAGCGCGGCGCCAAGGGAGCCCCCGGCAGCTTGGACGTCGATAAAATGATCCCTGGCCGTGAGGAGCCAGGCGGGGCAATGGACGGGTGCATGCACCTCTACTGGCTGAGCGGAGAGCTGCGCCTCCATGTGTCATAGCCCCTTAGGGAGCTCGTGGGGAGATCCCCCTCTCAGCTCCAGCCGCAGCTGCACGGAGTCTTGGAGCGGGAGGATGCGTTCTAACCCCCGTGCTGCCGTGAAAACCCGATGTTGTTTTAATCGGGGGGTTTGGGGGGAGATTTTATAAATTTCGTAATGGCGAATCCAAGGCGAAGGCCTCTCCCTGCAGAGGGACCCGGGACGCTCGGCCAGACCATGAGCAACGTTAGCCGGGTGCAACCGCAGCTCGAGGTTAGGGACAGGCCTGTCCACTGGCCGGCTCATGGGGGATCTCTACTGGACAGCCAGCCCTGGCCAAGAGGCGGCGGCACGGCGGGTCAGACCCCCAGCCCCAGTGGGAGGGCTCTGGTCAAATTCAGGCCTCACAGAACGGGGGGCAAGAGGGGGCCCAGACGGGGAGTGGGGGGCATGACCTGGGAGGGCAGGGAAAGTAAGGAGATTGATCAAAGTTGTCCAGCCTCTGTTGCCATTAGTCGATCCCCAAGCCCCTCCTGCTTTTAGAGGTGGGGAAACCGAGGCACCGAGCAGGAACATGCCTTGGCCAAGGTCACCCAACTAGCCAGGAGCAGAACCAGGACTAGACCCCAGGCGTCCTGAACCTCCGGCAGGACTTTATCCCAGCAAGCCAGAGAGAGGGCCTGCGACCCAGTTCCGTTCTGACATGGAGCAGCGGACAGCCATGGGAGGGGAGAGATTTTCACACATTCAGCCCTGGGGGGAGGTGAGCTGGGCTGTGAGATTTTCCCCCTGCACCAATTTAAGCAGCCTTTGATCTTCCTGCATCGAAATGCAGAAGAGCTGGGCGCTCCCACGCATATCCTTTTGCTCAAATTTCCACCTGTGCGTGGCGGGGAATAAATCACTGGATTTCTTCCCCGGCCGCCGGTGCAATATGATCTTAGCACCAGCCCGGGTGACGCACAGAAAGCGGGAGACCCCTATTTGATGCACGGCCCGGGGATCAGGTGTTTGATGGCCCAAGTCTGAGGGGAGTGGTGGCCTCAGCAGAAATCTCAGCCTCAGCATTTGCAAGGCACTCAGTGAGCCGGGGTGTAACCAACCCCGATGGCAATCACAGGCCAGAGGTCTGGTGCGAAGCGGCGTTTATCACAGCGGACCGTCAGCCCCCGCCCGGGCTCAGGTAACAGGCTCCCGGCCGCGAGTTATTCAGCAACGCGGATCGATATTGACGCCACATCAGCTGATCGGAGGAAGATCGAATTTGCCACCTTGCGGGCACCCTGCCCAGTTCCTGCTCGCAAAGGACTTTGCCACTCGGGGAGGGGCTGGCGCTTTCGGGTCGAAGCGGGCAGAGGCCCGGAGTCAGAGACAATATTTGCACATTTCACACCGAGGGAGATTTCCACACTCAGAGGCGTGGGGCTTGGCTTATTATTATTTTTTTTTAAATAAAGAGACGGATGCAAAAAGATGCCGAGCTGGAGGAAAGGGAAACACATCGGCTACTGCCTGAACGACAAGAAGAAAAAGAAACTGAATTTCCAGGGGTTTGAGGATCTCTGCAGGTAAGGGACGGAGTCCCTGGCGCTCGGCGCCTCGGGAGCAGGGCAAAAAGAGGGGGCAGGTAGCCGGGGGCATGCACGAAGGACTGGTGAAAACGGCTGCCCCAGCGACCGGTCTGACTGGCTTTCTGCTTCTGAACCGTCTCACTCGGCATCTCAAGCTTTCATCTAGCTGGGGGATTACCTGACCCCCTCATCGCTGCGGGGTCTCAGCTCCACACCCTCTTCATGTATTTATCCCTGGGAGGCAGGACTGTTATCCCCACTGTACCGTTGGGGAAACTGAGGCACAGAACGGCTAAGGCCCAGATCCTCAAAGGTACTGAGACGCCTAACTTCCAGTCCTGCCCACTCAGTCTCAATGTTCTGGGCCGAGCAGGGGACTTGAATCCAGGTTTCCCACAAGTGAGGTTAGTACCCCAGCCGCTGCCTACCCAAACCATGCTAGTTACGGGGTCTGTACCTGCTCCGTAGATTTTAGCCTCACTCCGCCCCCCGGTTGCATTTTGTCCCAAATGAGCCCCCAAGCAACATACGCATGGCACCACCGAAATGCAGCCACCTCTGGAGGGGAGCGCCGCACATGGCTGAGTGTAACAATCCCAGGACCTTTATAGGGGAACTAGCTCCCACATCCTCCTGCTTCCATTGAACCCTAAGAACTAAGCATTAAATACTATATTAGCTGGGGGTAGATGATTGGACACATTGGCTGAGGGGCCTCGGGTAAATCTCTAGCCAATAACTACACCCCACAGGGATCTGTAATAGCGATACAGAGCAGATGGAAGCTCAGTTGCTAAGATCACATAAAATACTTGGCCTTTCATCCAAGGGTCTCTGAGCTGGGGCAGTATCGTTATCCCCATTTTACAGATGGGGAAACTGAGGCATAGAGAAGCAAGGGCCCCTTTGCCCCCCCCGGGACGCAGCGAGTCAGTAGCCGAGCTGGGGATAAGACCCAGGAATCTTGATTCTAGCCACTAGACCACAGTCCCCCTCCTAAACTGGAGAGGGAAGCCAGGAGTCCTGACTGCCAGCCTCTCTCTGCTCTAACCACTAGACTCCCCTCCCCTCCCAGAGCTGGGAATAGAACCCAGGAGTCCTGACTGCCAGCCCCCTTTCCTCTAACCCATAGATCACACTCCCTACCGGCAGCTGGGGAAAGAACCCAGGAGTCCTGGCCATTAGATCACACGTTCCTCATCAAACTGGGAGACGCCTCCCAGCTCCCTGCTTTAATCCAGCCCGTCCTACGTAGACCTCACTTCCCACCTGGGAAAGAACCCAGGCATCCTGGGATGGATTTACGGGGTGCCACTTAGGCTCCCAGCACGGGGGTGAATTTCACTCTGATTTTGCTTTGTGTTTTCCCCTCCAGCCCCCATGCCAGCTGCCAGAATTCAAATAGCCCCCGGTCTGTTTTGCACAACAGATACCGCGTGCTCCGGGCCCCCGAGGCTCTCACCTAACGTCCTGGCTGGGGCGATGCCCCCGCCCGGCTCCGCGGGGTTGAGCTGCTTCCCTTTGGTTCAGGCCAGCTCCAGGCTCGTGTTTTTGCAACATCAGACGGTCCCTTGCCTCATGGAGGCGGAAATCAGGAACCGGCCAGCGCCCGTTGCTCTGAGTTCCAGCCACCCCCGAGATCTCCAGGCATCTTACCCAGGAAGTTAGTATCATCAGCCTCATTTCGCAACTGGGGGAAACTGAGGCACAGGACAGGAAGTGACTTGCCCCCAGTCACAGAGCCAGGGCTCCTGCCGCCCAGTCTAGTACTCCGTCCGCTAGGCCACACTGCCTCTCGCGGAAGCAAAGAGACTTCCTGGCCTCTTCCCACTTGTGACAAACGTCTCGTGTATCTACAGGGGCCCAAACGGGCTGGCCTCAGGACCTCCATTACCCTTCCTTCCCCGGCTAATCAGATTCCCAGGGGGGCGGGGGCTGCTTTCCGAGCTACTGGGATGTATTGAAAGACACAAAACAACACAACTCTCACAGCCAGCGCCCCCAGAACCAGACTCAGAGCCCTGTGCCTGAGAGCTAAGAATTTTACCCCACCCCCCTTCGTAGGCTGCCCTTATATTCCCCCAGGAACTCTGCTGCTGCATCAATTGCTCCCTCCCACTTTATGCAACACTTCCCCACCCTCCTGGGCTCATTCCCTTCACCTGGGAGGCAGGTTACCTGGAGCCATCACCCTCTTAAAGAGCCAGCTCCCTCCTGGGACAGCCTTACTTAGGGGAACCAACCTGCCCTCCGCTGATGTCAGGTGGGGTGGGATTGGCCGCTAGGGTCTGATTCAGAGCCGCTGGGATCCCTTTCCATAGACCTCGGCTCAGGACCACGGTTTGTAAAGCACTTCAGGAACCTTATTCATTCTGCGACTTGCAGCAAAGTCTAGAGGCACCAAATGAGATTGGGCCGGGCGCTGCGCAGACCCCAGCCGAGATCAGGGCCCCGTCGCGCTGGGCGCTGCCCAGACCCCGGCCGAGATCAGGGCCCCGTCGCGCCGGGCGCTGCCCAGACCCCGACCGAGATCAGGGCCCCGTCACGCCGGGCGCTGCCCAGACCCCGACCGAGATCAGGGCCCCGTCGGGCCGGGCGCTGCCCAGACCCCGACCGAGATCAGGGCCCCGTCGGGCCGGGCGCTGCCCAGACCCCGGCCGAGATCAGGGCCCCGTCGCGACGGGCGCTGCCCAGACCCCAACCGAGATCAGGGCCCCGTCGGGCCGGGCGCTGCCCAGACCCCGGCCGAGATCAGGGCCCCGTCGCGACGGGCGCTGCCCAGACCCCGACCGAGATCAGGGCCCCGTCGCGACGGGCGCTGCCCAGACCCTGACCGAGATCAGGGCCCCGTCGCGCCGGGCGCTGCCCAGACCCTGACCGAGATCAGGGCCCCGTCGCGCCGGGCGCTGCCCAGACCCTGACCGAGATCAGGGCCCCATCGCGCCGGGCGCTGCCCAGACCCCAACCGAGATCAGGGCGCCGGGCGCTACCCAGACCCCGACCGAGATCAGGGCCCCGCCATGCCAGGCGCTGCGCCTCCAAATGAGACATAATCCCTGCCCCAAAAAATTCACTATCTAAACAGGCAAAGGAAGGATTATCAAACCCATTTTACAGATGGGGAAACGGAGGCACGGAGCGACGTGAGTGATCCCATGCTCGCAGCATGAATCACAGGATCACTCACACACCCCTTGTGTGTGTACTGGCTATAGCCTCTCAGGGTTGGCCCACTAAAGGCCCACCTAATAGATCTGCTTTCTCCCTCCCTTGCTCCTTATCTTATCTCTCCACTTCCTTTATCTCTGGCTTTCCCTCCTCTCCTTTCTCCCTCCCCGGGTCTCCCTCACTCTCTGTCTCAGCAGATTCCAGGGCATTGACTTGTGACCTTTGCACAAAGAAGGAATGAAAGTCCCTCTTTATTATGTGTAGCGTGACGCTGCCTAGATGCCACAGAAGACGTCAGGGTACGGCTCAGACCCCGGCTGAGATCAGGGCCCCGTCGCGCCAGGCGCTGCTCAGACCCCGGCTGAGATCAGAGTTCCGTCGGGCCGGGCGCTGCCCAGACCCTGACCAAGATCAGGGTCCTGGCGCGATGGGCACTGCCTAGACCCCGACTGAGATCAGGGCCCCGTCACGCCGGGCGCTGCCCAGACACACAGTGACCGAGATCAGGGGAGCCCCATCGCGCCGGGCGCTGCCCAGACCCCAGCCGAGATCAGGGCCCCGTCGTGCCGGGCGCTGCCCAGACCCCAACCGAGATCAGGGCCCCCCTGTTCTGGGTGCTGGACAAACCCCAGTGCAAAAGCTCAGGTTTCTGTTTAAGAGCCGCATAGGTTCGGTTTAGCTTCCACCGGTTCCGATTTAAGCTGAAGTGAAAGAAGACGGGTTGAACCAAAACTCCGGCTCCACACAGGGGTTCGCGCCCGTTTAAAGTTACGCCGTTTTGCCAGTGTTCCCGGCCTTTGCAAAGTGGCTTCTGTTAGGAGGAGAAATCGGTGCTACAGAGCAGGCGTGTTCTTTGGCGCACGTCCTGTTTATTTACAAGAAACGTATGTGCCGTCCTGGCCTCCTGCGCGTGGCCAAAACAGCAGCCGGCAGCGTCCTTGCGCCGAAATTCCCCAGTCTGCCTCTCCAGCCGGTCCTGTGCGCAAGAAACAGCGTCTCTCTGCGTCCTCCCCGTGATTTCCACTGGCAGATAGCCCGCAACCTGCAGCCCAGGGAAAACACCACATTGGGCGTGGCTTGGCTCTGACCTGCCATGCTTTGGGCGGTAAGCCCCCGGTGTCCGCAGCCTTTTTGAGCCCAGATTGGGGCTTCATTGCTCCTCCTATTGAGCCTGAAACAGGGAGATCAGCCCAGCGAGGCCTGTGACTGGTGTTGGATCAAAGGCGTTTGGACATTTCAGCAGGACACCCCTTAGGATAAAAGGGTGTCACATTCTCCTCTAGATCTAAGTAGGCAAGGACAGAATTATTATCCCCATTTCACAGGTGGGGAAACTGAGGCAGGGAGCGATTAGAAGGGATTGGCTCAAGTCTGCACAGGGAGCCCATGGCAAAGGTGAGGGGGTTGATCCATGTAACCCCTAGACCCCAATCCTGTAGGCTAACCACTGGGCCATGCTGCCTTTTTCGCCAGGATGCTCTGGTGCAAATCCCTGACATCGTTTTTCTTTCTTTTATTTGCCCAGGAAACGGGGCTATGAAGTCACTGAGGTGAGTCCGCGCCGTGGGACGCCTGGGAGAAGAGGCGTTCATGGGGTGGGGGCGGGCAGGAGATGCTGGAGAAGTGGGTCTTATATGGGAAGCTGCCACCCCTGAAGTTTGCTACCGGGAACTTTTGGCCAGCAGGCTAAGCAGGGTCTGGCCTGGTTAGATGGGAGACCTTGGCACACCCTGATATCATAGGGAGGGGCGGGGGTGACTCGCGGCTGAGTCAGCGCTGTTCCCGGTGCCGGGGCAGAGGGTGGTGCCGCAGGGCATGGTGGGGCTGACTCAGGAAGGGGCGCTCTCCTCCCTGAGCCGGGGCTGGCCCTAGGGGGCGCTGTGCTGCAGGGAGCGGAGTCTTATTGTGCTAGAACAGAGGTCCCCAAATTGTGGGGCCAGCCCCCATGGGGGAAGGGGGGCAGGGAGGGAGAGCCACCCAGCCCCTCCCTGCCCCCAGCTCTGCTCCCGGCCCTGCGCCAGCCCCCAGCCTTGGCCCCCTTAATTCCTGTCCGCATCCCCCCCACCCCAAACTGCGGCCCTGGCTGTGCTAGGGGTCTGGATATCTATAGGTGAATTACTGCCATCTTCATGCACCACGCTGGGGTGTGGGGCACAGAGGGGAAAGCGCCCCCTACCGAGCTCTGCTCCCTAGCGCTGCACGGGGGTCAGCGCTGAGCTCCCCACCCTGGGTCTTCTTGGCCCTGCTCAGAGCACCGCGGAGCTGGCCAGCGGGACCGGTGATAAAAATCAAGCAGGGGGCGGGCGCATAGGTCAATGGCCCAGCCGCCCGGATACCAGGGTGATGGGCACCCAAGACGGAGCGTGCCAGAGAACCCATCGCCTCCCTCTGCGGAGGGGCTGCGGGTTTAAGGGCCCGTCTTTGTTTGCCTGCGCTGGGCTCGGCCCCGTCTGTCAATAAGAACTGGTTTAAACTGACAGCGGCTGGCAAAGTCCACAGCGATAAAGTTAGAGCCGTTTCTGGGTGGCACCGGGTGAGGATGACCAATATGGTGCGGAGCCAAGAAGGCGTTAACCCAGGTGGGCGTGAAAGAGACCGGTGCTTTGTTGCTGTGTGGTCATTTCCCCCTCTCCCTCGGGTGATGACTCATCACAACCTCCAGATAGCGTGAAGGATCATAGCAATTTACAAACTTACGGGCCTTGGGAGGATTCCCCCCGCCACTCCGCCGCCCTGCCATTGAAAAGCATCCACCTCTGGGGCGGAGCAGGGCAGCTGATTATAAAGAGATCACTCCCCCCGCCCTGAGATGCATCCCCTTCTGGGGAGGGACGCACTGCTTGCTTTGCCCGCTATGCTGTCGTTTTACTTTGCCGTGGCTCAGCAGGTACTAAAATGTCTGTGTTCACTGGAGACAACCGGGTTCCTAGCCGTGCCATGGGCGGCGGCGGGGACCAAAGGCGTAAGGCACAGCAGGGTCGAATGTCAAAGTTTTCAGTGGAAGTTTTCTCGCCCGAAAATGCTGAGTTGTCCAAACCAAAACGACTCCTGGGGGAGGGGAGCCGTAGGCCTGGAATTTCGCTCAAAACAAGAGTCAGCGAGAATGTCGCTAGCGTAGCAAATAACCCAGCAAATAGGGGCATGTACCTGTTTACCCGTCTAGCCTGACCTTCTGCATCACACATGAACTAATCCCTGTTTGAACTTCAGCAGATCTTAAAAAAACAAAACAGGCCCATCCCGTCTTGATTTACAAATTGCCAGCGACGGAGAACCCGCCAGGACGCCCGGCCAATCGTTCCAAAGGTCCGCGACCCTCCCCGTTAAAAACGCACGCTTTCGATCCCACCTGAATTCGTCTAGCTTCACCTTCCGGCCGTCACGGGGGTTCAAATCCCCGCTCGGCCTGAGCTGGAGTCGGGGGCAGGACAGACTGAGAAATCCACCCCCCAAGAAGAGTTAATAGCCTCAAGATCAGAATCCTCTGCTAGGGTGGGGAAGACCAAATTATGCACACATGACTTTACCCGCGTGCCAGTTAGCTATTAAAGCTGAAACCTACCGAAGCAGGTTTGCTGATATATAATCGGATCCAACAGCTAACCCCTCGTTATTGAGTCCAGGGAATGTTAGCTTACTCGTTTAACGCTTTTCTTTTCAGATCAACTTTTAACTTGAACAGCGTTTCTCAAATCAGGACACTTGCTTATTTGTAACCAACCAACCATTTATTAATCCTTGAGTACCTAACACATTTGTCACCCTTCCAAGGGCGCGCTGGTCTTCCAGGCACTTTGAGGAGCTGGGGTACTGCTCTTTGACTAGGCTGGGCCCCCAGGGACAAGGTCCAAATAGTAAAAGCAATGGCTTAAAGCAATTCTTTTCGCGCTCTCTTCGGCCACTTTGCTTGGCCTTTTTAAAGGAGTTAAAATCTAAAATGAGGCCCCTCGGTGTCTCACTGGAGAGGGTGGACTCAGCAAGAGAACCAACGGCTGGTTATAATGAAAGAACAGAAGAGGGAAATACAATCTTTGGAATTAAATCTCACCCCTTCTTATCCTAAGTCTCTTCCAGAGCAGGGATTGACCCTGGGTGTCTCCCAGCCCAGGTCAAGGTGGTGACTCCCCGGTGTTCTCTTTCTCTGAGTTTTTTTTGGCCAAACATTTCCTAAGATCTTGGATTCATCCTGATGAGGGCTGGGGAATGTTGGGAGATCTCAAACACTCTTGTGGGGCGGGTTCCCAGCCTGGCTCCGGCTCCCAGCAAATAAGGGTTTTTAAATCTCCGCTTCTCTTCCCATCCCAGATTGACTTGGCCAAACCCCTCTGTGAGCAGGGCCCCTTTGACGTCATCATCCACAAACTCTCCGACCTGATCCTTGAGTCCAGCTACGACAGTCAATCTCACCAGCTCATCCGCGACTTCCAGGTAAGGATTTAGTAGATTCGACTAGGATCTTCCATAACCCGGGCCAAGGGTAAGTTCTTCCAATGGCTAATTCCCGGCTAAAAATTGACACCTTATTTCCAGTTTGAATTTTTCCAGCTTCAACTTCCAGCCGTTGGATTTTGTTAGATCTTCCTCAGCTAGACCGAAAAGCCCATGATCAAATTTCTGTTCCCCGCGTAGGTCCTTATAGACTGGGATCAAGCCATCTTCTCTTTGTTAAGCGAAATAGATTGAGCTCTTTGAGTGTCTCACTACCGGGCAGTCCTCATTCCCCGGGCTCTTCTCTGACCCTTCTCCAATTTATCGACGTCCTTCTTGAATTGTGGACACCAGGACTGGACACAGGATCCCAGCCGTGGTCGTGCCTGTGCCAACCATGGAGGGTAACGGCGTGACGGAGACTCGCGTGTCCCCTGCTTAGGTGCAAGGGGTGTCTTTGTCTCCCGTTATAGTGCTCCTGAGTACAGGAAGTGCCTTTTGGATTCCACTACCCAGAATGCTTAACGAAGCGCCAAGTCTGGGCAGCACCTCAGGGGCATCGTTAGCAGCGAGGCGATCCCCACAAACCCACTAATTGGCTTTGCGGCTTTAAACCCGCCACCCCGCCCGCCCCAGTGCTAATTACACGTTTGCTTTGGTCCCTCAGACCTATGTGGAAACCTATTCCAGCATCATCCTCCTTGACCCATTCCCAGCTGTGCGGTTGCTCCTGGACCGCTTCGAATCCTATCGCCTCCTCCAGGACTTTCAGAAGCAAGGTTTGCGTTTCTGGGGTCTCCTGGTAGAGCCCCGGTGGCCGATATCCAGTTGCGATCTTCCCCCCCCAGAACTGACCGAAGCAGTCCCCCGAACCTGAATCCCACACCAGAAGGGGGCGCTGTCGGACCAGAGAGGAAGGCTGGCCCGGTGATCAGAGCGTTAGCTTAGGCCTTGAGAGCCCAGCATTCAGGTCCCTGCTCTGAACCCTATGCCCTGCGGGGTAAGGTTAGAGAGGAGGTGGCCGGTGTGAATGCGGTGACTCACGGCCCGCTAACGGGGGCTGGGCCCCATAGACCAGGCGAGGCTCAGAGCTTGGCTTTCGGCTCAGGCAGCCGCCATGTGTGGGAGCCAGGGGTCAGGGGTTCAATCCCAACGTGGGGTGGAAGGGACCCAGTTAAGGAACGGCTAAGAAAGCAAGGAGGGCAGGATTGCAGGAGCTGAGTGGGGTGGGGCATGCGTCTGGGGGGGCCTGGGTGTGGGGGGTGGAGGCAGCGCCATGCACATGGGCAATGGATGGGTGGTAGAGCCACAGCGGGGAGGGGGGACAGCTCACACCCATGCAAACCACCCGCTCCCCCCCTTATTTCTGCCCACCCTGCCCTGCAGACAGCTGCATCTTCTCCCCGCCCTACGTGGAGCTGAACAGCGGGACCGGGCGCGAGGCGGCGGCGCGGATCCGGGAGCAGGGCCTCACCTTCCCCTTAAGTGAGTGAGCCCAGCACCTCCGTAATCTGTGGGGCCTTTATACCCGCGGGGAGGGGGAGGAGAACCAGAGCACCTAAAGCCAATCAAAATACGTGCTGGGGGGCTCGGCTTCGGTCACACCCCAACGGCTTGCAGGGGAGGGGTAGAAAGTTCCCGGTCCAGGAGCCCCATTGGCTCTTGTTTGATGAGTCAGAGCCCAGGGTGGAACGAGGGGCGGGGCTAAGTCATCTCACTCTTCGCTGACTCCTCCTCTTCCTCCCCCAGTTTGCAAAACCCGGGTGGCTCACGGACCCAGCTCCCACGAGGTCAGTAGCATCGTGTCCCAGAAAACTGCTTGTAAAGGGTCGGCTATAGCTCCTCCTCCAGCGGCTAGCCCACGTGGAGGATAACAGCCTACTACTGTGACTCGCTAGCGGAATTATTCCTTTAGCTCAAGCCGTGGAGGCCTGGGTGGCTGCGTGAGAGGTTGTGGGTTCAAATCCCCCTGCTGGCCCATTTTGGGGGGTTGGTATAAAAGCACTAGGAGACTTTGGGGTGGGTGGGTCAGAAAGGAGGCCCAATGCCAGAGATCAGGGCCGGGTCAGCAGCGGGGCTGCTGGGAAGTTTTCTATTTAAATAGTTTTTGCTGGAAAAATCGCATTTTCGACGACACAGAAAGTGGCTGCTTCCCACTGGAAAAATCCGACTTTTCCTCAGGAAAAAAAAAGAACACAGACACCCCACCCCAAAATTGGCCAAACACCCCGACATTTCTATTTGGAAATGTTGCCGGGGTACTTTGTGAGAGTTGTAGTCTGGGACCTTTGTTTCTTCGTGCTCTAGGCACCGGATTCAATCTTCCGTGATGCACCAAGGTATTGTCCTCTTCCTCAGCCCCCACAGTGCATCATGGGGGCTGTAGTTCAGCTGCTTTATGCCTCCGTTCTGTCCTACAGGTCAGCTGCCCAGGCGGACTGCATCTCCTATAATGCACCGCTGTGGCTCAGGAGGGGAAAGCTTGGTTCATCATGGGAGATGTAGTCCAGCTAGGAAGCTCCACCTATTCAGGTATGAGGCACCTGAACTACAATTCCCATGAGGCACCAGGACTCTATTTCTGAGCCCCTCCCTGCCTGCCACCCATTCTCTGACCCTCCTAATGCAGCCCCTGGGGTGTATCTGGATGAGACCACGCCTCCCAGCATGCTGTGGGGCCGAGCAGCGGCTCAGTATAGAGCATTGCATGGAACTCCCCACCTGCAACGAGTCGGCCCCACAGAGAGCATTGCATGCTGGGAGCTGTGCCCCACTCACAGGCCACACCTCTGGCTCCATCTGCAATTGGCTGCTGGCAAGTACCATGGCAACCAGGGCTAGAGGGATGCTAGAAGGGGGTGGGGCTAAGGAAGCCCCATCCCTTTTCCCATCCCTCGAGAGAGAGAGACACCCCTCCATCCATGACCCTGTTCTTCTCCGCTCTCCCTGCCCCCCCCCACAGATGGCGCTGATCTTCAACGAGGAGGGGCTGGGGGCGGTGAGCGCCCCCTGCTTGCTCCAGAGCTTCGTCAACCACGACGCCGTCCTCTTCAAGGTCTTCGTGGTGGGCTCCTCCCACTTCGTGGTGCGCCGGCCGTCCCTGAAGAACTTCCCGCGGGGGGAGTCAGGTGTGTGTGGGGTGGGGGGGAGAGGCGGCCCCTGGGGCCATCTTCTCCTTTGGGGGCTGGAATGGAGACTCTGTGGTCCCTCCAGCCCTCGGTCTCCCTGCTGAGGCTGCCCATGGCGGGTGCGGGGAGCAGTTAGCGCCAGCCCTGTGTGGGGGGGGCGGTTCGGTGCCACGGGCTCCCGTCCTACTGGAGACACAGGGCTGAGGCCCAGCAAGCTCACTGCACGGATGACCGCCAGGTTCGCTCTGTACGGAGCGGGAGTCAAGCCGGGCAACGTGGGGTGAACAAGCGTTCACGGGCCCTCGTCCCTCAGAGTAAGGGCCGGATCCCCAGCCAGGGTCACCCATCCGTTGCCCCACTGGGGTCAAACGGGGCCAGATCCCCCAGCCGGGGACCACGGGCGTGGCTCTATCGAATTCAGTTGCGCCAGTGTCAGACGGCCCGGCTCTGAGCCAGTGACCACAGAGCCCGGAGTCTCTCGGGACCCCCCGGGCCGGAGAATCTCCCCGGCACGGCCTGAGCCCCCAGGTGAGCCGGGCTCGCGACCTCCCTCTGTTCCTTACAGCCAGGAGAAGCATTTTCTTCAACAGCCACAGCGTCTCCAAGCCGGAGTCCTGCTCCCGCCTGACCGAGGTGAGCATGGGCGCGGGGAGGCCGCCGGATGGGGCGCGGTGCCAGGGTCAGAGAGGAAGAATAAGTGAGCGCCGCAGACAAGAGGGAGGATGAGGAGGGAGCAAATCCAGCCCCGGCGGGGGGGCTAGAGATGCAGAGGGAGAGAGCCTTGAGCTGGGGGGTTTGAACTGGCGCCCGTCATTGTGGTGTCTGGGCACCTCCTCCCCCACCCCATGACCTCCTGTTGAGTGGGGGCACGCAGGGGCAGCCTCAAAGGGATCATTGGGAAGGGAGCTGGTTCTGGGGTACGGATTGGATTGGCCCAATCAGGGCCCAGTGCGGCGCTAGGGAGCGCCGTGCCTCAGGGAGTGGAGGAAGGGGCTCACTAGGGGGCGCTGTCCCCCGTGCCCCAGTGCAGCACTAGGGGGCGCCGTGCCTTAGGGAGTGGGGTGAGGGGCTCACTAGGGGGTGCTGTCCCCCAAGCCCCAGGGTGGCACTAGGAGGCACCGTGCCTCAGGGAGTGGAGGAAGGGGCTCACTAGGGGGCGCTGTCCCCCGTGCCCCAGTGCAGCACTAGGGGGCGCCGTGCCTCAGGGAGTGGGGTGAGGGGCTCACTAGGGGGCGCTGTCCCCTGTGCCCCAGTGCAGCACTAGGGGGCGCCGTGCCTCAGGGAGTGGGGTGAGGGGCTCACTAGGGGGCGCTGTCCCCCGTGCCCCAGTGCAGCACTAGGGGGCGCCGTGCCTTAGGGAGTGGGGTGTGGGGCTCACTAGGGGGCGCTGTCCCCCGTGCCCCAGTGCAGCACTAGGGGGCGCCGTGCCTCAGGGAGTGGAGGAAGGGGCTCACTAGGGGGCGCTGTCCCCCAAGCCTCAGGGTGGCACTAGGAGGCACCGTGCCTCAGGGAGTGGAGGAAGGGGCTCACTAGGGGGCGCTGTCCCCCGTGCCCCAGTGCAGCACTAGGGGGGCGCCGTGCCTCAGGGAGTGGGGTGAGGGGCTCACTAGGGGGCGCTGTCCCCTGTGCCCCAGTGCAGCACTAGGGGGCGCCGTGCCTTAGGGAGTGGGGTGTGGGGCTCACTAGGGGGCACTGTCCCCCATGCGGCGCTAGGGGGCGCTGTGCCTCAGGGAGTGGGGTGAGGGGCTCACTAGGGGGCGCTGTCCCCTGTGCCCCAGTGCAGCACTAGGGGGCGCCGTGCCTTAGGGAGTGGGGTGTGGGGCTCACTAGGGGGCACTGTCCCCCATGCGGCGCTAGGGGGCGCTGTGCCTCAGGGAGTGGGGTGAGGGGCTCACTAGACAACCCCCGGGCGTTCCTCCCAGTGACTCCCCCAAGCCCATGCTGCTCTCTGCCCCCTTGACAGCTGGATGAGGCTACGCTGGAGTCCCCCCCACCCTCCGACAACGTCGTCTGCCGAGCCGTGCGGGGCCTGCGCTCCGCCCTGGGGCTCTCTCTGTTCGGGGTGGATCTGATCGTGGAGAAGCAGACTGGGCGGTGCGCGGTCATAGATGTCAACGCCTTCCCAGGTGAGAGCCTGGGGGAGGAAGCGGGAGCTCAGCAGGGGGCGCTTTCCCCACCCTATGCCCTGGTGTTGCACGAGGGGGCGCTGCGCTGCAGGGAGCGGAAACGGGCAGGGCGTGGCTGCTGTTGCTGCAGAGATCTCTTACTCAGCACCGAGGTGCAGCCACCTCTGGGGTGGGGCGGGGCGGCTGTTTATACAGGGATCCCTCACCCAGCACCAAGATGCAGCCACCTCTGGGGTGGTTCAGGGCAGCTGTTTACAAAGGGACCCCTCACCCAGCACCAAGATGCAGCCACTTCTGGGGTGGGGCGGGGCGGCTGTTTATACAGGGATCCCTCACCCAGCACCAAGATGCAGCCACCTCTGGGGTGGTTCAGGGCAGCTGTTTACAAAGGGACCCCTCACCCAGCACCAAGATGCAGCCACTTCTGGGGTGGGGCGGGGCGGCTGTTTATACAGGGATCCCTCACCCAGCACCAAGATGCAGCCACCTCTGGGGTGGTTCAGGGCAGCTGGTTATAAAGGGACCCCTCACCCAGCACCAAGATGCAGCCACCTCCGGGGTGGGGCGAGGCAGCTGTTTACCATGCAGTGTTTTGTAAGGGGCTCTGGGACACCCTGGTTGACTCTTCGGTGGCCTGTGCAGGTTACGAAGGTGTCCCGGAGTTCTTCTCAGCCCTCCTGAACCACATCGAGACGCTGTTGGAGAGCTACGAGCAGGCAGCCCGGGCCAGGGTGCTTGTGGCTGAGTATTCCCTGCACCAGCGGGCGCCACAGGTGGACTCGGCCCCGGAGAGCACCCACGGCACCGACCCGAGGGCCCCTTGGATGGCTAATTCCCTCGAGACGCCCAAGTCGGCACCGGCCGAGAGCGGCTTCTTCACCTTCGCCGTCCTGCCTGCCGTGCTCTCCCGGCACTGACCGGGGTGTTGTGCTCGGCTGGCCTCTCCGAGGGAGCAGGGAAGCGCTGGGGATCCCTGCTTGGACCAGACCAGACCGTTGGTCCATACAGTCCAGTATTGCACTTCCCTTCCTGCATGGACCAGCTCAGATCACCGGTCCATAGAGTCCAGTACTGCACCTCCCTGCTTGGACCAGATCAGCGCTCCATACAGTCCAGCACTGAACCTTCCTGCTTGGGCCAGCTCAGATCACCGGTCCATATAGTCCAGTACTGCACCTCCCTTCCTGCATGGACCAGCTCAGATCACCGGTCCATAGAGTCCAGTACTGCACCTCCCTTCCTGCATGGACCAGCTCAGATCACCGGTCCATATAGTCCAGTACTGCACCTCCCTTCCTGCATGGACCAGCTCAGATCACCGGTCCATAGAGTCCAGTACTGCACCTCCCTGCTTGGACCAGATCAGCGCTCCATGCAGTCCAGCACTGAACCTTCCTGCTTGGGCCAGTTCAGATCACCGGTCCATATAGTCCAGTACTGCACCTCCCTTCCTGCTTGGGCCAGCTCAGATCAGTGGTCCATACAGTCCAGTATTGCACCTCCCTTCCTGCATGGACCAGCTCAGATCACCGGTCCATAGAGTCCAGTACTGCACCTCCCTGCTTGGACCAGATCAGCGCTCCATACAGTCCAGCACTGAACCTTCCTGCATGGACCAGCTCAGATCACCGGTCCATATAGTCCAGTACTGCACCTCCCTTCCTGCATGGACCAGCTCAGATCACCGCTCCATACAGTCCAGTACTGCACCTCCCTGCTTGGGCCAGCTCAGATCAGTGGTCCATACAGTCCAGTATTGCACCTCTCTTCCTGCATGGACCAGCTCAGATCACCGGTCCATATAGTCCAGTACTGCACCTCCCTGCTTGGACCAGATCAGCGCTCCATACAGTCCAGTATTGCACCTCCCTTCCTGCATGGACCAGCTCAGATCTCTGGTCCATATAGTCCAGTATGGCACCTCCCTGCTTGGACCAGATCAGACCACTGGTCCATATAGTCCAGTACTGCACCTCCCTGCTTGGATCAGCCCAGTGTTCCATATAGTGCAGTCCCTTACCGCCCTGTCTGGATCAGACCAGAGCCCTAGGCCCAATCCAGCTCAGGTTACCGGTCCGTATAGTGCAGTACAGCACCTCCCTGCTTGGACCCAACCAGACCAGGCACTATGGGTCCGTATAGCCCAGCCTCTTCGCCTCCAGCACTCAGTAAACCATACCCCCATCATGCACCACATCCTGGACTGTTCCAAATCCAGCCGCTAGGGGGCTGCATGTTCCAAAAACCTCAAAGGGGTGGCCGAGCCACGCACGCCCCCTGGGGGGTGAGGGCAGAAATGCAGACAACATGGGAGCCGTGGAGAATAAATCACACTCACGTCCCAGCCAAAGGACTTGGGGTGTTCGGTTGTGCTGCACACTGGGGCCTAGTGGGGTGTGTGTGTGTGTGTGTGGGGGGGAATTGAGTCCCCTCTTATTAGATTCTCCTTCCTTGAAAGGAGTCTCAGCACTGAATTAAGGCAGGGGACTGGCTGCTTCTGTTTTCCAAACCCCCATGGGTTTCCTGGCCCGTTCCTTGGGGGGGGCCCCCGCACCCCACAGAGCGGGATCTGAAAGGGCAAACACCACGTGTGGAAAGTTTCATTGCAGACTATGAAGGGGGTGGGGGGACGGAGGGCAGGAGGAAGGCTGTCCAGTGAAGTAGCCAGACCCAGCTCACAGGGCTTTAAAACAAAACAAAAAAGCTAAGATTTATTTAAAAAAAACCAATAGAGCTTCCATACCATAACGCCACCAGCCGGTGGTCCCTCCCAGAGACCTTTCTTCCTGCAGCTCTGATTCCCAGCTAGAAGCCAAGGAGTTTTATAGAGGGATCCCCTACCCAGAATCCTTTGCAGGGAAGGACGCCCCTCCCTAGTCTCTCGGGGCGATTGACAGCCCACCTGGCCAATCAACTCTTTTTTCCTCATTCCTGACTCTCCAGGTCTTCCCCTCCATCGCAAAGTGCCTTGCTCTGAATTAGCTTGAGCCACTTTAGAAGTGGATTAAACTAAACCGGAACAAGGTATTCTTATTCGGGATGAAGAGCGTGGACGGAAATAATCGGGCGTAGTCAATCCACTTTAAATTATTCACACCTTCTCTGCATCTGGAATAACTTTCACCTGTAGACCAGCAACTGAGCGCCAAGAGAAGATCAGTCGAAGTCTATCTGTTGTGTATTCCCACAACACAGCAGTTCTGTGCCCAGCGGAGAACCTCGCCTTGTCTTGAAACTAGTGGTGGGCAAAAAAATTTCAACCAAAATCTTATTTACGGCGAAAAATGCAGCTTCAGTAACCCCAAAACATTTTCTGACTCTGTGTCAATTTTGCCAAATTGTTTTGCTTGGGAAAAAACCCTAAAAAGAAACGTAAAAAAGCTGAAAAAATTCGAAATGCGTCATTTCAACGCGAAACCTCTCCGATTTTCAATCAGGGCATTCTTTTCCCCTTTCAGCCTTGTTTTGAAAATAAAAGGAAAGGAAATCCAAAACATTAAAAAAAAGTTCCAAATCGAAACGTTTCCTTCAGCCCGAAATGACGTTTTTTCAGCTTTTGAATTTGCCCAAAGTTTTGAAAAAAATGAGGGTTTTGTTTTTACTCAAAATGATTTTTTTAACCATTGTTTTGGAATTGTCGGCAAACTGAAAAATCGGTTATTTACCCCGATCTCTTTGGGACGGGCTGCATTAGTGGCAGACGCCATGGACCCCTTCAAAATTTCAAGTCCCTTGTCTCCGCCCCCACTGAAATATACATGTGTTTGTAAGTTTCCAGACTCCTCACTCCCTGTGTAAATCTTGATGGCTCCATTTTGATAGGATAACGTATGAGAATAAAAGATGAGATTATTATGTTGGGGGGTAGTAAATGTCTATCCTTGTCTGGCGGGTCTCAGTAGTGGAAAGAAGCAGCTAGATCAGCCAGGTCGGAGGAGTATGGAGGAGAGGGCCCTGCGGGTGAGGAGAATTTATGCAAATCCCGCCTCTAATTCCTCTCATTTGCATGCATAAATTATGTACATTAGCCACCATTTTTAGGCTCCACCTCCTTCCTGGTGTGCTGTTGGCTACCTTGCCACTCCATAGTCAGCTGGAGGAAGTGGTGAAGCCAGAGATCCCAGTGTACGGGTGCGTTAGTTCACTTGTTCAGTCGGTGAATTAAGCGGCTCCGTGGGGCTCTGATTCTCTTAATGTCCCCCTGGGGTACTTTTAATTATTATTTCTATCATGGTAATGTCTAGAGGTTCCAACCAAGATCAGGGCCCCGTCATGCCGGGCGCTGCACAGACCCTGACCGAGATCAGGGCCCTGTCGCGCCGGGCGCTGCCCAGACCCCAACCGAAATCAGGGCCCCGGTGTGTCAGGTGCTGCTCAGAACGTGACCAAGATCAGGGCCCCCCATTATGAGGGGTACTTCTCCCAAAGAACTCACAATCTTTATAGACAAAGGGAGGATCATTATGCCCATTTTACAGATGCAGAAACCAAGACCCCGAGAACTGCCAGGACTTGTCCAAAGTCACACAAGAAGCCTGTGGCTGAAGCAGATCTTAGGTATCCCCATCCCCCAGCATCTGAGTAACTCACCGTCGTCAATGCATTTTTCCTGCCAACTTCCTGCTGAGGGGGGGGAAGGTTTTTATCTCCATTGTACTGCTGGGGAACCCGAGGCAGCTTGGCATACGGTCACGCAGGGAGTTTGTGGGTAGAGCAGGGTCTTGAACCCATGACTCCAGCTGCTGTTTTAACCCTCGTTCTGCCACGGTCGGGCCTTGAAACTCCCACCCTACATGCCGCTCATCGAAGCAGGCGCCGGCGAAAACCCCGGCGTCGAAATAGACGCGACACAAAGGGAAGCTGGCGGGATGGAGTCTGGTTTTCACTGTGCTTTATTGTTCCACAGAGCTGGCTACACAATGACAGGGATTTAAAAAAAAAAACCCAAACAAACCCCCAAAACCCCAACACCTGATAGGCCAGGCCACCAAGCAGCTACCCAGCATCAGCAGCTTCAAGAGACGCGCTCACAGCCTATGGGGA
This sequence comes from Chelydra serpentina, assembly GCA_037349315.1. Lineage (NCBI taxonomy): Eukaryota > Metazoa > Chordata > Testudines > Chelydridae > Chelydra > Chelydra serpentina. The sequence goes on from JBAIAC010000203.1 coordinate 1,009,556, forward strand.
GGGTGCCAAGGGAAGGGAAAAATCAGCAAAAAAACCCAAAGTGAAAAGCCCGAGAGACCAGGATTGGGAGGATCGGGGCCGCCGGAGGGGCCAGGTCCGAGGGATCTCGCTTTAGGAACGTCGTTGGGAATGTAACCGCTGCTTTGTGTTCCCCCTGGATGGGGGGTGTGTGTACGGATGAGCGAGAAAGCCCCCTGCAGCTAATCCAATAGGCTTCTCTCTGTGTCCACTGCCTAACCCACTGGACGGGTCCGTGTTTTGTTGCCCCCCCAGCGAGGATCAGGGCACTGCTGCAGCCTGCCATGGAGGTGGGTTCCTGCCACGTGGGCTCTATTCTGCCACTTCTGGGTCCTGTCTCCTCCCTGGCGCCCCTAGAAGTCTCCAGGCTCGGAGGGAGAGACGTCTGGGGGGGACGTTCGGGTCAAGCCCAGCCCAGCCTCCTCGCATGCGAAGAGACCTCTCCTAATGACCTCCCCTTTCTAGGAGTGATGAGCCGCGCGTGACCGACCTCTGGGGCTGCAGGCCTTCCCCCAGGCTCCTCCGGGGCCAGGAGAGGCTGGGTTCCTGTCTATAGCCCGGCAGGGATCACATCTCGCTCCCCCGTGGAAACTCAGCGGCCCCCTTTGCCGAGGCGGGATCCGGTGCCCTCCCCACCGGGCCGACGGGAGTGGGAAAGCCCAGGTTGGACAGACCCAGGGCAGCCGGGTAAATGTCGGCTGTACCTTCTCCGGCTGACCCCCGGCTATGCAGGCGCCGTGCCCCTCGGCTTTCCGGGTGCTAGGGCGGCTGCCTCCCCCCACCCACATCTCCCCTCCACCTCCAGGCCTCCCGCCGGGCCCGATGGACGGAGCGCGTCTGGCTGCTGGTGAAAATGACCCCCAAAGCGATGCGGGGGGGAGGCAGGGAAGCCGAGGTTTCGAGGACCACGCAGAGCCCCCAGGTCCCACGAGGCTGCGTGTTAACAGTCAGGAGTCCGGCCTGCCCAGCGGGTGGGGAGCCAGGCAGGTTCCCAGGGCCAGGCCACCCGGGCACCGCAGGGTCCCCTCTTTCTATCCTTTCTTGGGGGGGGGGGGTCTGCTTTAAACAAGAGGCCACAAGTGAAATGAACTCCGCCCCTTTGGGCCCTGGGGGGGACGACAGAGAATAGCCACAGTGCAGTGAGCCCTGGCCACGCCCCCGAGCCGCCCCCTACGGGTCCTGGGGGGCAGAGAATAGCCACAGCGCAGTGAGCCCTGGCCACGCCCCCAAGCCACCCCCTATGGGTCCTGGGGGGCAGAGAATAACCACAGTGCATTGAGCCCTGGTCACGCCCCCAAGCTGCCCCCTACGGGTCCTGGGGGGCAGAGAATAGAGCTCTGGCCACGCCCCCAAGCCACCCCCTATGGGTCCTGGGGGGCAGAGAATAGCCACGGCGCAGTGTGCCTATTCACCCCTTATACCATACCAGCTACGGGCAGTTCTCAGGGGGACATTCCCACCCACTTGATACCCCCAGAGCAGCACAGTTGCTGAGATCTAGGGTGCCCCCCCCCCATCTCTTGGGCCATTCCTGCACGGAGTGGGTGGGGAGGGTAGGTTGGCGGGTTGGCTATTTCCCTTGGCCTCAGGTCCCTGGCGGAGGGCGGGGGGAGCAGGTAGAAAATCACAAGCTCCGAGGCTTTGATAACAGTCCACAGCCGAGGGGGAGAGGAGAGGGGGGGATATATACAGAGAAAGCACGTGTGTGTGTGTGGGGGGGTGCCTGGGCGGGGGGGACTCTTGAAGGGGCAGCCGCCCCTTTGTCCCCCATCCCAAAGCTCCCCTCTCCCCTCAGGGAGCCGGGGAGGTCACCCTCTCCGCAGCTCCCGCAGCTTCTCCGCCACCTTCTTCAGCGCGTGCTCGATCTCTTCCAGCTTCTCCAGCTCCCGTTCCTGGATGGGGAGACAGCACAAGGGGCCGTGAGGATGGGCCCCCCCCCCCGGGGGCTCATCCCTACCAACCCCCAGGCTACTATATCCAGGACTCTGGTTTATCCCCACCCCCCACCACCAGGCTTGGCACCTCTGGCTGCCCTGGTGCATTCTGGGATCCCCGCGGCACCTATCCCACAATGCCCAGGCGTTTGGGCCAATCCTCCACATGGCCATGGTTGGGGGGAGGACGGAGCGAGGAGGCCCCGCCGACCCCCCTGCGCTTGCAATGCCGCGGGCTGCCCCATCTCCTCTCCGCCCAGCCGGCCCCGCGGCTGCGGAGCTGGGTGGGAAACTTTGCAGGGTTCGGCCCGAGGAGGAAACGGAGACCTTGGGGGGGCGCGTGGCGACAAATGGGAGAGCCCCACGGCAGAAGAGCCAATAGCCCCGGGTCAGAGCACCGAGCTGGGAACCCAGCGTCTGGCCCCCTGCTCAGCTCGATTCAGGGCAGGGACTCGAAACTGGATCTGTCCCGCGCCAGCGGAGGGCCTTAGCCACCAGGCTACTGATGCTGGGGCAGGGCGCCCCCGGGGTCCTGACCACAAATTCCCTCCTGGGCCCCTGACAAAACTTGGGTGGAACCTGGGCCGTTGCACCGAAAAATTCCCAGCTGGCTCCTTTCTTCCCTCGGAGGGCCAGAGCCCCGGGGCTCCCCAAGGCTGTGGGAGCCGGGGGTACGCAGGTGAAATGTTTTTTCATGGGCATATGGGCATGGCAGGGCCCCAGGCTGGGGGCTACCCCCAGGATCACTAGCCACGTAGCCCATGGAAAAGGGCTAAGAGCTGACCTTGTCCTCCTTGGCCTCCCTCTCTTCTTCCTCTTCCTCCTCCTCCTCCTCCTCTTCTTCCTCCTCCTCCTCCTCGTGGCCACGGTGCTTTCCCTTCGAGTGCCCCGCCTCCTCCTCGTGGTGCCTCTTCTTCTGCGCGTGGCCGGGCGGCCCGTGCCGGTGGCCATGCCGCTCCTCCCCTTCCTTCCACAGCCGCCCGGCCCCGCGGAGGTGGCTCTGCGAGTCGGAGATTTTCACGCCCTTCTCCTCCGCCTCGAACTGGGCCGTCTCCTCGTCGCTGGCCTTCTCGGCCATCCGCTTGGCCGGGCCGCCCTTCCGCCGGGCCGGGCCCGATCGCTTTTCCTCTTCCTCCTCCTCCTCCTCCTCCTCCTGCTCCCAGTCCTCTAGCTCCCCGTGGTGCCGGCCTCCATGGTGGTACGGCTGCTCCTCCTCCGAACTGTCCTCTTGGCTGAAATGCCTCTTGGCGGGCGGCCCCGTTTTCTTGCTGGCCCCGGGGCCCCGGGTCTCCCTCAGCTTGGGCGACGCCCGCTTCGCCTCCTCGTGCCGCCTCTTCCTCTCCTCCTCCTCCTCCTCCTCTTCCTCGCCCTCCCGGAGCTCCTTGGCCTCCTCCACCTGGGTGCTGTCCTCCCCGTGTGAGACCTTCTCCTCTTTCACTTTCTCCTCAATCTTCTCCATCTTCTCATACTCCTCCTTCCGGGCCTCGCCCTCCTTCTCCTCCACCATCTCGGAGGTGGCCGAGCTCTGGTGGAGGGGCTTGTCCCGCTTCCTCAGCTCGTCCCCCTCGGGGCCCTCCTCCGTCTCGTGCCAGGCACCGTGGCTCGGGTGGCGGTGGGCGTTCTCTGGGGGGCAGGGAGGAGGACAGTGAGCGGTTCCCGCCCCGTGACAATCCCGACCCCGTTGGGGATGGGCGGACGCAGGCTGGGGGGACTCTGTTCGCACGGCGAGGCCCGTGTCCGCAAACTGCCCGTGCACCCTGGTCCCCCATCGTCCGGGTGCCCCAGCCCCACCCCTTCTCCAGACCCCTCTCCCCTGGCTTCTCGGCTTGGAGTGTCAGTTTTGGTGGCAAGTGGGATATTGCCCTGTATCCCATTCCCTGATCCCCCCCACCAGCCAGGTCCCCTCCACTCGCACTAGGGTTGGATGAAACTGGCGTCCCCTCTAGGGGGCGCCAGCTCCAATCCGGCCCCAGGGCGAGGGATTGGCTGGCTCAGGGGGGTGGAGAATGAGACATGGGCCCTTTCCCCTCTAGGGGGCGCCAGGTCTGATCCAGCTCCAGGGTGGGGAAACTGGCTGGCCTTGAGGGGTGGATAATGGGACATGGGCCCTTTCTCCTCTAGGGGGCGCCGGCTCTGATCCAGCCCCAGGGATGGGGGCTGGCTGAGTCAGAGGGGGCAGAGAACGGGATATGGGGCCGTTCCCCTCTAGGGGCTGCCACCTACTTTCCAGCCCCAGGTTGGCGACAGAGCCAGGAATAGGACCCAGGCGTCCTGACTCCTAGTGCAGTCGCTGTAATTCGTGCAGGGAGGGTGGGATGGGGGCCAAGGCAGGTACCTTCATGGACCAGCTCCTTCAGCTCCTTCAGCAGGTAGTGATGGTGAAGCATGGCCAGGACCCGCTCGTCTGGAAGAGACAACAGGTGGACCCCACGCGTGAGCTTGTGCCGAATTGGTGCCCACGTTCAACGGGTGCCCACGGGCAAACGCCCCACCCAGGTCGTGGGCTTGGAAGAGGAGCTGCCAAGCACCCTTGTACCACTGAACTGCCTTTCGCCCGCAAGGAACGTCTCGTGCAGAGACAGGTGGGAAAAACTGTCCAGAGTGAAAGGAAATTTTTTTGGGGTGGGATTAACTACGTGAATTAAGGTAGCGCCCCGAGTTCTCTGAGCAGTGCTAGGTGCTGTACACGCATATAATGAAAAGCTGGTCCGTGATTATAGTCAGATGCCCAGTGCTTCTGGTAGAAATGGGGGGAGGTGACTATAACCCCCTTCGCTCTCCCTGTGTCCTGGGCCCTGCATGGTCCTCAGCATCAGAGCAGCCTTGGGGCTGCTCTAACTCATGCTCCACCACCTGTGGGCCCTGGGGGGCAGAGAACAGCCACAGCACAGTGCACTCTGGGCATGCCCCCAATGCATCCACCCCCTGACTCCAGTTCCACATCACTTGCTAAGGGGAGAGTCTCAGGGGGCTATTTCCCACCCACTCACCCACACCAAGGCCCCTCTGGATGCTTCCAGGGCACCCCCGAGGAGTCTGAGAGCCATCAGGAGCTGCCTTCTAAGTCTGTTCCATCACAGACGGGACTGAGTCCTTGCTGAGCTACGGGGAGTGTTTGGATCTCGATCCAGCTCCGCTTTCCCCCGGAGCCGACGGCCACATCCCCGGGCACTCACCTTCTTTCAGGATCTTCAGGCAGTCGCTGGCGACCGGAACCGGGCTCGGTTTGGACAGGGTGTCAGCCAGAACCTCCGTGATGCATTTGACGACCTGGCCGAGGGGGTGGTAAGAGTGAGTTTGGGTTTACAGTGACAATACACCAAAGATCCCCGCCCCACCCCCCCCGGGGTTTCGCCACCTCTCCAGCGTCTTCCAGCGTGATCCGAAAACGGGCGTGCCCTCGCACGGCGGCGACGAACGGGGGTAATATTTTTACGAGCCACCGGCGTGCCTCGGTTTCCCTGTGGCGTTCGGACGGCCGCCCATTGAGCGCCGCCGGGAACGAGGGGCCGGCAGAACGATCCCCTGCTTTGTCTGGGCTGGAATCAGACAGCTAAACCAAGCACTGGCCTGAATCAACGCAGGTGAGCGGAGGCGCAAGAAGATAGATCCGATGGCTGGGATTGAGTGGAAAGAAAGGGAAGCCCAGACCCCGGGAAATGCTGTTTTTTCTCCTGACAAGGCCAAAACCCCAAACTTTTTTAGGAACTGACCATGGTGCATCATGGGAGATGTAGTCTGGCTGGGGAGTAAGGTTCATGAGGAGAATGGGGTGTGGGAGGGGGGGGTGAAAGCCTACAACTCCCATGAGGCACTGCAGAGGCTCGGGTGGGCGTCGACTTGCAACGGGCCGATTTCCCGGCGGGAAAGATGCCGCCGCAATGGAGTTTTTCCCAGGGAGAATTTCGCTCCAGAGGAAACCCCGTTTTCCCACGGGAAACCGTCTCCTTCTCAATGTTCTCCACGGCCCGAGTCCTTACAACGTTGGCTGGGGCGGCGTGGCGTCCTACGCTGCATTGCACGCGAAGAGCCGACGTAACGATCCTCGTTAAGAAATAATAATCCCTAGTGCGGGGGAGTTCTCAACCTTTTTCTTTCTGAGGCCCCCCGAACACGCAAGAAAAACTCCACGGCCCACCTGTGCTGGAAAAACTGTTTTTCTGCATATAAATGCCAGGGCGGCGTTAGGGGGTAGGTAGCAGGTCAGTTGCCCGGGGCCCCACATCACAGGGGGCACCGCAAAGCTAAGTTGCTCATGCTTCAGCTTCGGACGGTGGGGCCCTGGGTCCGGGGCTGCAATCCCTTGTGGGAATTTAACGCCCGCCATTCCTGGCATCCCCCCCTGAAACCCGCTCCTGGCCCCGCAGACTCCTGGTTGAGAACCACTGCCCTAGCGCTTGTCATGGGCAGATCTCAAAGCCCTTTGCAAAGGAGGGCAGCAGCATCACGGCCCTCTTACGGCGGGGAAACTGAGGCACGCCGCTGGGCCGTGACTTCCCCAGCCAGTTGGAGCAGGAAGAGAACCCGAATCTGCTGAGTGCTGGACCAATGTGCCACCCACCAGCTCACACCGCCGCCCACGGGCGTATAGACGCCCATGCGCCCCTGAGAACACTCGGTGGCGCAGGGGAGAAGAAAGAGGAAGACGATGGGGGAGAATTGTCCTTAATTATTTGTGTTACGGTTGCACCTACGGACCCCAGCCAAAAATCAGCCCCCCATCGCGCCAGGCGCTGCACAAGCGCCCGGGGAAAGACAGCTCCTCCCCCTATCAGCGTCCAGGCGCGTAGCCAGCTCTCGAGAATGTAGTGGGACTCTTGAGATATTTGTTGATTTCTCACTAACCCCAGACCCTGGAATCACGTGAATTCCTCAGCATCTCACGGAATCAGAGAAACGTCAGGCTGGAAGGGACCCTGCATCCAGCCCCCTCGCTGAGGGCCCGACCAAACAAACTTAGCCCATCTCTGACCAGGGTTTGTCCAGCCTGTTCTTAAAAACCTCCAGTGACGGGGATTTCACATCCGCCCTTGGGAGCCTGTTCCGGAGCTTCACTCCCTGGAGAGTTAGAAAGTTTCTCCTAATATCTCACCTCAGTCTCCCTGCTGAAGTTTAAGCCCATTACATCTTGTCCTGCCTTCAGCGGCGATGGAGAAAAATTGATCCTTGTCTCCTTTTTAACAGCCCTTAATAACCTACTGGACGATTTATCATGTGCCCTCTCAGCCTTCTTGTGGCACGACTAAACATGCCCACGTTTTTTTTTCCCCTAGGCCAATTTTCAAGAAACGAAAAACCCGCATGCTTGTAGGGAAAGAGCCTTGAACGTGTGAATCTTACAAAGTTCAAACAGCAAAAGGTAAAATCAAAGGAGCTGAACATTTAGTTTAAAAAAATCTCATGATTTTTAAGACAAATCTCATGAGTTTTGAATGTTTGAGGTTGGCAGCCCCATAAATAGACAAGACAGACAACTGTCCAAAGAGAGAGAGGCCTCACAGCTCTGTGGCAGAGCTGAGGAAAGAACCCAGGTGTCCTGAGTCCCGGCTCGCGCCACTCGAACATACGGGCCTGTTTCTGAAGCAAGGACCCCAGTTTAACCCCCTTGGGCGTCTCGTTCATTTCGGTGGAAATGTTCGGTTTGATCTATTTTCTTTTCCTTTCGTCCTGTATTTTTTTTTTTTTTTTTTTTTTACCTTTTCGTCTTCCTCCGAGAGCTGGGTGGACAATGGCAGAGAATCAACTACAAAATACAAGAGATGAGGCAATATATTATGACATGCTTTCATTAGTCAGCAATGCAATTGCTAGAACACGGTCTCTCTACCGCTTCTATGGTGTTTTCATCATTAGGGGTATTGCAGTAACTCATTCGAGGCTCCAGTTGAGATCGGGGCTGCACAGATACATAGTAAGAGACAGGTCCTGCCCTCAAAATCTTATGAGCTAAATAGACAACTCAAAGAAAGGGAAACTGAGGCACACCAATTAAAAAACATCATAGTTTGTCCAAGATCAGACAGGCACTCTCTGGGAGAGGATTCAGGGTAGCAGCCGTGTTAGTCTGTGTCAGCAAAAAGAACAGGAGTACTTGTGGCACCGTAGAGATTAACAAATTTATTTCAGTAGAAGCTTTCGTGGACCACAGTCCCACTTCGCCGGATGCATCCGTTCCATGCGTCCGATGAAGTGGGGCTGTAGCCCATGAAAGCTTATGCTGAAATAAATGTGTTCGTCTCTGCGGTGCCACAGGTACTCCCGTTCTTTTTGGGATAGGATTGTAGCCTAGTAGATTAGAGTAGGAGGTGGAAAACTGGGAGTCAGGGCTCCTGGGTTCTAATCCCAACTCCGGGCGGGGGAGGGAGGTCTAGGGGTTAGAACCGTGGGGAGAGGGAATCAGGACGCCTGGGTTCTGGCTCCAGCTCGGCCACGGACTTGGCTGGGTGACCTTGGGGCGAGTCGCCCCCCCGCTCCGTGCCTCAGTTTCCCCACTTGTAAAAATTGGGATGCAAGTTCTAACCCGCTGAAGCGTTGAGATCACTGTTCCCTCTAAGCTGTGCGCGCGTGTGTGCGCGCACATATCCTCAACCCCGCGCACACGGCGAAACACCACGCGCACAAACATTTGCACAGAAGCACAACAACTTGCATAGAAGAAATTTTTTGCGCACACGGCCTGTTAAAAATGAGGGGGAACATTGGTTGAGATCTGTGCAGGAAAAGCGCTGCATATAAATAAAGCGTCCAGTCGTATCTCTTATTACGTGTATTAGGGTAGCGCCTGGAGGCCCTGACTGAGGCTAGGGCCTGGTTGTGCGAGGCACCGAACAGACCCAGAGAGAGAATAAAGGGCTCACAGGCTATACTGACAACAAGCGGGAGGGGAAACTGAGGCACGGAGGCAGCTTTTCACTCTGATCAAAGCCTGTAGGGGAATCTGGGGCTGCACTGAAGTTGCTGCCTCTTCGCTGCTAGTTTAACCCGAGTTAGTAACACACCTTTGGGTGCAGTGTGGACATGCCCAGAGGAGGCCTCACCCCGAGGCCACACACACTACCACGAACTCAGCCTTCCTGGCAGGGTCGTTCCCTGCAGGCCCACAACTTGCTAGTGCTTAATGGCATGAGGAATCCAGGCTCAGGCTAAGTCAGCTGACGATAGAGGTGGAAAAAAACCGTCCCCTGCCCGTCCACCTATCCCTCACTTAGCACAGGCTGTTACGTATGCAGTGGATCTGCCTTCACGATGCTAACCACCCTCCGGGCACCAATTATTTTCCCTTCCTTTTTTTTTTTGGCTCCCTGAAACAGCTGCGCCTCATGCAGTTTTAATGCACTGGGCTCTGCCACCCCCCCCCCCCCCCGGTGGAGAGAAAAGCTTCTTTCTTTGGCTGCGTGATCACCGCCATCACTCTAATGAGGACCCCGCAGGGGCTGCTGGCAGAACAGCAAGGTCTCGGGCAGAAGAAACGGCCGGGCTTTTGTGTTTTAGCGAAGAGCAAAGCAATCCACGTGATTGAAGGCCGGCGGGTTTGCAGGCAGACAGGTGTGTTGCTTTGGGAACCATGAGGGGGAAATAGAGGGGTTGGGGGGAAGAGAAAGAAAGAAAGAAAGAAAGAAAGAAAGGGGGGGAGGGATAGCTCAGTGGTTTGAGCATTGGCCTGCTAAACCCAGGGTTGTGAGTTCAATCCTTGAGGGGGCCATTTAGGGATCTGGGGCAAAAATCTGTCAGGGGACAGTACTTGGTCCTGCTAGTGAAGGCAGGGGACTGGACTCGATGACCTTTCAAGGTCGTTCCAGTTCTAGGAGATTGGCATATCTCCATTTATATAAAAAGAAAGAAAGAAAGAAAAAGTACAGCCCTCTCACTGATGGCGCGTCCGTGGGACTCAAACCCTCTTCCTTGTTAAAAGCACAGGTCTCTAGCGCTTGCGTGAAAGGATTAGCCCCATCAGCTGCTAGCAGCAGTAGTAGGCTGTTATCCTCATATGTGAACCAGCCACTAGAGGGGGCTGCATAGCACACAGGAGCGTCATTGTGGCGTCAGAGCTCTGGAATGGCAATAGCGCCCCCTTGTGTCCAAAGGAGGCTAAAGCTGGAGGAGTCTCAAGGTGCCCGCCTATTATTAGCAGCTCTTAGCCCAGGGCATATCTGTCCACCATTCCCAGAGGGCAGCTGCCCGCTCAGAGCACCCGGCAGGTGGACGCTGACACCAGCAGGGGCCCAGCACCAGCGGGAGCTGGAAAGGGCCAAGCCGGGTTTCGGGGCTGACCCCGGCCTGGAGGTTTCAGGGCAGTAGGCGGCTGCATTCCCTGGTACAGCGGGAGGGCAGAATCCCCGCACCGAGCGCCGTTACCCTGGGGCAAGTCGACTCGGAACCTGGCCCCCAGGCAGCACAGGATTCGATCCCCGGCTCGGGGAGTGGGGTCCAGTGGTGTGAGCACGGGGTGGGGGGGCTGGCAGTCAAGACTCCTGGGTTCTATCCCCAGCTCTGGGAGGGTAGCGGGGTCTAGTGGTGTGAGCACGGGGTGGGGGGGCTGGCAGTCAAGACTCCTGGGTTCTATCCCCAGCTCTGGGAGGGTAGCGGGGTCTAGTGGTTAGAGCACGGGGTGGGGGGGCTGGCAGTCAAGACTCCTGGGTTCTATCCCCAGCTCTGGGAGGGTAGTGGGGTCCAGTGGTGTGAGCATGGGGTGGGGGGGCTGGCAGTCAAGACTCCTGGGTTCTATTTTCAGCTCTATCATTGACTTGCAGTTCGACCTGGGCTAAGTCATTTCCGCTCCGTTGGGGGGCAAATGATATGCCCCTCCCCCCCAGCCCTGGGGGAAAGGAGCAGTCGAAGTCCTGGGTGTCCTCCAGCCCCTGCTCTCCTACTCTGGCTGCCCCCAGGCCCTCAGGCTGAGAACTTGGAGGGCCACCCCCCCCCCCCACCCTCTCCTCCTTCTATAGCCCCCCCTGCAATAGCTGGGCCCCTCCGCGCTCCATCTCCTGTACCCAGCGTCGGCGTGCAGCGCCTGGGTCCGTTTACATGGAGCGACTAACCCCAGCCCTGAATGGGGCCCGGGGCGGCCCTGCAGCCGGGACAAAGATTCTCCCTCGTCTGCATCCTCCTCCCCAGAGTCGGCGGCTCCCTGGCTCTGCACAGACCCCTCCCCCACCACACACACACCCGCCAGAGATGGATCCTGCCTGAGATCAGGGCCCCCCCCCCCGTTGTGCCAGGCACTGCCTGGACCCTGACTGAGAGCAGAGCCCCCAGCCGGGCCAGGCACGGCCACAGAGCGAGAGACAGTCCCTGCCCTGAAGAGCTTGCCATCTAAATAGACAGCAAAAAAGGGAAACTGAGGCATGGAGCGGGCAAGTGACTGGCTCCAGGTCCCGGGGCAGAGCCAGGCCCAGAACCCCATTCTCCTGCCTCGCCGGCCAGTGCCGCAGCTGGCTTTGGCCGAGGCTCTGTTTTGACAACCAAATGCCAGCCAGGCAACGCGCTTCTGCCGTGGGGCCGAGTGACCCCAGATCTTCCTGCAACAGCCAGACAAACGCAAAGGGTAGCTTGTTCCATCCCCGCCCCTCTGTCTATACCTGCGTCCAATTCCTGCTGGCCTTTGTATCTGAAACCCTTATACTGCACGTGGAGAATTTCACCCACTACTGAGATGCAGCCACCTCTGGGCTGGAGCACAGCAGCTGTTTCTATAGGAATCGTTTCACCCATTACTAGAATGCAGCCACCTCTGGGCTGGCACACAGCAACTGTTTCTACAGGGATCCCTCACCCGGCGCTGTGATGCAGCCACCTCTGGGCTGGAGCACAGCACCTGTTTCCATAGGCCTTCCACACCCGCTACTGAAAAGCAACCACAGAGCAAAGACTAATAATAATGCGAATAAGTCTGACCGGGCGCCTCCTATCTAACAGCTTCCTTAGGCACAAATCCCCCAGGGTCTTCTCCTTCCCCCGCACGGGCACTGACAATCCACCCCTCCAGGGGGCGTGCTATCTGCCCTGCGCCCCCGGGGAGGTCCCCCCCACCCCCCACACAGGCCAAATGACGGACTGCAAATGATGCTCCGGCACTTAGAGGCTGCAGCGAGGGACGCACCAGCCTTATGTAATGCCGGAGGAAGCACGAGAGGATGGAGGAAGCCTTGGCCCGCCTCGCTCCGAAATCGGGGCTTCGCTCCTGACAGCTTGGGCCCGATTCTGGGGTCAATCAGCAGCCGCCGGGGACGGGTGATGCCGGCAGGAGAACAGAACGAGGCCCCTTTGCTTTGGAACGACCTTGACCGGCTCGGGGACGGCTGGGAAAGTCCAGGTGGGGGGGAGGGCGCTAAGTGACGTCTGCCCTGCAGAAATTGATGGGAACCGAGCGCCGCGCTTTCCAATGCAACCGCGCGTAGAAGTCCCTGGGCCCTGCCCGCAGATCTAGTGCCACAGAGACACCGACCCGACTACACACGCATGTACGCACGCACACGCGTGTGCAGATCTCCCCCCCAGATCGTCACGCCCGCGACCCCAGGCACACCGATCCGGAGGTGTGGGCACAATCTGTACAGTGGGGAGTGCTGAGAGCCACTGAACCAAACTGTAAACCCGGCCTATAATGGAAACCACGTGGAGCCAGGGGGAGCTGCCAGGCCCCCAGCCCCTAGGTACAGATCTACGCATCCAAGCATAGGGGCACCCGGCCGCCCTATAGGCACAGATCTGTCCGTTCACAGGTACACTCGGAGATCTGCACACCCAAGCGTACTCTCTCTCCGGTACACCCCCCGGGACTGGACAGGCCTTCTGATTGATATCAGCCTGTCTAGTCTGAAAGCAGCCCTTGCTTTGCTCTGATCCGGTCCCGAGCTGATTTGCCTTGAAACCTTTAAACTAATTGCAAGTTCTCCACCAGACAGGATCCCAGGGGATGGCCGGGGAAGCCGCCCCCTTCAGAGCTCAGGGGCTGATTTCGCAGTGATTTCGCATTCCGCGTTTGGAGCATATTTAAGATGCAGCCCAGACATTTCTCTGCCAGAGGACAGGGGGTGGGATGCTGTCTAGGGTGCTGAAATCCTTCAATCCCCCTCTGCACCCGGGGCTTGGCACACACCGGCTGCTGCCCCGGCGGCCTTTTATTTGGTGCCGTGCAGCGGAAAATAGGACTTTGTCCCACCTTAAGCCGAATATCCGCAGCCAAAGAATAAAGCCAGGCTGCTGGTGTGTGTGTGTTTTTCAAGGCAGCATGTTCCCCAGATGGCACGGAACACGGATTTCTGGCAGATCCGCCCAGAGGGCTGCATTTTCCCGGGGGGGCGGGGGGGGGGGAACAATTGCCACCTTTCCCCGCCAGCCCTGTTTTAAAGAGAAATTTGCCCCACGCTGTCCCAGCCCAGGAGGGATCTTCCCCAGAAGGCCGGAGAATGGGAAAGCAGGACTGACAGGGCCAGAAAGCACAGCGGAAACTTACAATGATCAAAGACATCAGGGCACGGAAGAGGCACGTGGGGGCAGATTTACAAAGGTATTTCATAGAATCTCAGGGTTGGAAGGGACCTCAGGAGGTCATCTAGTCCAACCCCCTGCTCAAAGCAGGACCAATCCCCAATTCTTTAGCAGGCCAATGCTCAAACCACTGAGCTAAGTTCGGCACCGAAGGGGATTTTCAAAAGCACCTAGGCAGACCAGGCGCCTAACTCCCCTAGGCCCTTCTGAAAACCCGCCTAGCTGTGTCTCTCCCAGTCTGGGCCTCGCTTTGCTCGGCTCTTACCGTGCCAGCAGGACAGGAGCAAGACGGAGAGGCCGACAGCCAGCATGGTGCGCGGGTGGCGAGTCCCAAATTGCCGCCCCAAATCCTGCTGTCGACGACGGGCGTAAACCAAAGCCGGGCGGGCTGGGAGCTCAGGAGCGAAGCGGGCGGCCGACGCGGGTCGGAACGGGCCGGGGAGGCAGCCGCGGAGGCCGGCGAATGTGCCCGAATCCCCACAGGTGCTGCCTTCGCGCGTGTCTGCGAGCGGCGCTGCCTCTGCCCCTGAGGACAGTCAGCGGGATTTTAAATAGGAGGCAGGCTGCAAAGGAAGTGATGTCAGCTCCGGGGGGCGGGGGGGGAGAAATCCTCCCCCTCCCCCAGCCACAGATCTCCCCCCTCCTTTCCCCTCTTCACTCTGGATTTATTCCAAGCCACCCCAATGCCTAACCAACCCTGGCCAGCAAATAATCCAGCGTGCCTCCTCCCTAGCACAAACTGGCCACTGGGTTTAAGGCCTGGCTTACCAAGGTCTGGGCGGGCCAGATTCTGACCTGACACTGGTGTAAATCAGGAGTGACTTTGTGGATAATAATAATATAAGGAGATAGGCCTATCTCCTAGAACTGGAAGGACCTTGAAAGGTCATCGAGTCCAGTCCCCTGCCTTCAATAGCAGGACCAAGCAGTGCCCCCTCACAGATTTTTGCCCCAGATCCCTAAACGGCCCCCTCAAGGATTGAACTCATAATCCTGGGTTTAGCAGGCCAATGCTCAAACCACTGAGCTATCCCTCCCCCCTAAATCAGAATCTATGTCCACACCAGGGGCTCGCAACCTTGCCAGACCCCTTTCAGGAGGCTGATTTGTCTTCCACACCCCCGAGTTTCACCTGGCTGAAAAACGACCTGTTTGCAAAATCAGACAGAAAAATACAAGTGTCCCAGCCCCGCTGTCACTGACAAAGGGCTTCCTTTCTCGTTTTCGCCATCTAACGACAAAATAAACCCACTGGAATATAAATATTGCACGGACATTTCGGTGTCTAGTCTATAGAGCAGTATAAACAAGTCAGTATCTATGAAATGTTAGTTTGTAACTTCCCTGGAGCTTTGTATGTGAAGCCAGGTGAATCTCTAGATGAGTTGCTGTACCCCCGGAAGAGCTCTGCGCAAGCCCATGGGTATGCGTGTCGGACCCGGTCTTGTACACTCTGTTTCCACGCCGGCGCGTGACCGTCCACCCTCCTGGCTTTACAATTGCTGGACCCGGGTCTCCCAGCCCTGCCCGCGCCACGCGGCCCTTCTGACCCGGGTCTGCGGCTTGAGCTGCGTCCGCACTGCAAAATAACAGGGCTGGGACCCGAGTCGCAACAGGACTGGACTCTAGAAGGGTCCCAGGAGCCGGGTCCTGGGCGCTTGCTGATCGGAGTCAGACTGATTTGTGTGTGGACAGAAGTGGGTGCGAGACTTCATTAACTAAGCAAAGTGCCTTGACAGTACAAAGTAGCACCCAACTCCACACCAGCTCCGGGTGAAGGAGCTCTCCAGCAGAAACGATGACAAATAAAAGACTCTTCCTTGTCCGGCTCCTCTCGGGAAATACGAGCCAGCCCAGCCCAGGAAACCTGGGGATTGAAAAATGCCTCGTTGGCTTTAATTGCATTCATTTCTCATTTTGCTCACGCGGCTGCCCCTTTAAATCAACCCCCATTAACGACGCGCTTCCCTTCGAAAACTTGACTCCAGCTCATCTTGTTTTAATGTTGTTCCTATAACAACCCTCTTATTCTGGATTCCAAAGCTGGGGCCAGATCCTCCCCATCCCCCGGCGTGAATCGGTGTCACTCCGTGGCAGCCAATGGGGCCAGATCTGCCGCAGGTGTAAACCGGCGTCACTCCGTTGCCCCGATTCACACCAGCCTCATTGATTTAAAACTCCAGGTCAGTTTGAGTCTGAAGTCAGTCAAGGGTGATTCTCAGCGAGCTGCCTGCTCCTGGTGCTCTCCAGCACCCTGGGGCGTGCCAGAGCTTAGCTAGGGCGAGCAAAGGAGGCAGGCAGATGCCAGGACGCGGGCCGGCCATCGATCCAGAGTGACTCCGTAATAAAGTACATTACAATCAGCCGCATAGGTTCTTGGGCTGCACAGATAAGGATCCTTCCCACAGCACTAGAAGGCAGCCACCTCTGGATGGAAGCGTGGCAGCTGTTTCTATGGGGATCGTTCACCCAGGGCCCAGGTGCAGCTGGCTCGTGGGGGCCGAGCAAAGCTACGCAACTGCTTTCATCCCGGGCCTGATTAACACCACCTCCAGTTGAAATTGGTGGGAGAAACTGAGGCCCGCGATGATTTCCATCACTTGTGGAAAGTGCTGTGGGAGATGCAATAGGGTGACCCCCTGGCAGTCACTGCTGACCCCAGTGGGGCTCTAGGGGGCGCTCTCCCCTCGCAGTCAGTGTGGGCCCCACCGCCGTTCTAGGGGGCGCTGTGCTCTAGGGGGTGCAGTAGGGGGCACTCTCCCCTTGCAGTCAGTGCGGGCCCCACGGCAGATCTAGGGGGCGCTGTGCTGCAGGGGGCGCAGTAGGGGGCACTCTCCCCTTGCAGTCAGTGCGGGCCCCACGGCAGATCTAGGGGGCGCTGTGCTGCAGGGGGCGCAGTAGGGGGCACTCTCCCCTTGCAGTCAGTGCGGGCCCCACGGCAGATCTAGGGGGCGCTGTGCTGCAGGGGGCGCAGTAGGGGGCACTCTCCCCTTGCAGTCAGTGCGGGCCCCACGGCAGATCTAGGGGGCGCTGTGCTGCAAGGGGCAATGCAGGAGGGGGCAGCCGTCAGGGGCATCGCGACCCATTTCCATGCCCGGCTTTGGCAGCGGTTTGAAGAATTTGGCTCCCGGCCCCGGCTCATCGCGAGCGATAATACACCTACAAGGGGCCAGGGCCGGCCCCGCTTGCTACTGTTCGGCGCAGCCGGGAACTGGCAAACAGCAGCTGTTCTGTGTGCCCGGCCCTCGCCTTTGTAGACACGGCTGGGCTCTTTGTTGTCAGGCTGAGCCAGGCATAAAAGGTTGCACCCTGTTCCCTTCATAGGAGCAAAGCAGCCCCAGGGAGGACGCAGGAGGAACTGAATCAAACCCGGCAGCATGGCAAATTTCTAAGCAACAAAAAGCCCCAGGGGGGAGCAGCTGTTCGGTAGTTTTCACCTGCACCTGGACTACTTGCCGCTCTCTGAAACTGGCCGGCAAGGGCAGAGGTGATGGATAAAACAGCTTTGTCCTACCACGTCTCTGGGATCCCAACCGGGCTACCGCAAATCCAATCACACCGGGGGTCTGCCGTTCTTTGAGCAGTCGGCATCGCTCAGCGGCTGCATTCCACACCAGAGGTAGCCGCATCTCAGCCCAGGGGGAGCGATCTCTGGAGAAACAGCTGCCATCTTTCCACCCCAGAGGTGGCTGCATCTCAGTGCTGGGTAAACAGTCCATCTATAAGCAGCTGTCACACCCCACCCCAGAGGCAGCTGCCTCTCAGTGGTGGACAGCAGTTCTGTACAATCACGAAGGGTCAGATCCTGCCCCGAAGGTAGGGAAACCACTGCCGAGGGGAGCTGTTCCAGTACCCTGCACCCCTCAAAGCGCCCTGTCCTGCAGGAGTCGCTCGCCACAGTGGAATAACAGCTGGAGTACAGAGGAGCTGGGGGCGGGAGTGGGGGGGTATAGAAGAATTGGCTCTTCCGTTCCCTGGTGACTCTGCAGCACAGTAGCCATTAAGATCAATTTGCCACAGTCGATCGGCGCCTCCCCCTCCCATGCGGCGGGACTGGAGATCTCAAAGCACCGGGGCCAAGGGAATTCCCTGAGGCAGGAGAGTTTTCCCAAGCAGGCGACAGCCGCCAGGGCTGATCCAAAGCATCCAGAGGTCAACGGAGGCGCTGGGTCACGCCCTTCCAGACCCACTGTCCCACCCCCCTGCCCAGGGAATCATAGAATCTCAGGGTTGGAAGGGACCTTAGGAGGTCATCTAGTCCAACCCCCTGCTCAAAGCAGGACCAATCCCCAATTTTTGCCCCAGATCCCCAAATGGCCCCCTCAAGGATTGAACTCACAACCCTGGGTTTAGCAGGCCAATGTTCAAACCACTGAGCTCCCCCCCCCCGCCCCCCCCAGGGAAGGCTCGGCCAAGGATCGACAAAGCCAGGAGGGGAGGGGTGACCCCCGTTCCACACATTGGGAAACAAAGTGATTCGTTCCAAGGTCATGGGTCAGTGGCGGAGCTGGGAGAGAACCCAGGAGTCCTGATTCCCAACCCCCCCTTGCTGTAACCCACTGGACTCCCCCCTCCCCCAACCAATTTGTGTTTTAAGCAGTGATCCATTGAGAACAGAAGAACCTTTTCCAATTGCAGATTTAATGGGTGGCACAATCTCATTCCCCTGATTGGCAGCCCCGGGCCCCCCATGCCCCACCCCGGTGGCTGCCCCACTCAGGTATCTCTCTCCCCCTCTGAGCCCCTTGGCTAGGATCCTGCCCCCCTGCAGTCAGTCCAGTGCCCGATCAGGGAGCCTGGATCCCCCTCTCCTTCCCCATAGCACGGGCAGCCGCAAGGGCGAAACTCCCCACCCCACACGCTGCCCCCCTGCTTGGTTGCCACAGCCCCAGAGGGACCTGGCTACAGCTCGGGGACGGGGAGTACAGTCTCCATGGCCCGTTCTGCCTCTCCGCTGAGGCTGCCGACGAGAATCGGTGCTGATCCTGCTCTGTGCAACGCGGCTCCACCGGGGAACCGGGCTGAGACCCGGCAAACTCGTTTCACGTCAGGGTCTCCGAAGGGCTGGGGCTGACGAGAACACGGTGCAGCCAGCGCCAGCCCGAGTCGGATGAGACCCGGCGGCCCGCGGGGCGAAAAGCTCTCCATCTCGTCAGCCATCGGCTCCGCCGGTCGTGGCGGGTACCGGCAGGGAGGACGTGGAGAGGGAATTGTTAAGGGGGGGGGGGATTAATCTAGGCATGGGGCCAGCATGCCCCGTGAAGGCCTGTAAGCCAGATCTCTCTTCCCCCTCGCCAGGGGTTACTGATGGAGGAACCCAGGAGTCCTGGGGAGAAGACAGCTCCCTGCCCCGCATGGCACTGCGGCGTTCCCACAAGCCACCGAGAATAACCCAGAGCAGGAAAACAAGCCAGGAAAGGCCTCTCTGAACGCCGGGGTGTGCGCGCGCGTCTCGTCTGCGCCCGGCTGCGACGGGCCGGGGGAGATCCCCGACGGCTGGCCCCCGTTACGCGGCTCAACGGCGCTTGGGCTGGTTGGGCCCGATGTATTTCAAGGGGGCGTAGCTGGGTCTGACGATGATTTCCGCGCCCACGAATGGCTGCAGGATCGCGGGGACGCGGACGCTGCCATCCTGGAGGGAGGAACGGGGCAGGGGACAGTTAATACGCAGCATTGGGGGGGGGGGGGGGGGGGAGGGGAATCCACCCCCCTATGGCTAAACAACAGAGATGACTGAGGATGTTACCCGCTAGCTCTCATCTGGAGGCCACTCCACCACCCCGGCTCCGGGCCTCCGTCCGCCTGGGCAGAAGGATGCTCCCTGCCCCCAAGAAAAACTTGGATCTCAGGGTGTGTGTGTGGGGGAAAATCTACTCTGGAATGGGGCCCACACCCTGATTTTCTGCGCTGCTCCCCAGCTGACGGAGAGAAGGGGGGCAGGGAGGAATTTCCCCCCAGCTTGGCAGGGACATGGGGATTTCTCCCCCAAACCCCACGTTCCTCCGTAGTGAGGGGCGTGGGATCATCTGGGGAGATCTCCCCCCATCGATTCCCTGCAAGTGCAGGTGCGTTGAGGGCCCCATGCTCTCGGGGACAAATGCTCTGGTTTGCCTCATGTGGCGAGCTCAGTCCAGCATCTCCGGGCGATATCTAACGGCCTGGGCTATGCAGGAGGTCGGACCGGACAATCTAACGGCTCCGTCTGGCCTGAACCGGGAAAGTACCTGCTAAATTCAACCCCAGCCTGGCTCCGGTCCAGTGGGGGAACCTCCCCCACTTCTCTACTCCCGGCTGGGGCACAGAACCCACTACTCTGCCCTCTCCCCCTGGGCCGCGTGGCCGGCCCCCTCCGCCCCGCTGGTCATCAGCGGGGAGAACTGCCCCCAGCGCCAAACCCAGGAGCCGAACGCAGGGCACACGGGGTACGGACGTCTCCCCCGGCAGGACGGGAGCACACCTGGAGCTGGTTGGACTCCAGCAGAGCGATCAGCATCCGCGGGACGGCACAGGCCGTGCCGTTGACCTGGGGAGAAGAACAGAGCGAATGACCGGGGGAGGGGGGTTAATCCCGCCCTCCCCACAGCCGCTCACCAGCCGGTGACCCGCCTCTGCCAGCCTCCTGAGCGGCTCCGGGACCTGTAGCCATGAGAATCAACCCCGTTTGCTCACCCCCAAGGCGGGCGGATTTATCAGCATGCAACTTTCCCCCTGTTGATCCAACCTGACAAAAGAGACCCCTTGCCTGGTGCCGAGATGCAGCCCACTCTGGGGCGGGGGCTGTTTATAAAAGGATCCACCACCCGGCACTGAGATGCTACCACCTCTGGGGCAGGGCACAGGGGCTGTTTATATACGGACCCCTCGCCTGGTGCTGAGATGCAGCCACCTCTGGGGTGGGGCGTGGGGATGGTTTATACAGGGATCCCTCGCCCAGCGTCGAGGTGCGGTACCCAGGCTCTGTCAGGTCTCCCACCCAAGCCCTGCTAGATCTGACACTCCTGTGAAACCCTAGGGTTTTCCTCTTGGGGTGTGTGTGTGTGTTCCCCATTTCCCTGGGGCCAGGCGCTCACCGTATGTGCGTAGCAGAGCTGTCCCATCCGGTCGTAGTACATGATGTTCAGGCGCCGGCTCTGGTAGTCAGTGCAGTTGGAGGCGCTGGAGATCTGGGGAAGCGAGAAGGGGCCGTGTGGCGGGAGGTGGCTTGGGGGACGGCAGTCACGTGACCCGCCAAAGGAGTTAGGGTGTCCCAACATCCAGACCAGTCCCCTTCTCCCTCCCCAACCTCTCATCTGCCTCCCCAGGACAGATCAGTGGGCCTGGTGCCTCCACTCCACTCCCTGACAATCATCACAAATGGACCCACCCCCTCAGTGCGTGCGTGCGGGATTTTATATCTCCTTCCTGACCCCATACACAGCTGTCCACCCCACACCCTGAAGCATGAGGGTGGACAGCCGTTGTGGTTGGGATCCTAACCTTAGGGAGCCAAGGCACATGGGGCAGCAGGAGATATCAGCCAGGGCTGCCCCCTTTGCCCCAGATCCCCTAGGCAAGCTGCTTCCTTGGCGCCTGGATTCCCCCCGACCCTCACCGCTCCAGCTGCCAGCTCTCACCTCGCCATACTTGCCCCTGCCGGGCATCCAGGCTTCGATGTCGTATTTCCGGTAGGCAGGCAGCCCGAGCTCCTGGGTGGGCATATCCAGGACCCTGCCGCAGAGAGACCAGTCAGCCAGGCGGCGGGAGGTACGGCCCGATCCCAGCACTCGGGGCACCCGGTCCGGAGCAGGGCTGGGGCTGCTGGTACCGACTTCCCCAGCCGAGCGGGGAAGCGGCCCTGAGCCGCCAAGGCGGGCGGAAGGGTAACCCTTGTGGGGGTGCCCCTCACCCCACAGCCCCCCTTTTGACAAGGGCATGCAGAACTCCCGGCCCGGCCCCCCCCCCCCGGCTCACTTGTAGTGCAGCCCCAGCTCGGAGCAGATCTCCTTCTGCAGGGCAAGGAACTCCTCCAGCAGGGCAGCGCTCTCCTCCCCGCTCTCCGCCGCCGTCACCCCGAACATCTCCACCTGTGCGGGGAGGGAAACTGGCGCGTCAGGCGGGAGGAGCCGCTGCCGCGCCGCCGGGTACCGGGCGCCGCTCCTCGCGCTGTCCCACGGGCCTTTTACTGGGGAGGGGTCCAAGGCCCCCCTCCCCGCCCTCGACCTGCGCTGACCCTGCCCCCCTGGGCTGGGATCTCGGAATGCCACCCTGCGACGGGACCCTCCTGACCCGAAGGTGCCAGGCTGGTGGGGAGCGGTGGGCCCAGAGGGTGTCGGTTCTGGGGAGGAGGCGCTGGTGGTCCGCTCCCCCATCGGGTCAGCGCTAGGGTAGGATGGAAGGTCTCCATCAAGGTCCCAGGTGCCAACGCAGATAAGCCTCCACAGCCAGTGGCTGGAGCAGCCCAGAGCCGGATCCAATATGGAAACTAAGCGCCTCTCTGCTCTCCCAGCTCCACCCAATCAGCAAAGGGAAGGTGGCCCCGGCTCTTGTAGAGGGGTCTAGTGGTTAGAGCAGGAGGGCTGGGAGCGAGGACTCCTGGGTTCTATCCCCAGCTCTGGGAGGGGAGTGATGTCTAGTGGTTAGAGCAAGTGGGGGCTGGGCGCCAGGACTCCTGGGTTCTATCCCCAGCTCTGGGAGGGGAGTGATGTCTAGTGGTTAGAGCAAGGGGGGGCTGGGCACCAGGACTCCTGGGTTCTAATCTCCCATCCCCCCTCTCCCCCCAGTTCCTGCTTTCCCCAAGATAACGAACGGCACCCCCACCTTGGTGAACTGATGCACTCTGTACAACCCCCAGGGCTCCTTGCCGGTGTCCGTCTCGGTTCGGTAGCATGTGCTGGAACACACGGTTCTAGGAAAGGGACAGGCCAGGCCATGACATTCACCCACTTCTCCAGCCCTCTCTGGGGGTGGGTGGGGGAAAAGAAACCCCACAGCTTCCATGCAGTTGGGGGAAAAGAAACCCCACAGCTTCCATGCGGGTGAGCATCATTAACCCCATTGACCAGAGTGGGGAAACCGAGGCACTGAAGTACAGACTTTTCCCTATTCGACTCCAAGCCAGGAGCAGAACCCCAGGACTCCACGGGAGTGAGGTCTCGGGGCAAGCTGGGGAGTGGAGGATGTTGGAAGTCAGGACCCCTGGATGCTATTTTGGGCTCTGGGAGGGGAGCGGTGTCTAGTGGTTAAAGTGCGGGGGGGGGGGGGAGAAAGAGAGGTGATGTGAGTGTCAGGATTCCTGGGTTCTATGCCCCCCCCACCCTGCAAAATACAACAAGAATTTACTTTACACAGCATCCCCAAGCCCTTGGCAGGGAGTAAACAACACCAGAGGGACAGAGAAACCAAGTGGGCTGAGGAAGGAAGGGCGGGCGTGATTCCGGATGAGACAGAGTCGTCAGGGTGGGCGGAATACGGGGCACCTGCCCGGGATGGCGAGCGCTGCGGGGGAGAAGGCTCTTGCGCAGAGCGCGGTGGGATCGCACGGAGGGGCCAGGCAAAGGGCCGAGGCTGGGAGGGGAGCAGCGAGACGGCTCAAGAAGGAAGAAGCCGATGGTGAAAAACAAACCAAGTGGGGGAAGGGGAAGGTTATTACCTGACTGGCAGGTCCTCCAAATTCACGGCGTGATCCATGAAGTAGCCTGGAAAAGGGGGGAGGATTTCAGTGAGGGGCACAGAAGAGCCCCTCACTGGGGGGGAGGGATAGCTCAGTGGTTTGAGCATTGGCCTGCTAAACCCAGGGTTGTGAGTTCAATCCTTGAGGGGGCCATTTAGGGATCTGGGGCAAAAATTGGGGATTGGTCCTGCTTTGAGCAGGGGGTTGGACTAGATGACCTCCTAAGGTCCCTTCCAACCCTGATGATCTATGATTCTATGAAGAGGGTGATGGGTTGGCCCCCTCCTTGTGCCGGGCACGCTAAGCCCTTCTCCTGGGTACACCATCAACGAGACCAAGGCCTCTGCGCTGCTGGAGAAAGCAGGGAATAGACGGAGCCTAATCTATCAGCTTTGCACTAATCTATGCACTCGGAACAGCGTAAAGCGCCCGCCCTGACCCAGGGCAGAGGGTCACTCGTGCTCCAGCCCAGAGACAGGGTGTCAGGAGGTCTTTGAGACCTGCCAGCTGGAAGACAGGTGAGCGTTTGCGGTTCCTGGTTTGGGTGTTTTCCCCCCCGATCGGTTCTCTCTGGAGCGCTTTTGTTTGGAATAAATAGGCGGCGACTGGCCACCGGCTAACCCTGCCGAGAGAACAGACCGGCGGGGGCCGAGCTGCAGGCGGATCTGGGGCAGCCTGAGGGTTACGGCTACGCCGGAGCTTGGGGTGCAATCCCCAGTGTGGGAGGAGGTACCCGACTCCGTAATACCCAGGCCGTCCAGCAACGACTGGAGAAAACCCACCGGATTGGTGGAAGGCACGAGCCTATGGCACGCTGGAGGAACCGGGCACAGGAACTGCCTTGCGA
Source organism: Chelydra serpentina (assembly GCA_037349315.1). Taxonomy (NCBI): domain Eukaryota; kingdom Metazoa; phylum Chordata; order Testudines; family Chelydridae; genus Chelydra; species Chelydra serpentina. The sequence continues at coordinate 1,033,494 of JBAIAC010000203.1, forward strand.
CAGACCCGGCCTCGAGACGACCGAAGGCCGCATTGGCACGGCCGGGCGGACTGGCAGCGGTCGCCCGCTACTCCCCCGGCTGCACCAGAGCGCTGAGAACCCGGCGGAGCTCGGAGACGCCTGGAAGAAAGCCACGCAGCGTGGGCACGGCCGCTCGGGGTCTCAGCGCTCTGTTGGATGAGGGATCCTGCCCCGACGAAGGTGCCGGCTGGAAGCCTGAGATCTAAGCGGGGAGGCGCACAGGGATCCGAGAAGGGGCCGGTTAAAACTAAAATGTCCTTTTTAGGCCCCCCCCGAAGCAATGCCAGCCGGCAGAGTTCCTAGCTCCCGGAGCGTTCGAGGAGCTCGGGAAAGAAGCTGCTTAATCCAGTTGGTCTCAGAGCCTCCAAACTTACAACGGATAAACAGATTTTCCCAGGCCTAGGTGTGGTCCCTTCTCCCTTTTGCTCAGCTTCCTTTTCCCGTTTACACACAGCTCCAGCCGGTCCCTTAAAGGGGTAGTACGCCCCACCACCGGTGTGGGGTCGGAGGTGCAGCAAATGCAGGAAGCCTGCCCCCCGAGGGGCTCAGGGACGAGACCAACCTCATCTCACATTGCCCCAGGCCCTTCCACTCCGTCCCCAGCAGCTACGCCGGCGGCACTGAAATGCGGCCACCTCTGGGGCGCGGCGCGTTGCGTTGTCAGTGTCGCACCGGGAAGCGGAGGAAGGACCCAGCCCGCTGGTCCCTGCCTCACCCGCGATGCCGACCTCGGAGGTGCCAGCCAGGCACAGGTCCTCGAAGCGGGACGGGTCGATGTTGTACACCGGGGACGGGACGGCGTTGGGCTGCATGCCGCAGCCTTCCTGGAGGGCAGAGGTTGCAGAGCCCTGGTTATTTCCGGGGTGCCCGGCTCTCTGGCAGAGCACCCCAGCCCTGCCAGGGCTCCCCCTGTCCTGGGTGGCAGCCCTGCCAGGCTCATCCAGAATCGCGCCTGTCCACCCTCCCAAATTCGAGGTTCCGAAAGGTGGCCGGAGACTCTACACGGCCAATGGACCCCATGGCCCTGCTACTAGTGGGAGAAATGGAGAGCGAGGGAGACCGCAAGGGGCCTGGAGTGGGGTGGGCAGACACCTGGGGAGCACCAGTAACCCAGGGAGGAGGAATGTACAACCCTGGGAAGACAGGGCTTGGGGGAAGACGGGCCACCTGCCTCTCCCAATGCAGAGCTGGGGGGCGGGGTGGGTGCCTGGGAGCTGGGGGCAGAGAGGGACCTGGGAGCCGGCATCGCAGAGCTGGGGGAGGAAGGGGCACCCGGGAATTGGCAGAGACGGGGGCTGGGAGCCAGCGTCACTGGTATCCCAGAGCTGGGGGCAGGCGGGATCAGGACCACGGGAGTAGAGGAGTCGGGGTCCAGCGCTGGGAACACGGCACCGAGAAGGGGGGAATCAGAGATATCTGTGTTCCTGGGCGGGGGCTCCGTGCCCAGGGCACTTACAAACACGGCTCCTCGCAGCAGGTCGGGAACGGCCATTGGAATGAAGCCCTAGGCAGGGAGAGAGAAAGGAGAAGATCCTACAGGCCGGCGCTCAGCAGCGGACCCAGGGCGACTGCCCCTTCTCCCAGCATGCCCTGCAGGGCCCCCGGAGACCGACCAAACGCAGGATCTATCCGAGGACCCCGGCTGGGCCTGGGGCAGCAACTCAAAGGTGAAAGCCTCAAAAATCCTATTCATGAACCGAATCCTTGACACCGCCTCAAACACGGGCTAGTCAGCGGCCCAGTCTGGAACAGAACCTAAGAGTCTTGACGACGACTCCTTCCCCCCGCCGCTCTAACCACTGGACCCCACTCCCCTCCCAAGCCTGGAGAGAGAACCCAGGAGTCTCAGCTCCTGGCCCCACCCTCCCCTTCCACAGCTGGGAGCAGAACCCAGGAGTCCTGGCTCTCTGCTCTAACCACTAGATTCCACTCCCATCCTCCCCAAGCCCAGAAATGGAGCCCAGCCTCCCTGCCCCTCCCTGCTCTAAGCCCTAGACCCCACTCCTCTTCCACAGCTGGGAACAGAACCCCGGAGTCCTGATTCCCAGCTCCTCCCCATTCCAGCCACCAGACCCCACTCCGCTCCCAAAGCTGGGGAGACAGCCCAGCTGCCGTGCACCCGGCTCTAACCACTAGACCGGGGCTGCCCCCACGCCGCACGGCAAGCCCAGCGGGAAGTACCTGTTTTCACCAACTTGCTGACGGTGAACTGGGACGAGGCGTGCTGGAGCATGGCGCCAGCCCCCCGGAGATAATAGGAGCGGTGGCCTGAGATGTGAGAGAGGCGTCTGCATGGGGAGAGACAGGAGGAGAGACCATGTCGAGCCACTTCCACCGGGCAACGTCACGCCGGGAGCTCCCAGAAACACGGCGCAGCGGGCACAGCCCTCACCCGGAGCCCAGCTCTGCCGCTGACTCCCCGCGCGACCGTGGCCAAGTCGCTTAGTCACGCCGTGCCTCAGTTTCCCCCACTGTATAACAGCACCGCCCTTCCTCACGGGGGGCGGGGGGGGGGGGGGGGAGCTTCAGATTGTCAGTCACCATTCCAGGACGTTGAGCAACCGGAGAAGGCTCAGAGAACGATTAAAGGATTGGAAAACCTGCCTTATAGCAAGAGACTCAATCTATACAGACGTTTAAGGGGCAGACTGGCCCCAGTCTAGAAGTACCTCCATGGGGAACAACTATTTAATAATGGGGTCTTCAGTCCTGCAGAGGCAGGCCTAACATGATGTAACAGCTGGAAGCTGGACAAATTCAGATAGGAAATAAGGTGTAAATTTAACAGGTGAGGGGAATGAACCACTGGAGCAATTGACCAAGCGTCGTGGGGGAGTCTCCATCACGGACAACGTTTAAATCAAGAGCGGGCGTTTTGCTAAAAGTTCTGCTTTGGGGGTGTTCTCCGGCCTGGGCTATACAGGGGCTCAGACCAGACGATCACGGTGGTCCTTCTGGAGGGGAATCTGTGACGATCCGCAGGTCGCGGGCGGAGGAGTGGAGACGGAAAGAGCTACTGTCTCGTTTTAATGGATCCACACCAGAGGGTTTCGACCGACTCACGAAGCTGGGACACGGGCGCCGGCCCCGTGACGCACGCCGAGAGAGGAGCCTTTTTCCATGACAGGCCATCGCCCCCACCCGAGGGCAGCGGGGGAGTCAGGGGAGGCGCGCCAGATGTCGGAAAGTGCCCGAGGCCCACGGACGAACAACAGGGAGAAGAAAGGGCAGCCAAGCAATATTTATGGCCCCTCCATTCTGCAGGGGGCCATGGGCGTCAGCAATCAGCTAATGGGCGCGGAGAGAGCAACAGCTGATCTGCAACTCACGGCCCCTGAGGCAGCCGGAAACAGCAGGTGGCTGATCACTTTAGTGCCCCCTGATGCCCTGGCTACGAGAGCAACACTATAGGAGGGTGCCCTGAGGACCAGGCAGGTCCCCCTTTGATGTGGTTAGAGCAGGGGGCCGGGGCACATCAGGACTCCTGGGTTCTATTCTCGGTCCAACCTCAGACAGTTCAGTCAAGTCACTTCCTCGCTCTGTGCTCAGTGTCCCCACCTGGGAAGTGGAGAGAATAAGACATCCCAGCCTCTCAAGGACTTAGAAGGGCTGATTCAGGGTGGTGAAGCTTGAGAATTTTGCCATTTAACTGAGAGGAGGAACTGAGAGAGATGAAGGGGCTTGCCCCCAACTCACACAGCAAGGCAGTGTCAGAGCCAGAAACTGAACCCGGGAATCCTGACTCCCATCCCCCTCCCCGTACTCTACCCACTAGATCCCACTCCCCTCCCAGAGCTGGGAACAGAACCCAGGAATCCTGACTCCATCCCCCTGGTTCTAACCACTAGACTCCACTCCCCATCTACAGCCAGGTACAGAACCCAGGAGTCCTGGTTCCCAGCCCTCCCCTGCTCTAACCACTAGACCTCACTCCCCTCCCAGAGCCAGGTACAGAACCCAGGAGTCCTGGTTCCCAGCCCTCCCCTGCGCTAACCACTAGACCCCACTCTCTTCCCAGAGCCAGGTACAGAACCCAGGAGTCCTGATTCAGGCCCCCTTTGCGCTAATCACTAGACCCCACTTCCTCTCTGTAATTCAGACCTTGGATCTCCCATGAACGTGTCCAATGGGACCCGTCTCCCACTGTCAGCTGCGTGCTCCACCCTACCCAGAGCAGATCACACTGTTAACCACCAAAAAGGCCAGAGGCAGGTTCCCAAGAATCAGTGCATGACAGCTGCCATTTTGGGAGCCCGAACCAGGCACCCGGGGGAGCTGAAATCACACGCTGCTCCGAGCCAGGCCTCCCAGGCTGGCCCTTAACAGACACATCCCCTGCGGACACGAGCCACGGAACACACTCGCCCCAGCGCGTGGCGCGGGGGCATTAAAGCGCCAGATCCGCAGCCGGTTTAAGCTGCCAGAGAGCTCCACTGAACTCGGCGGGGCTCCATCCGTTTGCAGCTGGCCGAGGATGTGGGTCGGTGACGATGTCTGTTTCTTTTCCAAGCCGGCTGCCTCCCGAGGTCTGCGGCGTTCTGCCTAGACGGCAGGCAGTTGCTCCCCCGGCACCCGTCTGCCGCCCTGCCAGAGAGAGTTTACGGCTCTCCCGGCACAGAGCGCACAAGCCGCAAGGCAGATTTGCCTGATGGCGGATGGGCGGGCGACATTTACGAGTGATCGGTGGCTTCTGGGGGCCACCTCATCTCGGCTGTTTTAAAGAGACAAGCCTTTCCACTCAAACAAGCCCCAATCTGGGCTACAGGCTGGACTATCTGACATCCTGCCTGGACTCTCTCTTCTCCCCCAGGACTGCCCAGGTAGACGGCCTCCCCAGGGCCTGATTTTCACAGGTGCTCAGCACTCCCAACACTAAGGTCAACCGCTCAGCGGCACTCGAAGTCAAGCCCCCGGCCAATCAATCCTCAGCTCCCCTCGATTAGATGTATTCTAGGAGCCCTACTGAAACCAGGGCCCTGCAGAGGCAGTCCCCGCCCCAAGTAGCTCACAGGCTGAGGTCAGGGTTGAGAGGGGAAACTGAGGCATGGAGCGGGCATGTGACTCGCCCAAGGTTACTCAGCATGTCAGTGGCAGAGACGGGAATGGAACCCGGATTCCCGCGCTTCACTCCTTAGGCCACAACGCCTTCCTTGTTACTTCACCCTGCAGAAGACCGGTGCTGGTTCCTTGGCGGAGCTATCCAGAGCCTCTGGCCTCCATCACCCGGGTTTCAAAGACCCCGAAGGGCACAAGGCGTTTAAGAAACGAGCAAGGTACAGCCCTGGCTATGAAACTGACTTACTGGGCTGCCCGTGAACAGCTACCCCTCGCGCTCCCACCCACTCATCCGGCCCCCTCCCTTTCAATCTGCTGCGTGCATCATGCAGAAAATTTCAACCTCACCGCCGTCTAGCCCAGCCACAGCTCAGGAGAGCAGACAGCCCCCTCCTCATTCCCCAGGGGTCCCCCAAGGGCAGGCGCAGCGGCCAGCTGCCTCATCCATGTGATAGCAAGATGCAGTCTCCCAGTCTGGAGGAGCCTCTCCAAGCCTGACCCTCTGCCAGACACAGGAGGGTATAAATGCTGGAGAAGGGCCTAGCAAGTCATGACCCTTTAGGCTCCAAGAATCCGATGCTCAGTTATATTCGGGACCCTCCGGCAGTGTAAAGGGACCACACGGTGTGTGGAGATGCCCCCCCGAGAATCCATCCCGCGCAGCGATCTCTGCAGGCGGTGTGCGACCGGCCAAGGGCCTTGCCCGCAGTACAGGGGGTGGATCGGGGGCGTGGCCAGAGTGTACTGCGCTGTGGCTATTCTCTGCCCCCCGCTGCCCATGGGGGTGGAGCAGGGGTTAGAGCGGCCTAGAAGCTTTGCCCCTTATTTCCAGTCTATTGGTCCAGCTTCAGCTTCCAACGAATGGATCTCGTCAGGCCTTTGTCTGCTAGACAGAAGCGCCCTCTCTTGTCATGTTTCTGCTCTCCGCGTACGTACTTAGAGACAGGGCTCAAGTCTCTCCTTAACCTTCTCTTTGTTAAGCTAAAGCAGTGATTGGGCTCTTTGAGTCTAAGGCGGGTTTTCTAACCCTTTCATCATTCTCGCGGCTCTTCTCTGACCCCTCTTCCATTTACCAACATCCCTCGTGAATTGTGGGCCCCGGTACCGGACCCGGGATTCCAGCAGCGGTCGCACTACCCAATCTAGTAGTGATATTCTAGCATTTAACGTGGTGGGCTCAGAGCCGGGCGGACTAAGCCTACGTATCAGGCAGGCTTTGGTATCAGATTTCAACTCAAAGTTCAGTGTAAAGTAGCCCTAACAACAAACGCTCCCCCCACCAGCCCCCCCATCTTACCTTTGTCTGACGATATCCAGGTCTTCTCCAATTTCCAGGTGCCCCCTTCACTTTGAAATCAAAAGCTAAAAGGAAGGGGAGGAGAAACAAAGGGTTAAAGTCACAACGGGGTCCCCGGAGACACGTCACAGCTGTAGGGGACACTTCAACCTCTCCTCTCCCCTCCCCCCCCCCCGAACTCAGCACACAGTACTCGGCAGGTGCAGCTACATGGCACGATCCAGAGAGCAAAAAGCACTTTGCAGTCGGGAAAACCAGCTGGGAGATTGGGCAAGTGTTAGCCTCTGTTACAGCTGGGGAAACTGAGGCATGGAGCATGGAAGTGACTTGCTCAAGGTCACGAGTCAGTGACAGAGCTGGTCAAAGTTATTTTGTTTCTCAACTGCAGGACCCAGGAGTCCTGACCCCCAATCGTCCTCTGCTCTAACCCTTTAAATCCCACTCCCCTCCCACAGCTGGGGACAGAACCCAGGAGTCTTGTCTCCAAGCCCTGTTCTGCTCTAACCACTAGATCCCACTCCTCTCCCAGAGCCCGGGATGGAACCCAGGAGTCCCGACACCCAGACAGCTAATGCATGAGTGACCCTGCACTCCGACTATCAGCATTCTCCCCTCACAGGGATGATGCGTGACCGCTCCGATCCTGTGTCTTAATATTTGGTGTCTTCCCACCCCCCAAACACACACACTGCTGCCGAAGACCCACAGAACCCCACTGAGCCAGCTACTAGGGCCCCATCCCCAGGCTCTCTGTGTCTGTAAGCTGCTGCTCCCAGAGTTCCCTGGGGCTCACGGGGACAAAGCCGGTCTTTCCCCTTCTCCCCAGCAGATGTTCCCATCTCCAAGGCAGATTTGGAGAAGGCAGGTCACAGTCAAGGCTAACCGGGGGCCAGATCCCCCCCAGCTGGAGGAAGATGGGATCAGGCATGCCAGCTGCAGATGGGCTTTGCAGCCGGCCTGTGTGACCCTCCCCACATAAGGGGTCCGAAACCCCCCTCTGAGAATCTGCTTCCTACCTGGTTTCTCCCCCATGACCTCCACCACCCTTGCTTGGCTCTCGTCTCCGACGGGCTGGAGGAGGGAAAGGTCAAAGGTCACATCGGACCACCACAAAGGTTCAAGAGAGGCACGGGGAACTCACTCCAAAACCAAAGCGGACGAGCCCCATAGTTACATGGATCTCTGTCTCTCTGACACGGCCTCGGGGCCGGCAGGCTCAGGGAGGAGGCGGGAAGGGGTGGAGTGGGGGCAGAGCCAGGGGTGGAGCAGTGAGCACCCCCCGGCACATTGGAAAGTTGGTGCCTGCAGCTCCAGCCCCGGAGTCGGTGCCTACACAAGGAGCCGCATATGAACGTCTGAAGAGCCGCGCATGGCTCCGGAGCCACAGGTCGGCCACCCCCAATCTAGTCTGACCTCCTGTAGCGCACCGGGTGGAGATTTTCACCCAGCCGCCCCTGTATTGAGTCCAAGCACTTGTGGCTGGCCAACGCGTCTTCTTGAAAGGCATCCAGTCGAGATCTGAAGCCATCAAGAGCTGGTACCAACGGTTAATCACCCGCTCTGTTTATTGGTGCCGTCTTTCTAACTGGACTTGGCCCGGCTTGAATGGCCAGCCGTTGGTCCTAGCTCTGCCTTTCTCCGCTCGATTAAAGAATCTTCTCACACCTGGTCTTTTCTCCCCGGGAAGGTACTTATACCCGGTGACCAAGTCACCTCTCCATCTTCTCTTTGGGACGCTGACCAGATTGAGCTCCTTAAGTCTCTTCCTGTCAGGCGTTTCTTCCAGCCCTCGGATCCCTTGCGCGGCTCTTCTCTGCACCCTCCCTTGGACACGAGCAGCTGTTTAAGCCAAAGCTCAGGGACAGACTTGATTGACAGAAGGTGAAAGTTCCATATGGACATCGAAAGCCCGGGTGACTGAATCCACATCCATTACAGGCTTTACCTAGATCTCTTCTGTATTCATAGTTTCCTACCAACTATAATGTTAAGCCTCCCAGTGTCTTGACTGATATGCTCTGTCCCATGCCCCAGCAGCCCCGCTTACCACATCAGGGTGGGTCCAGTTCGGCAGTTTCAGAGCCTTCAGATAGTACTTTTCATCCAGTTCCAGCTCCTCCAGGTACAGGGAATTCAGCTGGTGACGTATTTCCCGTCCTCGGTTCCGTAGCGCTTGGTAATCGGGAAGCTGTTTGGGGGAGCAGATGAGCATATAGGGAGGAGGAGTGAGTCTCAGACTGATCCAGGATTAAAAAGGGGCTGGATATATATCCAAGGGCCGAGTCTGAGCGCGCACTTTGTGGTTCATTGCCCATGTGCCCCTGAGTATTACAGGATCTTGTACCATGCACTATATTAGAGCGTTCATTTCCACGGCCTCTTTCAATCATGAACCTCAAAGTAGCATCAACCTCCACTGCGGGGCAGTAGCATCAGCCCCCTTTGGAAATGTAGAAACTGGGCACAGAAAGGCGACCCGCCCAGCGTCACGCAGCACCAGACCTGGGAACTGAACTCAGACATCAGGCCAGCCAGTCCCTTGTTCTAACTAATCCGTGCGTCCCCTCCCGGAGCTGGGAACGGAACCATTCCACGGGACACCCATCACCCGCTCTAACCGCCGGATAGCCCCTCTTTTCTTTCTTCACTGAACATCAGTGATTTGAATCGCAGTAAAGCCTAGAGGTCACAATGAAGACCAGAGCCTCATTGCATCAGGACAGAAAAAAAGAGACCGTTCATGCATCAGAGGGCTTAAAATCTAAAGACAGACAAAGGTGGGGTAAACATGAAAGATGTATTATCTTCATTTGATAGCTGGAGAACTGAGGCTCAGGGTCACACCAGAAGTCCAGTGCCCTAACCCCCATGACCTGTCTTCCTCTCAAAGACACCTGTCCACACCTCATCCTGTTGCCCCAGCCTCCATCCTTCCTAGTGAAGGAGGATTTCTAAGGAGCTCTCCATATGCTCCCGTCAGGGCTTGTAACGTACGAGGCCTTCTGCTAACGGCACATTCATGCTGAAAGCAGGGAGGGGCCAAAACCAGTGGCCACGGATCAAACAGGCCCTGCGGAGTCCTAAAAATGAAGCCTTCTAACACAGCGGATCACCTGCAGTTTTCTGTCGCACGGCTACACTAATACATATCTATTCAGGTAGCTAGCAAGAAACCCTAGGATCCGTGCATGCTTACTGTCATAGCTTAAAAACCCAAGTCAGTTTCTGGACTATTAGGTGTGCCTGTGGGCTTCTGAACGGATTATCAAAGCAGATTTGGGTTGCTTCAGTCTGATGCATTTCAGATTTTCAGGGAATATTTTAGGCATCAAGAGGCAGAGCCCAATTGATTTGGGGGAGAATGGGAAAACGGGACTTCAGCGCTCTAAGTGAGGGCAAAGTCTGAGACCCAGCGTGGCTGTTTGCTGCAGCAGGTGGTGGATATCTCTCTGGCGCCCCCTGCTGCTGCTTACGCATCATAGGCAACAGCTTAATATTCTGCCCTCCTTGGGTTCAGAGCTACTTAAGGAATGAAGTGTGTGACCCTCTAGCACCCATCTGCAGAGGTCAAGCGTGCACTTAACTCTTCCTTCCGCTCTCTCAGATTGTTACATTAGCAAAATCTGGCTCTTACCAACTGCAACGTGCTCTTGTCCTGGGTCTCCTGGGAGGGAAAAAAGGAAAAACAGTAGGTAGTAAGAGTTATTTCCTTGCTGAAGAGTGTCTGGCCTAAAGAAAACAAAACCGGGGTGCCTGGATTGTATGAAAGTGAGCAACCTCATAACTCCCCGGCATCTGCTCTCTTAAGATTGTTGAACAGAGCATCTGCGATGACAGAAAATTACACCAGCTGTTAGAAGCCACAAGCAGGGGGTGGTTTAAACATGGAAATAGTGTATTGCACACTGGAGGTGTTTGGAAACATAGGGGAGAAGGGGGCAGCCTGTGACCTAGCAGCAAATCTCATCCCAGGGCCCGGGAGTAAATCTACACACTATGCACCTGATTCTCTGCTAACTTATCTCAATTTTACACCTGTGTAACTCCACCCACTTCCCTGGGGTCACTCCAGTTTTGCACCAGCGTGAGGGGAGAATCAAGCCCAAAGAGAGCCAGCATCTGGATTTTTCAAAGACCCACAAGCGTGAAATGGATCTAAAAGCGTCACAAAACCCATTGGGGCGGGGTTAGAGAGCTGGGGGGGGGGGGGGGGTTCGTCAATCATGCTCGGCAGGGGGCGAGGCGGAAGGAAAAAGAACCCAGACAAAACATGCACAAACGGCCCATAGAGTTAAGCAGAAAAACCCACAAGCAGCAAGCGGATTAAAAAAACCACGCTTAAAAATCATCAAAGTCCAAAGTCACATACTTTGAGCTACCATGGCAACCCATGAGGTCACACAGCGACAGACTGAAAGATGCACCCACTGAAGTCAATGGGAGTTTTGCCAACAGGAGTTGGGCCCAATGACAGTCCTTTGCTTTTGGGTAAAAGGCACTTGCCAGACTCCCTCTAATGGATACAGTTCATCCAGCACTAAAATGAAGCTGTTGTCTCTAGAGCGATCGGCAGTCAGGATTGGTGATGGGAAGGGGAAGAAGATCTGACCCCCTATGCTTAAGACAGGCCTGCACAACATACGGCCCGCGGGGGGTTGGGTAAAAAGGGCGCTCGGAGAGGGGTTTGTTTTTTTTTTGCTCAACAACTTTCCTCGCATCCGGCCCTCAGCTTTTTTCTTTGGAGTAATATGGCCCTCACCGCTTTACAAGTTGTGCAGGCCTGGCTTAAGAAATGTGCAACATTGGGGTTTTCGTGTTCAGTTTCTGTTGTTCTGGTCTCATCTGAATAATCCACATAACATAAACTATGTAGAATTTGAATTAATAGGAAGGATAAAGGTTTGCATCAACTGCTGGATCCAGGTTCTAGATCCAGAGAGTCTAGGGGTTTCAAACCAGATGTTTGATTCACTTGCCATCCCCTCTGGCTACAGTAGAAGGGACTGGACTAGATGACCTACGGAGGTCCCTTCCAGTTCTACATTTCTATGATTCTATACACACAGGCACCTTTTCAAAAGGGCCTGAAGTCATTCACGGCTGAGGAGATGGCAGCTGAGGCACATGAAGCCAGGATACAGTGAATAAGGTGTCTGTGCAATTTCCAGGGATGCCTCTCGGATAAGTTCTGGAGCGTGACGTCTGTGTGACGGTGAGTATTTTTATATTGGGGAATAGGACGGGTGCCGCTGTATAGACTCACCACGAGGTATTTCACTTGAACGGAGACTTCCTCTTTCTCAATTTCAAGTTTTCCAATCTCTTCCTGCACATTCACCAGTCTCTGCCACGTGGAGAGCTGGTGGGGATGGAAAACACCAGCATGAGTGCTCGTGGCTGGGGTTTCTCGAACAGTCGCTCCTCCGAACACTACAAAGCAGCAGGTATTTTCCATTCTGCAGATCATTTTCCTGTCTCACTCTCCCAAACCTTCTCTATCTTCCTTTCCCATGTTCAAAGCATCACCTTCCCTGCAAATCCAACCCTTGAACATAGCCTCTTAACCTTACACCCTTTCCTCCTCAATCCACCTCCTCTTCCAGCTTCCCCCTGCCTTGATCTGTCTCCTTCACCACACAGAGGCAGCTGCTCAGAACTTTATCCAAGCAGCAGAAATAGCAGCAGGGAAATTTACAAGGCTCTAGTCAGTTTCAGGGCTCCTGTTCAGTCCTGTGAGCAGCAGTGACAGAGACCAGAATCAGGTCAGGATCACCCTGTTGCTTTTGCTTGGGGAAGCTGGGTCCATCTTCTCCCAATTAGCTGGTGGCTGCTCTGAAAGATGGAGCCATCACACCCAGCAGGGGCCAGAGACAACGGCAGCACACAGGAAGGAAAGCCAGTACCCTCCACTTCAGCCGCCCCACACACCCCATTCTCTGTTACCCCTTCCCCAAAGGACCCTCCCCAGTTCTCTAAGCCCCACTTCATATCCCATAAACCCATCCATTGTAGACTCCCCTATCCCCATAAACCCCTCCCAATAGGCCCCACCCACTCCTCTATAGTCCCCAAGACGCTTACCTATAAGCCCCTCCCCTTCAGCCCATCCCATCCCCATAAACCTCCTCCTCTTATAGCCCCCCATCCATTCTCCCCCAAAAGCCCCTCCCCACAAGACTCACTATAGGCCCCGCCCACTCTATAAACCCTTCTGATCAGCCCTATCCTATCCCCTCTCCACAAGACCCTCCTCCCTCTAGCACCCACACCAACCACCCATACCCGCTTCGCCAGGCCGCTCATTTCCCCTGGCCCCTCTCCTGCCCTAAGCCCCACCCACTTACCGCTAGGCCCCTCCCATGTCCACAAGTCCCACCCATTTTCTCTGGGTCATTGCTCACAAGCCCCACCCTTTATCAATAAGCCCCGCCCCTGCCCACAAGGCCCATCCCTTCCCCGCTAGGCCCCGCCCTTAACTCACGATCTCGCGCAGGTCCCGGGGCCCCAGCGGCCCCTTGCGGGTCTCCAGCTCCCGCTCCGCCTGCTCGGATCGGGCGCTCAACGCCTCCATGTCCAGGCGGGGCCGCGCGCTGTTCCCTTCCCGCACGTGCTCGTACAGCCGGCTCCGCCCCGCCGCCCCCTCGCTGCTCCGCCGCCTCCCCGCGCCGGGCAGCTCCGGCCCCCGCAGCGCCCGCCACGCCCGGACCCGCCGCAGCGCCCGCCCCAGCGCCATGGGCGCCGCCATGTCTGCTGGTCATGTGACACGCTCGCCCCCCCCCCCCCCATCCTGCCTTTCCCTGCGCGCGCCGACCAATGGCAGCGCGCCCCCAAGACGAGGCGGAAGGGCCAATCAGAACAAAGAATCTGCCCCTCGCCCGAGCTGGCTCCGCCCCTGGAGACTGGTCGCTAAGGCGGGAGCCAGCTGGTTGCCATAGGGACGGGAGGGAGGGGGTGCTAAAGGACCAGGAGCCATCCCTCCATCCTCGAGACACCCCCCACCAAACCCCACCCCCCTCTACCCAAGGACATTTCCTCTAGGCAGGGGGAGACTCCCCTTGGAGAGCCCCCCCTCAGAGACCCCTCCTGTACCCTGCACAGTCCTCCTGTGTCCCACAGCCTGAGCAACACCCCCCAGCCCTCCCCAGGCAAGGACAGCTCCCCCAGGGAGACCCCCCCCCACTCAGAGACCCACAGTGCTCTCCCAATCCACGACTCCCCCACATGACCCATCCTCAGAGCCCTCCTTTGTCCCACAGTCTGAGCAGCACCCCAGAAACCCCCCTCCAGCCAAGGCTACCTCCTTCAGAAAGACCCCCACCCCAGCCTGAGTGACTCCCCAGTGCTCCATCACCCTGAGTGACTCCCCTGGAGACCCCTGGTACCCCACAGAGTCCCCCAATGTACCACAGCCCGATCAACACTCCAGAGGCTCCTCTCCCAGAAGGGGAGGAAGAGACTCCTCCCTCCCCCCCCAAGCCTGAGTGACTCTTCCAAAGAGACCCCCATAACCAGAGACACCTCCTCATGCCCCCCCCGGGGAACAGAGACAACAACTCAGAGCCCTTGCTCAGAACACAAGTCCACCCTGTCTCTCAGAGATGAGTTAGAATTTAATGAGCGTGGCCTGCGTGTAAATATTTCACAACAGTACAGAGCAAGTAGTAATGTCTCTGGAGGATATCCGCCATGATACCAATACAGACGTGATTAAAACTCCTTTCCTACTAAGCCGGGAACTTTACAACCCCAGGACACCTCTCAGCGCGGAGGCGCTTATTTCTTCTTCTGAACATGGGCGCAGTCGTATTTCCCACGCACGATTTTGAGCTTCACCCCAGGCAAGTCCTGCGTCCTTCCACCTTCCACCAGCACAATACTGTGCTCCTGCAAGTTGTGACCTTCTCCGGGAATGAAGCAGACCACCTCCTTGCCGTTGCTGAGCCGCACCCGGGCGCACTTCCGGTTGGCAGAGTTGGGCTTCTTGGGCTTGCGAATCATGGTCTTGAGGACCACTCCCTTGAGCTGGGGGTTGCCAAAGGTGGGGCCGAGTTTGGGTGGGGGAAACTTTGGCTTGCCCTTACGGTGCATCTGGTTGAGGGTTGTCATGGTGCGGGTTTCCAGCTGGCCCAGAGTTTGGGTTAATGGCCATTTCCCTGGTACAAAGGTACAAGGAAAAGCATTGATACCTATAAGGAAGAGAAGTTCCATTAATTACCACTTGGGAACAATCCGACTAATCCAAGTTGGCATCCCTTTCTGTACCAATGGTCCATCTATTGCTGTAGGAGACCAGAACAATGGTCCATCTATAATAATGCCTAGCTCTTACCTAGCACTTTTCATCAGTAGATCTCAAGGCACTTTACAGAAAGGTTAGCATTGTCATCCCCATTTTACAGATGGGGAAACTGAGGAACACGGAGGGAACGCGACTTGCCCAAGACCACTCCGCAGGTCAGTGACAGAGCCAGGAATAGAACCCGGGTCTCCCGAGTTCTGCTCTAGTGCCCTCTCCACTAGGGATTATGTCTCATGCTGTGCTGGGCCCACCAGACATCTTTCTAATTCATTATCCCACCTCTTGCCATGCTAGATAGAACCGTGGTACTCTGCCTCCAAACAGTGCTTCAGAGAAAGGCACAGACCCCTGACCAATTATTCAAATTGTGCAACTCTGGGATTATTTCTTCCTGTCCCCCAGCTGGTTGTTACAGGAGCAACAAAAATTATAAGAGATTTAGAACAGAGTTTCTCCACGACCAGTGCATGGAGTGCCCCTGGTCCCTGAGATCTCTCTCACAGAGTTTAGGAGGCAGCAAGATGGTCCTTGGTATCAAAAAGGCTGAGAAACACTGATTTAGAAGACCTACAGGGAAAGGCTGAAAGAACTGAGCACGTTTAGTCTCGAGAAGAGAAGAGTGAGGGAGAACAGGATAATAGTCTTCAAATATGTACAAGGTTGTTATAAAGACGACTAATCAATTGTTCTCCATTTTCTCTGAGGGGAGGATATTAACGAATTGGCTTCGTTTCAAGGGAGATTTTGGTTATATATTAAGAAACATTCTAACTCCAAGCATGGTTAAGTACTGGAACAGGTTACCAAGGGAGGTGGTGGAATCCCCGTCATTGTCTAACCCGTGTTTAAAAACCACCGAACACCTGCCAGGGATGGTTTATGGATAGTTACGCCTGCCATCCTGCCTCAGCACAGGGGGAAAGGCTAGATGACTTCTCGAGGTCCCCTCCAGTCCAATATTTCTATGAAGACTGGGAGCCAGTATAATTGCTAAATGCACTTCTTGCATAGCAAAGCAATACAGAGCAACACGCCAGAATCAGACTCAATGCAATGAATAGAAACAGATACGTACTCCATCTCAAAGGTGATGCCAGCAACCTCAGGAAACCCGTGCATGACATTCTCCGCATTAAAAGCTCACTAAAACCCCAGAGACCATGAATACAAGTCCCCTGGAAGAAAGGAAAACAGAAAGTTAATATTTCTGGAGGGCAGGAACGCCAGCTACCACATTGATAGGCATGGTCTCAGTCAAGTGAGACAAGATGGGATTGGTAACTGACTACTGAGCTTATCACTTTAAAATCACTAGCCCAGAAGAAAAGCGAGTGAGAATTGTTACTATCTGACACGGGTTTGTTGCTGTACGTGTCATGAGTCTGGCAAGTCTCTGCCCAGTTCCTAGGCAAAATGACACATCCAGGTTACGAAGCTGCTCCTTTGCCAAGCACTAAACTGTCACAGACCCACTTTCCTAGAGCAGATTCAGATTAAATGGTCCAGGGCTGCATGTGCATGGAAGGCTTAGCCTGTTCTCTACCTGTGTAGGGACACACCTGGCCCACCAAGGCTGGGAATCTGACAATGGTTTTGAAAAAGGGGACACGGTAATGGGGGCAAGGAAGGGGTGTGTGTGGGATTTTTCAGCAAGACAAATCAGCTGGTTTGGGGAGGGTACAAATCCCCTACACTCTCAAGCGGTTGGGAGGGGAAGAGCAGGATAAACACCAGATTGGGAGGGGGGGGGGGTCACCCACATCCACAGAGGAGCAGGTTGGAGGGGACCACAAAGTGGAGAGGAGAGGAAATGGGGTCCTCTCCCCAGCCCCAGAGTAGTATTTGGGGGAGGAGGAGCAGCTGAAAGGCAGGGCACTAAGTAGGGAGGGGAATCCCACTCCCAAGTACAGGGGAGCAGCCGGGGGGGGGGGGGGGAGAAATAGGAGGGAACTAGGGACACCAGGTAAGGCAGAATGGGACCACACAGCAGCTGGGAGGAGAATAGAGCGAAGTTAGGGCACTAGTTGGGGGGGGGGAAAGTAACCCCCAACCACAGAGCGCGGGGGGGGGGGGGGGGAAGTAAGGGGAAGAGAGGACCCGGGAGGGGGGGAAGCTGGCAGGAGAAGGGGAGGTGTGTGGCTCCCCCTGGCCCACGCCCCAGAGAAGCAGCTGGCCAGGGCTCCAGATGTGGGAGGAGGGGGTCCCCCCACATCCACAGACCAGCAGTTATGGGGTCACAAGGGAAACAGGGGGGGAGGGATCCCCCGCCAGCCCAGAGGAGCAGCGTGGGAGATGGAGGAGGCGGGGCACCAGGGAGAACTGGAGTGTTTGTGCCCCCCCAACCCCAGGGAACAAATAGGGGGAGGGGGCGGTGCAGCGCCTCGCTATTCTCCCCCAGCCCCATCCACACTGACCTCACTCCGCAGCCGCCATCTTGCCTCCCCCCACGAGAGCTCAGCGCTAGGCCCCACCCCCCACTCTGATTGGCTCCGCCTATTGATAGGTCACACGGGAGCCCCGCCCATCCACCCTCTAGCGGCGGGTAGGCCGGGCGCTGCTGTCACTCAGGGTGACTTGCTCCTCCTGATTGACTGGGGAGAGTGAGGAGGCGGGATCATGGTGGGGGGTCCTACGGGAGAGCGCAAGGGTCAGTCCCTGCACCAGTCACAGCCCTGACTGCAGTGCAGCTCTTGGAGAGGGGTCTAGCAGTTGGGGGTGGGGCTGGAAGGCAGGACTCCTGGGTTCTACCCGCCGCCTGCTGCCTGGGGAAGGCTTTGGGAGCCTAGGAGCACCAGCCACACCCAGCACACACACCCCATTACTGGCTGTCAGGGGCACTGTTGCCCCAGGGGCAGGGCCAGTGCAAGGAAGTTTCCCGCCCTAGGCGAAACTTCCACCTGCTCACCTCCCCCGAGGCGCCGCCGCTCCGCTTCCCCCCCCAGGAGTCCTGGCTTCCAGCCCCCCCTGCTCTAACCACTAGACCCCACTCCCCTCCCAGAGCCGGGGAGAGAACCCAGGAGTCCTGAGCCCCTGCCCTTACTTTTCACCCTCCTCCCTATCCCAGGTTCTTTTCCGGTGTGTGGCCTTTGCCGGCTGGCAGGCTGGGCAGATGCCCTGTCCCGGGAGTGCGGCTCTGCCTGCCCCCGCCTCCCTCCCCAGCCCCGGGGGGTGTCCGGCTGCCGCCCGCCACTCAGTGCTTCCTGCGGGCTGACATCCTTCCGCCTCTGCCGAAGGCACCTGCTGGTTGGGCTGCGGAGATTCCCAGCCCACACCTCCTGCTCTAACCACTACATCTCCCTCCCCTTACAGAGTTGGGGAGAGAAACCAGGAGTCCTTCCTCACATCCCCCCATGCTCTAACACAGCGACCTGACCTAAGAAGCACTAGATCTTCCTTCCCCATTTGCCCCCCATCTCGTGACCTGCTCTAATGTCGCGACCCCGGCCTCTGGATAACCCAGCCCATCAGGTCAAGCCGGCGTCTCCGCCTGCCTGCGCCCCGTCCCCTCCCGCCTGGAATCCCTGGGGTGGATCCGTCCCTCGGTGCTTCTCCAATAGGGTGACCAGACAGCAAGTGTGAAAAATCGGGACAGGGGGTGGGGGGTAATAGGAGCCTATATAAGAGAAAGACCCCAAAATCGGGACTGTCTGTATAAAATCGGGACATCTGGTCACCCTATTCTCCAATGACTGAGTTCTTGGGACTCGCTAGGTTCTCCCATCACCCCATGGCTAAGGGAGCTGGGGCTTTAATAACCCCCCGTAACCAAAGAAAAATTGAATAGAAATTAACCCCAATGTGCCTGTTTCCCTTTTACAGGTACAAAAACAAAACAAATCAAATCCCCTCTATGGCTGTCCGCTAATCCCATGTCATCTCTGGGCAGGGCAGAGGGTAGCGAGCGGTGGGTCCAGGCCCTTCTCCCCTCGGCCGAACGCCGGCCTTTGGGGAGGAATGCTGGAGCTCGGCGGTGGGATGGTGACAAGCGGCTGGGACCGGAGCTGCGGATGGACCAAAGGACCCTGGAGGGCAGGTCAGTTGTGGGGGGTCACCGGATCCTTCCCAGCTCTCGATTCGAGCATAGGCCTGACCGCACACGGCTGCCTCCTGGACGGGCAGCGCCGGGCCGCGCCGGGCCGCCGGGGCACAGGTCCTTATAAAGGGCGAGTGGCAGGAAAGCGCTGAGGGGGGGACAGTTGCAAGCCAGGTCCAACCGGCTGTTCGTGCCACAGCTTTGGCGCCTTCGTTTCCCTGCCTCTGGGGACAAAACTTGCTGCTGAGTCCCTGCGCGAGCTTCAGGACACGTCCTCTCCCCCTCTCCGGGCCAGAGCTTCTCCCCTTGCAGAGCGGGAGGGGCGGGGGCTGGGTCGCTCGCTGCCTGGGGAAGGCTTTGGGAGCCTAGGGGCACTAGCCCCACCTAGCGCACACACCCCGCAACCGGCTGTCAGGGGCGCTGTTGCCCCACTGAGCGATACCGAGGCAGCCGCCTCTCACCCAGCTGCTCCCCAGCGATGGTTCGGCCTTTTGTTGCCCCTGCCAGCTTCCCTAGGAATGTGTCACTGCAGAGCTGGCTCAGGCTTTACACGCTGTTTCACGCCCCCCATCACCTCCCGCCCTACCCGCACGATCCTGAGCGTCACACTCCTCTCTGAGCAGGCCGGGCAGCAACAGCATCTCCTCCGATGGCTTCTCGGCAGCTTGCAACCTGCTGCTCAGGGAACTGGGGGGGCACAGCTGCCTGCCCCTCCTGGCCCAGGCCGCCCAGCACAAACTTGGGGAGAAGGGAAACGGGGAGAGCTCTGCCCCTACAGCCCCCACACGGCATCATTTAATTACCACCACACCCCACTGCAAACTCCTGTCCGCTGCCTACTGCTCTCTCTCAGCTGTGCCTAGTCCCCACCTTTCTTCCTCTCACTGAAGGGAGAAGAACTGGGACATTCAGCTTGGGCCTGTCTCACTTTCAAGCCAGCCGAGCTGTGAACGCACCCACACCACACGCTGTCCAGAAAAGCACTTTAATCTTTATTAACAAGCCACACAGCTGGTTGTATCCAATTCAGAGACTCCATTTTGGGACAGAGCCCTGTGAAACTGACCAGCTAATACATTCACTGGCCCCTCTTCTCTGGTGGGGACCAGCTCAAAACTTCCATCCCTTTTATTAATAAAAACAATTCAGGCCAACAGGAAACCCGTTAGCTCTCTCAGTAACTAACCTACTGGGGATTTCAGCCCAGGCCTGTGGGATCATTTTAAACAGTAACAACCTTGCCGAAAGGGCCACCATCCACCCCGGCTCTCGCTGCACCAAGGGAATGGGCTGGGAGGTTGGTCGGTGCAAGGACTGAATAGCTACCCTAGTTCCCTTCTCGTTCTCTCCGATATAAACCAGCCCTAAGTCCATTGGAGTCAGCAGGCCTCATTCTTCACTCAATCATTTGATCAGCAGGAGAATCAGAGCCTCGGACTTCAATGGGGGCAGAATTTGGGCTTTTTTTGAGACAGGTAACACAGAGCACCAGATCTCCCAGCATCCCGCCTCCAAGTCAATGGGACGGTATCCCCTGATGGCGTAAGAGAGCAAAGACACCAATGGCAGGACATTGGATTATACCAGCGGACGTTCCGGCCTGTCTTTACTAGCAGGGCTAAGACCCATCCCGATGACTGCACGCAGGACCAGCTGAAGCACTGAAGGCCGTTGCTGGGCCATGTGGCAGAAATTAGACCCCAGTCCCCTAGAAAGGTCTTGCCCATCAACCCCTGCTGGGAGTGGGTTCTGCGGCTCTGCCTATAACCCTCTGCACATGACCTGTGATGATGCACTAGTACAAGAGTGGACTTTGCCTTACCCCCACATCGCCCCCAAAATGGAGAGGGAACTGCACCGAAGCACTGCTAGGCCCCGGTTCTGGTCTGACGTAGACCTGGGTGAATCTGGAATCACTCCACTAGACTCTTTCCAGATTTACACACTTCAGAAGCTGACCCTTGGTTTGTGCTGGGATCCGAGTGCACTGAGAACAGACCTGAAGGTTATGTTCCCCGTAAACTCCTGCACAATCAACAAGCGGCTATTTACGTTTGTCTAAGGGTTGCCCTGTATGGTATTCTACTGAGCATTGCACTACTCGAAGCTTGCAGGAGCTAGGTTGTAACCCCCCTTCTCTAGAACCATGCCCGGGGGGAAGAGGGGGTGTGTATTTTGCTCACCTGCCTGTGAATCTGGATTCACGTCAGACAGGTAACACCACAGGAATGAGCTGGCAGAAAAAAACTCTTCCGTTAACAGAACACACAGCGAGCTCCCAACCCACCTCTATGCAGCTTCCTAACGGAAACGTGGCAGAGAAGATCTGAAAATTCCTCATCATGGTGGTAAAAAAACCCACCTCAAACAACTATTTTTTAACCCCTTCACGCTCTGATGACACAATCCCAAAGCCCCCCAAATAGAGGCACAAGCCCAACTGTTTCCATCTTTAAAGTCTTGTTGCTTCTGCCGTGCAGGGGCAGGTTCACAGTGACCAAAGTCAGGCACTAGGAACGTAAAGATTCACCACGGTGCTCCTTTGTCCTGCGCAGGATGAGGCTGGCCAGAAAGAACAGACCGAAAAAGCTCATCAGGCAAAGGGGCATATTAATTTAAAGGAGACGCATCCCTCTGATTTGTTCTCGGATGGGAGGGGAGCTCGCAGAGGCAAATGGAGATCATCATTCCGGCTCGCGTGAGAGATTCGTAGAGACTCAGGTGAGCTTCACCATGACTGTGGAGTTGGTGATCCGTGCGCCGTAGTGTCCCGCCCAGAAATGAGTGTCCTTCGCTTTGTGGAGGAAATACACATACCGGACTCCGCGGCCGTACTGCCTGAACCGGTAGGACACCTGGGAGGGAAGGAAAAGGAACCCAAATTGATCTCAGCCTCGGATCTGCCACAGTCAGGGGAGAGGCGGCCTGAACCGAGCCCTGTCCAGGACCTCTCTGGGTCCTCCAAGGGGACCTCCAGCAAAAAAACAGATCAAACCAGGTTCGACAGGCTTGATATTTTTAAGGGTTAAAAAAACAACCACCCCCAAACAAACCCAAACCCTTTGATTTTGAGGCCCAGGAAGAGAGGTGACCCAGCCCGGCGTTCCCATGGCTGGGGATGTGAGCTTTTCCCATGGCCCCAGCGCTGGAGCTGCCATGGCAAGGAGAGGCACCTCTCCCCCCACCGTCCAAGTGCTGCTGCAGGGAGAGAGAGCTGGGGGGAGCCCCAGAGCACCCTCCTGCACCCCAAACCCCTCATCTCTGGCCCCACCCCAGGGCTCGCACCCCCAGCCAAAGCCCTCACACGCTCTGCCCCAGCCCTGAGCCCCCTCCCACACATCACCTCCATATTAGTGAACAGAACCAGGGTGGATAAAAATCAATGATCAACAAAATCTGTTTCTTTTTTTAATAAAATGCTTTTGGAGGAAAACACGTATCTAAAGATGGTTTTAATTAAGATAGCTCAAAGATCTCTCATTATGGAATAGAGATTATAAATTCGAATTCTATAATACGAGACCATATATTCATATAATGTTTCAGTTTTGTAAATGAGTTCCAATAGTTCCTGGATTAGGGACCCAATCTTCCGGGGTTCCAGGGGCGTCTGTATAGATTATTTAGGTCAGAGGTGGGCAATCTACGGCCCACAGGCCACATCTGGGCTGCAGGACTGTCCTGCCCGGCCCTAGAGCTCCTGGCCGGGGAGGTTAGCCCCCGGCCCATCCCCCTGCTGTCCCCCCAGCTCGCTTTGCCGCCAGCGCTCTGGGCGGCGAGCTCCTGCCGGGCAGCGCGGCTGCGAGAGCCGCCGGCCTGCCCCGGTGCTCTAGACTGCGCGGCGGCGTGGCTGGCTGCGGCCGGGCGGCGCGGCTGCCAGTCCTGGTGCTCTGAGCAGCATGGTAAGGGAACGGGGGGTTGGATAAGGGGCAGGAGGTCCCAGGGGGCAGTCATGGGAGTGGTTGGATAGGGCAGAGGTTCAGGGGCGGTGGGTGGTCAGGGACGGGGGGGGTTGGATAGGCGTGGGAGTCCCTGGGGGCCTGTCAGGCGGTAGGCGTGTGGATAGGAGTTGGGGCAGTCAGGGGACATGGGGGATTGGATAGGGGGTGGGGTCCCAAGCGGATGGTTAGTCCCAGCAGGGGGCGGTCACAGGACAAGGAGCAGGGGGTGTTGGATGGGTTGGGGATTCTTAGGGGGAGTGGGAGGGGGTGGGGGCCAGCCTTCCCTACCCGGCCCTCCATACAGTTTCGGAACCTCAATGTGGCCCTCAGGCCAAAAAGTTTGCCCACCCCGATTTAGGTTAATCTTTCTATCTACCCAATGGGACTCAGTGCTCAGTCAATAGATACCATCACAGATGCTTAGTTTGCAGTTCTCAAACTGTGGATTTGTGCCTCCAGAGATAACATGCTTGTTAACAGCAAAAATGTTTTTAAATAAAGAAATATAGAGGTGAGAAATAAAAGACCTCAACCCTATTGTCCCTCTGCAAATTTATGCACACAGACAGTCCCTTTACTCTCTCTAAAAGTGCAAACTTTCAAAAAGTTCAATGAATAGAAGGTTGTTGGGGGCGGAATAGATCTGGAAAAGAAGAAGTCTGGAGATGAATGTGAGAAGGGAGGGACAGGCAGTAGAAACAAAAGTGAAACGGTTTCAGCAGCATATTCCAGAAGTCTTGAGGTCTTTCTGAGTGTAGCCTTCATTGATTTGAGATCTACCATAGCATTCTCTCACTAGAAGGGAAAACCTATAATGGTAGCAGGCCGTAAAAGAGACCCAATCTGGATCTGATTAAATAGAGTCTTCCTGACTAGTGATTTAAATCAAATCCACCCTGCACATAAAATTCATTCTGCACATGGGTGGGAAACATTAGAGGGAGCACTGGAGGTGACTCCCATCACACAGGTCTGGGCCCGGCTCCAGCCGCTCACAGACTTCAGAGGGGCCCGCTAGAGCATCATGTAACATGAGTGTCCGTGCCGAGTGAGGCTGGATGCAGAACTTTCCCTGCCGAGTGGGGCGGGCAGGAATAGGCGGGGGGGGGGGGCTGAGCACCCACTAGCCCATGCCATCTGCCGCCTGTGATGGGCTAGTGTATACAGGACTGGATGTCAAGAGACCCATGTTCTAGTCCTTTCTCTGCCACCACCACCCGCGCCTCCGCTCCTCCGTAATAAAACATGCATAATTTTACAAATTACGCCCACTTCATCCCTACCACTTTTCAATGGTTGATCTCAAAGCGCGTTACAGGAGAGCTTGGTATCGTTCTCCCCCTTTCACAGGGAAACTGAGGCACAGGGAGGGGCAGTGACTTGGCCAAAGTCAATCCAATGGCTGAGTCGGGTCTAGAACGCAGGTGTCCTGACACCCAGTCCCTTAATGTTCCCAGAGAGCTGGCAACGGAGCCGGCTCACCTGGTGATACTGCGCGTCGTTCCACTGTTGTATGGGATCAGGGTTGGCCTGGAATTCAGCAATTACAGTTCTTCTGTCGGCAGCCAGGAGCTTGACGCAGATGGAGTATTCACAGCCACAGTCTTCCCGGGCGCCCCACCTGCGGGACGGGAGCAGACGTTGGGGAACAAGGAACCTCAGGGGGCAGCAAGAGGGAGACAGGACACAGCCCCCCGAATGTAGAACATAAGAGGAATCCTGGGAACACACACAGCCAGATCCAACACACGCAGCACCACCGGCTTTTTGGTCCCCATCTTAGCTCCAAGCACTGTTAACATCCTCACCCGCTGGTCTTGTCTAGCCCAGCAACTTCAGGGAAGCCCGTCTACAATCCTAGCCAACAAGTCCGAGAACAGACGTGACCTGTGACATGCATTTGATGCAAGCCGCTGACCAACAATTGGGCGGGAGAAACTCACTGTTAAAAATTAAGGGCTAAGAGAGCTCCCAACCCACATCTCTGGGTCCTCCGAGGAGACCTCCAGCAAAAAAAACAGATCAAACAAGGTTCAACAGGCTTGATATTTTTAAGGGTTAAAAAAACAACAACACCCAAACAAACCCAAACCCTTTGAGGCTCAGGTGGCCCCTGTAACTAGAAATAAAAGAAACCGCAGAGGTCTTATTTTAGTCAGCAGAAATCAGCAGCAAAGACACAATCCCATTACTTTCAGCAGGTCACCATTCAGGCCTCTAGGGAGAAGAGGGTGAAACTCACCAATCGGAGATGTAGATTTCCGGTTGGCAGTTATCCAGCAGTTCTTCCCACAACCCTTCCTTTAGAAGATCTATGAGCTGCGATTTAATGCACCACCTACAGAGGGGAAAAGGAAACCCTAATGAGATATTGCAATAGCACCTCCCTGAGATCAGGGCCACGTTGTGCTGGACGCTGCACAGAGGGGAAACCGAGGCACAGACAGAGGAAGTAGTTTTTTCTCGAGGTCACACAGCAGAGCCAGGAACAGAGCTCAGCTGTTCAAGCCTCCGGGCACTCCCCCAGTACAGCTCCCTTCAAAGCTGCCATAAGCCATGATTTGAACTCATGGGGGCAGCTCCTACAGTGAAAATACTGGCTGCTATAGGAGTTTCCTGGGGCAGCTACGCCCGGGGCTGGAATCGGGGCAAATCAGCAGTGCAGAGAAGTCCTTGTAAATCTGGAGCGTCACCATTCCCAGTTCTCCCCTGCCAGATACCTTGAGTTGATACTGACACTTGGGTAGTGTGTGTGTTTGTGTGTGTCACGATGACACAAGGGCAGCAGAGAGTCAGGGCCTGCATCTGATCTTGGTTATACCGCTGCAAAACCGGAGCGACTCCACTGAAGTGACTCCAGATTTACTTAGGGCCCGTCTACACTGGCAAGTTACTGCGCAATAAAGCAGGTTTTAATGGTCAAACTGTAGACGTGTACACACTGCGAAGCCACCTTGTGCGCAGAAACTCCTCAATTGCAGCGCTGCAAAAAACCCACTTCGACAAGTCATACTCCAGTGCGCTATTGCTAGTGTACACACTTGATTGCTTTCTGTGCTGTAATTGGCTTCCGGAGCGGTCCCATAATCCCTCAAGTGACATCCCAGGGTTTCCCCCGTTCCCTGCCTCAGGACTGGTTGCTTCCCGCCACTGTCTGAATGTACAAGACAGCATGCTGGCACACTCTCTGTCCCCCAGACACCGTCTCTCTCCGCCCCTCCATACACACACTCTCCCCCGCCCCACTTGAGTTGAAAAGCAGTTGGCAATGTAGTGGGATGCCCATGGAACAATGGGATTGGGAAACCTGCATCATGTGACGCTGTACCTGCCCCATGAGGCATTGCAAACCCTTCCCAGAGCACCCCACAAGCCCAGTTGCACAGTGGGATAGCTCCCACAATGCACTGCTGTCTTTGCCCTTGCAAGAGCTGCTAATGTGGATGTGCTCCTGCGTCACAAGGAGCACAGTGTGGACACGCAACAGCGGTTTAATAAACGTGGTATAACTTGTGGCGCAGAAACTTGCCAGTGTAGACACACCCTTAGCCCATGTCCACGGTAGGAGGAGCACTTTGCAGGTACAAGAATCCCAGGATACCCTGTTGGCAAATAAAACCACCCTCCCCGAGCGAAACAAACTCTCCTAGTAACAGTGCACCGTACTGTATAACTGAATCCACACTGGGGGCTGCTGCTAGCACAGCTCTCTCCTGACCTGTGCTGGCAGAAATCTGGAGCGTAGCCCTGGCCTAAATCCGGAGCCACTCCGGATTTACTGGTCTGTACATATATATGGGAGATGATGGTACAAGGTGCAGGGCAGACTCTGGCCTGGCACCTCTGGGTCGATCCAGAGTCGCTCTGGATTCATAGGGCCACATGCCAAATCAGGACTGGTCTTTGGAGAAGGGGTAGCTCTCTGCTGCACGGGGATGGTGCGGGGCAAACGGGAAGGCCCAGGGGACAGACTCACTGAAAGGATGAGACGAAGCAGGTCTGGGCCGGGGCGCCCTCGACCGGGCAGCGGTTCTCTTCCACCTTCCAGCCATTGCCCCTATGCTCCACCTGCCAGTGCCCAAACTGATCTGCGGGAAGAGGATGGGTCAAGAGGGAGTGCGGGGTGGGAGCTGGTTTGATGGGGTGGGGGACAACGCCCTGGTGCTCACCCAATCCCAGGGGAAGGGGAGGAGTGGGTTAATGTGGCTTTCTAAAATAAATAGGGAGAGAAATAAATATCTGGGGGGGGGGGGTTTGCTGGGGAGCAGGGAGACTCCAGCCCCCTTTTCCTGACACCCCTCCTAGACCCCCAGATACCTCTTTGCCCCAGTACCCTCTCACCCCCAGTGCTAATTTTCTCCCCCCCGGTGCTCCCTCTCCCTTGGCCCCCCCTTAACCCACACTCTCCCTGGCGCCCCTCCCCATAGACACACTCCTCGGTGCTCCCCATTCACCTCCTGCTGCCAACTGGTCCCCCCTTCTCCAATGCCCCCACCCCCTTTCCCGGCACTGGTCACTGTCGGAAGACAGGATACTGGGATAGATGGAGCATGGGTCTGACTCACTATGGCCGATCTTATGGGACACCCCCCCCCATATTACCCCCCCGCCCCCTCCCATGGTCCCCCGGCCGGCACCCACCCTGCCCGCAGGGGTTCCGGAGCAGGTTGCGCCCGAAGGGCTCCAGGAGGCAGATCCGGCTCCACCGCGGCGGGAGGCAGAGGCGAGCGGCCGCCAGGGTGGCCTCCAAGCCCGGCCGCCGCTCGGCCTGCAGCCGCCAGACCGTGGGCCCGTCCAGGAGGTCCCGCCAGCGGCGACACACCAGCCGGCAGCGGGTCACCAGGCCGCGGCCCGGCACCCAGCTCAGGATCCGCGCCAGCAGCTCGTCGGGCAGCGGGTTCAGGTCCAGCAGCACCGGGGGGTCCCGGCTCCCCGCCTGCCCCATAGCCGCGGGGCGGCCTGGCTCGCTCCGGCCCGGCTACTCTCCTCGCTGCATCCGCTCATGTGATCCCCGGCCCCGCCTTGGAGCCGCCCCGGCCTTGTTTACACGGGTGCGAAGCGAGCGCCGGATTCTCCCCCTCCCCCATGCTCTTGTTTACACGGGTGCGAAGCGAGCGCCGGATTCTCCCCCTCCCCCATGCTCTTGTTTACACGGGTGCAAAGTGAGCGCCAGATTCTCCCTCCCCTTCCTCTTCCCAGCCAGGGGGCGCCTGAAACCGGCGGCGGGCAACGCCCCCAGCTCCGGGTTCCCCGCTGCAGGGTCTGACACCTGGTTCCCGTCGCCGGCTGGTGTAAATCGGCGTCGCCCCCAACCCCACTGTCCCTGGTGCCCCTCGCCCTGTACAGACTCCTCAGTGCCCCCCTCCCCCGCAGAGCGCTCGCCCACCTGCTCCCCCCCTCTCCAATGCCCTCTCCGTCCCCCCACCCCGACACCTGGCATTGGCCACTGTCGGAAAACTCCCAACCCCCCCCCCCTACCCACTAGACCCCCCACTGCTCTCCTAGAGCTGGGGGAGAGAACCCAGGAGTCCTGGCTCCCAGCCCCCCAACCACTAGACCCCACTGCTCTCCTGGAGCTGGGGAGAGAACCCAGGAGTCCTGGCTCCCAGCCCCCCAACCACTAGACCCCACTGCTCTCCTGGAGCTGGGGAGAGAACCCAGGAGTCCTGAGGCCCCCCCAGATTCTTTTCGGGTGTGTTTCCTTTGCCGGCTGGCAGCCTGGGCACATGCCCTGTCCCGGGAGTGCGGCTCTGCCCGTCCCCGCCTCCCTCCCCGGCCGGCTACTACCGACCCGGTGCTTCCTGCGGGCTGACGTCCTTCCGCCTCTGCCCTGCACCACCGGCTGGTTGGGCTGCGGAGTGCGGAGGGAGCCTCAGCCGACAGCAGCCGGGGCAGCCCGGTGCGTGCAGCGAGGTGACCGGGCTCGGCCCTGGGAGGACAGCGGGGGAGCCCCTGGCCGTGCGGCCGGCTGCGGAGAGAGGTAAACGCTCGTCCTGGGACAGAGGCAGCGAGTGTGGGGCTAGGGAGACCCCTGGCCGGGCAGGGGTGTGTGAGCGAATGGTTAGAGCGGCGGGACTGGGAGCCAGGACTCCTGGGTTCTATTCCCCAGCGAGGGGACGGGAGGGGAGGGGTCTAGTGGCTAGAGCAGGGGGGCCTGGGACTCAGCCAGGACTCCTGGGTTTTCTCCCCAGCTCTGGGAGAGGAGTGGAGTCTGGTGGTTAGAGCATGGGGGGCTGGGAGCCAGGACTCCTGGGTTCTCTCCCCAGCTCTGGGAGGGGAGTGGAGTCTGGTGGTTAGAGCATGGGGGGCTGGGAGCCAGGACTCCTGGGTTCTCTCCCCAGCTCTGGGAGGGGAGTGGGGTCTAGTGGTTAGAGTAGGTCAGTGTTATTGACCTCCCAGGGCTGGGTTCTATTCCCTGCTGTCTCACAGACTCCCCACGTGACTTTGGGCAAGTCCCTTCCTACGTGCTGTGCCTCAGTTTCCCCACCTGCACAAATGGGGTCAATGACGCTGAATCACCTCTCACGGGAGGTGGTTGAGAGCAGCCAGGGAAGGCCTGACCACGTTGTCAACACCGAAACTGGTCCCCAGCAAATTGCAGCGCACAGGCACGGAGCTGGGCCCTGCCCCAAGGCGTCTGCAATCCAGCTGCTGCCCTGCGTGGGAATGCCACAGTGGGGGTAGAAAGCTCCCAAAGCTAGAAATAGAACCCAGGAGTCCTGATTCCCAGCCCGCAGCTCCTGCTCTAACCATTAGATCCCGCTCCCCTTCCAGAGCTGGGGAGAGAACCCAGGAGCCCTGCCCCACATCCCCCCATGCTCTAACACAGCGTCCTGACCTAAGAAGCACTAGATTTTCCTTCCCCATTCCCCCGCCCCCCCATTTCGTGACCTGCTCTAATGTTGCGACACCGGCCACTGGATAACCCAGCCGGTCAGGTCAAGCCGGCGTCTCACCTGCCTGCGCCCCGTCCCCTCCCACGTGGAATCCCTGGGGTGGATCCGTCCCTCGGTGCTTCTCCAGTGACTGATTTCTTGGGCCTCGCTAGGTTCTCCCCTCACCCCATGGCTAAGGGAGCTGGGGCGTTAATGCCAGGGCAGGGGACAGTATGTGTGGGGGGGTAAATCTCCCTGGCACTTCTCGCTCTGTGGTTGCACCGGTCGTCCGTCTCCAAGGTTGCCCATCTGGCACCGCCCGAGCTCCTAACTAATTGGGGTTCCGGGCAGAGTTGGGGGGTGGGACGGCTGGCGTGGGTGGCAGCTTTGGGTAACAGGGCGTGCCAGTTTGTCTGCCTCTGCCCTGCTCTCGGGTTCGCCCAGGAGCGGGACACTGGGCTGCCCGTCCTGGCGGGTCAGCATGGTGCAGAGGGGCACCTGCTGAGTGCCACGGGGCAGAGCCAGGAGCATCCTGGCAGGGGAGGGGCAGCCGGTTTCGGCCTGGGGCTTGAGGTGGGAGAGGAAATTTTGGTTGCTGTCCCATGGCCCTGGGCACAGGGCCCCCATCCCCCTTCTGCCAGGGCCCCCCACCCCCTCCCCAACAGACTGTACCCCCCCAGCCCCCTTTTGTGAAGGACGCGCGGGGTGTTTTTACAGGCATCCCTCGCCCGGTGCTGAGATGCAGCTGCCTCTGGGGTGGCGTGGGTTGGCTATCTATACAGGGATCCACCATAAGGGACGTGTTTGTCCCCTGCAGCCTGCTCCCCCATAACTCTGCTCCTACACCCCATCAGGGAGCCCCAGAGCTGGCTCCCCCAGGACCTTCTCCTAGTCTCCCCACTAGGAGACCCCCCCAGACCCAGTTCCCCTTACTGCTGCTCTCAGCCCTTCATCAGCCCCCCCCTAATATCCAGCCCTCCCCACCAGGGTCCCCCCATAACTCTGTGAATTTGAACTCTGCCCCCCAGGAGCTGCCTGGCCTCGCTGCTGATGTATGTGGAAATCTGAACCGCGTAGCGCTGACTCAGGACCACAGGAGGATCTGACCCGCTCACAGGCCAGCCCCCCACGGCTTTCGTTTCCCCGTCCCTCTGCCACACGGCTGGGAAGAGCAGGACGAGGATGGGGCCGCCCGGCTGGCTCTGCCTGGTGCTCCCCTGGCTGCTATGCCAGGGCACCCGCCACACCCAGCCCGAGCAAGTGCATCTCTCCTACCCGGGTGAGGCTGTCGGGGCCCCGTCTCCTGGCTGGGGGATCTGGGGTGGGGCAGGCTGGGAGCCCAGATCCACAGGGTTATTAATGTTTATATCACTGGGGTCCCCGCCTTTGGGAGGGGAGTGGGGTCTAGTGGTTGGAGCAGGGGGCTGGGAGCCAGGACTCCTGGGTTCTATTCCGAGCTCAGGCAGTGACCACTTTGTCTGGCTTCAAGTGAGTCCCTTCCCCGTTCTGTGCCTCAGTTTCCCACCCCCCTGCAAACACTTCCCTGCCTCAGCACCAGGATGTTGGTGAGATGGGGGAAGGTTGAATCAGTTTCCCAGGTGGATCCAGCGCCTTGGAAACCAAGGTCTGGCTCCAGGCCTGGCCATAGGCTCATTGGTGCCCAGCCAGCAGGTCAGAGCCAGAGGATGGTGCTGGGGGAAGGGTAGGAGTGGATGGAGCCGGCTCTGTGTGGAATTGGCCCTCGTAGCACCTAGACAGAGCCGGTACGGGGAGAGGGCCGGCGTCCCGGGGAAGACTCGGGCTCCGAGCGCTCACCGGGCTGTTCTAACCCTGGCAGGCGACCCCACCGCCATGACCGTCACCTGGACGACCTTCGACCCGGCCGGCTCCATCGTGGAGTTCGGCCCGGAGCCGGGCGGGGCCTTCACCGCCTCTGCCCAGGGCCACGCCAGCCGGTTCGTGGACGGCGGCTGGTTGCGCCGCAGCATGTTCATCCACCGGGTCACCCTGCGGGGCCTGGCCCCCGGGCAGCGCTACGGTGAGCGGGGGCTCGGCCACGGCTCCTCTCCCAGCGGCGGGCGGGGGGCCCGGCGCACTGCAGGCTTCCTCCACACCGAGCCACCCCCACGCCGCCAGACTAGGGGACAGAGACACGGGGGCTGCACACACCGCTGAGACCGGGGGGTGGGGGGGACGACACACTGATGGGAGGGGTGCCCAGAAACCCTGCCACGCTCCCTGAAGCCTTGTCACGCTCACACACGGCCAGCCACGTGCGCACGCACTGATAGGTGGGGTGTACACACAAGCACAGGGTCACCCAGCAATATCCACCATCAGCAGGTCCAAAGCTGCGTTGGGGACACGGGGACACACACACACACGGACACACACACACCTCCCAGCCAGTCAGATCCACGTGTGCACCAGTATGCTCACACAGCCCCCGGCCGTGCAAACTCTGCTCTCCGTGCAAGCACGTGTGAACACACACAGGGCTCATCCCCTCCAGTAGGGGGACACACACACACACTCTGACACAGGCGTCTAGGGTGACCAGATGTCCTGATTTTTTCTTATATAGGCTCCTATTACCCCCCACCCCTGTCCCAATTTTTTACACTTCCTGCCTGGTCGCCCTACAGGCGTCTGAGTCTCTCCCTGCTCTTCCCTTGTAGCTTATCGCTGTGGGAGCCCGCTGGGCTGGAGCCGGCCCTACAGCTTCCGGGCGCTGCCGAATGGCACCGACTGGAGCCCGCGGCTCGCTGTCTTCGGCGACATGGGGAACATCAACCCCCAGTCCCTGCCCAGGCTCCAGCATGACACGCAGCAGGGCATGTACGACGCGATCCTGCACGTAGGTCGGTGTCACGCCTGGAGAACGGACTGGCTCAGGGGGCAGGGAATGGGACACGGGGCCTTTCCCCTCTAGGGGGCGCTGGTGATCTGGCCCCAGGGCAGGGACTGGCTGGTTCCGGCGGCGGGGAATGGGACACGGGGCCTTTCCCCTATAGGGGGCGCTGGTGATCTGGCCCCAGGGCAGGGACTGGCTGGTTCCGGCAGCGGGGAATGGGACACGGGGCCTTTCCCCTCTAGGGGGCGCTGGCGATCCAGCCCCAGGGCAGGGACTGGCTGGCTCAGGGGGCGGGGAATGGGACATGCGGCCTTTCCCCTCTAGGGGGCGCCAGCTCCCATCCCACTCATGCCAGGAATGACCGACAATCATCCCCACCTCACGACCCAGTGGCGCCCCCTGGAACGAACTCGCTGGGTCCGTGTCCAGCTCCTAGGACGCCAGGGCCCCCGTCCCCCAAAACCCGGCCGGGGGCTCTAATTGCCCCCCTCGTTGGGGATCTCAGCTGAGGACTGGACTCACCGCTCAGCCCTAGAGAGCGCCCCTCTCCCCTCCAGGGAGTAGGGCAGGATTCAGAGGGCATCAAGCCAGCATTGTCGGCTTAAAACTGGGGGGTAACCCCCAATCTGGGTAAAATCCCCCCCCCAGGCTGCCCCCTGCCCCCAGGGCAGAGCAGCCGATTCACTGTGATCCTCTTGTCTTTCCCAGGGGATTTTGCCTATGACATGGACCAGGTACATTCTGTATCCGCGCTCCCTCCTGCGCCTTCCCTTCTCCTCCGGCTGCGCCCCATCCTGCTCCCTTCCATGTTTGGGGGGGCTGGCCCCACGTGCTGGCGTCTCCGCGGTGGAGACCTAGGGCCAGCCCTGGGAGGGATCCCCACAGGAGAAGGGGCTGTGTGCTCAGCTCTATGGGCTTCTAGCAGAGATGCGTGGGCCCCCCGGCATGTACATTCACCTGTGGGCGTCCCCGGCCCAGCTCCCCGCTACCCTGCATGTACATTCACCTGTGGGCGTCCCCACCTGGCCCGGCACCCCCCTGCATGTACATTCACCTGTGTGCGTCCCCACCCGGCCTGTACGGGGATCTCTGCCCTGCGTGCCTCATGGACTCGGTGAGGTTTACAACGCTGCTCCAGCCCGGGAACTAACCCAGGTGGCAGAGGCTGGCACATGGGGGCTGCGGGTTTGATTCCCTGCCCAGGAGGCCGGTATTATGAGCCCAGGCCCATGGGAGATTCGAGCTGCCTTGGGATGTGCCAGGGAGCTGTGTCGCCTGTGATGGGCATTGACGCCACAGTGCCAGGCGGGTTGGCCCCGTCCACCCCACCCCCCCTCCGTGCCCCGGCAGCCGGGTATGTGAAACCCACACGCGTGTCGCGTTTGCACCCGGATCTGCCCCCCCACTTCCATGCACGTGGCCGTACCGCCCCCCCCCCCCGGGTTCGTCCAGCTCCCCCCAGGCGTGTAAAATGCGCTCCGAGGGCGCGGCGTTCCCGGGCGCCTGGGCTGATGCGACTCTCTCTGGGGTGCAGTGCAACGCCATGGTCGGCGACGCCTTCATGCGCAAGATCGAGCCCGTCGCCGCGTCGGTGCCGTATATGACGTGCCCGGGGAACCACGAGGAGAAATAGTGAGTGGGGGAGCGGGGGGCGGATCTCGCACGGGGTGCCTATGGGCGTGACAGCTGGCATCTGCCCCTCCCCCACCTCGGTCACCCCCCGGCTCCCTCCCCTTTCCCCACCCCAGACGCTGCCCGCAGATTCCCTCCTAGCCTCGGCCGCTGACCTCTGCTCCATGCTTGAACAGCGCCCTCTGTAGGACCCCACAGGGGATTTATGGGTCTATAAAGGCCTGAGGGGGTTATGGGGGAGGGGAATTTGTTGCCCTGGGAGCCCCTCAGCCTGCGGTTGGGGCGGTGGAAGAGGTGGCGGAGCCGGGGGTGTCTCCATCTGCTCCCAGGGGGAGGGATTAGGAGCGGCAGCCTAGAGGCCAGGGTGAGGGGCGCATTAGGGATGCCGGGCTGGGAGGGGGGAGGGTTAAATCCACCCCCCCACACCCACCCACACACCCACCCGCTGCAGCCCCGAATTGTTCTTCCCTCCCCCAGCAACTTCTCCAACTACCGTGCCCGATTCAGCATGCCTGGTGACACGGAGGGCCTATGGTACAGGTGAGCACCCGGCCTCGCCCCCAGGGGGCAGCGTTCCAGCGAGGGGCAGGATTCTCTGGGCCTGGCCGTACCTGGTTGGAGTGGGGGTGGGGCACTGGATGGCGCCTGGTTCCTATCCCGGCTCGGGGAGGGGAGTGGGGTCTAGTGATTAGAGCAGGGGGGCTGGGCGTTGGGATACCTGAGTTTTATCCCCAGTCCTGGGAGGACAGTGGAGTCTAGTGGTTAAAACTGTAGGGAGGCTAGGAGCCAGGACTCCTGGGTTCTCTCCCCAGCTCTGAGAGGGGAGCAGGGAGGACTGGGAGCCAGTCCTCCCGGGTTCTGTTGCTGCTACTGACTCCCTGTGTGTGTTGAGGGGCATGCTGCTTCCCCCATCCCATGCCTCAGTTTCCCCCCCCCAGCATAGCACCGGGCTCGTCCTTTGCCCTCCCTCCCTTGTCACCAGATGATTCTGCTTCTCTGCCCCCCCAGCTGGGACATCGGCCCTGCCCACATCATCTCCTTCTCCACTGAGGTGTATTTCTACCTGAACTATGGCCGCCACCTTGTCCAGGAGCAGTACCAATGGCTAGAGAGAGACCTACAGGTAGATACGCCCCTCCCCCCCCCCAGCCTGCCTGGCTGCCCACCCGCCCAGACTGTCTCGCTCACAGACTCGCTCTCTCCCCCTTTGGCGGCAGGAGGCCACGCGGCCGGATCGGCGCCGGCGGCACCCGTGGATCATCACCATGGGCCACCGGCCCATGTACTGCTCCAACAACGACCACGACGACTGCACGGAGCACGAGAGCATTGTGAGTTGGCGGGGTGGGGTGGGGGCGGGGGGACGCTGCAGAGGAGAGAGGAGGAGGGACGCCTGGAGCCGAGTGGGGAGCTGCAGACTGATGCAGGGGGCGGGGGGGGGACCTCTCTGGAGGGTCTTAGGGACACAGAGTATGGGGCAACCCACCAGGCCCCCATCCAGCTGCTGATCCCCCCACCCCGCTGTCTTTCCCCTCAGGTTCGCCAGGGGCTCCCCCAACATCTGTACGGCTTGGAGGACCTGTTCTATAAATACGGTACCCGCTCCCCATCCCTCCAGCCTCCTCCGCCGGCGCCCCCTAGGGGGGGGATCTGGGGTGCTCCCCCTGCAGGACGTGCGCTGGGGCCGTCAGCTGGAGCCCCGGGGCCATGGGAGGAAGGGGGGTGCGGCACCGAGGTGCTTTGGGGGCTCACGCCGACCAGGCCGGGCTTCTGTCCTCCGCTGTGTCATGCGGCCCTGGCCCAGAGCCCTGCCACCAGCAGCCGTGGGGATGAGCCAGCCTGGGTACTGATGGCAGGGGGACCCCAACGGCCCTGAGTCTCCCCTGCTGGGCCCAGTCCCTCTCCCCGGACACTGCCGGACGTCAGCGACAGAGCCCACAGCCCAGGGACTTCGGCCCCCCGGCCCCTTTCTCAGCTCTGGCCTCGTGCGTCCCCCGGATGACGAACGCCCCAAAGGACTTTTCTTCTTCTACCTCCTACGGTCTCTGTTTCCCGTGCTGCGAAGGATTCCTGGGGGGCGCAGGCTCCGTCCCCCAACGTGCTGGTTAAGCGGCCTGCCCCCCCTCCCACTCCACCCGCTCATTTTGCTTGACGGCTTTGATTACTTTTTTCATCGCCCTCCGAGGTCTGGCCTGGCTCGGTTTACACCGCCGGCCCAGGAAAGGGGGGGGCACAGCGTTACTTTCTCTAGGGCGGGTGGGGTTTAGGTACTGGTTTGCGTGACTCCTTTTCGCGCCTCTTCCCAGCCCACCTCCCTCATTCGTTCTACAGCCCGGACTAATATGAAGGATCTGCGGGTCCCCGGTGGGTATATGATCCCTTCCACGCGTCCTTGGAGAGACCCAGATTCTGACAGCGGTGGTTTCTTTGCCCATCGCCTACCTGGGCTCTCCCGCGATTCGCCTGGCTGAGCCCCACACCCAATCCCTTAAAGGGCCGGCTCGCCCGGCGACAGGGTCTCAGGGCAGGGCCCCCAATCCAGCCATGGGTCGAAGATCCGGTGGCCAGAGTCCTGAGCCAGCGCTGTCCTCTCTTCACCAGGTGTCGACCTAGAGCTGTGGGCCCATGAACACTCCTACGAGAGGCTGTGGCCCGTCTACAACTATCAGGTGACGCCTGATTGGGGGTAGAGTTGGGGAGGGGTGGGGGGGTCTCTCCGGGGCCGCGGTCCAACCCGGTTGGGGGATTGAGTCCGAGATCTGAGTCTGAAACGGCCCCGTCTGCCTCCCCCCCCCCCCCCCCCCCGCTGCAGGTCTACAATGGCAGCGCCGAATCGCCCTACACCAACCCCCGTGCGCCCGCCCATATCATCACCGGATCGGCCGTAAGTGGGAGCTGGGGCCCGCGTTAGTTTAAGGGCAAGAGTACGAGGAGCAGAGCTGGGCCTGATCCTGTCCTCGGACAGTCCCGCTGCATGGGGGTGGGGCAGGATTGGGCCCCAGCTGCCCAGGGGTTGGATGGAGGAGTGGTGGGGGGGAGGGAGGAGAGTGTAAGAGGCTCCATGAGAAGATGGAGGGATCGGGAGAGAAGGCGTGAAGCTGAGAGCTGAGGAGGCGTGAAGCTGAGGAGGCTGAGAAGAGGGAAACTGAGGCACGGGCAGGGCAGTGTTTCACCCAAGGGCACCAGGATCTCCATCCAATGCTCTATCTGCTAGGCCACGCTGCCTTGAAAGGAGTAGGGGGTGGAGGGATTGATGTGCAGTGGAGGTGGGGCTGAGACAGCGGGAGTTTAGCTGGGAACTAAGCTAAGATGTAGCTCTGCCCCCCCCCCCCCGCCCATGGTCATGCAATGGGCTCTGCCCTGCCCCCCGCAGGGCTGTAAGGAGAGGCTGGACCCCTTCGTCCCCAAGCCACGGGAGTGGAGCGCCCTGCGCATCGAGGACTACGGCTACACGCGCCTGCAAATCGTCAACCGCAGCCACATCCGGCTGGAGCAAGTGTCGGACGACCAGGTATGGCACGGCCGGCGAACGGACCCCCAACGCCCGCCCCGTCCTGCCCGGTCTGATCCCTACCTGGGCTAGCTCAGTGTGCATTGCAGGGGTATCTGGGCACTGAACATTAACCACTAGACCCCACTCCCCTCCCAGAGTCTGGGATAGAACCCAGGCGTCCTGACTCCCAGCCCTCCCCCTGCTCTAACCACTAGACCTCACTCCCCTCCCAGAACCATGGATAGAACCCGGGCGTCCTGACTCCAAGCACCCCCCTCCCCTGGCGCTATCCATTGGTCCCCCCTCCCTCTGAGTGCTCCCACCTGCGTCCAGCTGTATGCACATCCAGCTGGACACCACCTGGAGAGCTCCTGCCATAGCAACCTCTCCCTGAATCTTAGCTGGCACCCGTGGGCTGTCACCACGAGGCAGTAGCCGAGAAGGGAAACCCCGGGGGTAAAGCAGCTGTGAACTCTCCTCCAGCCTCGGGTGGGAAAAGTCTGGAGCTGAGCGGCTCCGGAGAAAGGCACCGGAAGCAATTGGGCATGTCCAGCTCCAAGTGGATATAGGGGGAAAGCAGGGAGGGGAGTGGGGTCTAGTGAGTAGAGCGGGGCTGGGAGTAGGTGCCGAAGGCTGTTGGGAATCTGCCTCCTGGATGGCGGGAGCTGGGTCGGGAGCCGGGCAGATCCCTGCTGTTTTGGTCCTTCTCCTTCTGTGGGTTCACATTGGAAATGGGCCTGAGCCATGGAATCCGGATTGGAACCTCCCAGAGTTCTCCTCACCTCTCTCTAGAGCAGCCTAACATTGAGTTCATACCCTCAGGGTCTGGATTTCCAGCCTTCCTGTTCTAATTGCTAGACCCCACTCCCCTCCCAGCATTAGGAGTAAATTCAAATCTGTGTAGCTGCCGTTTGCTAAACATGGATGTTTCCTTCGTTAGAAACGTGATAATCAACTTCATTTGAATCCTTAATCGGTGCTTCAGATTAAGGGGGCTGTGGGAGACGGGTTTGGTGAGATCCAGAATGCTGGTCTGGGGGAGAGGAAATAGCTCTAGAGATCTCGGGGATGAGGCACATCTTCATGCCATTGGGGATATATTGCAATCCCACCGCTGCCACCAGTGTGACCCTTCCCCCTTTGAGGTCCCAATCCATCCCTCCCGACACGTTGCCGTAGACCCGCCCTGGATTCTGAGGCTCACCATGAGCTGGTCTGGGTTGTGAGCAGTGGGGGGGAACGTCCCCTGGAGCCACCCCTGAACCCGAGTCCTGGTTTTGTCTTTCAGGATGGGAAAGTCGTGGATGGGATCTGGCTCATCAAGCAGTTGCACGGCCCCAAAGCTTGGCACTAGTCGGGCCGCAGGCACCCAGCCCTGAGTTGAGCAGAGGGACTGCGTCCCCGGGATGCCCTGAGATCCTCGTGATCTGGCTGGAGTCAGAGCTCCCTGCAGGGCTACAAACTAATCTGATCAAATCTGTGTGGCACTGGAAGGACACGCCTGTCCCTGCTGCTGGGTCTGTAGAACGGTGAAAAAGCACTTTGCTGCAACTGAGCGTATTAGGTCTCCGAGCACTTTATACGGGCGGGGTTGTGTCTGTGTAGTCCCAGTTTATAGACGGGGAAACTGAGGCACAGAGAAAGGAAGAACCTTGACCAAAATCATAGATGTAGTGGTCTCGTTTTCCAGTCTTCCTTGCCCTAATCACTAGATCCCATTCCCCTCTCAGAGTCAGGAATAGAACTCAGGAGTCCTGATGCCCAGCCCCCTGTGCTAACCACTACACCCCATTCTCCTCCAAGAGGCAGGAACAGAACCCAGGAATCCTGATTCCCAGTCCCCCCGTTCTAACCACTAGATTCGCCCCTCGCGTGTCAGGAATAGAACCCAGCTATCCTGACTCCCAGTCCTTTGTTCAATCCATTGGCCCCAACATCAAATAAATTAGATGGGAGGGTTGGATGGCTGTATATATACTTGGGCAGAATAAAAGCAACTTCATTACTGCAAGGTCTTCAGCTTGGTTTGCCCGTATCTGGTAGAGAGATGGGAAGAGGAGAGAACACTCGACTTGGGTCGTACAAGAGAGGCGCCTTCCTAGCTAAGGCCCCTGAAACTTTAGGCTGCTGGTTTACCCAGAGAGT
Source organism: Chelydra serpentina (assembly GCA_037349315.1). Lineage (NCBI taxonomy): Eukaryota > Metazoa > Chordata > Testudines > Chelydridae > Chelydra > Chelydra serpentina. The sequence continues at coordinate 1,073,139 of JBAIAC010000203.1, forward strand.
TGAGTACAAATAGTTGGGCTTCAATTTTGCCTTTCCACGGGGTCCTTGATTTCCTCTTCTGACTTTGAGCTCGTTAGCACAGTTCTGTATGGAGTCCTGATGAAACGGATGAGTTAGTCAAGTATCCCTAGAGCTTTTGGTTAGGTTTTGCCAGGGCTATAAACCCTCATGCTTCAGGGCGTGAGCTGACCTCGAACTATCGGGGTCAGGAGGGGACTTCCCCTGGCTGCGGGCGACTCCAGAACTGTCCACTGGCTGGGGCATGAAAAAGTTTGTGGGCCCACTGATCTAGGCTGCCCCCCTGCATAACACAGGCCTTTATGCAGTGACCCCGGTATAGACCCCAACGACGTATGGTGTTCCCAGCTGGGCTGCGAGGCGTGATCCAGCTCTAGCTAAGATGGGATGGATGATGCTACTGCTGTCTCCTGTCCTAAGGATAAACCCAGGACCTCCTGTCTCCAGGGCACTTTCACCAGCACTAATGCCAGCTAGCTACTGCTAGGTTCTCCACGTGGGGGCGCAATTTCTCTGCTGCTGAGCATCTCGGAGCGACCTTACGGAGCCCAGGAAATTCATCTGCAAACGCCCCAGGACTTTGAAATCTGGCTGCCAGCGAAGGCGCAAAGGTTGGCAGAGAGTTGGCAGTGACTCGCGCACACCGAGGAGAGATGCATGGGCAGCGTGCACCCGGCATGGGGCATTAGGATGGGGCTCTGGGGATTTTATTAATCAGCCATTTATTGCTGTAGGGTTTTCTTGCTAAAAGCAGCTGTGCAATGTGTCCAGTGGGGCATGTGTGTGTGTGTGTGGGGGGCAGATGATCCTCATAATAACTAGTGTTACTTACACAGCTCTTTTTATCCTGTGATCTTAAAGCACTTGCCAGTGGTGGGACTAATTTATCACCCTCCCTGCCCCCCCCCAAAAAACCCACTGCAATGCTGCAGATGGGAAATTGAGGCACAGAGAGGGGAATTGATCTGCCATAACAAGACAGAAGCAAAGATGGGTACGGAACCCAGGCGTCCTGCCTTGCAACACCCGCTCCCCATTCTTCTAATCATCCTGACTTGTAAGCCCCTTTCTAACCACTAGGCCCCACTTCCTCCTAGAGAGAACAGAATCCAGGAATTCGGATCCCCAGTCCTCCCCTGCTCTAATAGTAGCGATTCCTCTCGCAGAGCTGGGCATAGAACCCAGGAGTTCTGGCTCACCCCTCTGCCCCCCTTGCTCTAACCACTAGCCATTTTTCAGCTCGTTTGTAGTCCTGTCAAGGCTTGGGAATGTGCCGTGGAAATCCACAACTGACGATTGACCTTTCAAGGGTACAAAGGAATAAAAAAACCACCAAATACCAGCCTGACTCCGAGCTAATGAAATTCTGTAACCTGCTCTCCACACAGATTTCATCACCATATAACTATAGCAGTTATGGGAGGGGTGTGTATAACCCATATAGTTCTACCAATACAACCCCTCGTGTAGACAGTTATCTTATACTGGTATAGCTTATTTCCCTTCCTGTGCAGGGATAGCTATGAAGCACCTTTATCCTGGTATAACTGCATCACACCAGGGCTTTGTATTACTTTGACTAGACTGGTATAAGGCACCTAAATCATTTATTTATTTGTATTATGGGACCATCTAGGCGCCTCGGTTGTGACCCAGGACCCCCGTTGTGCTAGGTTGCCCGGATGCCCATACAGCCACATCTTCTCTCTCTGCTACTCCGAGTCCCTCCAGGACCCAAGGCTGTACAGTACCGGCTCTGTGATTAAGCAGGGGCTGCCTGTCTCTCGTCAGGGCTGTCAGGCTGGCACTGAATTAACTCCAGTGACAAGCCGATGACTATTATTAGCTGCCATGTGGGTGGATCATTCTTTGCCTTGCACTGTCAAAGCGCTTAATATAGCAAGTCGGTTAGGGCTGACTGCTGGCAGGAACGGCTGCTGGGAATGGCTGGGTTCTCAGGGGCAGCGCTGGCTGCGTTGGTCCTAAATATAGCCCAGGTGGTAATGCCCTTTGGATGGTGACTTTCCCTGCGCCCAGTCAGCCTCATGACCCACCTGGGAAGTAGGTATTATCCCCAGAGTTTACAGAAGGGGAAACTGAGGCACGGGCAGGTGAAATGACTTGACCAAGGCCACATATCCAGACTCCCAGTTCCTTCCTTTAACTTCTAGGCTGCAGGACACCTGGGTTCTATTTCTGCCACAGGGAAGGCATGTTGCCTATTGACTGGAGGAGGGTGGTGACTGGGATTCAGGACTCTTGGTCAAATACCACGAGAACACCACGAGGATTTGCAACCCCGGGGTATCACCTCTCACTTCATGACGACGCATCCTGGTGCAATGCTGGGACCGAGCGATGCCGGGTCTTTGTCGCATGATGTCATCTTGCCGCATGATGTCACGTTTCAGCCGGACCAAGTGACTTCAGGACCCCAGGGTGCTGCTGTCGGATGACACCACGACGTCACGTTTCCAAGATGATGTTAGGGTGGGATCAAGTGACCTCAGCAAAAGCATCACAGCGCGCCATGATGACATCATGCCTTTTTTGTGATGACATCACAGCACAGCATGAGGACACACTGCCTTGCTCTGATGTCATGATTAGGGTGCCATGGCAACATCACATGCTCAAAATGGTGGCACTGCTGTGATAAGCTGACCCCTCCCCCCCGTGGCAGTCTGGGAAAGGTCAATAGGAGCCACCCCCCACGCCGTCATGCCCATGCCCTCTTCCCGGGCTGAACCCACACTCCACAGAATGGGGCGACGTCCCCTTTAAGAGAAGGCACGCCCCCTTTTCCTCCTCCTATCAATCAGCCTCTCTACCAGCCAATCAGGGCGCACGACGCCGCGAGCTCTCTTCCCCCCCTCCCCCGAGTGGGCCGTGCCCGCAGAGCGGCGACGGTTCCGACCAATCAGAGGTGCAGAATGGGAGCTGGGGGCGGGTTTACCTCTTCCCTCCCTCAGGAGGCGGTCCCTGTTGCCAGGGGAACGGGGTAGAGGTGAAGGAGGGGGGGTGTCCCCGGATGTTGGCTGGTTCCTAATATGGTGGCTGCGGCGGCGGAGTGACCAGGAGCTGGGGGGAGACAGCGCGAGAGCCCCCGCCCCGCCCCTGGGAGAGAGCAGGTGAGAGCGGGGGCGGGTGTGTGTGGGGGCATTGGAGGAGAGGGGGTGTGAGGAGAGGGGAGGGTTGGGGAGGCGGATCAAGGTAGGGGAGGGGGTGTGAGAGGAGGGGGAGTGTGGGGGATTGGGGAGGGGGATCAAGGTGGGGGGATGGGGTTTGAGAGTAGGGGAAGTGGGGGGATTGGGGGCTGGGGAGGGGGATCAAGGTGGGGGGAGGGGGTTTGAGAAGAGGGGGAGCGTGGGGGATTGGGGGAGGGGGATCAAGGTGTGGGGGTGGGGTTTGAGAGGAGGGGAGTGTGGGGGATTGGGGGGATCAAGGTGGGGGGATGGGGTTTGAGAGGAGGGGAGTGTGGGGGATTGGGGGGATCAAGGTGGGGGGATGGGGTTTGAGAGGAGGGGAGTGTGGGGGATTGGGGGGATCAAGGTGGGGGGATGGGGTTTGAGAGGAGGGGGAGTGTGGGGGATTGTGGGGAGGAATTTGAGAGGAGGGGGAGTGTGGGGGATTGGGGATCAAGGTGGGGGGATGGGGTTTGAGAGGAGGGGGAGTGTGGGGGATTGTGGGGAGGAATTTGAGAGGAGGGGGAGTGTGGGGGATTGGGGATCAAGGTGGGGGGATGGGGTTTGAGAGGAGGGGGAGTGTGGGGAGGAATTTGAGAGGAGGGGGAGTGTGGGGGATTGGGGATCAAGGTGGGGGGAGGGGGTTTGAGAGGAGGGGGAGTGTGGGGGATTGTGGGGAGGAATTTGAGAGGAGGGGGAGTGTGGGGGATTGGGGGCTGGGGAGGGGGATCAAGGTGGGTGTGAGGGGGGAGCTGAGGGGAGTGTGGGGGATTAGGGGCTGGGGAGGGGGAACAAGGTGGGGGAGAGGGTGTGAGAGGAGGGGGAGCTGAGGGGTTGGGGGCACGAGGGGACTATGAAGGCATGGGGGTAAGGGGGGGGTGGGGGATCTGTGTTTGTGTGCCTAGAGCCCCGCCAATCTGCGGATGTCCATGGGCCATGTTCGCGGATCGGCACCGGATACAAATTTTTGTCTGGGCGCAGGGCTCTGTGTGGGGCTGGGATGTGTGAGCGGAGTGGAGCTGGGGACATGTGAGGGAAGTGGACATTTGAGAGAAAGGGGGAGTTGAGGGTGGGGGGGGGTGTAGAGGGGAGCTGGGGTCACGTATGGGGCTCATGTGATGGGAGGGGGAAGCTGGGGCAGAGAGGACTTGAGGGAGGTGAGAAGAGATAAGTGATGGGGTTATGAGGCCACTGAAGGAGTAAGTGCGGGGACTGGGGTACTAGAAGGGGCTGCGTGTGTGTGTCTGTCTGTCTGTCTGTCTGGGCAGGGCGAGGGACTCGGGGGTTATAGAGGCTGGAGATCAGGGTACAGGTCAGTAGAGAAGAGGCCCCTGGATGCTCTGATGGTGGGTGAGCTAGCAATGCTCAGGGAGGATGCAGGGTGTCGGTAGACTGGATGGTGGGGGAGGAATGGCGGAAAAGTCGGGGCTCTGTTATATGTGACCTGCTGGTGGGAGGGGCAGGAATGTTCCAAATGATGCATGACATTGTGTCAAAACCATATACCAAATATATAGCATCTGTAGTCGCCACCACTTACTGCGTGGCAGGGGACCTCGGAGGAGATTCTTGCAGAGTTGGGTCAGAATTACCTCCCTCTCTGAGGTAAGAAACTGAGACGCAGCGAGACAGTGAGTGGCCTGTGTCAAATGGGTGCCAGAGCTCAGAGTACAACCCAGGAGTCCGGATTGCTGTTGCTTTGACCCCCAGATAACATGTAGTGAATACAGTACTTTAAAGTACCCTCTGCAGCTTTGCATATTCCACCGAATGCAGTCAAACCTCACTTATTTGAATGAGAAGAGGGAGATGTGGAAATGAATACATAGAGGAGTTTACTGTTGAGGGGTGTTGCTTTGTTTCTGGCAAATGGGAATTTTGGATAACCAAAGTCTCCGCACAATGTGGCTTAGAGGGCAGACCGTGCTATTTACCCTGAAAGGTTATGCTGATATTTTTCCCTGGTGGGGGAAATCAAAGCGGGGGAAACAGGGCTACAGAAACAGTCTGGTATAAAACTTTCCAAGCCCCCAGATGGCTCGTTGGAGTGTTTTTGTACGAGTTGGCTCTTTTCCTCTGTGTTTGGTAACTGCGCTGTGTATGACAGTCTCTGGGAACAGCTGTCTCCGTTAGGACAGTCTAAGCTTCAATTAGCCTGAGTGGAGATGCCACTAATTGTTAGCAAGTGAAATGCAAGTGTAAATTAAAAGTGAAGTAAGGCTCAGCCTGCAAACACTGAAGGTATTTTTATTTATCTAGACATCAGTATCCTAGAGTAACAAAGCCAGAAACAAAGGGCGAGAGCTTTATATAGGCAACATTGATCGGCAGATGTGCTCTTGGATATTTTTGCCGTCACTGTTGCTTTTTATGACTGACGTTTCAAAGTGGACAGTGTCCTGGTTTGTAACTCAATCCACGCTGATAATTAATGCATTCAATATCTCTGGCTGGCAGGAACTGTCACACACAGAGGATGCGTTGGGTTAGCAATTATAGCCACAGGAAAGCAGGTCTGAGAATGAATCCAGTTCTGTACGCTAGCTTCACGTAGCAGTTGCAGTTGGAAGGGGCAGATCATAAGAACACTTTTGAAACGTTAATTGGTTGCTTTTCCAATAGCTTTTGTTTTTTTCTAAATGTTAGGTCTGTCAATTAATTGCGGTTAACTCACGTGATTAACTCAAAAAAAAATGAATTGCGATTAAGTTCAGTTTTAATCGCACTGTTAAACAATGGAATACCAATTGAAATGTATTAAATATTTTGAATGTTTTTCTACATTTTCATATATTGTATTTTGGGTTGTAATTGAAATGAAAGTGTGTATTTTTATTACAAGTATTTGCACTGTAAAAATGATGAAATAGTATTTTTCAATTCACCTCCAAGTATGTGCAATTTCTTTGTGAAAGTGCAACTTACAAACTTAGCTTTTGTTTGTTTTGTTTTTGAGTGCAGTTATGTAACCATGTAAAACTTCAGAGCCTACAAGTCCAGTCAGTCCCACTTCTTGTTCAGCCAATCAGAAGTATTAGAAGATGTGGAAACTACAGAACCCGAACCACAAAAAAGAAAATCAACCTTCTGCTGGTGGCATCTGACTCAGATTATGAAAATGAATGTGTGTTGGTCCGCTCTGCTTTGGATTGTTATCGAGTGGAGTCTGTCATCAGCATGGACGCATGTCCCCTGGAATAGTGGTTGAAGCATGAAGGGACATATGAATCTTTAGCGCATCTGACACATAAATATATTGCAATGCCAACTAGAACAGTGTTATGAGAACGCCTGTTCTCACTTTCATTGAAAACAAGAGCGGGCAGCATTATCTCCTGCAAATGTAAACAAACTTGTTTGTCTGAGCGATTGGCTGAACAAGAAGTAGGACTGAGTGGACCTGCAGGCTCTAAAATTTTACATTTTTATTTTTGAACAGTTTTTTGTGTGCATAATTCTACATTTGTAAGTTGCACTTTCATGATAAAGAGATTGCACTACAGTACTTTTATGAGGTGAAGTAAAAAACAAAATAGTATCTTTCAAAGTGCAGATAGAAAGAGCACTGTACACTTTGTGTTCTGTGTTGTAATTGAAATCAATATATTTGAAAACGTAGAAAACATCTACAAATAAATGGTGGTATTAACAGTGCAATTAATGTTTTTAATCGCTTGACAGCCCTACTAAATATTTATATTTTTAATTCGAATCCTGAGCACTTTCATTGCTTTTCTCATGCTCAAAGAGCTCAGTAAACACTAAGTCCTCTTCCCAACACCTCTGGGAGGGAGGGATGTAGTTAAGATGATGGTTGAGTTGAATCATGGAGCGCCTAAGGCCACCATTTTCCAAAGCGACATTTGGTTTTGAGGGCCCAAGGAGAGATGCTTTAGGCTGGACTTTCAGAGGTGCTGAATTCAATGGGAGCTGTGAATACACCGCGCCACAAACTCAGGCCCAAAGTGCCTCCAATCGGTGCCCAAAATTGAGCGTGTCACCAACATTGTACAGCAGAACACTAGAAAGCCTCATCTCCTAACTCTGTCCTCTAACCACTATATCCTGTTGCCTCTTAGTCAGGGGAAGGTGTTGCATTGACAGCCATGGATGCAGAGCTCCCCCCGCTTTATCCCTGGACAGCACAAGCAATAATAGCAGGGTAAGCTTTTTCTCAGCCCTGACCTGATGGCTAGAGCCCTGCAAATCTGCGGATATCTGCTCAATATCTGTAGAGATCCGCATCCGCGGCTGCAGATGCGGTTGTATCGCTTACCATCTTTGCGGCTTGGCTGCTGATCCACATTTTTGTGTCCGCACAGGGCTCTACTGCTGGCCCTCCTTCCACTAGGGATGGGAAAGGCTCCATGGGGCATTCTACCCTTGCAGGAGGGGGCAGTAGCCTCTGCTGAGATTGCCAGTAATGCAGATGGCCAGTGCCAACTATGGTGGCAGATCTTATGATGTGGGGCCCACCCATTCATTTGAATTTGTTTTCCGCAGGCCACCAGTCAACCAATGCTGCCAGTGCTGGGGTTAAGCTGATGAATGGGATACAAAAGAATTCTCTCTCTCCTCTAGGTCACTAGTCTCTGAGGCCTAAATCTTCAAAGGTGACTTCCATTGGAAGTTAGGAGCCTACATACCTTTTGAGGGTCTGGGACGCCGTTACTTTCCAGCAGGGAAGTGCCATACAAAACTTGAAAGACTTGCAATTAAAATAAAAATAAAAAAAGCTGAACTTGGCAAAAGTCTGCTGGACGCTCTCCAGGGTTGCGAGTTGACACGGGCAGCATCTTTCATAGTGGGCTAGTAAACAGCTGGACATTGGGCTTATTGAAAATAACCAGCTGTAAAGAGTGGCTAAAAGAGGGTACAAAGGACCGAAGTAGCTTTGAAAAATGCTTTTTATACAAAAGCCCTAAACACAGTCTGAGAAGTCGCCAAGGAATTAGTCATCTGCTGCCAGTAAAAACATTAACTAATCCTGGCACCCTTGTAAGGAAAGTGCTTTCCTTTCTGATAAAGGAATAAACCTGTTAGCTGAATGTATTGATTGTCCTTTGCATCTTGCAAATCCGGTTGGGGAAAGTTTTTTCTTGAAACCATGACTAAATTGAATGCAAAAACAGAAACATTATGTGAAGCATAAATTTATTTAAAACAAATAAAAGGAAGTTCTTCTTCACACAGTGCAGTCAACCTGTGGAACTCCTTGCCTGAGGCTAGGACTATAACAGGGTTTAAAAGAGAACTGGATAAATTCATGGAGATGAAGTCCATTAATGGCTATTAACCAGGATGGGTAAGGAATGGTGTCCTTAGCCTCTGTTTGTCAGAGGTGGGTGATGGATGGCAGGAGAAGGATCACTTGATCATTACCTATTAGCTCCACTCACTCTGAGGCATCTGGCATTGGCCACTGTCGGTGGACAGGATACTGGGCTGGATGGACCTTTGGTCTGACCCAGTACGGGCTCTCATGTTCTTATGAAGCACCCCAAAAAAAACCCCATAAAGTTTGGATTTGTTGATGGATGAATATGTGGCTGGGACAACATCATGTTACTTACAACATGGCTTTATAATCTGAATCAAGCAGGGGGTTGTATACCTAGCCAGGTGCTTCCTTGCATTTGTCTGGTGTCTCTTCTCGACTGTTAGTTTCATGCTTGTTTTGACTTTGCCCTCACACCACCTCCCTGCCCTGAAAAGTAAAGCTAGTTTCGTTCATTGAAAGCAGGGTTTATAATGGGAACTGAAACTCAAATATACGATCATAAACCATTACTTGACCTTACCCTGCTGCTTGCTTTTGTGTTTGGCATGAAACCAACCACTGGAGACAGATCCCAGGGCAGATACCAATGTGATTATGATCAATGTCCACTTGCATTACACTTTACTTCCACTGAGTGGAAATGTATTCTCTGCTTCCCTCGTCCCCGCCCCCCCCCCCCCATGTTTGTTCCGGCACCCAGATGTTTTTCAGATACAAAACTAACTGGGTATTTTATTTCATGTGTTTAGATGACCGTTGTTTTTGCTAACACTTATCAGCACCACCAGAAGGAAACTCTTAAAAAATAAATAAATACAAATCACCAGGCTTTCTTCTTGCACCACTGGTGGCCTCGTTTCACGCCTTTTCTACTGATTGTCATGACTGGCTGCTCCCGTGATTCTGCAGTTAGTTTGTTTTGCAGGTGCATCTCCAATGGCAAGATGGTGCAACTTTATTTCTTTTATGTTTGCTTGTCAAAGAGTGCTCTGGTTGACTTCTTGTTCATTAAGGTCTTTAGCCATGTGTCATTGTGAATGTCTCTTCTCTCCAGCCCCCTATCCTGCCAGGATACATGTAAACTTTAGTGTAGATTTTGAGGCCAGAAGGGACCTTTGATTATCTTCTAGTTGTGATTGCCGGCATAACACAGGCCAGAGAATTTCACTCTGATTCCTGTATCTAATACAACAACTTGTGGTTGAACTACAGTATATCTTGGGCTGTCTTTCTAAATCTTGATTTGGAGACTCTTAAGCGACGGAGAATTTACCGCATCCCTTGGTAATCTGTTCCAGTGGTTAGCCGCGACTGATGTTAGTTTATTGGGGAGAAAAAGGAAAAAAAAAAGAAACCCAGTTTGAACTCTGCTGACTTAAGTTTCTAGCTGTTGGCTCTTCTTGTCCCTTTGTCTGCTGGGTTAAAAAGCCTAGTACAGGATATCTTCTCTCCACATAGGTAATTGTAGCCATGATCAAGTTGCGTCTTAACCGTTTCACTGACTTTCCCCTCCCTTCCGATTGTTTTCAATAGTAATAAATGTATGTCTACACTACCTGCTGGATTGGCAGGTAGTGATCGATCTATCGGGGGTCGATTTATCATGTCCTCGTGGACCCTAGCTAGGTCCTGTTTTAAACTAGAGCTAAATTCGAGCCAGAGTTTCTGTGCCTGGATGAGAATCGGGTTCGGGGCAGCGCTCAAGTCATGTTGGGCTAACGTTGCCGTGAAGATCAGTCCTGTGTGCCTATGAAAAGCTGAAGGAGTGAGTCAACTAGGGCAGGACTCTCTGATTCTGATGCAAGCTGCCTAATTAAGGCTCGTTATGGGTGTCTTGCCAACCCTCACCCGATCCTGTAAAACCAGAGATACCTCTGAGCTCTGGGGAGTTGCGTTGCTGAAATTGAATCTCCCAGGAACGGCTTCTCTTGTAACTGAAGTGGTGTTGTTGGTTGTTTGCGTTGCGGGTGCACTGGAAGCTTCGTCTCCACTGTACTAGGCCCCGTGTTTTCCAAATGCCTTTGCCTGTTGGGGGCAGTGGCAGTTTATAATCAATTACTCCACGGTCACAGACTTATCCTGGCCTGGTGTGTGGGTCGTAATGAAAGTGGTAGGTCCCTTTTCCGAAGGAGCTGCTTTTCAGAAGGCCTTTATGGCTCCGCAAAACATCCCAAGAATGCTCTGGTGCTTCCGTGAGGCCTAATTATGGCCGCATCTTTTTGTTTGTTTAATAAAAGCTGATTTCTCCTGAGCTTAGGGCAGAGTGGGTGGGATAGTGGCAGAAAGTGTTCTGAATTGAGCACGGCAGGTTTGTAGTGTTTCAAAGACAGCTTTATGCAGCACCAGGTGCAGGCTGCCGTGCAAAACAATTTTCTCAGCCAGTGCAATGTGTCTCAAGGGAGTGGCTCTTCCCAAGATTTAGGCAATTGTGAAAATGGAAGCAGCGCTGTTCGCTCCACTCTCTGTCCCCAGGCTTAATGGAAATCGCCCATTCAGAAGAGTTGGGTGCTTTCAGAAACCGAAATAGCGGTTTGTTGGCCCGAAGAATTCCAGATTGCTAATTTCTCGTGTGGGCCTGGTGAGAGTGCCGCATCAATGCTTTATGGATTTGGGGTGAATCTTTGGCGGGGTGGGGGCGGGGGGAAGGGAAAACTGTCCATTGTTGCTATTCAGCAGCTCCTGCATTCTTTCTGCGGCTTTGAACTGAATCCCTCAAAGCTCTCGCAGGACTAAATAATTCAGCGTTTGAGTGCGAGTTTCGAGTTCAGTTTACGGGCGATTCTGTTGCAGGTGGACGGAGGTTGTGTGTTGCCTTTCAAGGCTCTCCTGAACACGGTAGGGAATCAAATCCCCACTGTCACGCTTCGGTGGCAGCGTCGCCCTGTTGACTTTGCCTACGCAGCTTGCTTGGGGGAAATGTGGGTTTTTTTTAAGGAATCCTTGGTCTCTCATGTGGCTTTCACATGCTGGAACGTGCATTCTGACGTGTCACTTTAATGGAAGAGGCCAGGGAGAGAACACATCACCGGACATCGGCAATACCAGGAGGGATGAACTGGAGTGCCGATGAGAAGCACAGTCAGGGAAATTACTGAAATACTTTCCTCATGGACTGTATTTTCTAAATGGACAACCTGCCTAATTCTCAATTACTGAGGGACAGTCTCCACTCATTGATCTATTTTGCTTTCCACAGCCAAATCTCTGTACAACTTTTCACTAGTGTTGTACCTGAGTATTCGGATACTACTATCTAAACTATATTGTTAAATCTATTGACCCACGTTTGGGTTTTTGCTGATTTATGTACTCTATGTATCATGACTTTTAAAAACAAACTTTGTATTTTTGTGGATAATCTAAGCACTATACCCAGATGTACAGACAGCTTTTTTCTCAACCTGTGCATTACATAATTTTTTTAACAGTCACTTTAATACATTTTTAAATCTAATCCCTCGCACCACTAAAAGGATGATTTTGGGCCAGAGTGGTGCAAGGAGACTTCAGTTTTCTCCTTACTAGAGCAGGAAATTGGGCAGAAGCATGAGTTCAATGGTTAGGCTTGTCCACTCTGTCTCTTAGGCCTTGTCTACACTGTCACTTTACAGCCCTGCAACTTTCTCACTCGGGTGTGAAAAAACACCCCCCTGAGAGCTGCAAGTTTCAGCGCTGTAAAGTAGCAGTGTAGACACTGCACCCGGTGCCGGGAGCCATGCACCGGCGCCAGTCCACGGCTCCCGGAGCTACTCCCCTCGTGGGGGTGTGTGTGTGTGTTTTTACAGTGCTGGAAGAGCTCTGTCCCAGCGCTGGTCCCGCGACTACACAGCCATGTTAAAATGCTGCCGCAGCAGCGCTTTAACGTTGGGAGTGAAGACATGCCCTTAGTCCGCCTTCTGCTCCCACCTCTGACCTTGATTTACATTCCAAGTCACTTCACTTTTCTGTGCCCTAGTTTTCACCCTTTGGAAAGTATGGGTAATTCCTGCCCCAGGGGGAGACTTTGAGGCATCTTTAATTATTGCTTGTAATGCACATAGGAAACTTCCCGTTAAAGTGCCGTGGAAGGGCAGTGTCGTAATTACAATCCCTGAAACTGACACACAGCAAAACTAGGGACTATTATGCCAACAAAATCCAGTCCTACAGCTGCTGCTCTGCCCTTACCGTACCCATCGGGCCTCCTCGGAAGAGTGATCTAACTGCTCTGTGGGCTGCAGTCAGTAGGAATGTTGCGGGGGGCGGGGACGACTAGGTCCGTGTTCTTAAACTCTGAGTGTCCCGCCTCTTTATTTTGGCATAAGCCAGACTCGTTGATATTGCTGGCCTGTAACTCTTAGGGCTGGCCTACGTGTAAAACGCCGCATTGGCACAGCGTAGAGTTACCGCCTCTCGGGGAGGTGGGTTATCAGCGGGAGAAGCTCTCCCACTGTCATAGCACTGTCTGCGTGTGTTGGGGGGGTGAGGTTGGTATAACTGTTGCTTAGGGGAGTGGATTTTTCACATTCCTGAGCGAGGTAGTTCTACAATATAGGTCTGTAGTGTAGACCAGACCTATGTTAGATCCCCAGTGTAATCCATCTTCCTCTTTGGTGTGTGCAAGCAAATAAAGCTAGGGCCCTGCCCCTGGGTTCTTACAACAGACAATCCTGCAAATCGTTGGTGTGCAGAGAGGCGGTGAAGTCAACAGGCTTGTTGAATGGAGTTGTCTACCTGGATCAAGAGCGCTGCAGCAGCAGCAACAACAAAGGATTGTGAGTAAGGTGTCCGTATATCCATAGTGGGGCAGAGACTACTTCTCCTTAGGGCCCTACCAAATTCACAGCCGTGGAATCTGGTCTTTTGTGTGCTTTTACCCTATACTGTACAGATTTCACGGGGGGGGGGCAAGTGTTTCTCAAACTGGGGGTCCTGACCCAAAAGGGAGCTGTGGGGGATGGTGTTGCAGGGTTATTGTAGGGGGGTCACGGTATTGCCACCCTTACTTCTGCACTCCCTTCAGAGCTGGCTTGCCGGAGAGCCGTGGCTGCTGGCCAAGTGCCCAGCTCTGAAGGCAGCAGCACAGACGTAAGGGGGTCGCGGTATTGCCACCCTTGCAAGCCTCCACCACCACAGCCCCCTTTTGGGTCAGGACCCCTACAGTTACAACACCCTGACATTTCAGATTTAAATAGCTGAAATCATGAAATTGACGATTTTTAAAATATCCCATGAAACTGACCAAAGTGGACCGTGAATTCGACAGGGCCCTACTTCTCCTCCTGCACAGAGCTCACTGTTTGCTAATTTGGCTTTGCCAGTTGGCCAGTCTATATTTTCTGCTTTTGGTAATTTAATGCGACGGGAGCATGGTGGCGAGGGGACTTCCCAGAAGATGTTTTGAAGGGCGGATTTCAGTGACGGTGGGGCACGCAAGGGCAGGGAGGGCGTGCCAAGCGGAAGAGGTGTCCTGCAAGAAGCAAAGTTGACTGGGTAGAAGGACGCAGCAAAGAGTGTCGGAAGGCGGGCGTTGAAATAGGCAGACAGGGAGTTGGACAGGGTCTCGAAGGGGGTATTGGGGGGCTAACTTTGTGGATGCCTAGAGAAGGGCTTTGAATGGGGGTGATGCCTGCTGAGCACTTTGACAGGAAAGTGCTTCCCAAAGTGAATTAAGCATCACCCCCTGCTTTGCAGAAAGGAAAAATGAGCCGCAGAAAGGCAGTAATTCTCCCAAGGTCGCCCAGTGAGGTGATCCCATCTTTTTCTGTGCCCGTCCAGAGCTTTGCACAATGGGGTTCTGGGGTGCTACCGTAATGCACCTAATAGCCAAGCTGCCAGTAGAACCCAGGAGTCCTGTTGCCTCTCTGCAGGGCCATACAACCTTTCAAATGTGTATAAGGAAGACGATTTGTATGCACCAAAGTGTTTTTTGTTGTGGTGGTGTTTTTTTTTTGTTTTTTAAAATCAGAACATGGAGTCAGAGACCCACTGACCAGGGGTAGACAAAGAAAGGCTTAAATAATGCCTGTTTTCTAATGAAAATTGGCAGTGCTGTCAGGAGCAACATAGTGCTTTAGACTTGTATCCAACCTGCTCGCCCCCCTGCCTTCCCTGCGCGCACAATTAGAGGGTGCGAATAAGCTATAATTTCAGTAAGTGATGTAAAGGGCTAATTAAAGGTTTTACTTGGCTAATCAGCTTGCAGTTTAATTAGCACCAAATGGTAATGACTTGCTGAAACATAAATTGACTTCTCGGCTGCTACCAGCTTGTTACATTATCCTTAATCGCCCGCTTCGGAGGAGCGTGGGCCGCACGAAGAGATGCGGCCCCACGCGGGCATGCTGCTCCTTCAGGGCTCTGTCACATCGGGTGGGGGTGGGGGCTCCCTTCTCTCTGGAGAAACTGCCTTGGGTGGGTCAGCATGTTTCTGTTCTAGGAGGATGGGTTTTAAATAGGTCTGGCTTGCCCTGACACAGTGCTGTGTTCGGGGGGGGGGAGGAGAAAAGCAGGGAGAGTGTGGGTGTTTGTCCATAGCACTTTGGATTGTGGCGTTTGCAGGCTGATTTCTGGGTGTGCTGTTTGTGAACCCGCCCCAGGGGACCCGAATGCGTGTCTTTGTGAAATGGGTTTGGGTCTCCACCCTGTTCCTGCTGGATGGGTGTGTGCGTGTTGTATAAACAACCGTTGACACTAATGGCCTCTCGCTCAGCGGGGGGTGGGGGGCCTAGAACCAAATGGATGACGGGAGAATGAATGCCCTTTTCACCCACTGAACGGGTGAACAGTGTGGGGTGAGGAACCTCCATTTTCTGTTGCACTTGCCCCCCCCCCACATCCATTCCAAAGGCTGCTAAGACGTGTCACTCTGACTGATCCCCCTCCTAAGTCCATCCATTGGCTCCTCCCTTCCACGACATCCAACACACACACACCTTGTCTGTGCTTTCAAATCCCTCCGTGAATTAGAGGTCCCTACCTATCCGACCTGTTATCCCATCACAAGATTGACCAGTGATTGCCAGCTTTGGTCACTTGATTCTTTTCTTTTCCAGCAAGCGCTAGTGTGTTCTCTCCCACACCCTCCCCGCCCCCGTAGGTTGCCCCTTATGCTCGGTAAAAACTCCTAATCAAAATGCATAAAGCCGCTATCTTGTCCCTCCTTCAAATTTGCCTCTGCCGAAATGTGTACAGAGAAGTGCAACCTCGTAAAGGCAAGGCAGGCTGCAAGTTGTGATTGTGGCTACTCGCTGATTTGTGCACCTCCTATTTTCCCCTCTCTCCCCACTGCAACCTGCTGGTGGGGCTGGTCTAAGCTAGCGCTCCCAGCGGTGGATCTGCACGGGTGGGGAGTTTGAAGGAGCAAGGGGTAGTGTGGAGACACCCACAGGGGATTGCAAAGGGTGTTGCTGAGGGCTGAATTCAGAGATGCAGGATAGTCCAGCGGTTAGGATTTGGAGGACCTGGGTTCAGTTCCCTGCTCTGCCATAGACTCCCTGTGTGACCTTGGGCAAGTCACTTCGCTTCCCCGGGCCTGTTTCCCCATCTGTACAGCGGGAACACTGTCTTCAACATCCCACCGAGGGAAGGAAGTGTTAAATACATTAAAGATTGTGAGGTTGATTGAATTGATGCCACTGGATTTTACTCCCTTTTTGGTTAAATGCCCCGACTTGCTGCTTAGCAATGTTGAAGCCTCATTGCTTCGCCAGCCTAATGGTTTGGGGAAAGCTGAGGGCTGGTATATGTGTGTAATTAACATGCTGTTTCAGTGGCATAGCTGGAGATGCCCGTGTCTCATCTTCTTGCATTCTTTGCATGCTTGCCTTCCCCACCCCTCTTCCTCCCGCAGTCCTGCCTCAGTAGCAACCTTGTGCAGCAGAAAGGAAACTCCAGCGTTTTGGCTAAATCCAGCTCGTTGGATCCTGGCGGAGTCACTGGGTGATGTCTTCGTCACTGTCTCGTGTGCTAAGGAGCCAAGCTAGTTCCCTGGCGTTAGCTTTGTTTGGTGAAGTTTGTGCTCCTGGTTTCTAGGTGGCTGAATCTCCCCCTGAGACGGAGTCATGAATGCCTGGCCTCTAGGGAGAGGGAAAAGTGCGTGGTCTGTTTTCCTAACCTGGCCTTTCGGCAATCCGCGCGACTGTGCTTTGAAACACAGCCCTGTGTACGGATGAGGTTGTGTGCTCTGGCGTCTGTGCAACACATGTTGGGTGGGGTAAAATAGCTCCACATCCTTCGTGTGCTGCTGTAAATAAGTCTCTTACTGTCTGGCGTTGGCGGATTCCCTAACGTGACATTAATAAGGCGTGTAGCCCTGGCCGAATGCTTGGATTCCAGCAGAGGCTGCATATCCGACTTGCCCTTGTGTTCAAGGGGGAAGGGATAGCTCAGGGGTTTGAGCATTGGCCGGCTAAACCCAGGGTTGTGAGTTCAGTCCTTGAGGGGGCCACTTAGGGATCTGGGGCAAAAATTGGGGATTGGTCCTGCTTTGAGCAGGGGGTTGGACTAGATGACCTCCTAAGGTCCCTTCCAGCCCTGAGATTCTATGACTCAGTTCCTCTGCAAATGAGAACCTCCCCCAAATAGCATAATGGGGAAACCACTCCGAGATGGATAAAACGTCTATGATAAAGGGAGAATACAAAGGGGCTACATTACTCTGGTGCATGCTCTGTGGAATTCCACCAAGTTTGGATTTGGCCTTGCAGACATGAGGACTTGAGATTCCACCTGTCCTTAAGAAAGGGAATGCATCTCGCTCTCGAGTTCTTTTTAGAGATCTATAAATACACAGCTTATTTATATAGCATTCCCTCTTAGGAGCTCCGTTAGTCAGTAGAACCCGTGTTGTGGGACAGTGGAATTTGCAGGGCTAGGCGCTTAGAACAGCCGGAACAACGTGATGGTTCGTAGCTGGAAATATAATGTTACATTGGGTCTGTGAGGCTTCTGTTCTCCGTTCATTCTGGCCAGGGCTGCGTATGGGTAGTGGCTAGAGCAGCACGAAAGCAGATTGGAGGATCGGTTGTACAAATTGGACGGCCTAATCTGTGTGGTGGTTTGCGTGTCTCTTTGGTAATTGCTCACTTGTAAGAGGAGGAGAGCTGGCTGGCTTGGTATATAACTGGAGTTGGTGAAGGGTGCTGGATTGATGATGGTAGAGACAGAATCCCTATCTCTACCCAGTCCTGGCCTTCAAAAAATAATACTATTCGGCAATTCCGTTCGGATGTTTTCGATTCAAGAAGGCTCTCCAAACATTAATGTTTGGAAGATTAAACCCTGTTTACCAGTGGGGAAACTGAGGCATAGAACAGGGATGTGACTTGGCCGGGTCACGCAGACGTCCTGATTCCCATCCTGTGGCTCACTCTCCTTCCCCTTCAGACACTGCAGCAATCCTGAACTAATCGGTTGCAGCTTTGTCTTTGGAAACAAGTGTGTGATCGCACACGGAGAAATGACTTGCTTAGTGTGTGTCCCCACCTCCCTTTTCCTCGGCTCCTTCACAGTGACAGTTCCGTGGGTGGTATCCGAAATAACCTCTTTGAACCTGCAATTCTCTGGTTTCCTGCCAAATGACAACTGGGACTCCCATCATTATTATTATTATTTTTTTTAATGAAGAATTTGAATCCTTTTGTATATGTGTCAACAGCTACGTAGCAGTACACAGGGGACTGCTTGAACAAGAAGATCTGTGAAAATGTTGCCATCTTATGAATATCTTAAGAGAAGTCCTGGTTTTTGTGGGTGGTTTTTGGGGTTTTTTTTGCTACAAATACTTCAGCTAATGATAAAAATGTTGCTTGCCTTATAAAATCGTTATATATATAAATCTGTGCAAAATAGCTTCCTTGCTGGAAGCTATCTTTCTCCTGTTTATCGCCAGTAACAATCTCTCTTGTTGTTGTGGATCGTTGTGGTGGTCATTATAAAACTCAGGAGGTAGTAGTAATAATACAGAACGCTTACATAATGCTTTTCATCAGAACTCAAAGACAGGAACCAAGATGATAAAAAGTAACTGGCGAGATTGGCCCGTCCGGCATGAGGTACCGTATGGGGTCATGATTTTCAGACTGGGGGCACTCCTGGGTTCTATTTCAAGTTTGCCCAGTGGGCAGTGTCTACGCTGGAGGTGGAGGTGTGATTTCCCACGTGGGTAGACGTACTCCTGATGTCTCCGATTGAGCGAGTGTGCTAAAAATAGAAATGTAGCCGTGGCGGGGCGAGAGGCAAGCTGCCCTGGATCGGATTCCATCCGAGACCCTGGATACGTTCTTGAGAGCTAATCTCTCCCACCATTTGTCCCATCGTGGCCCCACTGCTGTTTTGTAGCATGTTGGCTCAGAGCTAGCGCAGGTATGGCTGTCCAAGCTGGAAAATCATACCCGGGTTCAAAAAAGAATTGGATACGTTCATGGAGGATAGGCCTGTATATTAGCCAGGATAGCTATGCCTCTGACTGCTAGGAATGGACGACGGGGGATGGGATCACTTGATAATTGCCCCGTTCTGTTCATTTCCCCCTGAAGCATTTGCGGGAATGAACAGACAGGATGCTGGGCTAGATGGACCGTTGGTCTGACCCCCAGTATGGCCATTCTTACGCTGACACTGGTGCTGGAGAAACATGGGCATTGTGACCATCAAGTTGCTGTGCCTCAGTTTCCCTGTTGTAAAAGGGCTTCCTGTGAACTTACTGCAGAACGGGTGGTGGTGGGGTTTAGAACATACTCGCTAAAGTGCTTGGGAAAGGCAAAGTCGTGTTTTCAGGCTGGAGGATATTTGTCTGTGTGGTTAGAATGTGCACAGCATGGTTAACTGCGAGCATGCCTGTCTCCTTTGCCTTCCTTGACCTACGCGCCTGACGCTTCGCTGCCGAAAGCAAGGGGGTGACTGTAGACTTGACTGGAAGCCGATAAGTATAAATTCCAGTGACCCTGCATGTTGAACATAGTGCGCGAAGCCTGCACTTCACTAGCGTCGTCCCTTGCACCAAAACCTCAAAAGCGCTTCTTGAATGCGGCATCTGACTGAATTGCTTTGAATGTGTTTCAGCTGATTTCCTACGGCTGGATTGCTATCGCATGGGAAAACAGCTGAGAGAATAAAGCTAGGAGGTGATGGGGGCGGGGGCGATTGGTTTTATTTATTTTATTAAAGTTGGAGCAGTGGCTCTTACCTTTCCCTAGAAAGTGATTGTTTATTTTGCATCCCAAATCACTTCACTAACCGTAACTTTCACTCCGTTAACCACGACAGATAAATCATACAGTTATTTATTCACTCCTGGTCCGCATTAGGACACTGGGCCGGTATAATTACATTGCTCAAGGGTGTGACAAATCCACACCACAACCGACACCGCTAAACCCGCCGGTGCAGACAGCGCTAGGTCGATTGGGTAGAGCCCAAATTTATACCGCGAATAACCGAGGAGCTGCAGGGCTCTACGGGGAATGACCACCGCAAACGCGGCTGTACGTTAGGCTTCCACTCGCCGGAGCCAGCGCCCCGCATGGGCAGCACCTCCGACGTGGCTGTGCCGCCCCTCAGCCCTGCCCGCTGGGGTAGGCACCAGGCTCAGGGGCAGCTGTCCCCTGGTCGCGCTACTCCTGGGGCTGCGTGAAGGGGGCTGCGAGCAGGTTTCAGGGGGTCTGCCGAAATAAACCAGCAATCAGGGCTGGTGTTAGGCTCGCTGGGGCCCAGGACAACTTAGTTTCGCAGGGCCCCCTGTGGTGTGGGGCCCTGGGCAATTGCTCTACTTGCTACCCCCCCCTTAACACCAGCCCTGGCTTGTAATCTACTAGATAGGCAGAAGAACAGTGGTTGTGGGCCGTGGAACTCTTATAGGGGGCCTCAAAGGAAAAGGTTGAGAGCCCCTGTGGTAGACAACAGGAGATGCAGAGTAGCAGGCTCTTGTGCCAACCGGGTGTGAGTATATGGAGGGACAGAGAAGAGGTCCGTGCTGGGTGCATCCAGAGAATGAGGATGTGCATCAAGAAATTTACCATATGTTTGTACAGCAGTTGGCGCGGTGGGACCCTGAGCCTGCTGGCGGCTAGGTGCTGACTTGTAAACGTTTAAAAGAAAATGGCCTGTGGTAAGTCAAGAAGCAAGCCAGGCTCTGAGGACTTCAGCAGCAATGAGTCCAGGCCCTGGTGAATCTGCATAGGTGCCGTGTTCAGATACCGATGTGGTCGGCATCTTGAGCATTTAAAGAGGCGCCCATAAACAGACTTGCAGCTGAGGAAGGAAGCGGGTTCTGTCTCGAATGGCGGTTGAGGGAGTGATGGAACCAGTGGACAGTTTGACTGTTGTGGCAGAAGATTCCAGCCGTAGACATTCATGCTCGCGCACAGCAGTGGCTTTTTGGCAGGGGAGACATTTGCCCTGCGGTTTATTACATCATCCGGGAGACCTTAAAATCCCCGCGGTCAAGCTCCAATATACGCATGCAACTTACGGAGCTGTCTTGAGGCTAGCAGTTTCCCTCTGTCTGACAGGGTAAGAGCCTAATTAAGACCTGTGTTGCTAAGTGTGCCATCCTTTTGAAATGGGAAACAGTGTCAGATTCTAATCTCTCATGGGTGTAAGTTCATTGATTTCCATGGAGTTATTTGGATTTACACCACTGTAAGTGAGAGGCGAGTTCACTCCACAATGGTATAGAGGGGGCAATAGGAGGAGGGAACCACATTTCTGTATTTCTTCAGTAAAGGAGTAGGGTTGTTTTTAAAAGCACTAGCATTTAGAAGTCCGGTCTACTGACAGATTACATTAAAATCATCATTACAACATGTTCGCCTTTGAGGCTGCTGGGAGTGTAGGATTGATTATGCATGAATGAACGGGACTTAGACTTAATTGTGATTTCCTCCTCTTCCCCCCCCCCCCCCCTTTAGTTTCTGTTGCCAGTGGTAGTTTCCAGGCTGACATGACCTCTCTGGGTGGATGTGCATGCTTTTTTTTTTTCCTTGTTGGTGTCTCTTTAAATGGAACTTTTGCTACCAAAAGAAAGGAAAAGGTTGGCTCTAGAAATAATCAGCTACAATATATCCCTTCCTCCACAGCCATCTAGAAGGAATGAAACGCATAGCCATTTTGCACTGGGAAGACTTGGGTTATCATTTTTTTGGGGTGGGAGGGGCGGAGCTTTCTCCTGGCTCAGTTGATAGTAATGACCGTTTAAATGTATTCATCGCTACAAACCACAGACGGATGCTTCACGCCATAATCCTAAAACGGTCTCTACTCTGGGGAGTTTACAGTTCAAGAATGATCTTTTTTTTTAAGGCCTAGGTAGGGGACTGTTGGGATCATCTGATTTGACCTCCTGCACAGTACAAACCATAGAACTGCACAAAACCATTCCTGCCACAAGCCCTTGCCTTCTGATGGAGCTAGTGTGTGTCTTTTGGAAAGACATCCAGCCTTGAGTTAAAGACTCCAAGTGTTTGGGTTCTCCACCATATCCCTAGGCAAGTTGTTCCAATTGTTAATTACTCAGACTGTTAAACTGCATATTCCTTCTTAAAAAAAAGAAAAGAAAAGAAAAAAACTGTTTATTTAGGGAGTTTTAACAAGTTTACGAATCCTTGCCATGTAAATATCAGAAACAGAACCCTCGTTACAGCTGTTAGCTTTTGTTTTGAAGAGATATTCTACAGGAATGTAGTTATCAGGTTTTTCTGTTTATATGGGTGTTACTCATGCCATAAAATGGCATCCTTACAAACACCTGTCTTATTTCTAGTGATGTTTATTAAATTGAGTGAAATCTCAGTACACACATCTAACAGACCAGGCATGTCTATCAAATGTTAGTATTCAGTGAAGTTGGACAGATGCACTGTTTTTGGGGGTGTTTTTTGCAGGTGAATGTACTTTGAGTATTGAATTAAAGGGAATGAAATATCTGCCCTCTGTTTTGTTGATGCACTTTATTTCTAATCTGAGTTATCCAGCTTCAGCTTCCAACCTCTGCCCTTTTCTGCTAGATTAAAAGAGGTATCAGAAATCTCTTCCCTGATAGGTACATGTAGACCGTGATCAAGTCCCTTCTTAGTCTTCTCATGGATAAACTAACTAGATGGTTTTTCAGACCTTGATTTATTCTTGTCGCTCTCTTCTGAACCCGTTCTAGTTTTTGTCCTTGTGTGGTCAAGCTGTAAGTGACTTGCCAGGAAGTCTATGGCAGAGCAGAGATTTGAACCCAGGTCACGTCAGTCATATTTGTTGAGGTTCAGGGCTTATGGCAATCAAGCCACATACCGGAATGCACATTTAGGAACCTGACTGTAGGCACCTAAGTATGAAAACTTGGCCTCTTATAAATACAGGTCAGTTTCCAAACGTGCATAGTATCTTTGAACCTTTCCATTTTTGGGAGTCCCACTTGAAATGCCTAAAGGGTCTGGATTGTCAGAAAACTTTCTGCTCCAACCCTTTAAAACTCAGGCACCTTTCAAGTGTGTTCAGTTGAACATCCAGAAACTTGAAGCCTCTTTAAATCACTAGTTCCTTTTTGGAAAAATCGTGGCCAGTGTAGTAATTCTCCAGTTTGATTAGGTGAAATGCAGCAAGAAACCTCTGAAGCTTCCCAAAACTTGGAGCTAGTCAAACGCTTTGAACAGAGTTTACAACAGCAAGGCTGTTTTATTTGGTTTGCCGTCAGACTGCAGCTGGATATAAACAACCCAGTAATCCTTGAATTAAGCCTCTTTGAAATATTAAATAAACTTGTAAACTGTTTTTTAAACACAATTGAACGCATGTGTCCTCTTAAGCACTGGAAGAGACTTGGAAATATGCAGTGGAGGCTGCACTCGCTGAGTGTCTTTGGTTTCAGAGGCTTGTCTTGCCAGCTATGTGAATGTTATTAAGGTAGCCTGGGAAGAGCACATCACTCCACTGCAGCCTTCTAGGGTTTAAATCCGGGATCTCAAACTCCAATCACCACGAGGGCCATATAAGAACTAGTAAATTGGCCCGAGGGCCGCCTCACTGAAACCTTTTCATACAATGATACAAAAGTCTAGTCAAAAATGAAGAGTAATAGAGTATTCTATTAAAAGTCAATGTATTCACTTTTTAAAAACTGTAATGCAAAGAGGGGTTTTAATCAAATACAAACACTCAGTAATGTTTGGAGCTTGGCTGCCAGTGGAGTCGGCACCTATGGCGGGCCGCAGGAAATAACTCCGCCGGCCGCATATGGCCCGCGGGCCGCGTGTTTGAGACCCCTGGTTTAAATACATCAGCTTCATTTAGGCATGAGCATTGTGTAATAATAATTTTGACTGGATCCATGCTTCATGTTACTGCCGGAATTATTTTCTAGAGCCTTGAGGTGCAACCTGTCACCCTTCCCTCTCCCTGGTAGTTAGTCTGACGCTACAGTACTGGCTCCATGGTATTAGAAGGATTAGGAATTTTACATCAGCCAGTTGGGGGGTGAGGGGGAGACGTTGTTGAGGTATAATGGTGAGCGGGTCTGATGTTAAAAGGGGAAGAGATGGGCGTTCTCAATTAAGATATAGAGAAAATGGACTGTCTTTTTTTTAATGCTGTCCAATAATGAGAGAGGGTCATGTGACTGGAAATAACGGACAGAAAGCAATGAATAAATAAAAGGGGAAAATTCCTCTAGGCAGGGTGTAGCGAGCCTGTGGAATTCACTGCCAGAAGGGGGCAGTAATGCCCAGTGCATAGAAGCACTGGAATGGGAGTCAGAAATCCTGGGTTCTGTTCCCAGCTGTGTCATTGTGTGACCTTGGGCAAGTCACCTTACCTTCCTGTGCCTCCAGTCTTCTATCTTTGTACAATGAGGATAGCCATATTTACTTCTTTTAAGTGGCTGGCAATCTCTGGTTTATAAATTGGTGCAAAAGCATTAATGCCTCATCAATGTATATAAAAACACCTTGGAATGCAAAACGTGATAGTGTTAATACTGATCGTGTCCCTCTTGTACGTTATTTCAGCCTTGGAGAATTATCATGAAAACGTACACTGCGGGCGCAAAATCCAGTTGCCTGCTCTTGCAACAATGATGAAGAAACCCCCAAATATTACTCGCTTCAGTGGAGCGAGGGAATGCAATTTTGCAAGGTTGCTTTGTGTGTGTCTGGAAGGGGGGAAGCGAATACATTTTTAAAATATCCAGCTGCAGTGTTTATATTTATCTCTCTGGGAGCCAAGATAAGGGTAATTGGAGCTCCTGCTTCAGGGTATATATTTGAGTGTCTCCAGGGTATGGAAGGAATCTTCCCGCCTCTGTGCGGTAAGCAGTCTGGGTGAGTGTTGGAAAATCGAATGCAATCCTGACCCCCCCCCCCCCTTTTGATGACGACAAAGGAGGGGGGACCAAAGCCTAAGCCCATCTGAGCCCTATTGCCTTGGGCCGGGAGGGAGGGGGGGCAAAGTCCGAGCCCCGCTGCCCTGGGTGGGAGGGTGGTCAAAGCCAAAGCCCCAGGGCTTCAGCCCCGGGCAGGGGGAGGAAAGGAGGGCTGTAACCTGAGCCTCGCCACCCAGAGCTGATGCCATTGGGCTTTGGCCCTGGGGCTTGGGCTTCGGTCCCAGGCCCCTGCAAGTCTAACACCAGCCCTGGCGACCCCATTAAAACGGGGTGGCGACCCAACCTTTGAAACCCCCTGGTTTAGACGTTACTCAATAACTTCTGCTCTCTAAAGCTTGTGAATTGGTCAGGTGTGTGTTACCGCTTTTATTTTTTACCTTGAGGTGTTGGCCAGCAGCCTGGATCTGATGGCCTAATTGCAACACTTGTATTCTTTGCAAACTTTAAAAAAACAAAACCCCAAGGTCTTGCACACATGCGCAAACACTGTGATGGTCTGGCTGTTTCTCAGGAAACCACTGATTCTTCTGTGAAGGATGTCCCCAGGGGTGCTCCACTTCAGGTCTGTGTGCGCCTCTCAAGCTGAGTGGAGGTTTTTTTCCCCCCCCATTAGCATCGCCCATTCGGCCTGTGCACGCGCCCTGTGTCGGACGCTGAGGCCGTATAGGGACGTGCGGGCGAACTGCTCCGGTCCGTCTCTACTGCCTCGACTTGAGACGGAGCTTTAATGTGCCAGCCTGGGCTATTTTGTATTCCTCTTTACCTCTAGCTGTTTCTTAGGATTAATGAGTAGCTGTTATAGTTTGTTTTCCTCCTCCTTCCCCTTGGGGAGCCTTGTCTTTCTGGCAGGAGATGCCTGGCTCTCCAGGTTTCAAATGCTGCCTCTCCTATGCCTGTGAGCGGTGGCCATTGCCTGGAGGAGTCCCATGTCTCTCAGACGTGCAACTTCTGCCTGGCCCTCAAGTCTATGTCAAGGAAGGACAGGGAGATTAAACTCAAATGGTCAGCTGCTGAGTCAGTTCAGGAGACTGTCACCACAGCCGGACAGATCCAGGACCCTTCCACCTTGGTACAAGCTTCCCTTAAGAAAGGGAGGTTGTTGGAGGCTTCAGAGAAGACTTCCAAAAAGAGGAGCCACGGTCTCTTATCTCAGGGAGCCTGCTCTGAAAAAGCCCAGGTCCACTGCAAGATCTGTGGTCTCTGAAGCCTCAACATCTTGGCTCACTACTATTGAATCAAAGGGCTCCCCCTCAGATGCTGGCAGAGCCCGAAAGCCCTGAGCTCGAGGGGGAGACATGGCTCCAACAGGACTTCGGTGTTTAGGACAACAAGTATGAGTACTGAGTCTGGTACCAGATGGCTCAGTCCTGCCTTTGGCACCTACCCGCTCGGCCCTGAGCAAACAATGGTGCCAGACTCCACCAGCACCTAAATCAGTATGCCCGCCATCGATGGCACTGTCGGCTTCAGCTACTGTGTTCTCGACTACCCCGTTGGTACCGAGTTCCCTACTCAACACTGCAGGAGTTCAGATACACAAGGGCCAAGCCGGAATCTCTGCTCTTCATGGGTACTGAGCGTCTCTTGGTACCGCAACCTCAATCTCCAGATTACTACCGTATTATGGTATCCTTCAAGGATCAGGTCTCTTCATAGCCACACCCTAAATTCTTAACAAAGGTTGTTTCGGAGTTCTACCTTCACCAATCCGTTCATCTACCAGTGACCCCCCCCAAAGCTGCTTAGCTCTCTGCACGAGACCTGTTCTCCTACCCTGGATGGTAGAAGGGCGCTGGCCTTCTACTTAGGTCGGACCAAGCATTTTGAAAGTCATCCAGGCTGTTCGTCGCCCTTGTGGATAGGTCCAAGGTGTCCACAATCTCTGCTCAGAGTCTAGAGATGGAGATCTGGTGTATTGTCACTTGTTACAAGGCTGCAGCCATTCACACACACCCCCGCCTCCTCCCGAAGATAGCCGCACATTCTACTAGATCACCAGTGACCTCCACAGCATTGCTGAAGAACATCCCCGCGTCTGAGATGTAGGGCTGCTACCCAGGTTTCAGTACGAATGCTTTTTGGAACACTACACCTTGATCTAGGCTGTCCGATGCGATGCGGCGCTTGGTACCGCAGTTCTGTCTTCAGGGCTGGACTCCATTCCAAAGCTCCCTCTGGGGAAATGGCTTGGAAATCACCTCAAGTGGATTACCCATAGGGGTGCTACTCCCTTGAGCAGTAACTACAGTTCTTTGAGTTGTGTCGTCCTATGGGTGCTGTACTTACCTCCACTCCTCCCCCATCTGCTTTACATTGTTCTCTATGGGACGTTGTGGGGGAGAAGGAACTGAGGGCAGTTCGCCTGTACATCCCGATATATCCTTGGTGTCCAGCATGAGGAGGCATAGGGCACGGGCACAGTCCGCGTGAGCACTGATAATGGACAGATCTCCAATCAAGGGCTGTGCACACCCAAAGTGGAATACCCATAAAGATGTGCACAAAGGGAGTAACCTCTTCTTTTCGGGTTTGGCAGTCACTTCTCTGTGCGTGATCTCTCTCGAGTTAAAATATTACTCCTGATCCTAAAGTGCTGAAGGAAAGTTGCTTTTCTAATGCAGTAACCAGACATGAAGGTCTCTGATCCTTTCCCCCCACCCCCACAAATATCTCACACTTTTGGGTAGTGGATACTGACTGTTTCTAGCATGCTTATCAAAGGATCTCAACGTTTATTACAAATAGTAGCCCTTTGAGTTTGAGCCGTATTCATCCTGTTTCATACAACAGGAAACAAAAGCACAGAGGTCAGATGACTTGGCTGAGGTCACACAGTGAGTCAGTGCTAGAACCAGGAATTGGCAGTTGAAGTCCTTTGTCTCTACCAGCGCTGTTTAAACGTTGAGTGATCCTATGACAAACACAGCCAGAGTGTAGGTGTGTGGTTAGATGTAAATGAGGAAAGGTGAAGTCTAAGGCCAGGTCTCTGCTACCATGTACTTTGGTATGACTTGCATCACTCAGGAGTGTGAATAAGCCAGTCCCCTGAGCAACGTATGCTCCTGAGGGCATTCTGCGCCAAAAAATTAAAAATTCTGCACACAATATTTGTCAATAAATAAATGCAGAGGCTTCAGCATGGCAGTGGGGAGCACAGGCCACTGGCTGCACGAAGGTGGGAGATCACCCTGCAGCACCCCCACCCCCACCCCACGGAGTCAGCGATGGGGCTGCACCCAACCCTAACGTAGCACAAGGCCTGGGCCTTCCCCAGAAACACCCTGGGGCCATGCCCCTCTGCGCCAGGTGTGGGGAAGGTAGGCTCAACCAGGCAGGATCTAAGTGTGGAGGGGCTCTGGGGGTGGGGGGGATCCAGGTGTGGGGTGAGTCCCATACAGAATCCTCTCTCTGGGTGCAGGTACTTGGTGGGGGATCTAGGTGTGTGTGTGTGTGTGGGGGGGTGCGGATCTGGATGCACAGAGGCTCATTGGGGGGTTTCCAGGTGCAGGGGCAATGGGACTCTGCAGGGGCTTCCAAATGAAGGTTGTTGGGACTCAGAGGAGGGGTCTGGGTGTGGGGATCTCAGCGGGGGCTTGGTGGGGTGGGTGAAGTTAGTTGGCAGTCAGTGTCATGGGGGTCTGGATGTGGGGGCTCGGTGGTGCAGGGGTGGGAGTTTGAGCTTCCTGCAGCTGGGGGAGATTTCTGGGGGGGGTGTCTGACACAGCCCTAGCCACTCCTTGCAGGGGAAGAGGAAGTCTCATCCTTTCCTGTCTCCAGGCCAGCCGGGATTAGCAGCTGATCCTGGCTCAGGGTAGGAGTCACTGGCTGGGGTGTCCCCCGCAGTGATTTACCTCTCTGCCAGCTGCTCCGGGTGCCTGAAACGATGTACCTGTGCTGCTAGGGAGTGCTGCGTGACTGCTCCTGCAGCTTCCCTAGCAGAAAGTCACTTTTCTGCAGGGAAGCAAAGAAATCTGCGGGGGACATGAATTCTGCGCACGCGCAGTGGCGCAAAATTCCCCCCGGGAGTAAACGTAAGTTACACCAACCTAAGTGCCGGTGTGGCCAGCTGGAGAGCTTCTCCCGCCCACATAGCTACTGCCTCTCATGGAGGTGGATTTATTATGCGGACGGGAGAGCTCTCTCTCATCAGCATAGAGCGTCTTCACTAGACATGCTAGAGTGGAGCAGCTGGACTGGTGCTAGCTTCGAGTGTAGACTAGCCCTAAATCCAAAGGAAAGGCTTTCTCTAGCCCAACATGTCTGCTACACCCTCCAAAAGGCCCAGCTGATTTGCTTAGTCATTCTTCAGCCTTAATTGAGGGTGATAACTTAATGGCAGGTTTCTACTCCTGGGTGTCTCTGGTTTTGGTACCTCCCCCTTTTTGTTGAATGACTTGAAAAGAGGCAGGGCTATTAGAAGAACAGGTTTCCCACACAGAAGCAGTGTCCTTGATCTGCATGTGAGTCACTTGTGAAATCCTTTTACTCCCCACAGCTGTTTTATAGAGGCGGGAGCAGCATGCACTCCCTGGCTCCGGGAGTGTGAGAATCTGAGCTGTGCTGTGGAGTTGAGTGAGTTCTTCGCTGCCACTATTTTACTGGGGATTCACAACAAGAAATGTGACTTTCTCATTCTCTGGAAGCCTCTAGGTTCAGGACGATCCAACCGTTCCTGTCTGTGTACACAGTCCAACAATTCAGATGGCCGCAGGGATTGCATCAGAGCTGATCACTTGGTGGACCTCTAACTGTGTGTTCCTGCAAAGCACTCCAGGAAGGGGCTTGTCTGTTTTCTGAGCGAGTCAGCAAGAAGCGTAGTTATTTAGCAGAGCAGGAGGCTGTGTAGATGATCTTTGCCCCCAGGGAAAACTGTGCGAAGCAACAGGATAGTGAAATCCGTGCGCATTGCCAGGTGACCCCAAAACAAGCTCTCCATGAATAAGCCACAGTGCTAACTAACTGTTACAACTTCGCACAGCACAGCGTTGCTCTTTGCTGTCAGTTTGTGGCTTGTCAGAGGTAATGAGACTAACGAAGCGTAGCGTTTTATGTAGCTCTTTACAATATTTTTCCCTTTCAGCTGAGGATCTGCAAGTGCATGCAAATATCTATCCTGTCTCGCAATGCCCTTCTCGACACGAGGTATTCTTATACTGGCAAAATCCTCTAGTGTGTGAACGTGCCTATACAGCTTACGTTGGTTCGGGGAACTGGCATAAGCTGTATAAACACTTTGATGCTGAGGTAACTGTATCCACCCTAGGGCTTTTACCGGGATAGCTGTCAGTAAAATCACCCCTCTCTGACATAGCTATGCTGATGAAACGGGTCAGTATAGACCAGCGGTGTCCAATAGAAATTCGATGCTAGCCACACTTGTAGCTTTGAATTTTTCTTATTTGCCACATTATGAAAAAGGATTAAACCTACTACGAACGACATTTCAAATATCAAAAATAAGCAGATATTACAACAGAAAATATGAATCGGTACGAACACAAAATCACTGTATCCTAGCCACGTTAACAAGCTGTATATCCGCATGCAACCTGACTTCCAGTACTGCTGTCTTCAATACGCCAACGCATTGCTCCTGCATTAGCCACCATTCAGTAGCCTATTCGCCACATGTGGCTAGTGGCGAACGAATTGGACACCACTGGTATAGACCGTGCTTCAGTAGAACTAGGACTTGGAGTAGGTAAGGCAGTGCTACACGTTTCAGAGGGGGAAACAGGCACCGAGGCGATGTTGCAATGAGTCAGGAAGAGAGCCGAGATAGGAACCTGGAAAATCCTGGTGCCCTGCCCATTTGGCCATACGCCACATGACGTTCACTTCCTCCCCATATCAAAGGAGGCCAAGTACTGAGCCTAAATTAATTTATTGTCCTGTTTGGGTTTTTTTTAAACCCCGTAAGTCCTCCCAAAGTCATTTTCCCTTTAGGTTTGTCCGTGGCGGGTCCGATTGCTGTTTCTGGCGGCTGCTAAAGTAACTTTTTTTTTAAAAAAAATCCATCCCCAGGTCTGCATGCGGCTTTGGAGAGAGCTAGACGCGTACTTGCTACAGGCTCCAGCTTGTCGAAATCAGCAGGCTCTTGTGCAGAAAAGTTCTGTGCAAGCATATTCCCAGCGCTCTTGGGGCGTGTGCGATGGCACGAATGTCTCCTCGTGCGATACTGATGGCCTCTTCAGTCAGGGCTGTATCCTCATGTGGGACATCATGGCTGTATGGGGACCCAGCCTGCTCAACTTCCACTGGCAGCATGGGGAGCATCCATATGAGTGTTGTAGTGCGTGGCCTGTTGTAAGCTCGCACGGACGGATCTGAATGCTGCCGGCTCGGCGCTGAGCTGAGCACGTGCCGGTCCCTGCTGGCAAGTGCGGAATGTGGAGGCAGGATGGGGTCAGGCAGTGTATGCTGCAGTGAGAGGATTAAAATGATTCCCGAACGCTGGTCTGGCATTGCCACGACTGGAGAACTTCTGGGTCAGTCAAACACACAAGCCCTCATTGGCCGCTTGATGACAGAGCCGAAAATGAAGTGAATCTGGTTAGCATTTGACTTCTGCCCCCGCTTCAGTCATGCCCTCGTGCATAGGTAGCACCGTTCCATCAAAGGATCTCAAAGCACTTCACAAACGTGAAACCTCACTAGCCCCCGTGAAGTATTATCGTCATCCCAATTGCAGTGTTTGGTTGCTACCCTAATAGAAATATTT
Organism: Chelydra serpentina; assembly: GCA_037349315.1. Lineage (NCBI taxonomy): Eukaryota > Metazoa > Chordata > Testudines > Chelydridae > Chelydra > Chelydra serpentina. The sequence continues at coordinate 1,104,689 of JBAIAC010000203.1, forward strand.
ACCAGAAGCAATTTTACAGCAGGGAAATTGAAGGCAAAGAGGTGAAGTGACTTGCCAATGGCAGTATTGCCGCAGTGTTGTGTAGCTCTGCTTTGAGCAGCATGGTGGTAAAAATGCTTGTGACTACCTGTGCCCCCATCTCTCCCTTCCTGCCTGGGAATATTGGGTTGTAAAATGATCTGGGAGGATCATTTAAACGGTAACCCTTTTGACATTAGGATGCATCATTTCGGTCTCCACTGGGCACCCTTTGGGACAATTGCCAATTCCTTGCTTTAGCCACTAGCCCCCACTCATGAACGCCTGCGAAATCTGAATGCCTTGTCCTCACAGAAACTTCTGTGGGGGTGGGTCTCCTTGGTGCATCATGGCACAAGAGGTACGCAGGCTCTTGAGTGGATTGGGGCTTTGACTACAATGAGGGCATCCGGTGTTGGTTTAAACACCAATTTTCAGAAACCAGCTCAATTTAAGGCTAGAGTTTACCAGCCGATACGCAGACTAGTCCGTTATCAATCCCTGCAATTGAAAAGCAAACATACCACTCGGTAGAAAAGCCTTTAGCAAAGGGTCATAGTCATAAAAAATCAAGACCGCGAAGCTTTGTATGTGAGGAGCAGAGTCTGCGATAACGAGCCTTATTAGCAACCCCAGGCTGAGGCCAAACGATATTTCGATCGTTAGAGAGCCTTAGTCTTGGGACCACAATTTACGTCTACACTAGAGACCATACAGCGGCACAGCCGTACTGCTGCATCTGCACCACTGTAAGGTCTCCCGTGTAGCCGCTCTGTGCCGACGGGAGAGCTCTCCCGTGGCCCAATGAAACCACCCCCAACGAGTGACGTCAGCGACGACAGCGGGAGAGCGTCTCATGCCAATGTAGCGCTGTCCACTGGTGCGTCTGTCGGGCAGGGGTGTGGGAAAAAGTTTTACCGAGAAAAGTGTTAGGGTAGACACCTGCTATGTTGCAGCACAGAAAGAAGGGAATCTTTAGAATATCTGCATTCTCTTTGGGCTGACCTATATCGTTCTGATTTGCAAAATGCATCATTAGGGGGTGAGAGTAAAGTGGGGCAGGGCAGGGCTTAGTTGGTAGGACACTGGACTAGGTCAATTCTCTCCCTGGCTCTGCGGCTTACCTGCTGTCTGACCATGGACAAGGCACTTTCCCTCTGTTTCCTAATAATAATAATATATGGAGATAGGCCTATCTCATAGAGCTGGAAGGACCTTGAAAGGTCATTGAATCCAGTCCCCTGCCTTCACTAGCAGGACCAAGTACTGTCCCCTGACAGATTTTTTTTTTTTTACCCCAGATCCCTAAATGGCCCCCTCAAGGATTGAACTCACAACCCTGGGTTTAGCAGGCCAACGCTCAAACCACTGAGCTACCCCTCCTCTCCCACCGCTTGTTAAGACGGTAAGTTCTTCGGGAACTCTCTCAGGGTGTGTCTACACTGCTGTTAGGGGGTGTGATTGCCGCTCCTGTAGACGTACTGAGCTACCTTCAATCTAGCTCGCTCGGGGTACCGCGGCGACAGCATGGGCTGGCCTCCGGAGTAATTACCCGGCGTTCTGGGCGGATTTGCACAGCCTTCACTGCGCCGGCGCTCAAGCGAACTAAATGAAAGTGAGCTCGGGTATGTGTACAGAGCTGCCGTCACGCCCTGTGGTTGCAGCGGAGACTCGGCCTCACTCTGTCCGGGCAGCATCTAGCCCAGCGGAGCCCTGATCGCAGGGTAAGTCTTCTGGGCCCTTTACTCCAGTAAAAGCAGCTGCACTCTGTTGTAGTCCTGACGGATGCCGCACTCACCTGTGCATGGCATTAAGACTCCTGGGGACACATCCCATGGTTCTTTGCATTGCGGTTAGCAGAGACGCTCCGTTTCGTTCCCGTTGAAAGGGAACTTGTCTGTCTTGTCTGGGCTCACGGGGGAATTGTGAGAAGGCATTGGAGGGTTAGCAGCACTTGAGCAGAGCTAGCCTGCATCCACCCTGCAGAGTGATTGTCGTTTTAGCCTATGTCTCCCGAGGGGCCGGCCAACTGGAATTAAAAACACTGTGTTCGGCTAAAGGGCGTGTGTGTGGAGGGCGTTGAGTTAGGGGCAACACTAGTTATAACCCAAGTTGTCTTCACAGCAGAGTTAAGCCCTCAGTTGGGGCTTCTAGGTGCTACCATGACACCTAATAATAAATGGTAAGGGTCCATCTAATGAGGTGATGAAGAGCAGAAATATTGTATCCTGTCCCTGGGACTGTCTTCAGAACACTGTAGGATCACTGGCAAATCTAGGACTCTGCAGTTGGTTGGGTTTTTTTTACTAAAAGTTCATCAATCTTTAAGATCTTTGGGATGCGAGTAGTTCTCTTGATGTGCTTTTATCTTTCTGTGAATTAATTAGTGGGTTTTTACTAGACTTCACTATGGATGCTGGATGGGTTGTGGTTTTTTGGGGTTTTTTTTGCTATTGTCAACCAGAAAGAGCAGCTGTAGTGAATTTTTGTATTTATAGCCGCTTTTGAAGCCTTGTGAACTGGAGATTGTGAATTGTTGTACTGACATAAAAGAGAAATAACTTTCCAGAAGGGCAAAGGAGTGATGTGCCTTGTACCTCACTAAACCCATCACAAGCTGAGATACGTTGCAAGCCTGCATTCTTGTCATCTTGTATTTCTTTTAGTGGGAGCTTGAGAGAGAGAGATAAAAATGCATATAAATATAAAAACTTATTTTTTTGTAAGGGGAGAAGACGAATGATGTGATGTATTCTCAAACCCACCTGATTCATGGGGTCTTGGGTACCTCTGTCCTGGTATGGTGCATTTCGGTGAAAATCTACTGTGTTCTGATGGATGTACTGTCAGGCTCTTAAAGTTAACAGCATGTTTAGCTGAAGGCAATGGCTTTGAATAATTGCCTTGTAAAAAGTGGTCAGCTTTATCCACAGTGCAGTCTACTGACGCACTCTCCCTCTGTCCTTTCTGTTCCTTTTGGGGGTATTACTCAGTATTGAAAAGAAGAAATCCTACTCCTACAGGACAGTTCTGCCGCTTGTGTGTCTGTCTGTAGTCTGAGACTGTTCAACAAACACCTCAGAGGGTCGTGAAGAATGAATTTTGTTGTACTTAAAGTACTGCACAGAATCTTTTCAGGGGGAATAAGGCAAAACGCCACATTTATTAGTAATACATGTATCCAATCAACACTATCATATGCATATAATATATATTACACTCATGCACGCACTCACTCTCACTCACGCACACGCACACTCCGTCTTGTTGTTACCAACTAGTTACTCCCCTGAACTGCACTGGCCAGGTGAGTTAGATGGAGGAGGGGTGGAGCCGGGCTTCTGCCGATCGGGATCGATGCTCCGATGTTGACAAGACCCGGGGTCCTCTGCAAGACACCTCACATTTATAGCAGCTTCCCTCTCATGCAAATCTATCCCAGGTTCAAAATCTGGGTCTGTGTCCATTGGTCCTTTGTGCTGCTTCCCTCTGGGTATTGTCCGAATGCTGCAAAGAGGGTGTTTCCAAAAAAAGGTGCTGGCTTCTAATCCCCAAGGCCGTCAATATGTCTGCTCTTCTTTAGTGAGCCCGCTTGACAAGTTTTATTGTTCTTGGGTCTGGCTTCCATCCCCTCCCTAACTGTTGCAGCTGTCTGGAGGTGCCTGTCTTCCACACCTTCCTCATTCACACCTCATTCATTCAACAGGGCAATTGATTAAAAGAGTGGGGGGAGATCTTATTCTACTCCTAGCAAAAAAGACAATTTTCTTCTACTTTAACTATCCTAGGGGCTATAACATTATACCAAGGCTCAATTCAAAGTTATACGAAGAGGCATAATACAAAGTCATACGAGAATTATGTGATGATGCTTAATGCAGAGATTTATCTACTGTTTGACACTGTACAGCGCTATATTTTACAACGATGTAGTGACAGCGCTGCAGATTGCAGTCCTCGGTTCCTTAACACAGCTTTGAGGCACAACAGGGGCAGTGGTCAAGCAAGTGTTCCTCCCATACACACACCAGCATACTTAAGTGCTGAACGCAGGTTGTCCCCCTCCCTGTGCCTTTCAGCTTGGGTCTCTTTCTCCTGAGTGCCAGCAGAGGCGTCATTTCTAATGGTGGCTTTGGGCTAGCCGCCCAGGTATGTACGTTGGATCTCGGAAGAGGTTGTACTTGGATGGCTAACCCGTGCTGCTGTGGCCATCCTGTTACTTTTAGTGCTTCTCTTGAGGTGTGTGTACATCTACCGGAGCTGGGAATGACCGCTCCCAGCTGCAGTGTAGACGTACCCTTGTGGACATGGACACCTGTCGTCTAAGAAATAGGCCCAAACCCATCTGTTTCCTTCATGTCCGCCTATGAACAGCCATTAGATTTCAACAACTTCCAATCCCTGCTGATCCTTGCTGCATTTGATTTTGTGACCTAGATATGAAGGGATCGATGTCCCCTTGCTTGCCTGACACGTCTAGATCCCTGCTTGTACAGTGCCAGCATCCTTCCCGAAATACACATTCGTTCTTGGAGTATTCGGAGACTGCAAGAGCATAAGCACAGCTTCCTTGCACCTCATCCTGCCGGGAGACGCGCGCTCAAAAATAACCTGTTCAAATGTCCCTGGCATTTAAGTCTCTCAAGCTCAACAAGTAGTGCCAGACTAGATTGGCTCATAGTGGGTTGTTCTCCTCCCCCCCCCCCCCTCCCAAAGTGTGGGAGGTTTGGTTTTCATTTGAAACTGATTTTTCTTTGAATCTCCCTGCCATCTTTCCAGTGTGATTCTGGGAATGCTTCCAAGCAACAGTTAAACGGTCCAATGGTGGTGTGACTATTGATGGATCAAAATATATTACAAGAGACAATAAATAAAAGGAAAATTAGCACAAAAATGGGAAGGGAACCGTCCACATGCAAATCGTGACGGACGATTAATGTGCCCAAATAAGAGTTCCTCATTTTAAAAAACAAACAAACAAAAAACAGCTTTTTGTAAGCATAAAAAGGCAGCCTACAAGGCCTGGACAAGTTTTGGATGTTGTCTAGTATTCAAAGTATGCTTTATTTTCAGTTGATCAAATGCAGTTGTCTGATTTAAGCTGCCTTAAAAATGTGGCATTTTTGTTGTTGAGATGGGACTGGAGTGCTACTGAATAAGACTTCTTTTCACATTTGTCTTGAGACAGTCCTGCTGTGTTCGCCGTTCAGGATTTCCTTGAGTTCATTTTGTGCTGATGAGACCTGAGTGCTGCCGTTTCCCGCCCCCCCCCTCTGGACTTTCTAATGCATTTGAGGGCGGGTGGGGAATTGAAAGCTTAAACTCCTGCATATTGCAGTAATTCTCTCCGATGCGTTTAGCTATGTGGCTGGCTTGCACAGATGGACACAATGAATTTGCGGGGCTAAAGAAATGTCCAGGTTTTGTTTACAGGATACACCAGCTAATTGGGCCGATCCAGGGGCATTTCCTGTTAGCCCAAACATTTAATCAATGAAATAAAAACAAACCTGAATATGGACACAGACCTCATAACAGTGAAACATTTTAACACTGGAAGCCTTGCATACAGGCTTAGAACCAGACCTGGTAAGGACTCAAGCAGTTTCAGCCTCCTTATCCCCCCCTAAGTCAATGGAAACCGGATACTCACCACATAGAATCATAGAATCTCAGGGTTGGAAGGGACCTCAGGAGGCATCTAGTCCAACCCCCTGCTCAAAGCAGGACCAACCCCAACTAGATCATCCCAGCCAGGGCTTTGTCAAGCCTGACCTTAAAAACCTCTAAGGAAGGAGATCCCACCACCTCCCTAGGGAACCCATTCCTGTGCTTCACCACCCTCCTAGTGAAAAAGTTTTTCCTAATATCCAACCACCTCATAGGATTGGCCAATTAGACTGGCAGACAGTGCCATTCTTGGTTTACTTCCTGTGTGCCAAGGGCAGAACCATGAGATCTAAGGCCAAGTGTCAGGCAAGTTTATTAAATATCAACTCTAAATTTCCTGGTTTTGGAGGCAGTTTAAATCACCTCGCTAAAACCTAGGCCACGTTATCATCATTTCAGCATCTTAATCTTTGGGTTCCGTCTGGCAAGAAGGCTTTTATGCCGGTGTAACTGTCTACATGAAGGCAGTTGCCTGCATGACATTATCCGCAAAGGATAGCACACCTCACCAACAGCTAGGCCAGCAACACTTGTAAGTGTAGAGATCTAAAACTTGAACCCACCGAGGAAAGAAAGGAGTGTGCTGCAATGCAGAGGTTTCCAAACCAGGCTCCCGGGCGAAACTGGCCGGTTGTGGGGTCCCCAGGGGTAGTGTTGCCTACTGGATCGAGCATTGGACTGGGACCCAGGAGACATGGGTTCTGTTTGTGGCTGTGCCACTGGTCTGCTGAGTGACCTTGGGCAAGTCACTTCCCCCCCTTTCTGTGCCTCAGTTTCCCCATCTGTAAAATGAGGATGATGGTACCTCACTCCCTTGAAAAACACCCTGAGATCGATGGATTACAAGTGCTATAAAAAGAGCAAGGTGGCAGCGGTCTCTTTTTACAGCTGCTCAAGTTCAAAGAAACAAAACAAACCTCAAAATACAATAAACATCCTTCCATGGAAGCAAGTGCAGCCATTGCAACAGGGATTTTATGCTCCCGAGTAGAGGCGCAGGGGGCCTGCTATCCTAAACAGGAAAGGGGTTGGCCATGGAATAATCTCGTACTAATGTGTGGTGGTCCAGGCTGCTGTCGCGGTACTGCCAATCCCCCATGCGTTCCAATATCATGCGTCTGACTTAATTTACTTGGCTTGATTTTTTTTTTCTTCTTCTTTGCTTTCTGGTGTTGAGATCTCTAGGGGTCAAGTTTTTCAAGCTTTTCTCCTTAACCATGAGGGTTGCTTGCTTGTTCTCTTCCCTCCCACCCCTGTGATTCTTAGGCACTCACAACTCCAGGAGCTGGGGCATTGAAGGAAAAATGCATAAAATCGCCAGAGTTTTGAACACTGCTCCGTAGACAATTTGGGAACCCTTTGCTCTGATTCAAACTGGGGTTTCTGGGCTCTGTTCCCAGACCATCCTCTGATTCCTTAGGGCACCAAATAAGCGAGGTAGTCATAGATACCAGTATAGAGGGGACAAACCACTTCACGGTTGTGTGCCTCAGTTTCCCTTTCTCTCAAATCTCTCAAATCCCGCTCTGTAGGTGTTGCAAGGTTTTAATGATTGCTGCTGCTAGTCTTTTGAGATCAGGTGAAAAGAAGTGCCGTCGTGTTGGTTTTTTCCAAAGTGTCAAGGATTGACCTGTGTGGCTGCTGAATGTATTATTTTTGGGGGAGGGGGGGGGTCCTTTAGAATTGCTGTGTTTGTAAACCAGTTGTTACGGGGGTCCATTTACTGAGTAGGGAAATACCCCGCTAGTGACAGCCGGTGGGCGAGCAGCTGCTTGTGGTGCTGGTGGAGGGGAACCTGCCGGCGTTTCCTGGAAGAATTTTCCCCTTCAGTGTTTTCAAGCTGGCCCTACACTGGGTTTCCCTTCTCCTCTCCCTTCCTCCTCTGATCCACCCGCTGGAGCACTTGACTGGCTGCTTTGTTTCAAACGTTGCTGTTTCATTGGCTGCAGGCTCAAATCTTCTTGTGTTCCTGCTCCAGTTCTTGCTGGCTTTGCTTTTTTAACCCTTGCCCTTCCAAATCCAGCGGGCAGGGGGTTGTGGGAGTCCAGCTGACCTGTTTATTTGTATTTGTAGGCTGTCGCTTTTCCCAGTTTCTCCCAGATCTGGATGTGCTTTCAGCCCCAGATAGGTGTTAAAAAAAATTATTAAATTGCTACCTGTCAGGTTACTGCATAGTAAAATGACTGTAATGAATGCCTGGAACATGTGGGAAGATTGTCAAGGACTGAGAGAAAATGTGACTTGTTTTTTCTGTTCGGGAGAACTGAAGGGAGAGTTTCCAATCTGGAGAAGTGGCTGGCGACTTGGCGTTCAGTTAAGCGGGTCGCCGTTGGTATTGGAAGCCGTTCCCCTCTGGTTCCTTGTGCTAAGGAGTTAATGCTACTGTAGCGCTCCGATTTTTTTTGCCTTGGGTTCAGTTTCTGTTGCTGGCAGCCTAGTGAAGTGTAACTGCAAGATGATGAAGGGAAGGAAAGTCCGGTTTCATTGTGTCGATTGCAGGGAACAGGCTCCCTGGGCTGAGAAATAGGCACTTTTATTTGTGTTGCTACGGGGAGCTGCCCATTCCTCTCATCTGATAAGAGTGGAAAGTGAGACCACAGTGTGGGGTGAAGGACTGGAGGAAATACCCTGTTAATAAAACCCCATTCCACACACTCTGTGTGCAGTGTATGGGCAGATCATATCCTGTAACTGTGTGACTGGCCGAAGAGGTGAGGTGGGTTAAATAGAACAATTGTGGCTTGTTTGAATAAAACCTTGGTAGGTAGGAAAGCTAGAGGTAACTGGGGAGCTCTACCATTAGAGGGATTTGGGGTGGGGGTGAGGTGGAGGATCAGGTCACATCTAACTCTTCCCACTTTTTGTTTTGTGCCTGATTGCCCCTACAGCCGTGGTTCTCAATCTGTGGTCCGTGGACGCTGTCGAAGGGGTCCGCTGAAGACTTAGACTAGAAACTGACTGAACAGAATTCAACTATATATACAGACAATAGATTTCCAAAGGGGTCCGCACCTCCCTTTGCAATTTTTTTTTAGGGGTTTGCAAATGAAAATAGGCTGGGCACCGCCGCCCTACAGGCTTTGTCCAGCACTTGAGTTCGATCTGAATATTGCTTCTCTGTTAGCAGCAGGCAGGGCTGCCACTGGGGGGGCGGGGACATCTTCGGGTTGAATCATAGAATATCAGGGTTGGAAGGGACCTTAGGAGGTCATCTAGTCCAACCCCCTGCTCAAAGCAGGACCAATCCCCAATTTTTGCCCCAGATCCCTAAATGGCCCCCTCAAGGATTGAACTCACAACCCTGGGTTTAGCAGGCCAATGCTCAAACCACTGAGCCATCCCTCCCCCCTGGTAAAGGTGGCTTGAGGAGCTGGTCTTGACTGACTTATTACGCCAGCTACTGTGGTAATGGGTGCGCTATTAAATCCCGAAAGTGGGTCTAATAAAGGAGATTACCTCATCCACCTCCTCTCTCATAAATCGGAACACACACAACCCCTGAGGTCGATCAGAGAAACACAATCCCAGCTGCTCCTTCCCCGTCCTCTTACTCCCAATGCAGCAGCTCCCTTGCCAAGAAGTGGGTGGTGCTGGGCCATTCCCCCCCCCCCCCCCCCCACACACACACACTCCCTTATCCCCAGTGCAGACCAATTGCCATTGATGTGGGGGGAGGCGCCTCCCAGTTAGCAACGTCAGAAATCTGAGTCTTGCTGAAACTGACGGCATGCCTGCAAGCAGCTGAGTTAGCGACCAAACCACCAGCCTCCTTCTCTACCAAGGAACAGAGCAAAGAAGGAAATCTAATCTCTTCTGAAGGGGGAGGAGGAATTGTTTATTTTTATCAACCCTTTCCCCCCCCCGGCATTATTTTTTCCTGTGCTCTTCCTGCCCACCCACCCCCCCGCGCTTGTTGGCAGAAGGATGGTGAAGGTGAGTGGTTTGCTGCCTGGTTGCTTTATGCTGAGTCCAACACAGGGCGTTTTTCAGAAGGGAGAGTTGACTCTGAACTGTCTCCTGCCTGCTTGGAGCTGGGGGTGGCCCTGTTTCAAAAGCTTGGAAGAACAAGGAGAGTCTCCCCGGCTTGAAGGCAGGAGAAATGGACACCTGTTAGCAAGCTGGCTTTTGGGAGGTGGAGGGGAGGGGACTTTCCAAAGGCACTATGGCACTTGTATCTGTCCCTTTTTTTTTCTGGAGAATATATTTCCTGTTTGTGGGGTGACCAACAGCAAGTGCGAAAAATCGGGATGGGGGTGGGGGGTAATAGGAGCCTATATAAGAAAAGGACGCAAAAATCGAGACTGTCCCTATAAAATCGGGACATCTGGTCACCCTACCTGTTTGGGATGTCAGTGGGAGTTCCATTTTGTTCCATGCTAAAGTTAAAAAAAACCCCACCTCTGTCGCAAAAGTAAGGTGATCTAATCTGCCCAGGTGTGTGTGGGGTTTTTTTTGTTTGTTTGTTTTAAATCCCTGATAAAATTGCGGATGGGGAAAGTTTTTCCCTTTCCATGTCTCTCCTCTCCCCCCCCTCCCCCCCTTCCAACAGCAGAGGTAGTAAAACAAGAGCTGACTGCCTGATACAGGGCAAGGGTTTGAACTTTAAAAATTAAACCCTCAGTACCCTCACTAGATTCAGTTTCAGCTCCAATCTGGTTTTAGGTTGATTGTACAGGAAGGCTTGTTAATGTGTCTGAGTCAATTTAGTGACTGTTCTTGGGATCAGATTTTTTTTCCGGGGATGTCCCAAAACATCAGCCTATAGAACAGGGGTCTCAAACCTGCGGCCCGCGGAGTTATTTCCTGTGACTCCAGCCAAGCTCCAAACATTACTGAGTGTTTATATTTTATTAAAACCCCTCTTTGAATTAGTTTTTTAAAAGTTAATACATTGACTTTTAATAGAATACTCTATTACTCTTCATTTTTTGACTATACTTTTGTATCATTGTATGAAAAGGTTTCAGTGATGCGGCCCTCGGGCCAATTTACTAGTTCTCATGTGGCCCTCGTGGTGATTTGAGTTTGAGATCCCTGCTATAGAACCTAGTTGACGGTGATCATTGGGATCAACCAAGGAGAGGAGATTGGGGAGTGATCTGTTTTGGGAGCATTGGGTGAAATGTGTGAAAAGTGGGGCCTTGAGATCCTTGGATGAAAGATTATAGATGCCCAAAGTGTGGTTACCTTTGTTTTGAGACCCTTCATTTTTCTGGAGAGTAATGACAAAAATGAAATCTTCCATATTTTTTTTGCCTGCAGCATAACAGAGTTTAAATGCCATTGAACTTAAGTAGATTGATATTTGGAGCGACAATTCCAGGAGCAAACTCAAGACAACTGGGTAGATCTTTTTCATGCCAAACTCCTTGTGTGGTTATTAACTGTATGAAGAGGCTGCATAAGAATAAGGTTGAAATGTTGTGGTTTGCCCTGTATTACCTCGCCGTTCTGTGATGAAATAACTTTCCCTTCTGAACACGATTTTAAAATGAAATGTTGCTGACACAGATCAGGGAAAGGGGGGGTGGCCTGTTTGAAGTGTCCTCCCGGTTTTACTCTGCAGACAGCTGGTTTACGGAGCCATGTCTCAGAAGGGCCATGCTTGAGGGCAGTAGAATGGATCCTGAATCTTCAAAGTAACCCTCCATGTAGTGACCGCCTTGCAAGGACTTGAGCGCCAGGGCTTTTGGACAGCAGGGCTGATGGGTGTTTAAGGGTTAGTTAAATTTTTGATAACAGAGCTCTTATGGCACCTTTCATCAGCAGATTTCAAAGTGCTTTGCAAAGGAGGTCAGTATTATACAAATGGGGAAACTGAGGCACTGAGGGTGAAGTGACTTGCCCAACATCACCCAGCAGGCCAGTGGAAGTACTGGGAACAGAACTCAGGTCCCCGGAGTGACAGGCAAATGCTGTAGCCGCTAGGGAACACTAACAAGGCAGCATCTTGTATGTTTTCCTTTTCAGCTTTCGGTAGAAGGGGTGTGTGGTGGGGGGTGGGGAGGTGGTGTGTGCCTCTGATGTAACTTCTTTTTTTTTTATTTTGACATGATTTCAGTGAACCTTCTTTGTCCTTGCTATTCTGTCTTATCACTGCAAGTGTAACACACTTTGACTTTGTGTACGCTAGAGAAACTTACAAAGGGTTTCCTATCGGTTTAGCTGAGCTAGTGGAGAGCCATAGAGTGGACAGGGTTCTGGAGGTCAGATCTGGTTTTTTGAATAATATTTAATTAGACTTCTCTGCAGGCTTAACTAAAACTGGCTCCGGCCGCTAGAGCGTTGTCTTCTCTGCCGCACCTTCTGTCTATCGCTGGTTCAGCTGACCTGATATTATGCCTGGTAGGATTTCTTGGTAAGCTCAATGGGGCAGAGATTGTCGGTCTTTTTTGTTTTGTGTGTGTGTGTGTGTGTGTGTGTGTATGGTGCCTACCGCAATGGGGCTCTGGTCTATGATTATCTCCTAGATGTTACCACAATACAAATAACTCCTTTCCACAGCCATGCGAAGCAGCAGTAGTTTAGTCAGGGGGAAACTGAGTTTACCTACTTCTCATTTGAGGAACACGAGGTTAGTTTAGTTAGTTTACCCACTTTATTTTTTTTTTAACGACTACACCATTGAGCTCCAATGTTCTTTTCAGAAAACAGAATGTGTTTAAAAACAAAGGTAAGTGTGCAAATTGCATAAAGCTGTTTTTGTTTTGTTTTGTTTTTTAAAGGGTCAGGGGGAGCAAGAACTTACTCTGACCAGTGTGCCGAAATCAGGATAATGCAGATCTGGTTTTGGAGTCGTTTTTTGAGCTTCATGTTAATCTGCTTGTCCATACTTACAGCAGAAAACTTACCTACCAGTGTATAAAACCCCAAAGCCTCCTGTTTCCAGGTTATATCTGATCCGGAAGAACCAAGTTTTTTGTCAGCCCACTGTTTTTCTTGCAATCAAACTCTCTCCCTCTTGATTTTATTATTTTTTAGGTGAAAGTGGTGGTAAACTCTTAGCCAGGGGCCAAACTCTTAACTCTCGGGTGTATGCTGGCAGGAAGGAGTGCTCTGGTTGGTGTGTTGTTTATCCACAGCTGCTAAAAGTGTTGGTTAATGGCTGACTAATTAAGCAAGGCAGAGAGATAAAGGGAATGTGACCTGGGTTAGAATAGTGGGCTGAGGAATGTAGCTCTAACTGGAGCACAATTGGGTATCTAGCAGTGAGCGGGGAACAGCAAGGGAAAAGCTGGCTTCTTGGCAGGGGAGGGGAAGGTTTAGACCAGTTGGGCAAAATGATCATGAAAATTCAGCCGCTGAGGTACAAAAGCTTCTTACTGAACTTGATGGAAAAGCTAACCTTTCCCTTGCCTCTTCCAAAAATAAAAACAAAATTCACCCTGGAGTCAGAGATTCCAAGGCCAGAAGGACCATTGTGGCTATTGAATTTGTCTCAAATAATTCCTAAAACATCTTTTAGAAAAAACATGGTTACTTTATATTCCAAGGTTGAATAATTGGATGGCAGGACCTTATCTTAGCTCTTAAGAGAGATGCCGATGAAATGCCTTGTATAAGAGCATGCTGTTAATATACTAATATCTCGTGTATATATGTAAAAATACATCTCTGGTAAACTCCCATTTACATCATTGGAAGCAGGCTTTTAAGCCAAACACCAGCGATTTTTAAAATGCTACCCCAAAAAGAGAGTGAATTCCTGCTTTTTCCTCACTATGGCTCAGATCCTGCTTGTGCTGAGTCTCTTGGTCTCCTGTAGAAATCCGTCAGACCCAAGTATCAGAGGGGTAGCTGTTAGTCTGGATCTGTAGATGCGACAAGGAGTCCTGTGGCACCTTATAGACCAAGTTTTCAGTCTGGGTAACTGTGCCCCTTGTCTAGGAAGGTTTCTGCTTGTAAGGAGAAACTTGACCAGAGATAATAGCAAGAAACTCTCTTGGGGAAGTGAAAGGAGGGAGTGAGGTGATTACACTTCATTCAGTGCCGAGTTAGCATCTGAAACTTGTGATACTGAGTCATGATGTGGAAGTGGAGTGAAACTGTGAATGCCCTGCAAAGGGAAGGCAGTTTTCCTGGATGTTACAAAAGCTGGCCACATAAAACCAGCGTGACTAATAGGGAGGCATGGTTGTGGGTATTGATGCTTTTACGAGTCATGTGCACAGGTGGTGATAGTCAGCAGCCAGGCCGTTAGCCCAGGTTTCGCTGAGCCAATAAACCAGGTAGGTTTCAGAGTAGCAGCCGTGTGGCACCTTGGAGACTAACAAATTTATTTCAGCATAAGCTTTCGTGGACTACAGTCCACTTCATCGGATGCATAGAATGGAACAATACAAGTTCCATTCTATGCATCCAATAAAGTGGACTGTAGTCCCCAAAAGCTTATGCTGAAATACATTTGTTAGTCTCCAAGGTGCCACAAGTACTCCTGTTCTTTAAACCAGGTAGGTGACAGTAGTAGGTGGCTAGTATCTGTAGATGCCGAGTCTTGGTAAAGAGAATGACTTGAGCAGGAGGGCTGGGAGCGCCGTTCAATTTGGGGCTCTTTAATAGGACAAAAGGACATCATGAAAATCAAGGATTGGATACACAGAGGTTGTCTCCAATTGCTGTTTTTATTAATCCTTATGTCTGTTATGGTAGAGCCCAAGGGCGAGCCGAGATTGGGGCCCTCTAGTGCTTGGTGCTGTACAAACCGAGTAATAAATGGTCCCTGCCCCAAAGAACTTACAATCAATGAAGGGGCCATATATGCTACTCCCTGCGAAGAAACTGGATGGAGGTAGAGGCGTCCGTATGGGGAAAGATGTTCCCGGTACTCCACAAATCCCAGCTCGGCTTGCCCTGTGCTCCATGAATACCGTGTTGGCTTTGAGATCCATTAAAGGATGTGGTGGGTGGGAAGGGAAATCTCCAAGATTATGAAAGTTCTTGCAGGGTAGGAAGGAGGATCTGTCCAGGGGCCTGAAATTCACAAGCAGCCACTGTTGCCTTCCCACGTCAAGGGAGGGATCGGGTGGGGGACTGCTGCATGGTTGGGTGAATAAAAGTGTGGGAAGTGGGGACCGGGCAGATGATAGTGGGCGCAAGTTACACTAACTGAGGCCAATGAAAGTGTTAACATTGGGCCAGCTGGCAGCAAGCTAGATATTCTCGTCGTGTTTGGGATGATACACTGGATATAATCTAGAGCAGCAGTGTCCAATACGTTCGCCACTAGCCACATGTGGCTAATAGGCTACTGAATTGTGGCTAATGCATGTGGCGTTTTTATAATGTGGCTAATAAGAAAAATTCAAAACCACAAGTGCGGCTAGCAGTGTGGCTAGCATTGAATTTCTATTGGACACCGCTGATCTAGAGCGTACGTTCTGCCCTTTTCCCCTGTATTCTTGGCCCCCACTTGCAATCTAATTTCAGTCACACCCCGCGAGTCCAGAACTCTGTCCCAAAGGATCGATTTGACAGCTTGTTCCTTGCGCTGGATGTGAAAAAGAGGCCGTTCTCCTTTTGTGGTCACTAAAGGTCCGATGGCATTTTTGTCAAGAACAGGGAACACTCTTGATAGCACAGAGTTTAGTTTAGGAGATCTGTGTATTGTTTCTGGCTCTGCCCCTGATTCCCTGTATGACCTGGGCAAGTCACTTAATAGCTCTGTTCCTCAGTTTCCCTAGATGCAAAGTGTGGGGGGGGGCAATACTTGTCTCAGCAGCCGCTGGGGTAGGCATTAAATATATAAAGCTCTTTGAGATCCTCTGACAAGGGTGTTAATAAAAGTGCAGAGTATCATTTAACTCCTGTGTGAATTCAAATGTATGTAATTCCACGTACTCACAAATCCCCTGCAATTTTATTAGGCTACAGGCTTATTCACTTCCTCTTCTAAACTATTGTCAGCTGCTGTTTGCTGTTCAGCAGCTGCCACGTTCCACCCAAGAGATGGCTGCATTTCAGTGATGAGGGGGAAATGGCCTGTCTCCATATGGGGTTTATAGCGCTGAGACGCAATAGAACGCCTCTGGTTTTGTACGGTGGCTTTTTTGGTCTTGGTACCTTCCCTTTTTGTTGTGGGATTGGAAAAGTTTCCAGTGAAACTAGCAGAAGCAGATCCCAATGGGAACTCTGCAAGGTTAAGTGCTGGCATTCAAGAATCGTGTGGGCGAGATCTCTGACTCCTGGCCTGGGAGGCGCAAGTGGGCAGGCCAGCTGGCTGGTGCTGGAATGCGATTCGGTCTTGAAAGGGGGGAGGAAGCTTCAAACCAACCAACTGGCTTCTGTGGAAGGAGGTGCAATGAGACCCTGAGGAGGCGGGGCCTGAAAGTAATAAATAAGGAACATATGTGTTTGAAGTTGCTCCTTGTGGCTGCAATACACCGGTGGAGATGAAGTCCCAGGAAGAATGGGCTTGTAAGTTTCTTTTGAATGCATCTTTGCCTTTTCCCTGTGTAACTGAGTCTTCTGCCAGCAATACCCAAAGCTTTTAGCTAGATTTCAAGGACGGGGTTTTCTGTGTAATCTACTTTCACCTGCATGTTTCTTCTAATGTAGCTTGGGGGCCTTGTAAGTTGCACAAGTAAATGCTCTGTGATCCTTTCCGGCTGCCTCCTCTTTCAAAGGAGTTTGCTCTGAGTACACCTCTCTAAGGCCTCCTATCCTAGTGGTTGTATGATGGCCAGATGTAGTCTGATTTTTGTTAGGGGAGGTAAGTAGGCACTGAGATGTGGGGGAACGCCAAACAAATGAGAGCGGCAAAGTACAGCCAAGCATACTGCATCTTTGCCATGTGAGAGAATTTAAGTCTGTTGAAATATTTCAGCCTGAGTTAGCGGAACGAGAGCCGTTCAGACATGGGTGAAGTCAGTGGAGAGGTGTCTATGGCACGTACTTTGTTGGTAGATGCTGTAATATGAAGAGGTTTTTTGTGGGGTGCTCTGTCAGCCTCCAGAACCAGATCAGGCTCTGTCCCCCTCCCATGCCTTGTGCAGAGCTTCTCCATTCCGTGGAAATTATGGATCTGATGTGCCTTTCCAGACCAGCCAACATCTGGATGGGGGAAAGAAGAATGAGTCTCCATTTGTTCTCTCATTTAGCACTTTGAGAAGCAAATCACTTAAACTGGGAGTGGCCCAAAACACCAGGCTTCCTTTTGTTTGTTTTAATCATCTGCTCTCATGTTCTTGATCTCTGTGTTAGCTGTTTGTGTTTCTGCTGCCTTGGCTGCTTTTTATCAACAAACTGGGTTTTTTTTCTCCTGCCGTCAGGCTCCAGATGCTGCATCAGGGTTGGACCCCACTTTGGTGCTGCGTAGGGGGAGAAATCTTGCCATCAAACCACTGCTGGTGTGTGTGATGGTCTGTCAGGATTATCTCAATTAGCTGCCCCGCTAAGGTAAAACTAGTCCTCATGCAACCATGGTAAACTGAAGGATTATTCTAGGATATGAAGTGTTCTGCAAAGGTACAGAGAGAAAAGGGTGCCGGGCACTTTTTTTATATTTAAAAACCTTGAATGGCTTTACAAATTAAATATCAGAGGGGTAGCCGTGTTGGTCTGTATCCACAAAAACAGCGAGAAGCCCACCTCTGAAGAAGTGGGTTTTTTACCCGCGAAAGCTTATGCCCAAATAAATTTGTTAGTCTTTAAGGTGCCACCGGACTCCTCGTTTTTTTGTGTTTTTTTTTTTTTAATTAAATCTTCTTTGCTTTCGGATTTTGCCACATTGTTTTCGGGCAAGTTAGACACACACATCAATTTGCAGATTTCCAAAGCTGTCACCTGGTCAGGGTGCTGGGATTACAGTGATCTGCTTCAGTCGTGCACTTTTCATATCAAGGGGAGCAGTGTAAGGGACTGTGAAGTCAGGGGCACCGTGCGTCAGCGCAGATCCAGCTGAGAAGCCTCCCCTAATCAGATTAATACACAGTGTCTGTAGACTTGTTGGGATCAACAAGCAGCGGGAGGATTGCTGCTATTTCTGTCTTGATGAGGGGTCTGACTAGCTGTGGGGACTGGTAATGAGTAAAGAACTTTTTGGACTGGTGACCTACAAATCCAGAACAGGTCTGTAGTGACCCAAACAACCTGATTGTTCAATGGCTTATGCGATCTGGCACCACTCCATGTTGTTCCTCGTGGACAGGTGCCAACATCATTCTTGGCAGGCTCTGCCCAGGGGTCATGGGGATGGAAATACTCTGTCGCCATTTGTCCTTCCAGGTCATGGGTGAGGCACTTGGCCAGAGGGGAGGTTTGCCGTGCTGCTGCCTGGATTATACCTGTTGTGTGGATGAGAAGGACATTCTGTGCAGTGTCTAGTACGGCGAGTTCCTAATCCATGACTGGGTACTTAAGTGTTACACTAACACACATAATAAACAGTAATACTAGACTGGGATTTTTCAGCTGCCCAACTCCCTTTGAAAATTCCATCCTTAGGCCTGGTCTGTGCTGAAAATTTAGATCCACCTAACTGCCTATAACAACAGATTCACACTCCTCAACGCCATAGTTAAGATGATCTAACCCCGCCAGTGTACATACAGCTAGGTCAATGGAAGAATTCTTAGGTCAACCCAGCTACCGCCGCTCAGCGAGCTGGATTAACGGTTGCGACTGAAAAACCCCTTCTATCGCTGTAGGAAGAGTCTACATTAGAGTGCCCATAGCGTAGATGTGACCTCCGTTGCCAGAAGTCTCCATCTCGCATCTTTCACCATCACTAAATTCACTCGGAAAGCTTCAAGGACCTGATCCGGTCCCGGGCCTGGCTAGTACTTGGATGGAAAACCACCTGGGGATCCCAGCTATCGGCAGCTTTTCTTTAGCAGTTTTCTCCTTGTCTTGTCCGTCCCCCTGCCCTCCCCCGAGGATTCCCTCTGAAGTTAGTGGCGTTACTTGCAGGAGTAAAGTTTGCATGATAGAAGCCTCAGTAGTTCATCAAGTCCGAAGGAGGAGAAGTAGGAGTTCTTCTGCAATTCTGCTGCTTGGCCAATAAGTTTAACCGTGTTTCTGTGTGTTGCAGATGCTGGTGCCTCATGATTGAGAATCTGCTTTATGTTCACTGTTAACCCCCGACCTCTGTCAGCTAACTAAGATTGCGATGCCCACCCACTGCTGCTTTGAGGAAGCCAGGATATTTGCAGATGTTTTTCTTTGTCAGGTTAATGCCTTCAGCTGATAATTCACCAGCGTCCAGAGTTACACCAGGGATGAATGTGACCAAGAAGGTGTAGATTTCCTCTTGCTTTTCCCCTTCCTCCCCATTGAAAAATTTGCCCCACATCTGTTTTTTGAATTAGCTGTTTGTTCAAAAGTGGAAACTCTTACTAGCTTGCTTGTTCCTCCCGTGGACTTAACTTAGAAATGTGTGCATTGAATCTGAGGATTTTTTGATTGAGGTAGATTGCTTTGACAAGTGCCTACATCTCCGGGTCTCTGAGAAACTTGGTAAAGGGGTTGCCGCATATGCTCGCCTACACTAGAGGAGCCAGCCAGATGACTCTGCCAACCAGTTGCATTTAATAACTTTTATATTATGGAATTGGCTAGAATGAGCCAGCTGACGGGTTGTCACCTGTTCTGTAGTTTATTAGCTTTCCTCTGCTCCTCTTCTGACCTGGGACTGTGGTTTCTTATTATGCATTCGCTGGCTGGCCCATATCGGCTTGAAGATGAGCAGGTGACTGACTATAAGCCACCAGCGCTGCCTAGAACAGTGAAGTTGTGGGTGAGCAGAGGGAGTAGCTAGGAGTTGAAGCTCGGAGTTGAAGCTTCTTGTGTTGACGAGAAGATATTTTCTTGTCTGACCAAGGAGGCTGGTGTAGGGAATATGGGATTACAAGGGCTATTCATTTACCAGCTGCCAGAACAGTCGCCTTTCGGACATAGAAACATATTGTTATACTGAGGGTTCTTTCTTGTCCGTTTGTTGGATTGTTAACTCCTCAAGGCATGCCTGGATCACGATTTTTATCTTGTGCAGGGTTGGGGCCACGGTTGGTACTTTAACAAATGAGAGCTTGGAAAACAGGTTTGAGATCCATCTCCTCTGTCACGTTATCAATGGCCAAGAAGATCTCTCTCATGTGCTCACTTTCGTCTTCACGCCAAAGTGTACTCTAGCTCATTCGGTTGGATTTCCTTTCCTCCAGATATAACTTGTCTGGTCCAAAGGAAGGAAGAGGACGGGTAGGTGAGAGGATGGTGCTTGTCAGAATCATCTTGGATGGACAAATCCTTTATCTTCTCTGTGCCAGTTTCTGGAAGATTTCTTTGTTTCAGCAGCGATTTGCCAGCACTTTGAACTGCAACTGGGCAGGACCAAAGCTGTATCTTTGATTTTTAGAGAACACAGATGCTTAATTATGTAAACAGACTTTCATTGTTGCCTGGCTTTGTTTATACAAGAAAAAATGTTTGGGTTCACCCCATGGCCAGATTTCCTGTGTCATGCCAATCCAGAGCACAGCTCTAAGCCCTCTGTAAAACCCTCTTGAGTCTGCTTTGAACTTTGCGTAGTGGAGTTACCGAAATGGTAATAACAGACCATCCAGTGTAAAATTCCTGATCGGAGTCTGTATTTAAAAAACCCAACCCAGAACACTGATCTGGAAACACTATCTGGAAATCTGACTCTCCGTTTTAAACACTGTGCCTTCTCCCCACGTAATTGGGAATATTGGCACTTTGATTTCTGCCCAAGATCAACAAAACTACACCCAAGCACAAGTGCTTTGTACTTACTAAAAAGGAATGGGATCAGTCTGTACGGCTCACAGCTGGAACCCCTGGATTCCCTGGTACCGCGGTTCTGACTCCAGCTGGGTCAGCTCAGCCCCTTTATTCTTTCGGAGGTAGATAAACTGGGGTCCAGGAAGGGAGTAAAGGGTCCTAGGACTGGAAGGGAACCTCCTGCATCATCAAGTCCAGTGCCTGCTATCACAGGCAACTCTGTGAGATCATCTCATTCATAAACGTATCCAGCACCAACTTAGAACAAGTTTGGGGGTTTGCCCCCACTGCTATTGTTGCAAGGTTGTTCCAGAACCTCCCTCCTCTGATGGCTAGAAACCACCTTCTCCAGCCTCCGTTGATCCCTGACTAGTCTGTCCCCATTTGTTCTTGTGCCAGCATCTTCCTTTAGCCTCAATAGCTCTTCTCTCTCCCCTCCCACCCCAGTGTATTCATAGAGAGCCATCAGATCCACTCCCAGCCTTCGTTTTGCTAGGCTATACAAGCCTAGCTCTTTCAGCCTCCTCTCATCAATTAAGCTGTCCATTTCCTTGATCATCCTAGTCGTCCAGTTTCGCGCTGGAGGGGTGGGGGGAGTGGTCTCGTGAACAAATCACGCCCAAGCATCGGGAGTGGACATGAAAGACCCCATGGTAGCACCCCGCGTGGGAGTAGATTTCCCTGCTATTTGTGGCATAAACTTCTCTTCATACTGCATGCAGTGTGTCCTGTACCTTCCTTGCTCAACGGCAGGCGCTTTGCAGTATGCATATAGCTTGCAAAGCAATTTAGGAATCCTTTTCGATGAAAGGCCCGTTGTGTTACTTCAGGTCAGTGATGCTCGGGGTACATCCACACTACCCGCCCGATTCAGCGGGTAGCGATCGATGTTCTGGGATCGATTTATCGCGTCTCATGTAGACACGATAACTCGATCCCAGAAGCGCTCCCCGTCGACTCCGGAACTCCAGCTCAGCGCGAGGAGTAAGTGGAGTCGACGGGGGAGCCTGCCTGCGCCGCGTGGACCCGAGGTAAGTACTTTGTAATTCGCTCTAAGATACTTCGACTTCAGCTACGCTATTCACGTAGCTGAAGTTGCGTATCTTAGATCGATCCCGCCCCCTAGTGTGGACCAGCCCTCAGACTGCAGTGGTCCAGGAGCCAAGAAAGCCACGGTATTGTGAACTGATTGTTTCATTTACTATATACACATACATACTGTGCGTGTGTGTGTGTAATATCCTCACCGCAAAATGACTGGCCAACTATTCTATAATTGGTTAATAACATAGTAAAAGCATCCTGATTGGCCAATAATTGCTTGTTGTTGTTCACTGAATTGGTTGGTTGTTCATTGAATCACGTTAATTGAATATCCTGTGCCGCAAAGAGCCACTTGCAGCTCCCGAACTTCAGTCTGAGTATTGCTGCTTTTAGGTGTAATATATGGGCCTTAAGAATCCAAGGCCTGTAACTGGCCAACATTAAGCAGTTTTAAACAAGATCCAGGGTTTGATATATGGAGACCTCCGCCGGTTGAGTACCATGGCAAACACCATTAGAAATCCATTTGAACCTTTGAATAAAAGAACAAAAAACAGATACAGCATTTGAAATGGAAAGTACTAAATAAGACTTTCGTTTTAACAATGTCCCTTTTCCCTTTCTATCTACCCAGGGAGATTTTTTTTTTTTTTAGAAAGCCACCTCCATCCTCCATTTGACAGTCTATTAGATGGTTTTACACATGGTGGTAACGGTCCTTTTGGGGAAAGGGAAGACATTTAGTTGAAATGGGCTGGAGCTGTTGTTGCTGTTAGTTTATTCCTCTTTGCTAGAAGGCAAAACAAGACCATCACCCACCCGGGGAAAGGAAAGAAAAGAACAGCAAAGATGGAAAATGCAGCTTCGGTCTCTGGTTCCGACTCTCACTTCCAGCCTCGCGGCTGGAGGAGAAATAGGCCCAGCACATGGTCTGATCAGCCATTCGGAGACCTGGCAAACTTCTGCCAGCATCCAACTGGGGAACAGCTGTTTTTGCAAAATCTGTAGTCTTGGCCGGCTAAGCCACATATTAGACAGAAGGCAAAAGGATAGGGATAGGGTAGAGAAGAAACACAGCGAGGAAGGGAAAGGAACACACTAGGGTAGGGGGTGCGGGGAGGTGTGACAAAGTCTTACATCCCAGGTGGGTGGTCAGGATTTAGCCAGAACCGGTGGTTCCCTCTCTGGCTCCCTCTCTCTGGCCCGGTCTAGTCGGGACAGCTCTAAGGATTAGGATGAAGAAGGTCCATGGGCCTAGAAGGTGACTTAATACAGCTTTGAATCTTTACTATGCAGAAGAAAAATGCTGTTCCCCTTTTCTTTTTTTAACAGTTTACGTTTAACACAGAACTGTACAGTGTTTGCTGCTTTTGGCGGTGGGGGGGGGGGGTTGTGTCTCTCTTCTGCTGCCTGTGTACTTCTGGTTCCAAATGAGGTGTCTGGTTGACTAGTCAGTTTGCAACTCTGAGGTTCTACTGTAGTTTCACTGTGGGAGGGAGGGGGGGTGGGGAATGGAGCTGCCACCGGAGGCTGTGGTCAAAGATCCTTCAGTGGATAGGGATGTAAATAACGTTTACACTATTAAAATTGTACCAGTTAAACGTTTAACCGTTAGGCTCCGCTGCCGCCCTGCGCGCCCGGGATCCCCTTCCTCTTAATCATCATTTTTCACTTACCGACACCCGCCATTCCCGCCACATGCCGGATAAAACTCCTTCTATTTAGACACCTAAATACTTACTTATTTAGGCACCTGGACTTTTATTTTATTTTATTATTTATTTATGTATTTAGCAAGCATAAGTTTGAAAACATTGGCTGTAATTTTTTCACTGACCGTTTGTTGTCAAGTTTGCAAGCAGATGACACAGACAGGACAGGAAGTATGTCTAATATCTTAAAGCATCTCTCCTCTGGGAGATCCCAGGTGGTTGGTGCCTCTGTTTTTGTAGGAAAAGTTTAATTTGCTCCGTGGTGGCGAGGTCCAGGGCGTTTCGCTGTTCTAGACATTGTGGTATATTTATGACCAAGCTAGTTTTAAAGCTGTTTGGCCTTTTCTCGTCAACGATCAACTCCAGAGAGCCCCGAACGCGGTTCAGCGTGAGCAGTTGGATGCTGCTCCATGTGCCAGTTTGAGGGTTAAGGAGGACAGGTGTCGAAATGTCGCCACATCTTGGCACGCTTGCACTCGGGCTGTGAAAACATTGGGCAGTGCTGCCGGACGTTGTTCCTGTCACAAGGGAGCAACGCCATGCTCCGGTTTTAATCCAGAAGAATATCTCCTTTCTTTATATTGCTCCTCCAGTGTCTGTAGCTACCGCAGAGTCCACTGATCTTCTCAGCTCTCCCCTGGGTCCCGGGCAGAGTGGCCCCACCACCCAAGGGCAGCATGAGGAGCACTGAGCAAATGGTCTAGTGATGTGGAAACATCCACAGCCCGCAGGAGGGAATCGCTTGTTGTAGGGAACCTTTGTACATGTCAGTAGGCATTTGGAGGGGTAGGTATTAGAGCCATCGCAGGGTGGCTGGTTCCTGTGCCAGTCATGTTACTTGGCATATATTGCAGTGTGGTGTCATGTTCTGAGATGTATTTTTTGGTGGCTCTCCATGACTCCCAGTTGATTAAGAGGTTTCTTGAGGGTCAAGTCTTGGCGTGTTTTAGTGGGTAGTTCTAGAGAGTGGGGAGAAGACAGCCAGGGCTCCGGTGGATTCTCTTTTAGAAAAATTAAAATACACGGACTATGTGGAAGGAGCAACATGCAGCATATCCTTTGGGAAAGTTCCTCATTGTCTAATCCTTCTCTTGCTCTTCTGCCAGAGCTGAAAGGTCGAAGAGGACAGGGCAGAGGAGATTCTGTATGCTCCGTCTGGGCTCAGGAGGCTGTTGCTTTCTGACCACGTTAGTGTCACGGTCTGATTGTCCGCGCGTACTGCAGACCATCTGCCTGGTACAGCCTGGAGGGAGAATTGAGTTGTGTTTGCCAAAGATTAGATAGGGAGGATGCACTCTGAATATCTGTCCAGTGCAGAAGACCCTTTTCTGCTTTTTGAATGTGGGACACATTTTCTTGCGACATTGGGAGACTCCTCTCCTAAAACTCATAACTACATTCTCCTCCCCATCCCCTTAATGAACAGCAACTGTCCTGAAACCAGCTTTCCCAGACTTCAGCTTGATCTTGGGTGCACTTTGCGGGGGAGGGATAGCTCAGGGGTTTGAGCATTGGCCTGCTAAACCCAGGGTTGTGAGTTCAATCCTTGAGGGGGCCATTTAGGGACCTGGGGCAAAAATTGGGGGTTGGTCCTGCTTTGAGTAGGGGGTTGGACTAGATGCCCTCCTAAGGTCCCTTCCAACCCTGAGATTCTATGATTCTATGAACTCTTATGACTAGCAACGGAGGGATTCCTGCTCCTGTCTGCATGTGGCCGAGATCTTCTCTGTTATCTAAGCCGTCAGGATGAGAGTTGTGGGAAGAAGGCCTAAACATAATGCTATTGTGAATGCTTGTACTGAGCACCTTATTGGCCCTGCCCCTCTAGGAGCCAGGTTGTAACAGAATGTGGTGCTAGCATCCTTCCCCTTCTGCTTTCAGAACGTGTGTGTTTTCAGTTGGTATCGAGCTCAGTTTCCCAGGTGTGCTACGGTGGAAACCTAGGCTCAGACTCGGGTTTGAGCCCCTCCCCCGTATTGTACGCGTGCACACACACCCCCTGTCTGACTTGGGTCAGCAAGCACTCATGCCCTAGGCCCCGTTCAGGGAGGATGGGGTCTATGCGCAAGTCCTGCCGAGACTCTGGTCCAAACCCCATCGCTTTGCAGTGTGGACGCAGCTCAAGCCACAGAAGGTCTGTGTGGTTCAGTAGGGACACGTTAGCCCTGTTGTAAGACCTGGCTCCAGCAATTCTAAACCTCGCAGCGTGGATGCTCAAGTACAGGCTTAAAAATAGCATGTCCACACGCCCAGGTCCCACAGATATGGGTCCACGATGCAGATGGATCCTCTCTAGGCCACGGCTTTCAATCCAGGTCAGTAGTGAAACAGTGGGGAGCTGTCTGATGGTGGCCTATGTGAAATGAGCCGCTGAGGCTCGGACAGGTATCCGTATCCTGCGGCTGACGCTAACAATGTCCAATTTCAGCCCTCGTTAGAGGCTGAGGATTGAGTGGGCCGTGGAGACGAACCCCCGCCCAGACCTGTAGAATTGGTCCCTTATGCTCCTAGTTGATGCCCTGTGGGCTGGGTTTACAGGGCTTCCGAGAGGGCGGTGGGTTTTTGGCTTCTGGAACGTTGGATTCAGACTGATGTTCGTCTGACCAGAATGTACCTAGCTACCCGGAAATTGACGAAAGGCCTTCAGGAAGCCTGACGGGAGGGGTAGCCTGGGGAGAAAATCCAGCCTCCATTGTTCTACCTCATTGTGGTGCTGGACAGTAGACGAGAGTGCCCAAGAAGTAATTTGCCTGGAGCTGCCATGGGTGGCCTCTAAATTAACGTATGGTATAGCGGATAAGCGCACCGGGAAAGCCCAGTTCTGTTTCCGCTCCAGTGGGGGAAAACTTTGGGTTTCAATGGGAGCAGGTTCAGGCTCAGTGCTTGTGGAAATCACAGACCTGTAGGACTGGAAGGGACCTCAGTACGTCGAGTCCAGGCCCCTGCACTGAGGCAGCCACACGCATCTTCCGAGATAGATGGGATTAGAAATTGCTGCTGGCAAGCAGCTCTGTCCTCGCCCTGCGGTTTGCACAGGGAAGGTGTCGATCTGCTGCTGCCTTGGATTGGCTTCTAGCCCTACTTCTAATCCTAGTTCCTTCTAGTCCTTCCTTAGCTGCTTGGAAGCCAGAAAAGGGGCAAATGGGATGGGGGGGGGGGGGGGGGGAGTCTGTGTTCTAAAGTTGGTTCCTCTTGGAAAATGTATAAAGCCATAAAGAGATCATTCTTTAATTGCTTAATTGGCTTTTAATCATTGGCCCTTTAAAATGTTTGAGATATTTGGTGATCACTCTAAATATAAGGTCCCTCGTGGCCCAAGTCCCAGGAATCCTTTTGCCTTTCTCTCTCTAGCACCTTTCATCCGTGTTCTTTGCAAATGCCTCATTCTTGAGAGTTGGGCTAATTATCACCTTTTTACAAGTAGGGAAACTGAGGCAGAGCGGGGCAGTGGCTTACCTGAAGCCACATAGTGGCAGAGCAAGAAATAGAACCCACAATTGCTGACTCCAGTCTCTCTCTCATTCCAACCACTAGAGATCATGCATCTCAGTGCTCCTGGGCTCTCTTCCCCGCTATCTGTCCTCAGCAAGCCCACGGCTGGACTCTCTCCCACATGCAGGAGAGATCATGCTCTCTGATCTCTGCTCTAAGCAGTGCCTGAGAGAGGTGGACAGCTCTGTGAAGTTGCAAGCAAGAGATTGCCTGTTAGGTCACTGCCAGGTTTAGATTCACGGTCCATAGCAGCTTGCCTGTGTGCTCTTCTCCTTGCACCTTAATTGTTAGAACTTCATGTTAATGGTTTTATTTTCTTCCTAGTTTAAGTTTAAATCCAAAATCGGGGACAAACTGGCAAGCAAGTAAGGCAAAATGCCTTCAGGTTGGGGGGATCCAAACCTGGCTGTTCTGTTGGAAGAATAACAACCCAAGTACAAGTTATTTAATATGGGAAGCGGAGAGTAAATGAAGGAAGAAAACACAGGATCACTTTGATGGGGAATATATTTACCCTGTGCCTTTGAGATCTCAGGGCTTGAGAACAAGACGGGTCCACATGGGTACTCTACTCATTTATATGTGGCACTACGGGCACATCCGTCCCATGAGTCTTAGCGCTGCAGAAAGCTGAGCCGAACCGAGAATTCTCCTGCGGTATGCTGGGGGAGAACTTGTGTGTTCTTTCTGGGCACGTGGAGGGCATTGTGGGAAGGCATCGGAGGACTAGCAGCACTCAAGTGGAGCTCGCAGAGTGGCCGGGTGAGCAGCTGGCAGGCTGTGTCCACTCGAGTTCTAGCCTATATGCCTTCTTGGGCCAGCTGACCCAAGTTAACAGCACTGCCATGTGGACGGAAGCTGAGTTAAGGTCAACACTCATTGCAAACAAGCCCTAGTCAGCAACCAGACGCGCGTTCTTTGCAAAGCCTCCCTTGCTAGAGCTAGAGCTTGCTAGAGGGATAGCTCAGTGGTTTGAGCATTGGCCTGCTAAACCCAGGGTTGTGAGTTCAATCCTTGAGGGGGCCATTTAGGGATCTGGGGCAAAAATTGGGGATTGGTCCTGCTTTGAGCAGGGGGTTGGACTAGATGACCTCCTAAGGTCCCTTCCCACCCTGATATTCTATGATTCTATGACAACGAAGCTGAGCCCTGAGTTGGATGGGTGACACTGAACTCCCCTGGCAGAGGTCCCTCCAGGGTTGGGTGGAGGAAGCTCGCTGTATCTTTTGCTGGGTACCCGCTCGCTAGATAAAAGCCTTTGTTCGCTGCTGCTGTCAATCCAGCAACATTCACTGGATCTAGCTTAATTATGTAAAAATAAATGATTTTTTTTCCCCTTTGGAACATTAATTAGTTTTACATTAGACACTGGAGCGGCATATGGTGGCTGGTTCCCGTTAATTAAAAATGCTTCTTGTTAAGCAGCAAATCATGAGGTGAGAAGGGCCAGGTTTTGTATCCTGCCGTATCAGCGCTGACTCGTGTTTTCTAGGTGTTCAGGTTGCATCGTGTGTGAGACCTAGCTGGCTCTGTGGGATGGCCTTGACTGTTGTCTCCTACTGCTGGGTTTGGTTCTGTTTCTCAGTTGATTCAGGGCTGCTGGAGACTTGCTGTCGCAAGGCAAATAGCATCTGGTACTGGAGACCAATGTAATTAGAACGGTCTTGGTGTAATTGCTGGTCCAGTAACAGTCCATCAGAATCCTGAATCCTCTGATGGCCCATCTCTAGCGCTTTCCATTTGTGGGCCTCAGAGTTCCTTACAAACAGGAAAAACTTTGGCCTCCTACGATGTCCGACATAGAGGAGAATTATCCCTGTTCTGCAGACGGCTAAGCAAAGAAACGAGCGGCGAAATGACTTCTTTAAAGCTGGCCTGCGAAGGGGTTGACATTTTGGGTAGACAGGACCTGGATTTCTAATGTGTTGGGGATCCAGCGGTGAGGCTGTTAGCTACGGAGACCTGCTCCCGTTCCAAGGCGGGGTAGATCAAAGCACGTTACAGAACTTAGTGCCCGGCAGCAGGGTCTTAATGCACGGCAGGCTAGCGCGGGGTAGATTTACAGCCCCGCTTGCTGCGAGCTAACAGACAAGCCCAAAGTGTGTGTCTGCCTCAGTTACCCATCTGCTGATAGCACGGTCCTACCTCACAAGGGGGCCGTTGTGAGGATAAATGCCGAAGATTGTGATGAGGTCAACATAGATATTATGGCTGGGATATAAAAACAAGCCATCAGGCTGCCATTGTACCCCCATAAAGAAGCAGGAAAAGGGCACAAGCCCTTTATTTAGATCAGTGGTTCTCAACTGGGGGTACACAGAGGTCTTCTGCGGGGTTCATCGACTCCTCTAGATAATTGCCTGGCTTTACTACAGGCTACCTAAAAAGCACTAGTGAAGTCAGTACAAACTAAACTTTCGTACAGACACTGACTTGTTTATACTGCTCTATATGCTATCCACTGAAATGTCAGTACAGTATTTATATTCCAATCTGTTATAATTACATGGTAAAAAAGAGAGAATCGGCCATTTGTCCATAATAGTGTGGCCGTGACACTTTTGTATTATTACGTCTGATTTCGTAAGCAAGTCGTTTTTAAGTGAGGTGAAAGTTGGGCTACGCGAGACAAACCCGACTCCTGAAGGGGTCCAGTCTGGAAAGGTTGAGAACCACTGATTTAGACCACCTGGAAGATCCCATGGTAAGAAGCAGGAGTAGAGCATAGACCTAGGAGATGGTGTTTGTGTTGCAGTAGCACCTAGAGCAGGGGTGGGCAATCTACAGGCTCTACAGTGCTGAACATTGCGGACATGTGGATCTCAAAGGTGCTGTCCCAGCCCCAGAGTAACCCAGACAGCCATCTGTCCTCTCCCCAGTGGGTGGCCGGGGAGAATGATCGCTTCCCCTGACTTGTGTGCTATATTTGTTCCGTGTATCAGACAAAACAAGTTATTGGCTCCTCCCTTGTCCTAGATGGTGTCTGTGCTCATTTGCCTCCCAGAGACTTCCTACGTCTTTAGAACCACTCCTGAATCAAAACTGGTTTGGCGTGGTCTCAGGGCAGCCGGTACTGGGCAGCGGGGAGGAAACAGCAAGAGAGATTGTCTTAAGCTGAGCCTCAGGTGGAGAACTGGTTAAACAAACCAACCAACCCAGGAGGAAGGAATGAGCTGGGACATGCCAGCAAAGCAGAACAATGGAGGTGGAGGTTCAGCGTGTCGCTGTACAACGCGGTGACCTTTACATGTCTGCACGCCTGTTCTTATTAGTGCCAGACGTGTGTGAGAGTGTGTCTATGGTGCTTAACAGAAACAGATATGCTTCTTCCGCGGAGAGAGTAAGCCTGTACAAAAGTAGCCACGTTGAGGACACGTGAGAGGGGGTTTGCAGGATCTGCCTCCAGATTAGGCTGACATAGGAAGGAAGTGAGAGCATTTCAGGGAAAACTAACCAAGATGATGTGAAACATGCTTGGCATAATGCTTTGGAAAACCAGATTTTTAAACTGGACGCCCGGGACAAGAAAGAGAAGCAGGTGGCTGTAGAAATGAGGTCATCTGGGGGCCATCGGCAGGTGAGGGGGTTTGAAGGTGGAAAGACACCCGGACAGGAATATTGTTCTGACCAGGAACAGCATGTGAGAGAACCCAAAGGTGGAAGAGGTAGCAGGGACAGGATCAAGGTGAGAGATTTCACACTGTTCCTTCAGTATGAGCTGGTACTGGGATACAAGTGAACGGCCAAGAGCCCTGAAAAGCCTCCATGTTGCTTTGTATGTGTAGCAGTTGTCATGTGGCTGCATCCTCTTGACTGTGGGATCAGGCAGATGGAGGGACCTTAAATGCGACTGTCTCTGGTGAGGATTGGCTTCGTTGCGTCCTGTCTTTGGCAAACAATGCTGCCTTACGTGCCTGTGCGGGGATCAGAAAGGTGCTGCTCTCTCGGAAATGTCTCTTTCTGAGCTTCGGCAGGACAGAGGTAGCACAGAAGGGTTGGATTTCTCCTGGGCATTTCCCATGCATCATCATCTCTCTCGTGCATCAGAGCAGAACCCTTCAGGCTGCTGAAATGTGTCTCATTCATGAAGCAGGAACATGCTCGGGCCATGCTGCCCCCATCTGCCATGACATAGATGCCATCTGCCCAGCATGGCTGTGTTGGCTCAGTGGGTGGAGCTCTTCTCCATTTCTTCTAGCTGGCTGACCGGGTGCTGTGGGAATGAAGTCCTGGCTGTTTGTTTCCTGTCTCCATGTGAGCACCGAGACATTGAACTTTTGGGGGTAAAAGTGTGGGGGAGGGAGATGAGACCGTCTAAGGCCAGGAGCCACGTGGGTGACTTTTAGCTGGTTTGTCCCAGTTATTCTGACTTATTACGCGGGGTGGAGCCCAATTAGATATTTCCTCCAAGCCTCAGAAGGAGCACGGGGACCAATCCCATAATTGTCTCGAACACTTGTGCAAACCAGATTTATAGATCTGTCTAGCAGGGGGAAATCTGTGCAAGGAAATTTACTCCTCTCCCATGTCAAGGGTTATTTTGTTTGTTTGTTCCCCAAAGGGATCTCATTCTGAAGGCAATTTGGTGCCTGCACATAATTGCTGGCCGACACTATTGTATTATGGTAATGCCTAGATGCCTCAGCTCCCTTGTGCTCGGCGCTGTACAAACACAACACAGCCAGTTCTTGCCCCACAGAGCTTATAATCGAAGGAAACTTTTATGCCTTACGCTTTCAAAAGTGACTGATTTTTTTTTGAGTGCCCAAGTTGGGGACTCCTTTAAAGGAACCTGATTTTTGTCAAAAGCACTTAACTCCTGCCCCCTCAAATTCAGGCAGTATCTCAAGGTGGGCACCCAAAATAGCTAAATAACTCCTGGAAATGTATTTCTATGCATCCATTCTGGCAGACGTGGCGGTGGGGTAGTTCGGCAGCAAACACAGCAGCAAAATGGGAGACTGACTAAAAATCCATCGCTCGCTCTCCAGACGAATGCGTGACTAGCTCCAGGCATTGGTCATGAGCGAGAGCCTTTTGCATCGGCGTTACCAGTTCAAATCCAGCCCATGACTATAGTGACTAAAAATGGTTTCCTATCCGAGGATACTGGGACCTGTGTGAAGTGCGTTGGCGGGTCTCAGCCCAGTTCGTAGTGGACATGCATCCCCATCTCCGACCTTCCCCCGTAGCTGGTGCAAACTGGCCACCCCTTGTTGGCCATCTCCGCGAAGAGGCACCTTATACCTCACAAGGTACCCCATCCCAGAATATGGTGGGGCAGTGACCTAAATCAATTCTCTACCTGATTGGTGGCTAAGTTATAAGAACTTAGGACTGTCAATCAAACTCCTTTCCCAAGCACTAAAAATCAGTTTAGGCTATATTAAAAAAAACAACACAACACAAGCCCCGCACCCCACCATCTAGTCTGTCCATGCATAATAGGGGCAGTGGGAGTCAAGAGATCTGGGTGGTTGTCCCAGGTCTGCCACTGACCTCTGTGTAAACTTGAGCACGTCAGTTCAGGTCTCTGGGTGCCTCAGTTTGCCTCTCTGGGGATAGTATGTAATAGCCTCTTGAGGCTTAATACTCAAATGCTTTGTGATGTTTTGGCGGAGGATGTGAGAGACGTGCAGATCACCATCTCTGGTCTGTTGTAGAAGAGCATCCCTGTCCAGAAAGGGAGTTCGTGAAATGGTATTGAGGTGCAATGGGGTGACATAATTCTAAATCCTGTCTGATTGTGTATAGCTTGGCACATGGTCCCCGATGGGTGACTTGAGTATTCTACCATATGGTCACCTTCTATAAAGGAGCTTGATTTTTGTAGCCTCCCGTGATTCTCCAGCAGTTCCATGATGGTACATACTCTCCTTCCTCCTTGACGTTTATTTTTCATTCCCCTCTCAGGTCTTTTAGCCAACCACACCATGTTCAGCAAGAAGAAGAAACGCGTTGAGATCTCTGCTCCCTCAAACTTCGAGCACCGGGTCCACACTGGCTATGACCAACAAGAGCAGAAGTTCACCGGCCTGCCACGGCAATGGCAGGGCATCATCGAGGAGTCGGCAAAGAGACCCAAGCCACTGGTGGACCCCGTGTACATCACGGCCATTCAGCACGGCTCGCAGAAGGTAGGTGGCCTGGTGAATCTTCACGCAGGGTCTGGTTTCTGCAAGAGCGAAGGGAGTGCTGGTGAATGAGGTCAAGTCGAGAGACCCTATAGTCCCTCTTTTCCCTAACCGATCAATGGGGTCTGTCAAGGGGCTTCCATATCTAGGGGTTCATACTTGTAGCACTGGAATAATGCCCCTACAGGATCCAGGCACCTGCACTCATAACCTCAAGAAGTGCCATGTTGACAGTCCCGAAGGAGAAGGAAAGCTTCGCCGGGGCAATTTGTTCTCCTCCTTTACATTTTTGGGGTGCCAGTTTGGCCAAGTAACATGGCAACTTGTTCTCCACAGCCCATTCGGTGTTTCTCCACCTCTCTCCTCAGACCGCCAGTGAGGGTGCAGGTTTCAACAGCATCTTTATGTCCACGATGCCCTGCCTTCTTACTGGGAACAGGCCTGACCCCCACCAAATCGCCTCTTGCTAGTCACTGAGACCTGTCGCTGGTTCCCAGTTTGGGTGGATTTAAGCTGTTCGGGCCAAAGGCTCCGTATTCCCTTCCCTGAGCCACCTGGTCCTCCTGGTTCAATGGCGAGTTTAAAAATGTGTGAAGGGAAACCCAAGTATTAAACGGCATTTACCCCTCTTGCATCTCACTCCTTCCCCAGTGCTCATCTCTTCCATCATTCCCGCCCTTTAAACCTGGACTGTGGCTTGTCCGTTCGCTTTAGTCAAGAAGACCCAGCATCTGGAGATCGCTGCTGCTTCCACGCTAACCCTAATGAATTCCTTCTAAGCCTATCCAGGTGAATGTGGCTAACTGAAGCATTAGTCCTTAGCGGGGAGAACAGTGGCACGAAGGTTGCTAGTATTTGGGTCCGCTAGTCTTCTGCTGCGTGTTTGCATGCACTGTCTCCCCCAGGCATATGATTGCTCCTAAAAAAGGAAAACTATTGAACTGGGTAAGGCACGGGAAGCGAGCTATTTAAAGGCCAGCCTGGAAACCAGAAATAGCTACTTCTCCGACTCCGAGGTGTGTGTGTGGGAGGGATGGAGAAAGCTTGGTAATCTTGAATCTGTCTATTTCCAGGAGTGTACGGAAGTCTTGCAATGCCTGGGCTTGCATCTCAAACTGGTGCATGGGGAATTAGAAGTTCCCAAAGGTACACTGGAGAAGACTGATCCAGAGCCTTAAATGTCACCGAAGAGAATTTCCTAATGCGTATGGAACTGAATGTGCTTCCCGTTCAATCGCTAATGATAGGAAGGGTTGTTGGGGGCGAGTGGGAATGCCGGGGGATAGGAGCCATGGTTGGCTAGTGGGTGTAGAGCAGGACTGGGAGTCGGGGAGAGAAGTCGAGTCCCAGCTCTGCTACGGACGTGCTGCGTGACCTTGAACTAGTCACTTAAAGCTCTGTGCCTCAATTACAGGGAGGAGGTTTAAAAAAAACAAAACTGGGGAGGTAGATAGACTCGCCTTTTTAAAGCATTTTAGATATGCAGGTTAAAAAGTGCCGAGTTCCAGCAATGAGGGAGGTTGCTGCTAAAGACAAGCCTGTCATTTAACGCTCTTCTTGGCTATGTTTAAACAGCCCTCTGCATATCATTACAGACGGCCAAACTGGTTTTTATGCTACGTATGCACCTTCCCTTCAGCAGCAAATTGCAGGGGGTGTGAGGTCTGAGTGGAGCGGGAGTCGAAGCAAGGGCTAGGGAGCTCAACAGATGTCAATGTCCCGCCTCAAAGGAAGACCGCTCCAGCTTGGAGGACAAACAGTCTTGGTGGGAACACTAGCTGGGCCGTGAGAGACCTGGGTTCAATTCCTGCTTCGCCACAGCCGTCCTGTGTGATCTCTCTGCCTTGGTACCTGTGATCACCTGTAAAAGGGGGATCTTTGCAGAGTCCTTCCTAGCATGGTGTTGAGGATAAATGTTGGCGATTGAGAGGAGCTCAGATATGGGGGCCAGATAAGAACCATAGAGGGAAGTTCTCACTACTTCCAAAAGTCCTTACTCAAAAAACCGCATGCTGGACACTTGCAGGAGCTACCGTGCATTGCTTTGATATGACATGGTAGCTCTAAGTCTAGCTCCACTCAGGGACCCAGCCCTCAGGTTTTCTCTCAAGCAGTTTGTCCACTGATTGCAGTCTTCCCAGGAGGAAGCCTCACTTGACTGGTGCTTGGAAGTAGAACTGTGTTAAAACTGGAGGCGATTTCTGGGATCATTCGTTGAGTCGGTGGGAATAGAAAGCGCTTGGCACCTTGCAGACTAGGCCTAGATGAATGAAGGTATGTTAATGGTATTAAATGAGACACTTCCGGGAGGTACCCAGCATTGGGAGGCACCTTGCTCCCACTTGCCCTGAGCGTGAGAGCGCTCACAGCACTTAGGTAGGTTTATAGTGACAACACGTAAACATTTATTTAAGGAAGTCTAGAGATTCAAATGATCGCAAGAAGGAGGATTGGAAACAAATGTTTCCAGATAAACTAAAACCGTAACATGCATTCTAGAGCCTAGATGTACTTAAGATACTCTCCTGTCTAAGAAAGTATTGCTCACGAGTGTTTTCCAGCCAGGCAGGCTGTGATCCCCTTTCCACGACGCAAGCTACGCGGTCAGCTTGTCTCTTCAGGAAAGGATTCTGTGGGTCTCTTTGCAACCCCAGATGTATCAAACCAGTCCTTTGATCTTCCTTCATAAACCAGGCACTGTCCTGCTATGCTCCTTCCTCTAGATTCTGCCGTCTCTTGTGGATTTAGCCATTTAGATTAGCTGGTGGCTTAATATGAAAATTGTCTCTCTCACAATGTAAGTCTATGACTTGCCAGAGAGAGAAGCGTCCACTCTCCCCTGCCTGAACAGAACCAGAGGCATTTCACTACCTAGTGACCAGCCTTTAACATCAAGGCTCTAAGAACATAACTTGCGGTATAGGTACGTAACTTTTCGAATATTATTTGTGTATACACTTTGCAATGGCTGTGACAACCAGTGGGCTCCTGGCTCTTGGTACGTGAGGTGCCACCCTTGGGTGAATTGCTGTCCATATACTTGACCCAGGGAATGCCTGTAAAACTCTGCACTTGTTAGCACGTAAAGAGGGACAGAATCCATTTCCAGTGATACCTTTCTCTTCTGGAAGCCAATGCTGCTCTTCCAGAAGGGGGAGGTTACAGCCACTCGTCCAACCTGTGTCCCTTGTGCCCCCTTCCCGACCTGCCTGAGCGCTCCAGTATTTGATCTTTTGGACACCAGCATCCTTCTGTGGTAGCCATGTAAGTGTAGCAGCAGCAGAGGTTTTGAAGCTAAAAAGAACTAGATAAGTTGATGGAGGATAGGTCCATCAGTGGTCATTAGCCTGGATGGGCAGGGATGGTGTCCCTAGCCTCTGTTTGCCAGCAGCTGGGAACGGGCGACAGGGAATGGATCACTTGACGATTCCCTGGTCTGTTCATTCCCTCTGGGGCACGTGGCGTTGGCCACTGTTGGAAGACAGGAAACTGGGCTAGATGGACCTTTGCTCTGACCCAGTCTGGCCGTTCTCATGTTCTTTAACTTACATTCCCGCTGGGCTGGCCAGCCTGGCTCCCTCGGCTCGTCCGGTTAATAACGCTGCGGTGGAGCCGCTCCAAACGCTCTTAAAGTCTTCTCCTCGGGCGGCTCTACGAACAGCCCTCGGCCTCGGAGCGCTTCGACGGAGCCCCGACCCCGTGCGCAGGAATTGCACCGCCCGCATTCAGCGTTCACCCGAGCGGAGTGCTGCTGCTGCTTTCTGGGTTACCGTAGCACCTAGGGGCCCTAGTCACAGACCTCCTCGGCACTGGGCAAACGAGCCAAAAGCCAGTGCCTAGCCCAGGGAGCTTACAGTCGAAGACTAGAGACAGACAGAGAACACGAGGAAACAATGAGACCGTCTTGGTCAGGATGGCTGGCTACGGTCCCAGTGCTGAGACCGCTGGGTGGATGGATTTGCGTCCCTGTCATAGAATCATAGGGGTTGGAGGGGACCTTAGAAGGTCATCTAGTCCAGCCCTCTGCTCAAAGCAGGACCAATCCCCAATTTTTGCCCCATATCCCTAAATGGCCCCCTGAAGGATTGAACTCACAACCCTGGGTTTAGCAGGCCAATGCTCAAACCACTGAGCTACCCCGCCCCTGTCGCTGCTTTCCAGGGCCCGCCTCTCCCGCTGACCCCCCACGTGAATGCAGCTGGCTCCGCACGTGGCAGGGTCAGGCCTGTGGAGACAGACTGTGAAGCGAGCTCTTGTGTAATCCCTCGCCTAGGTGTCGTGGGGTGAGACCTAAGGTAGGGCCGGCAACTCTCCCTGCTGGGTAGGGTGACCAGATGTCCCAATTTTATAGGGACAGTCCCGATTTTGGGGTCTCTTTCTTATATAGGCTCCTATTACCCCACCCCCTTGTCCTGATTTTTCACATGTGCTGTCTGGTCCCCCTACTGCTGGGGAGAATCCGTACGGAATCCATGCTGGCCAACCAGACCCCGAAGGGCAAGCGGGGTCTCTTTCCACGCACGCTCGCCTGGATTCTTGCAGCACTTGCTCCGGCGGCAGTGGGGTCTGCAGAGCCAGGGTGTGACCGAGGGGAGGGAGGGGATTCACCTGTTGGGGAAACAGTCCATTGCCGAGAGGGGTGGAGGGAGAATTGGTTGGACTGGGGAATGACTTGATCCCCTTCCACACCCACCAGTCCTAATTTGGTTCTGGCTGTGCGCCAGAGCCGTCTACCTGCTCTGATCTGCTGTGCTCAGCAGCGGGGGTGGGGTGGGGGGGGTGATGTTTGCCCTGCATAAGTTGCTGTGGTAACAGGGAAAGAAAAAGCCGGGATTATAAGACACACACGGGTTGAGCTGAGCTCGTTTTGTGGCGGGAGCGAAAATCTCCCCCTCCGCCCCTTCGTTTAACGGGACTGGGTGGAAAATAGGAGTTGCAGGAGCCTGCCTTTCACTGAAATCCCTACTCAGCTTTACAGGGGGGCCCTTCCCCCCCCTCCTCCTGGGGGTTAGCAGTGATCCCACCCCCTCCATAGCATTGGAACATGATCTCTTTGGCCCCGGTTCAGCGGCTCTGACCTGGAAGGTCGTCGGTGATGCCTGCCCTGCAAGCCTGCTGCTTAAATCACGGCAAGTGGCCCGCGGCCTCCTAAAAACGTAGCCGGCGGCTACCCCTTCTCTGTAAGTGCGCGGACCGCGTCGCTCAATGGGAGTTTATTAAGCAGCCCCAGCCGACGAGTAACGTAAGTCGGGCAAGCCCCACGTGCCAGCCGCTCTGGGTGCAAGCGTTTTTAGTAGGGCTACATCCTAGAATCCTGTCCTAGAATCTCATGGTTGGAAGGGACCTCAGGAGGTCATAGGCCCGTAGACGTGCCAGCTGGGGGCTCCTGGGGGGTTTTGACTAGGGCCCTCACCCGGCACCGAAACTGGAGCCGCTCAGCGCAGGGGGTTGGAAGGGGAAAGCACCAGGCGGCCCATGGACCTGTGTGTGTCAGAGCTCCAGGAGCGCTGGGGGGGGGCGGGAGGGGGCAGCGTTTGGCTCACTTCCTCCTCCTGCCTCTCACAGCAGCAGACCCCGCAGGGTGGGAGACGAGGAATAGGTCTATTGCAGAGCACCTAACGACGTGTGTGTGGCACAGGGGAGGAGCTGTGGCAGGGGTGGGCAAATGTTTTGGCCTGAGGGCCACGTCTGGGTATGGAAATTGTATGGCGGGCCATGAATGCTCACGAAATTGGGGGTTGGAGTACGGGGGGGTGAGGCTCGGGCTGGGGATAAGGGGTTGGGGGTGCAGGAGGGTGCTCTGGGCTGCTCTGGGACCGAGGGTTTAGGAGGGAGGGAGGGAGGGGGATCAGGGCTGGCAGAGGATTGGGGTGCACAAGGGGGTCCGGGGTGTAGGCTCCGGGCGGCGCTTACCTCAAGCAGCTCCCAGAAGCAGCAGCATGTCCCCCCTCTGGCTTCTATGTGGAGGCGCGGCCAGGCAGCTCTGTATGCTGCCCTGTCCGCAGGCACCGCCCCTGCAGCTCCCATGAGCCACAGTTCCCGGCCAATGGGAGTTGCGGGGGCAGCATGCGGAGCCCCTTGGCTGCCCTTATGCGTAGGAGCCGGAGGGGGGGACATGCCACTGCTTCTGGGAGCCGTGCGGAGTGGGGCAAGCCCCCAACCCCACTCCCCGACTGGAGCCCGAGGGCCGAATTAAAACGTCTAGAGGGCCGGATGCGGCCCCTGGGCCGTAGTTTTCCCCACCCCTGAGCTAGGGGACTCTTTCTGCCCTCTGGAGCATTGTCTTTCTGCTCCAGGCTCCTTTGGAAATCCAGTTAAAACCTCACCCCCTGTGGAGCCCGGGTGTTTCAAAAAATGCGTGGGCCGAGGGTGGCTAATGCTTTTTGTGGGTGCCTGACTGGAAGTTTAGTTTACACTTAACATATACTGGCCTAGCGGCACCAGGCAGGTGCTCAACACTGTTTGAAAATTAGGGCCTTTTCCCAGAAGCCCGAAACCCCTAATTGCTTTAAAATCTTCTCTTGAGCCACCCGATGGAGACCCTCCTTCCTGATGTCTCAGCAAAACCCTTGGATCTGTCTGATTTTTATTTTACAAGGTTGGGTCCTTCCCACTCCGTCTCTTTCTCCTGCACCAGGCTGTGGATGGCTTTCGTTTTGTGGGCTGCAGCCATGAAAGCCCTGCTCTCCCTTCATCTGCTGCAGACCGAGCTAAAAACAAAGCCCCGTCCCAGACAAAAGAGGAAACGGCCCTGGTTTTTTTGGGTCGCAGAGGCTGCTCCGTCCTGTAATTTTTTGCTGAGGAAATTGCTAGTTACCGTGCAGGAAGAGTGTTTTTCGAGCACCCCGGGCTTCTTCCCAGAGCAACGAAGAGCCGCGTGGAAAGCGGTGGGCAGGGCTGCCCTATCTCGGTGGCTCTGTGGACTTGGGGAGTGCTGAGATCTTCTCTGCAGCCTCTCGTTCTGCTACCGCAGACCCGGGAAGCCCCCATTGGGCCAGGCATGAAATGGCTCTTAGCCCGACCACGTGGGCAGGATTCTGCAGCTCTCCCACCCCAGGGTGGCTGCATTTCAGTGGCGGATGAGGCACATGGTAGTCATCGAATGCTTGAGATCCTTTGTAGTGGAAGGTGCCATACAATGACTGATATTGACTTTGGAGCTGTGGCCAAGATGCGCCCAGTGGAGCCCAGCAGCAGAGGCTGAATTTGGAGCGGGGGGTCTTTGTGCACGCTCAGTTCGAAGCAGCGTCGTGTCAGCCAAAAGAACAGGAGTACTTGTGGCACCGTAGAGACGGACAAATTTATTTCCGCATAAGCGTTCGTGGGCTACAGTCCCACTTCATCGGATGCATGGAATGGAACATACAGTGAGAAGATATTTATACATTCAGTTTCTTTTGTGCCTCCTGCGTTGAGGTGGCACCTCCGTACTTTTCTGGAGACCGGCGGATCGCCGCAGCCTGGGTCCGCCACTGTGCAGGAACCTCAGGGTGTAGGACTATGGTCTTACAGATCTCTAGATTTACAAGGGAAGGAAGGCCTAGGGGAGTGGCTAGAGCAAGGTCTGTGATTGGACTCAAATGTTCCTGGATTGAGGAGGACGCGGATAAAAGTCATGACACCTGCGTTCTATTCCCCAGGTGCCCTTGGGCAAGTCTCCATCTCTCTGTGCCTCACTTCCTAATCTAGACACACGAGTGTCTTTTTCCTCCACCCTTTGTCTTGTCGAGTTGGACTGTAAACTGTTGGGGGCAGGGACTGTGCCCGCATCCTACAACCACCGCTTTTTTTGGGATTGAACTCGTTAAAGCCTGGACAGTGCTCTGATGAGTACTGGAGAGCGCGAGACGCCAAGGCGTGTGCCCCCCGCTAGCTAGTACAAAGCATTCCTTCCCACAGCCGCACACTTGCTTTGATCATGCCTGCTCCTGCCGAAGCAAACTCCCTCTCAATATTATCGCTTTCTGCTGCTGCTGTTCTTATACGTCATGTGACAGGGTCAGGCCAGATGGCTACAGGAGAGTGGTCGAAGGCAGATATATTAGTCCCAGATTAAGTAGATCCCTTTTCCCTGGGTAAGGTAGCAGGGTAGTTCCAGAACAAGCAGGAACTTGCTGGAACCAATTTAAGGCAGGCAGGCTAATTAGGACACCTGGAGCCACGTAAGAAGAAACTGCTAGAATCAATCAGGTGCCCTGGCTAATCAGCGCACCTGAGTTTTAAAAGGACCTGACTTCAGTTTGTGGTGTGCACGCGAGGAGCTGGGCGCAAGAGGCACTAGGAGTGAGTAAGAAGGTGGACTGCTGGAGGACTGAGGAGTACAAGCATTACCAGACACCAGGAGAGAGGTCCTGTGGTGAGGATAAAAGAAGGTGTTGGGAGGAGGCCATGGGGAAGTAGCCCAAGGAGTTGTAGCTGTCCTGCAGCTGTTCCAGGAGGCACTCTAGACAGCTACAGTCCACAGGGCCCTGGGCTGGAACAGGGCGGGCCCGAGTTCCCCCCCCCAAACCTCCCAACTCCTGATCAGACACAGGAGGAGTTTGACCTAAACTGTGGGTTCCACCAGAGGGGAAGATCTCTGCGGCGAGCAAAATCCGCCAATAAGCGCAGGA
This sequence comes from Chelydra serpentina, assembly GCA_037349315.1. Classification (NCBI taxonomy): domain Eukaryota; kingdom Metazoa; phylum Chordata; order Testudines; family Chelydridae; genus Chelydra; species Chelydra serpentina. The sequence continues at coordinate 1,146,107 of JBAIAC010000203.1, forward strand.
CCCACCCAGGTAGAGGAGGAACTTGGTCACAGTAGCTTCTAGCCTGGTTAATGTCTTGGGGTGTCTGCTGCCGGGGGAGGGGCCTGGCCAGCCCGTGCTGACTGGGAGGAGGCCGGGGGGGGGGGGGGGGAAGGGGGGAACCTTTGCAGTGATTTGCACGCTCTGGCCTCAAAGCCTTTCCCGTTGGAAAGGCTTTCCCGGGAGTTATTGGCATCGCAAGGGTGTTACAAATGCAACAGTCACTGCATGGATTCCCAGTGATCCCACAGGCCCTAGCACGGGCAGGTCTCTGGGGGACGTGGGCCTCCAAGTATTAAACGGCTTGAATTATTCCACCCCCTCTTACTGCTCTTAAATGGAGTCTGAGGCTACAGCCTCTTTCTCCAGCCAGCACCGGGGAGAAGGCAGAGTCCTGCCGAGAGCCTGCTGCCGCTGGATGTCGGCCAGGCTTCCCCTGGGGGAGAGAGCTGCTGCTGCCTCTGCACATTTTGTGAACAGGCCGGTTTGTGGCAAAACAAAGGCCTCTCCGCGCCCGCGTCCGAGCCGCGAGCCAAGGCCGTCTAATGAAATCCCCCGAGTCGGCGGGGGCTCCAGCCCTGAGGCGGAGCGGCCCTCGGATCTTCCCTAACGAGCTGGGGATTCCTCTGGCAAGACGAACTCTGGCAAGAAGGCCCGTCGACCTCGCCGGGAGCCTCGCCCTGCAGACGCGAGGCCTTGTATTGTGCAGCGTGTCTTCCAGGGCACAGAGATGGGGGGGGAAACGGGGGCGTAGGCCAGGGAGAAAGGAGTGGTCCTTAGCTGAGACTTCAAATGGGGCGGAGAGATGCAGGAAGGCTGCTCCTGCTGAAGGAAGAAGACTCTCGTGGCGAGGGTTGGACCCGCATGGGGCGGGTGAAGCAGGGAAGCAGAGTTGGAGATGGGCAGAGAGAAGGCTGAGCTGCGAAGGAGGGAGAACAGCTTGGCACGGGGCAGCCCGGGGAGTTGGCCGCGGAGGCGTGTTGGGCCCCCTGGGACCCAGGCGAGTGACGAAGTGTAAACAAGCAACGGGAGGGAGGGACGAGGCTCTCCGCAGAGCGGCTTAAAACTCAATTGCTGGGAGCCTTTATAATCGGTGATCCCAGGAATTTCTGGTTGTGGGGCATCTGGTGACTGCCGTCCAAAGTGGCCTGGCGTGGTATTTCTTCACGTTCCTCTACCCCCTTCCCTCTGAGGGTCACCCAGGGCTTGACAAATAGCTTCCCGGCGCCCCCTCTTTAACGGGCTGAGAGAATCCCCATCCTATAAACCCCAGGCCTCTTGCCCGGGGCAGGCCGAGGCTTTGAAACGTGACGGGACTTGCTCGGTGGTGGTAGAGGTGGAACCCAGGTGTCCTGACTCCAGTCCCCCGCGCTAGCCAGGCTGGATGGCCTGAAAGCGGCTCCGATTGACAAGCAGAGTCTGCTCCGGCTTCAGCTCTTCTCCCCCCGCGGTAGCTGCTGCCGAGTGCAAGCCCTCGGAGCTGTGAGTGCCAGATAAGCCGTTGTGGAGATGGGTCTGACCTGAGCTCGAACGCAGCTGGTGGTTGTATTAACGCTGCCTCTATTTCTGCCCCTGCCCACCTCTTTGGCCCCACGGATGGAGTTTCTCTCCCATCCCCCTCTCTCTTTCCCTAACTGGCTTCTTGGCGGGGGTCCTGGTGTTGCCATGACGGGCCCCTCTGCTGTAGCCGCCAGCAGGATGCTTTTGTCTGGGATGACCTCAGGCCCTGCACTGCTGTATTGTTTCTGTTGTACCAGCGCCTGTAGCCCCTGCCTGGGGCCGCGTTGTGCTGTACCCCTCACGCAGAAGTCTCTCTAACCCCGGCCACTAACTGCCTACGGATCCAGTGAGCTTTTATCCTTTCTGCTCTGACCTGCTACCTCCCACAAGCCTGCTCCCCTGATGCACCTATCCAGACCTGCGGCACCATCTCCTCGTTCAGCCCTGGCCTCCCGCCCAGCGCTGCCTCCAGTCCCGACCTGCTGCGCCCCAGGGCGGCTCAGCCAAACGTTCCGAGTGCCGTGGCGTCTGTGGGTTGGTTTTGGTGACGTTCCGGTGCGCGCGGCTGCGTTCGTTTTGTCCGCAAACTGCAAGTGCGCTCGGGTCGGGCCGAGGCACGAGCTGCGGTTTTGTAATTGCTGCGTGCCCCCCCCCCCCCCCCCCCCCCCCCGCGTGATCAGACAGGCCCGTTTCGTAACCGTGGGCCGGGCAGAAACCCGCGGCCGAAGCGTCGGCCTCTCCTGGCTGGAGTTGGTAAGACAGGGCAGCCAGGTGACTGCCATCATCAGACACAGGTGGAGGTGGGGAAAAGTCACGACCTGCGTAAATGGGCAGAGGTGACGGCGTTGAGATAAAACACGTTCCCATAGGAGGTGGGGCTGGGAGCGTTAACCTCCTCAGGCTTTTCTAACCGGCAGAGAAAAGGCATCAGTCAACATTGCGAGGAAGGATGTAAAATCCCCCCAGCCTAGCGACTGACTGGCTTAGAGGCAGGCTCAGATCTATCCTGGGTTAGCAGGAAGCTCTGCGGTGACTCCTGCCTGAGATGAGCTGGGGGGTCTCCTCTCCGTCCATAGCAGGCACCTTTGCTGGGAGACTGGCAGTAGCAGAGAGGTCAGGTGGATAGGACCAGACCCCGTGTGTAGGCTGGGGGTGCGTGGAGGCGTGTGCTTGCACTGGTAGGTGTTAATCTGCCCATTCTTTGTCCCTGTTGGCGTGTCTCTCAGTTGAGCCGTGTGGCTGCCACCAGGCGCGTCATGTTCACCACCAGATGTTTCATTTTCCCTTTTTCTTTCTTTTCTGTGTGTCTGTGTGTTTTTTCCCATCCCATGTCCTGCGCGAAGACCATCGTGCGGGGGAACAAAACCGCCAAGGACGGCTCCCTCACCTGGCTGCTGGATGAGTTTGAGAACATGTCGGTGTCCCGCTCCAATTCGCTGCGCCGGGACAGCCCCCCCTTCCAGCCCCGCCGCGACCAGCTCTTCCACGAGAACGGCCTCCACGAGGGGCCGGCCAAAGCCCGGCCCCTCGAGGACCGGAATAAGGACCACAAGGAGAGGAGTCGCCACGAGGCCAGGAGTGAGCTGGATCGGGACAAGGAGAGGAACCGGGACAGGGAGGAGAACCGGGCCCACCCTCAGCAACCCCGAGGGCAGGAGCCCAGCGGCAAATCCACCAAGCACCCTGGCGGCAGGCCGCCCCCTCCAGAGTACCACAAGCCCGCGAAGGAGGGAAGGCCCAGAGCCCATGACCGGGATGGGAGGCGGGACTACCCGGCGGAGAGGGACTACAGCGAGCCGGCCGACCGCGTGGTCAGGAGGGATCGCAACGACGCCTCCGACAGGAGACCCAAATCCACGTACAGCGGGGAGAAAAGCCCGCAGTCCCCGCGGGACAAACGCCCGCTCTCCGGGCCCAATATCCGGACTCCAAACATCCCCGTCTCCGAAGGGGTGATGAAGACCGCTCAGCAGACCGGCCGGCCTTTTAATACGTATCCACGAGCTGAGACTGACCCTGTCAGGGGCACAGGTTCTCAGGTAAAGGTCCCCCCACCCCTCAGGCCATGATCCAGTTCAGGGCTCGGTCTCCTAGGTCCGAACTGAGCCGTGTTCAGGCTCAGTTCACTCCCAACCTGCCATCAGTGCCCCCCCAAGCAGATACCCCCTCTCAGGCAAAGAACCCCTCCTCCATTGCTTCAGAAGTTAATCCTCCGCTAAGGGGCTTCTTCCCTGAGGTATAGCCACGCTTGAGTGATTTAAGGCCTTATCGAACCAGGTGTTTCTGGCAGGCTGCTGGCGTGGGTGGCGGGATGGTTTGGTGGCCACTTTCCTGCTTGTCTGGGCGCTTCTGTGCATCGCGGCGCTAAACGTCTAGCGTGCAGCGAAGATGGTTCGTTCCTCTCTAACAGCTGCACGCTCTGCGGCTTCCCGCTTCCCTCTACCGCTGCCTCTGAGCTCTGTAGCAAGCCGATGCCACCGCTACACTGGTCTCCTTCAGCGTCGCCCTGTCCTCCTCTAGCAAGCCTTGCACTGCCGCACCGCGCTGTAATCCGGACGCAGCTTTGCTCCCTCCACTGTCTCCCGGAACGGCACCTGTCTCCTCTACACCCGCTGCGTTCCCGGTAGCTCTCCCGCGCGGCGCTCTCCTTCGGCAGCCGCGCCCTCCTGCACCTCTCCTGCTGCAGCCGCACTCCCCGTAGCCGTCCTGCGCCATCACTGCTCTCTCCTTCCAGCCGCAGCGCCGCGCTGCGCGTTAGGAACGCGGACGGACGCTTGAGGCCTCTCTCGCAAGGCCCTGTCCGGTAGAAACACCTGTAGACGCTGTCTGGATGTCTGTTTTTTTCCTTTCCTCGTACCTATTCCCTCTCTTCCACAGCCATCCCAATGCAGATCTCTCTCTCTGTCTCTGTCTCTCTCATTCAGCAATAGTAAACTCTAATCACTGCCGTCTCTCTTCAGACACTATCTCAGCAGGGCTTCTCTGGTAACCCCATGGGAGGATGCCACACTGACGTCTTTCTCCTGTTCCTCCCTGCGCCCTATTGGAGTGGGAAGCCGCTTTTGCTCCATGCGAAGGCAGTCAGCAATCGGAGAGCCCGGGGTCGATGCTACGTCTCCTGGCCTCTGTTCTAGGTTCAGCTGCTGATGTGCTGTTTGTCTTTTTTTTCCCTCTCCCCTTCCAGGCGGAGCCCAGGTCCGCGAGGCCCCAGGAAATGGCGTCCAATGGGCCGGTAAGCGGGAGCAGCAGCTCATCCAAGGTCCACCAGCCAGGCCAGCCGAGGTCCAAAAACCCAGAGCCGCCCCATCCGGGACTCTCCCCGCACGCGTCCGAGCCCCACTTAACTCGCATCCCCCAGCCAACCCCCCAGCCATCTTATTCCCAGCAGCCCCAGCCGCCGCCTCCCCCCACGGCCGCCCAGCAGCCCCGCTCCCCGCAGCGCGAGCCCCAGCGGGTCTCCCACGAACAGTTCCGCGCCGCCCTGCAGATGGTGGTCGACCCGGGCGACCCCCGGACCTACCTGGACAACTTCATTAAAATCGGCGAAGGCTCCACGGGCGTCGTCTGCATCGCCACGGTGAAGAGCACAGGGAAGCTGGTGGCCGTGAAGAAAATGGACCTGCGGAAGCAGCAACGGCGCGAGCTGCTGTTTAATGAGGTAGGTGGCCCAGCTGACGCCCGCGAGCTTCTCCGGGGAGAGCGAGTGGCTACTTACCCCTCCCAGACAGCCGCCTAGGTGGGAGCCCCGCTTCTTCAGAGCCCTGCCGTACGGACAGGGGACGGTGGGGACCGCAGTCCCCTTCGGGCCGGAGGGTGTGCTGTCGGCGTGGGGTGTGCAGTCAGCCCCGCTTATAGGGGTGCAAGCTTGAACTCCTAAAGGGGAGCACGCCCCAAGGGGAGCAGTCTCTCTTTGAAGCAGCGTTGACGTGAGGGGAGCTCTCTGCTCGCCTGGAGGCCAGGAGCGCACCGGGCGCTTGACAGCGCAGCTTGAAAAAGGCACCGGGGGGGGGCAACAAATTTTCTAAAGCACGTGTGTGTCAAATTCAGAAGCGGCGTAGGGTCAGATCGACGGTTCTGTTCTAGGTAGGGTCTCATCGCCGTAGGATCTGAGCGCCTTCCAGACGTGCCTGAAGCAAAGTGACGGACATCTGTCGTGTTGGTTCTGTCGTGCTGTCCCCTGGGTGGAAAGTGTATGGATTTGCGGGGGGGATGTTGTGGAACTTCCCTTGTGCGTGTGCGTTGCAACCTGTTTGAGAAGGAATTCGCCGTTCGTGCCGCAGTCTCAGACCAGCCCCCGAAACGGCTTCGTCTCGTGGCCAGACGAGCTTTACCCTTACTGCGGAAAGTTTTCGTGGGGCCAGAGGAGGGTCACTGATGACCGCGATCTTCATTGCAGAATTTTAGTCTTTTTTTAGGGGCCCAGCCCATTGAGTGCCTTGAAGATAAAGGCAGAAAAGTCTTTGGCCAACTCGAGATGCAGACGGGCGTTCAGCAGGGTTTTCAGAAGCGCCCGAGCGAGTTAGGTGCCTGACCTGCTTAGATGATTTTGAAAAATCTTACTAGGCGCCCGTCTGCATCTTTAGGTGTGTAAATTCCTTTACAGAGCCGGCCCTTGGGCTCCCAATTCCCACTGAAAGGTGATGAAACTAGACTCGGAAGAAGTCAGTTCTGAAAATCAATGTAGGCTCCCCAACGACATAGGTGCTCCGAGTCCCTGCCCTCTTCTCCCGATGAGCTTCCTGTCTGACATTGGCTGTGATGCAAGGAGTCGGCCTACCAGGTCTTAGCGAAGGTTACGGCCATAAAGTCACCCAGGGGCAGGTTACGGTACAGGCACTTGTCCAGGGAAACGGGCTGGCTTCTGAATGCAGTGGGGGAGAAGAGAAGGACTCCGATAAACCTCCAAGCATCGGGAGGGCGAACTTAAAGGAGCAGGGAGCATTGTGTAGGATGATCCTAAGGGGATTAATTAGGAGGAATGGGATGCGCTTAAACCATGAAATATTTAGGCTGAATCTCAGGAGATGCTTCCGAGCCTTGGACTCTGTTACCCCAGCTTCTCTCAAACTGGGGCTCACACAATAGACTGGTCAGGGGGCGATTGGCTCCTCCTTGTTTCCAGCTGCGAAACCGTAAGAAGCTAAAAATGCATCAGATGCAGCTAATGTCCCTTCTCTGTGTGAGCAACTGCAGCAGATTCCTCTGGGAAATTGGGGGGCCTTGATTTGGAGGGGGCGGCGAGTGACAGGGAATGGGAGCCGGGAGGAAGCCAGGAGGCAATCTCAGTTAAGACATGGCCATGCCGTGGGACGCTTTGGGGGCCCTGCTGTATGAAGCTGGGGAAATCCTTTTCCCTTGGGCAGCCCCATTGCCTGAATCTCTCTTAATCTGGGCTGGAGACAGCACCACAAAATGCACCTCGGGGCAGTGTAACTGGTCAGACAGGCCCACTAATGCGGAGCTGTTAAGGGTCCTTGTTAACCCTGGGCCGTCTGTCTGACCCTAGCAATGCTAGACACTCCCCCCATGCATGCCTAGCAGGGGCTCGTTAGGGCGGGACCCCATTAGCCTCGTTCCTCCCCAATCGCCGAACCAGCAACGCCCACTCCTCCCCCGGTAAGCCTTTATTGTTACCGCTTCCTCTGTGACTTCCATTGCCCGCATGGCAAATGCCACAGGGATACAGTCTCCTTGTAGAGCAAGTGTTGCCCAACCCAAAATCAGGGTGGATTTGGTGGGGTGAGCCCTGCCTTTTAGGGAACCACATTCAAGTCAGGTTTATTTTCCCCGCCTTTCTAAAAGAGCTTTTCCTCTGCCCGTCCCGGAGCTGCTCCCACGTTTGCATCACCGGCTCTTAAGACCCACAGTCCCGTTCCCCGGCCGTAATGCCCCGCTCTGCGCCCTGCCTTTCAGGTGGTGATCATGAGGGACTACCAGCACGAGAACGTGGTGGAGATGTACAACAGCTACCTGGTGGGGGACGAGCTGTGGGTGGTGATGGAGTTCCTAGAAGGCGGAGCGCTGACAGATATCGTAACGCACACCAGGTATGGGGAAGGATAGCTCAGTGGTTTGAGCATTGGCCTGCTAAACCCAGGGTTGTGAGTTCAGTCCTTGAGGGGGCCATTTAGGGATCTGGGGCAAAAATTGGGGATTGGTCCTGCTTTGAGCAGGGGGTTGGACTAGATAACCTCCTAAGGTCCCTTCCAACCCTGAGATTCTATGATACGAGGGGGGCGGTAACTTCTCGCGCCTGGGCTGCAGAGTAGCTCTAAGAGTTGCTTTTCTGCCTGGCACACCCCCACCCCATTGTGTGTGGGTCTTCCTTGTGGGTCCACAGTTCTCCGCGAGCCCATTGTGTTCCTATAGTGATTCTCACTGGGTGTATCTGCTAAAGGCAGGCTGGGACTTTCCGTCCCGGCTGTGTGACCTTGAACAAGTCCTTCCTCGGTTTCCCCATCTACAATGATAATGCTCCCCCCTCCTAGGGGTCTGAGGGGAGATGAGAGCTGGCAGAGCGCTTCTCGCCGGGCTGACGCTGGGCACTACACCAGGGCGGTTCCCCCTGGTACTGCAGAGCGCCGGGAGGCGGGTGGCTTGTCAGGGCTCTGAATCTTCCCCCGCTTCCAGGATGAACGAAGAGCAGATCGCCGCCGTCTGCCTGGCTGTCCTGAAAGCACTTTCTGTCCTCCACGCCCAGGGGGTCATCCACCGAGACATCAAGAGCGACTCCATCCTGCTCACTCACGACGGCAAGGTAAGTGAGACTCCCCTAGCTGCCTTAGCCCTGATAAACCTTCCTGTCCCGAGGATTTCTGCACCGCATGGAGCTGGGCGAACTAGCCGTGCCTTCTCCTGTGGGGACAGCGACACCTAGGGCCCGTTTTGGTATCTCCGCAACCCATAAGTCGCTGCATAAAGATGCCACCATCCCAGGATTCTTCCCATTGGCTACAGCTCCCCTATAGGGCTCGGCTCCGTGCGAGGCACAACTCGAGTGTTGCCCCTAAGCCGACTCCCAGAAATCTCTAGCTTGGGTTAAGTGGTGCTTTAAGCAGGCCCATCAGAGGGGGGTTGTTCCTGCCACACTGCCCTGTCCTCACTAGGGGCTGAAGACACTGCTACGCCGACAGGAGACCACCTCCCATCGCCGCGGTTAATCCACCTCCCCGAGAGGTGGTAGCTATGGCGATGGGAGACCCTCGTCACAGCACTGTCTACACTGGGGGTTAGGTCGGTATAACTGTGTCGCTCAGGGTGGATTTTTCCAAATTCTTCTGGTTTTGTTTTTACAACCTCCTTACCTATTGCTGTAGAATACGCTTTTTCCGTTGTGAGGGTAGCGGGCTATGCAGGGGAAACCGTGATATTGACTGGGCCATGTGAACAAATGTGGGGGAAAAAGCGGAGTTTTTCTTCTAATCTGGTTCAATTACCATCCTTTCACACCGGGTTGTAAAAAGAGTAGGTTAAAAAAACCTCCCGAGAGTGTCCCCTTTAAAACAGAACAAAAAAGCTTTTCTTTCAAATGGACATCTTCAGAGCGTGGTAGAAATGTGAGCTAAATGTCAGACTGGTAATGGAATCTCCATGTTTTCTCTTTAAATAACCGCTCCATTTTAAAAATCAAATTGTTCATCTTCTTAATGTCCTACCAGGGCCAATGTAATTGGCTCTTTTTGCCTTCAGCGGCTCATGATTCTAAGCCCCTAGAGCCGGGCTCTGTTCTAGGTCTTAACAGCATGGTTATAAGTCTTGCGTTCACTCTTCTTTCAGACCCAACCCAACCCACGAGAGCTGGAAACGATTGTGTAATGAAACAAACCAGTCTGTATTTCAATATGGCATGAGTTTTGGCCTTTCTAGGCAGTCCATTCGATTCACCTGGCACCCCTTTGGATACAAATCTGACTTCCTCACAAGCGAACCATATGGAAGCGGCTTCAGTCCCTCATGCAGATTTGCATTTGGCATGCTTTAAATTTTAAAAAAAAGCCTGATTGATCTTTCCTTTGGATCCATTTTCCGTCTGACTGTGCAAATCTGCCTCATTTCCCAGGGTGTTTGCCATCTAGGCCCAACAGATGCCGTTCAATAGCGGGTTTTGAAATCTCAATAACTCCCTGTGTGCCCCCCTCCCCCCCTTTCATCCAGAAGGCCCAAACCTATTATACCCTGGCTATTATGGATTAGTTGCCTGCCAAGTTTGCTTTTGAATCTGAGCCGTTTTGGGGTTATACCGATGCGAAAAGGGTGTTTTGTTTACCCTGATAAACTCCTGTGAGGCTTTTACACTTCTGAATTTGGGGATTGTAAATCATGTACTTCGGAGATTCAGATCACAGTGGGTGGAGGCTGGGGAAGAATTATGTCCTTAAAAACTAAACCAATGTTGCAAACCAGAGTTGATCGCAGAAATGTGGAGCAGCTGAGGCTATTTTTACAATTAAACTTCATACTCCTCTACGTTGCTTCTTCATGGTTATCACTTCAATTGCATTTTTGGTCCCTCTTTCTTGCTGGGGGTCAGGGATTGCTGTCTGTGGCTTTTCAGGCCAATATGGCAGCTGCCAGCCGTTTTCCCTGTGCTAACCCTCTTCCTTGCCTCTCTCCCTAGGTGAAGCTCTCTGATTTTGGGTTTTGCGCGCAAGTGAACAAAGAGGTCCCACGGCGGAAGTCGCTGGTGGGAACCCCCTACTGGATGGCGCCAGAGCTCATCTCCCGACTCCCTTATGGACCAGAGGTAAGGCTAGAGGGGCAGGGCCCTGGGATCCATGGGGGAAGTTCAGCCTGGCCCCTTCCTGAGAAGGCTCGTCGAAGGGCTAAGGGAGGCCACTGCTAGAGAAGGGAGATGGGAGGGTAGCAATGGGAAATGGAAATGATGGAGTGTCAGGGGAACGAACAGCCAGGGCATGGGCGATTCCTAGTTTAGTGCCTGGGTAATAAACTGGCACCTTCATGTTTTCCCCCTCCCTCCCCCAGCCCAATTGGGGATACAAACAGGGGCCTCGGCACGGCCAAGGGCGCTCTGATCCACCTGTCGACCCTGCCGGGAGATGAATAGATAAAAACCCCAGCAATGCTAAACCCTAGAGGCTGCAGGATGGAAAGGTGGATGCAGCCTTTAGCTTCTTAGGCGGCTGGGGACAGCAGGTTCCGAGCAGCTTGTGTGGAATGAGCTGGTAGGAGCCAGTCCACATCCCACTGACGCTAACTGGTCCTTGGATCAGCAGTCCTGTGAGGACGCCGGCAGGTCACTGGGTCATCCATGGGGCAGAATTCGGTTTCTCTTGTTCTGTGAGTTTGATGGCGATTGCCGTTTATCTGTGCGTATTTGTTCCGATATTTTTGGAGACCGAAAGGTTCGCTGTTGTGGGAGAGATTCAGAAAAGGTTTGCCGTCGGGGGGAGGGATAGCTCAGTGGTTTGAGCATTGGCCTGCTAAACCCAGGGTTGTGAGTTCAATCCTTGAGGGGGCCATTTAGGGATCTGGGGCAAAAATTGGGGTTGGTCCTGCTTTGAGCAGGGGGTTGGACTAGATGACCTACTAAGGTCCCTTCCCACCCTGAGATTCTATGATTCTATGACTGTAGAGGTTGAGATTCAAAAAGTTAAAGCTTTGTAGCTATTAACCTGCAAATTGTCAACATCAACAAAGCAAATAGCCTTAAACCAAACTCTCTCATATGTTCTCCAGCAGCATTTTCCTGACTTTGCCTGCCTGTACATTTCTATTTTCATCAGTGGAAAAGTGTGTGTGTGAGAGAGAGAAATTGACGGTTACACCCTAAAGGGAGGGGGGTGGGGTGGGGGTGTTTTTTCTCTCCATGCTCCCAAACCCCGGGGGCTTGTCCTGACTAGGAAAAGCTGATCATGTAAGGTGGAGTTAAATCAGATGTGCTGTCTGAGCCTGCCTGAAACTCTATCACTTTTCCTAGGCAGGACAAACCCTGCAGAGGCTTCCTGTCTGGTGGCCAAATTATTCCTGTAGCAGTGAAATCCCGTTTGACTGTTCAAGTCTGCTTCTGGCACGTCTGTAGCAACAAAAGCCACCGGGTGGCGCTGTGTATAAATGCAAACTAGCCGTAAGTTCATTTGGGTCATAAAAAGGAAAGTGCTTCCGTGAACAGGTGCGGACGTGGAATTTGGTCCCTTTATGTGGAAGACTCATCTGCTTGCTTTCAATTCATGGCATTCGTTCCTGTGCATCTTAGCAATGTCTGTGTAGTAATAAAGCACTAGACACGCTTACGTCCCTGCTAATCAAGGGGCAAACTGTAGGGGGAAGGAGGGGTTGGATTCCTGCAGTGAACAGATTTAGAAACACACCAGTCATCTGGTGTAGCTCTGGGTTTCTATACCAGATGACTGGTGTTTCTCACATGCAGCTGCTGTTTTTGTCGGATCTATAGACTCGTAGACTGTAAGGTCAGAAGGGACCATTATGATCATCTAGTCTGACCTCCTGCACAACGCAGGCCACAGAATCTCACTCACCCACCCACCCCTGCAATAATCCTCTCACCTATGTCTCCGCTATTGAAGTCCTCAAATCATGGTTTAAAGATTTCAAAATGCAGAGAATCCTCCAGCAAGTGACCCGTGCCCCACGCTGCAGAGGAAGGCGAAAAACCTCCAGGGCCTCTGCCGATCTACCCTGGAGGAAAATTCCTTCCCAACCCCAAATATGGCGATCAGCCGAATCCTGAGCATGTGGGCAAAACTCACCAGCCAGACACCCAGGAACAAGTTCTCTGTAGTAACTTCTAACATCCCATCACCGGCCATTGGGCCTATTTACCACTGATGGTCAAAGGTCAATTAATTGCCAAGATCATGTTATCCCATCAAACCAGACTCCAGGCTGCCTTGCCTGGGGGAGTGTGGGCTAATCCCGGTGGTGCTTTTCACCTCTGGCGAGGGTACCGGCCTTTCTGATCTAAAGAGGACCCCGATGTGCTGCCCAGGGACTGGGCAAGCCACTTCCCTGTCTGTGCTTCCGTTTCCCCTTCCCATCCTTAGTCTATTTACACTGTAAGCTCTGGGGGCAGAGCCTGTCCATCCCTCTGCATCTTGCAATGCCCATCCCAATGGGGCAGGTTTGGGGGTACAGCAGCCCCCCCCCCCATCATTCCATCGCCTGCCCCTTCGCTTCCCTTTCGCCCATCTCTCCTCTCCTTGCAGGTGGATATCTGGTCCCTCGGTGTGATGGTGATCGAAATGGTGGACGGAGAGCCCCCTTATTTTAATGAGCCCCCCTTAAAGGCAATGAAGATGATCCGGGACAACCTGCCCCCCAAACTTAAAAATGTGCACAAGGTAATGAAAGTGTTGATCATCTCCTCCTCTCCTGAGTTAAGTAGGGTCAAGAACCTGGATGGGAGGGTTTCCCAGTGACACTCTCAAGTCCGGGGATGAGACACAGTTGCAGGTCCTGTCCCATGTCCGTATGTGCCCCGGGTGGGATTGTCGAGAGCCCGAGGGAGGCAGCAGAGCCGAGTGGACAGAGCATGGGAGTGGAACGCAGGACGTCCGAGGCTGATTCCCAGCTCTGCCACGGCCCTGCTGAATGACCCTGGGCAAGTCCCTTCCCTCCCTGTTAAAGATTTCATGAAGCTGTCCGTACAGGGTGGGTGAGGAATAGGATAATGGCAGGACCTGCGGACGTGTAGCAAAACCCTCTGTCTACATTGCGAGAGAGAATATGCCACGATGACATTGTGAGTTCTCCATATACGTCTCGTACGTGTGCGCTCGCACGCCGGCCGTTGGCTCTCCAAGTGAGTGCATGGGTGAGCCATTGCCTCAGTTTCCCCTCCCGCCCATTGTCCATTCTGAGCTCTTTGAGGCAGGGACTCCTTGCACGCGCACAAGGGAGCCGTTAGTATGTGATCTTCTACTGAAGGGCTTCCCTTGGCCGTGGCCACAGCCGGGGGCTGAGCTCAACGGGCCCGTGCGACCTGAACTTTTTTTGGCAGGCTGAACCACGCGGTGATTGTGCTGCGTTTGCAGCGAGCGAGGCGTTAACGGCGACCAACCGTTTTTACAGACTCGTTTCCGGCCGGGGGGAGAGCCGAGGCAGAGACCCTTCTGCCTTCTGGGCTTCACCGGGGAACCCTGCCTCCGTGTGCTCCGGCCCCCTCTGAGTATAAAACCCTTAGAGAGCGGTCACTTGTTAGCATAGGCCTCTGGGTGCGTGGGGGGGTCTCGTTTGATGTCTGGGGGTGGATTGCTCTGAGGGGAGGGAGGTGTCTTCCAGGATCTGTAACGTGTCATCTGTGACTCATTGCCAACCGCCCTGTTCCCCGTCTGACTTCAGAGGCCAGATGACTTGGCACGTAAGGCCTGGGGTGAAATAGGGCAAGAGACTTCTCTGGCAGTGGCTACTCTAGTTCCCAGTGGCACTCGCTCGTCTCAGCCCCTGACTCATGGCTTCTCCTTCCTCCTCCTCTGCAGGTTTCTCCTTCCCTCAAAGGGTTCCTGGACCGCTTGCTGGTGAGAGACCCGGTCCAGCGAGCCTCCGCCAGCGAACTCTTGAAACACCCCTTCCTGGCGAAGGCCGGGCCTCCTTCCAGCATCGTGCCGCTCATGCGGCAGAACCGGATGAGATGAGAGTGCCGGCTGCCCCAGAGAGAGACGCACACGCCGTCTAACCGCTCCCCACGCGGCCGCCCGAAGCGGCCTCGTCCCCTGGCCCTCCATCCTCCAGGGCGCTGCCGCTGGTCCCTTCGGCTGCTGCGGCAGGGACGGCGGCTCCCAGCAGCCAGATCAGCAGCAGGAGCGGCCGGCTCTCTCGGCCCCTCCGGGTTTCCGGCGGCGTCCCGCTCGCTGCGGGTTCCGCTAACTGGATTTACAACTGTGCCACTACTGTCTTGACTCTGGCAGGAGGTCTCCTGCCCTTCGCACCATACTGCTGAGTGGGGGTGGGTGGGTGGGGAGTCAGCAGGGGGGGGGGTGGGTTTTTTAATGACTTTACAATTTCTGATCAAAATGGTAGTTTTTACACACACACAAAGACAAGGTGGGGCCGGGAGCGACCGACACTAAGCAACTCAACACTGGAACTTTCAGCCACGCCTAGAAGCGACTTTGCCTGTTCCTCTCTGGCTGCGGGCTCCATCTTCCCCGGGCCGGGACAGGAGCAGTCGGGGTAGGTAGGAGCGGTTTTGTTTAGCTCTGTAGCAATTGGGTTTTTCCAGTAGGGTGGGAGCCAGCGGCAGGGCCTCGTCCCCAGCCCCTGGGTCCTCTTAGCAGGAGAAGCTGCCTCCAGCCGCCTCTTTGCTTCACAGGTTCCTTTGCATCCACATAGCCCAAAATGCACGGCTCACCTGTACCCCGGAGCTTCCAAAACGCAATCCGCTCCGGCCCCCTGCAGCTAGAATGCAGAGGACGGGTGGGGAGAGACTGGTATCCCAGAATGCAATGCCCTGCCTTGATCTGTGCAGCCTTGCATGCTGGGATATCTGCAGCGCGGGGCTGCTGTACTGGAATGGGGGGACAGTTGCCGTGTGGGGGAGGGAGGTCTCCAAGGCTCCTGGCCTATTGCCCTCCCTTTTGGGCAGCCTGTGGGGGTCAGAGAAACAAAGGCCCCAGCGGCCTACGGGGAGCAGAGGGCGTTGTAGTTCTCTGCTGTAGTCTGGGCTTTCCGGATTAGGGGCTTGTTGGCTCATCTGGGAGAGATCCTAGCAGGGGGGGACTCCCCTTCCCTGGCAGGATCTTCCCCCCTCAGCATGGCCCATGCGTCCTGCTCAGGATAGGGAGGAGGTGGCAGGGTCTGGTCAGTGGTGTAGGATGGGAGCTCAGCACTGGTCTCATCTCGGCGCTCGGGGGGCTGGACTGAGCTGTGATCTCCGACACTAGCCAGGGGAGGGGGGCGGATTCCCTACCCCTTAGAGAGACGTTTCTGTCCGAGGCTGGCAACCCGAGTGCCGCGTCCGTGAAGCAGCCCGCTCCGTGGTCGGAGGGATGTCAGTGCCCTAACATGACTCCAAAGGAAGAATCGTCCCTAACTTGGGCCAGAGTTTTGTTGCTTCTATTTTCTGTGCTGCCGGGGCGCCGGGGAGGGACCCGCGTGCGGAAACTGAGCCATTTTGAAGAGGATTCCTCCCCCCTTGCGCCGTGCAATGAACATGCATGCTGTACCCCACAAACTCCTCTGCATGCTTTCTGGGGCACAGGGCTGGTCTTTCTTTACCTGCTTTTAGATACTTCAGTTAGAACACCTGGTTCGCTGCCTTTTTTCTTCTCTCCGGGAGCCCTCCTAATGCATCAGGAGTGGGTCGGTTACAGGCACAAGGGGATTGTTTGCGGTTATTTTATCTGGTTTTCCTGGCCCCTGGATTCTTCTCCGCAGACCTCACATCAGTTGTGCGTTTCGTTACAACAGAGAGAACTACAGGGCAACCTGCCTCTAGAAACTGACGGGGCAGGGGAGGGAAAAACTGGGTCTAACCAGGTGTGTTTATTTGCTGGGCCTAACTCTGCCCTGGCTGGAAATGGGGAATTGGCTCCACTGAACTCCCTGGGGTGCAAGCCGGGGGGGAGAGCGGAAGTCGGTCCACTTGGGAGCCAGCCGCGGAAGTGGTGAAGTTTGGCTAACGTGTGAGGTCTTCCAGAGCCCTCCGGGCTGGCCTAACTCTGCTCTTCCTGAGCCGGTGTCTTACCGGGGCTTTTAGGGAGAGCAGGACTGAGCCAGTGCTTGGTCGTCCGAATTCATGACCCGTTACGCCTGCGTAGGGCGACTCGGAAGCTATTTCATGCTCTTTTCTCATTAGCCCGTTGCATTTTTAAACAAACTAGTTCACTAAAAAACCCTTGACGTGCCCAGCAGCATGCGTGTGTTCCCACCCTCCCACAATTGACCGTGAGGCAAAGCTCTGTGCCCGCCCCCTTCCACCAACCCAGAGCTCCACGCAGACGTATTTACAGTGCGGGGTGAGTCCTGTTCGATACAGCCCCTCGGCACTGTGCTGTCCCTAGGCCCTCCCTGCTCCTCCTGGGCCCTTCGTCCAACTCCAGCCTGGGGTCCTGCAGTTTTTCTCAGCTCTAACACATCTGCATTTAAACTCCTGCTGTTTCTCAGCCTGCTTAAAGTGTAGCGAAGCCCGGGGGTGGGATACAGTACACCCGGCCTTTCCCCTTCTCATGCTCTGACATAACCCACATCGGCGGCTCTGAATTCCTCCTCCCCTGCTCTCACCCCACGGGAAAGTTTCACTGTTTATTTTCATGGGGTTTTCAGATCAATTACACAGACCTTGTCCTGTCTCTCTCACTTCACCCAGTCACTGGGTACCCTCTGAGCCTATCCTCTACTGCTCAGACCCCCTAACCTCTCACTGAGCTTCCCAGGGAGTGTGGGAGCTGGGGGGGGGGAGGTGGACTCTATGGCTCACAGACGAGCAGAAGGGCTTTGTGGGTCACCTGGCAATGGTGGCTGAGCCCCCAGCCTGCCACTCAACGTCCCTCTGGGCTGGCTCAGGATCCCAGGTCTCCTTTAAGCAAAGGGGACCCGGGGTGTGCGGTCGAGCGTTCCCAGGGGGCACAAGGCTGTGCGGGGGAGGAAAACCCCAGCGGCGGTGGTTTGCTCACTGAATGACCGGGCGGTCCTGCTTCCCCATGCCACGTCAGCGCACGCCAACGGGGGCCTAGTGCCAGCCACCCTGCAGCGTGCCAGCCTGTACTAAGACATTAGCTTCCTCCCCGCATCATCTCTTCCGCAGCAACCTTCCCAGTGCGCCAATCCTCTGCGAAACCCGGCTCTCAATGCTGGGAGGGGGGGGAGGTGATGCAAAGAACTGGTGAACTCTGTCTAGAAACCAACTACTGATTTGTTTTTCTTGTTACAATTTTTTTTTTAAAGAAGCTATTTATATTGTCATTTTGTAACACTACAGTATTCCTGATTGGGGGGGCGGGGGGGTCGTTGGGGGGGAGAGATTTGCTGTGACACTTAATGCTCCGAGCGCTGATTCAGCCACGGACGGACTTGTATAAAAAAGGAATCGGATCTTGTGCTGTGCGTTTGGGTTTGGGGGCCTTTTTTTGTGGGGGGAGGGGGGCCTCAGCCAGGCAAAACGTTTCAAACCGTTCTGAGGTTAGTGTGACAATTACAGGCTTTCTTTTTTGGGAGGAAAACGAAACGCTGGCCTCGTGTGGTTTCTTTGGCGGGGGGGGCGTATGCGCAGTTTCGCTGCGGGGGCTAGAGCTGGGGGCGGGGGATAGACTGTAGGGAGGGCTGCGGCCTGTTGCTTGCTCTCGATAGGTTACGTACCTTCCTGGGGAGAAAACATCAGCTACTCCAAAGCACTTTGAAGCTGGTGGAGCGAGACCGAGCCGTGGGCTGGAAGTTAAGGCCAGAGTCCGGTTAGAAAGAAGGCGCCGATTTTGAACCGGGCCCCATGACTAACCCTGGGACCGAACTCCTGAGGCCCGTGCTGTGTTCTGCATCTCTGGACACCTTCACATCCAGGCCGGGCCCCAGACCCACCAAGCCTCTGAATTTTCACCGATTTCAATGGAAACCGGGAACTGGGCCTGGCTGGCTTTCTGGGGGCCCATGGCGGGAGGCCTCCATCCTCTGATCTACGGGTGGTCCGACCTGGCTCGTGTCAGTAACCGACCCATGGGGCTGTATCTGAGAGGGCTTAACACGCACCGGGATCCCATTGGGCCGGGTGCTGGCCTGACCTAGGTTCAGGGCTGGTCCTGCTCTCCCTGCAGCGCTGATTAGGGAAAACTGTGTGTAAGGGTCGGGAGCTCTCCCCCCACAGGCTCCTTTAAAACAATACAAGCCAGAGAGATCATCGCCCCCCGCCCCCCCATGACCTTTAAAGGCCTCATAAAGCCCTCAGTGCCCCCACTGTGCCCTTTTAAAACCGAAAGTAAGAGTCATCTTCAAAAATACCCTCCGGCCGCCTGTTCCCCCACATGGCTGGGAGGAAGGAAAGCAGATTTCCCAACCGGCCTCGGGGTGGGGGGGTGTCTGCTACAGGACTCCCCACACCAAAAAGCGTACGGTGGAGAGGGTGTAAATGTGTCTCCTTCCCGGGCAGCCGTGCCTGCTCCAACTGAGATTTGGCTCTCGCCCACCCCGGTTGGGGTGTCCGGCTCAGTCTCGGGCTGAAGCCCCCCAGCCCCACCAGAGCCCACAGGGCTGGGTCGGGGCCCCCCGTAAAGGGCGCCGGTGCCAGTCCAGCCGTCCCAGTTCAGGCTTGTTCCGGCTGGAGAGCGCTTAGCCCCGATGGCGGCTGGTCCGTGCCTCCTAGAAGACAGCAGGGTCCGCGCTGACCCCCCTCGTCGAGACTCCGCTGCAGAGCGTCTGCCCGAGCGACCCGCCCACGCCCGCTCGGGGGAGTGCAGGACAACCAGCCAAGGGTCCCAGCCTTTTACCGGGACAACGCCTAGGCCCAGAGCTCCCCCCACCTAGCGATACCAGCTACCCTGTGCTTTTCCTGGTCCGGCTTATCTTGCTGGGCAGGACACGAGAAGAAGGCAGGCCAGCCGATGCACCGTTTAGCTGGTATCCCTAGGAGCTTTTCGCTGGGCTAATACCCTGGTGATATTAGGGCAAAGTACTCCTAGTGTAGACAGACCAGGTCAAATTCAGGTGGACCCCTGGGCTAAAGGGGCGTGTGATTGTGTGTAGACAAGGCCTCAGTCTCTTGACCCACGCCGCTTCACAACGGCATGGGTCACCACCGCTGCCCACTCTAGAGAGGAACTGAAGTCTTGGGGGGAGGGGGGGGGGAAACTGTCTCACGGGTCTGGGCAGCGCTTGGCGCAATCGGGGGGCCTGATCTCGGTCGGGGTTTGTACAGCACCTGACTCGAAGGAGGCCCTGAACTCAGCTGAGGCCACGATATAAATGATGAGGAAGATTATCATGGTAATAAAAGGAGACAGGACGTTCCCTGGCCAATGTTAACCAGCGGGATTATGCTTCGCTTTCAAAGGGAGCCAGATACCACCAGGATGGGCCCTGGCTGTTGACCTCATTCCACTAGAACAGATGTACATTCATTTTTGTAATAACCTACCGTGTCCTCACAAGGTGATTTTTAGCTGTAGGGTTAGAGCGGGACGTGGGGGCGGAACAGGAAGCCAGGACTCCTGGGTTCTGTCCCCAGTGCTGGGAGGGGTGTGGGGGTGTATTGGGTTGGAGCAGGGGGGCTGGAAGCCAGGACTGCTGGGTTCTGTCCCCAGTGCTGGGAAGGGTGTGGAGGTGTATGGGGTTAGAGCTGGGGGGCTGGAAGCCAGGACTGCTGGGTTCTGTCCCCGGTGCTGGGAGGGGTGTGGGGGTGTATGGGGTTAGAGCTGGGGGGCTGGAAGCCAGGACTCCTGGGTTCTGTCCCCGGTGCTGGGAGGGGTGTGGGGGGTTAGAGCTGGGAGGGGTGTGGGGGTGTATTGGGTTAGAGCTGGGGGGCTGGAAGCCAGGACTCCTGGGTTCTGTCCCCGGTGCTGGGAGGGGTGTGGGGGTGTATGGGGTTAGAGCTGGGGGGCTGGAAGCCAGGACTGACTGTGTGACTTGGAGGCCCGGAGAGGGGGAAATGACGTACCCAGTTTCCCCATCTTTGGGGTAATAATACTCCAGCTCAGAGGACCCCGTGCGGATAAAGCCACTCCTGGTTGGAGAGCTCTGGCTTTGGCTGCAGCTCAGAGCCCGAGCTACACGTCCTGGGTGGCACCCGGAGATACCCTAACATCCCGGGCTGTCCAAGCAGGGCATTGTGTTCACCTCCTGCCCTGAAGCGAGCCAGAGCGAGGGGATTCCCGGCTGGGGGATTCACAGCAGGCAGGATCCTGTAGCCCCTGACACAGAGCGGGAGCCTTGAAAGCCCGGGGAATTTCTGACCACCTGAGGCTTTCCACACACTAAGAAAAGCCCCTTTCTTTCCCCAGCAGGACCAGTCGTACTGAGATCTCTCCCCCCTCACTCGTTTTAACGTGCTTGGTGCTGTCCTACCTGCAGGGCCCGTGGGAGATGGCAATCCAAACCCACCCCCTGCCTCACCGAGGCCTCACCACATGCGGCGAGGCCTTAGCTTGAAATGCCAGGGTTCCTCATTCTCCCCCCTCCAGGGGTTTTGTAGCCCCCCCACGGCCCCCTCCCCCTATACCCGTGTCCCCCATTTCCCCTTCCCACTAGTAGTAGTGATCTTTTTGGCTGGTTGGGGTCTGGGCAGAGCCCGGCCTGACGGGAGCCCCCAATCTCAGTCGGGGTTTGGGCAGTGCCCCGATCTTGGTCAGAGTCTGGGTAGCGCCTGGCACAATGGGGGCCCTGATCTCGGCCGGGGTCTGGGTAGCGCCTGGCACAATGGGGGCCCCGATCTTGGTCAGAGTCTGGGTAGCGCCTGGCACAATGGGGGCCCTGATCTCGGCCGGGGTCTGGGTAGCGCCTGGCACAATGGGGGCCCTGATAGTTGGGGGTCTGGGCTGCACCCAGCTCAATGGGGCCCCAATCGCGGGGACTTCGGGCACTACCGTAATACACGTAATACCCAATATTTTCATCACCTCAGGGAGCGTTTGGCGCCTCCCCATGTTCCAGTCGTGGCTGTTAATGATCTGGATTCAGGGTGGGAAAGGGGCCCCGTGCCCCAGTTCCTCGTGGGGAAGGCGCTGCTGGGTGGGTTGCCCCGGCTCTGCTCCCCGGATTCCTCTGGCTGGGCTGGATTCATGCATCAGGTTTCGGCTCCTTAGACTCGTGCCAGTGGAGTGGCCGTTAACGGGGCGCTGAGCCCTGCCCGCGCCCGCTGTGGCTAACGAGCTGCCGGCATCAGCGCCTCTGGAAATCGGAGCTGGGGCAAAGAATTCCAATTTCTTACCTATATGAAATTTTGAAAAATTTGCGGGGGGGGGGGGGGGGCGGGTTCCCCCTTACATTTCCCATGGAAAATTTTGGTGTTTTTTCAACTGCCTTCATTTTCAGTTTCCCCTAAAAGTTGCCGGGAACCGCAGCTCTTTGAAACAAAAGCCCAACGATTTCACTGGGAAATCGCCATTGTTCAACGACAATAAACCACCGGAAAATCGTCAGCTGGGACCAACTAAGGTCACCTCCAGCAAAAGGCCATTTAAAAACAAAAAATCCTCCGATGAACCAAACCTCCTGGGGCTCTAAGAAGGACTCATTGGCCGTGCCTGGGATACAGAGCCTGGACCTGCTTTAATCATCCTGGGGTAACTTGAGGGTCTGACTGCCCCAGGTGGGGCAGCGTAAACACTCACACCTTGTTAGTATGAATTATATTTCTGTTGTGCCTAGGAGTCCATTGTGCCAGGCGCTGTACATTTGTATTGCTATTGGGTGTATTACGGTAGCACCCAGGAGCAGTCATGGACACGGACCCCCTCATGCCATGCGCTGTATATTATTATCACTATTTATTACGTGTATTACGGTAGTACCTAGGCCCCCTAGCCATGGACACGGACCCCATCATGCCATGCGCTGTATATTATTATCACTATTTATTACGTGTATTACGGTAGTACCTAGGCCCCCTAGTCATGGACACGGACCCCATCATGCCATGCGCTGTATATTATTATCACTATTTATTACGTGTATTACGGTAGTACCTAGGCCCCCTAGTCATGGACATGGACCCCATCATGCCATGCGCTGTATATTATTATCACTATTTATTACGTGTATTACGGTAGTACCTAGGCCCCCTAGTTATGGACACGGACCCCATCATGCCATGCGCTGTATATTATTATCACTATTTATTACGTGTATTACGGTAGTACCTAGGCCCCCTAGTCATGGACACGGACCCCATCATGCCATGCGCTGTATATTATTATCACTAATTATTATATGTATTACGGTAGCACTAGGACCCCCGGTCACGGACCCCATTATGCTAGGCAGGAGATACATTTTTACTGCTATTAGGCGAATTACAGTAGCACCAAGGTGTCCCACTCATGGGCCACCTCACAGGGCTAGGTGCTCCCGTAATACACCTAATAGCAATACAAATGTACAGCGCCTGGCACCTTGGGCTGCCTAGGTGCTATCGTAATAGACCTATTAGCAATATCCCAGTGCTGACAGCCAGCGCCCTGCCCACCCAGGGGCAGGTGTAAACCCAGGTCACTTCACACCCAGCAAGCTTTCCTAGAGTGGCCTGGCGGATCAGCGCCCCCCCCCCCCCCTTGGGGCACTTCCCCATTCCCGCCCTATTCTTCGCTTACCAGAGCGATTCCTGAAGGTGATGAGGCGGCTCAAAATCCGCCCTCCCCACTGCATCTTGGAGTCCCCCTGCCCTATCCCAGGTCTAAAAATAGCCAGGCAGATGGTGAGACGGCCCGTGACTGACGAAGGAGGAAACCGCTACCCTCGAGCTCTAGGGTGGAAAAACGCTGCGCCACCCCTCCCCATAAACATCCTGTTTCACCACATTTACAGTCCGGGCCTCTACCGCATCCCTGCCCGGCGTGGGGCTCCCCAGCTTGGACCACGCACGTCGCAGCCAAAAGGACAGCACGCTGGGAAGGTGGCCCAGGGGTTAGGAGGTGAGCCTGGGACTTGAAAGACCCCAGGTCAATTCCTTGCTCTGCCACAGACACAGTCACTTAGCTGCTCTGCGCCTCAGTTTCCCCACCAGTACAATGGGCATAAGAGCCCCACCTCACGTGGGACAGTGTGAGGGGCTCAGAGATTAGGAGAACAGGGGCCAGGTAAGTACTTAAAAATAATAATCTAGTTCTTATATAATAATCCCCAGATCTAGCGCTTTACAGAGAGGTCAGCTGCCTCATCTGTTTTACACATGGGGAAACTGAGGCACGGGGGGAAAGTAACATTCCCAAGGGCAGTGGCATAGCTGGGGCTAGAACCCACGATTCCTGATTGTCTAGCACTCTGTCCGCTAGAGGCAGAGGAGTTAGGGGCCACCAATGACCCATGCTGCGAGTCTTTAGACGGTTGGAGTTTTCCTACAGTCCCAGCTCCCGGAGACTGATTAATTCAACGTATTACGGTAATACCCCAGTTGACACGTGTGTCTGTACAGCGCCTGGCACAATGGGGCTCCGGGCCAAGACTGGGACTCCTAGATGCTATCGTAATACCTATAATAAATAATACAGCCTAAACAGACCAGATAGAAAACAAGAATTATTCCCATTCTCCACATGGGGAAACTGAGGCACGCGGCTGTTGAAAGACTCAAAAAACCCAAACAAAACCAGAGCGTCCAGAGAATTAGAATTTCCCCCTGAGCTCTTTCCTCACCCCTCACTTTGCTTGAGCAGTGACTCAACAATTCTCCTTGTTCTCGCGCAATGCATCAATTCTCTTCTTTTTAGGCCTTATCTCTGTGGGGGCCGTTGACTGGCATGGGCTATTCCGGAATAACCTGACACCGTTTTGTAAAGAAGAAAGCAGTAAGCCAGTGCTTCCCTGGCAGGAGATCGACCCGTTATTCCTCTCCCGGTTAAAAGACGAGCGTGGTTGGTTCAGAATCGCACAAAGCGGGGCTTTTTACTTGCAGGAAATTCTCCGGTAGCATATTCACAGCACATGCACCGATAAGCCAAGTTGCAAGGCAGAAATTCTCCCTCACTGGATCTCTTGTCTAAGGATAAGAACGGCCAGACTGGGTCAGACCAAGGGTCCATCTAGCCCAGTTTCCTGTCTTCCAACAGTGGCCAACGCCAGGTGCCCCAGAGGGAATGAACAGACCAGGGAATCATCAAGTGATCCATCCCCGGTCGCCCATTCCCAGCTTCTGGCAAACAGAGGCTAGGGACACCATCCCTACCCATCCTGGCTAATAGCCATTGATGGACCTATCCTCCATGAATTTATCTAGTTCTTTTTTGAACCCTGTTATAGTCTTGGCCTTCACAACATCCCCTGGCAAGGAGTTCCACTGGTTGACTCTGCATTGTGTGAAGAAATACTTCCTTTGATCGCATCAAAATGGGTCTGTCTGTTTACAGATGATTAGCAAGCACTCGAAGAATGTGCTGAGCTATATTTGGAAACTGTTCTCCTATAGCGATGTCTGTCAGGGGGATGATATTTTTTACCAATCTAGCTATACTGGTACAGTCTGCTAGCCTGTGGGTGCAGTTATACCAGGATATAGGTGCCTCACACCTGGGTAGCTTATTCCCCTTCCCATATAGGAAGAGTGCTACTCTATAGGTTTTGAAGGTCAGGCTTGACAAAGCCCTGGCTGGGATGATCTAGTTGGGGTTGGTCCTGCTTTGAGCAGGGGGTTGGACTAGATGACCTCCTGAGGTCCCTTCCAACCCTGAGATTCTATGATTCTATGATTCTGTGATAGCTGGTGGAATTGCTTTAAGTAGGCCAGAATAGTTAAAATAGTACAACTTTAAAGCACAGTGAAGCATTTCGAGACTGGAGCGCTCTGTTATTAATAGCCCAAAACCCAGGTGGCACGGTTATAAACAACTTACTAACCCAGGCGGTCGAACTGATTGACAAAACACTTTTTTAACGACGAAAAGTTTGGGAGGAAATGACCAATGTTTCCATAAACAACTTTCCTAGACTTTTGTTGTGGTTTTGCCATTATTTTTTTTAATTTTTGGCCACCGAAAACTGAGGAGGGGGCAGTTGGAAGCCAAAAATCTTTTAGTTTTTTTGCCAATGAAAATCCCCAATTTTGTATTTTATTTATTTTTGGTCGAAAAGTGACGTTTTTAAAGGGCCAGAAGCCAAAAGGGTCTTCGGTTTTTCTTCCAAAACCAAAATGCCCAAACGATTTTGAGAGGAAAAGGACAATTTCAGGAAAACAAAAGTTTCTTCCACAAAAAAACCATGTGGGGGTGGGGGAAAAATATGTGGGAAAGAAGAAACTAGCGTGAAAGGTTCATAGACCCACTGTGATCATCTGGTCTGACCTGGATAACCCAGGTCCTAGGATGTCTCTGAATTAATCCCTGTTTGAATTAGGCAGCTCTTTTACAATAACGGGCCGGGTGGCGGGGTTTCTTTTGCCAAAGTGGGTCCCACCCCCGCCTTGATTGCACCTGGAGATGTCCTGTCCAGCATTGTCACCAACCCCAAACCTGGATGGGTTATAACACTTGCCCTGGGAGATGCCCTTAAGTAGGCTCCTTGGGGGCCTTTCCTGGCCTATTGTCCCCATGGGAAGGGCTGAGCAGGGAGGGAGACTTTCTGCCTTTCTGCAGGTCGGGGTGGCTGGCACCTCCTGGGTGAGTGCTCTGCCGGCATGCCCGGGAAGTGGGTGAGGTGCAGACGGGCCACAAGGTCCCAAGGGGTGGCAGGGGTGGGTGGGGGAGCCAGGACACAGCTTGCCACAGGGCCGGCCAGCCATCTGTCCTAGGCACCTCGCCGTCGGCTCTGAATCCTCCCGTCCCAGGCTTCCACGTCTAGACCAGCCTTCTGCCCGGGACTGCAGGCACCCGAGTTTGGCAGGGGCTGCAGGGGACTCTGGGGAACAGGGAACAGGACACCGGGGACAGGCAGGTGCCTAAGGGATTCTGGGTAACAAAGAATGGGGCATTGGTGATAGGCAACGGCCCTGGGGATTCTGGGTAACAGAGGTGGTCTGGTCTGGGTGGGCAGAAGCCCCGGGGGACTCTGGGTAATGCAGGTGCTAGGGCCCTGGGGGATTCTGGGTACAGAATGGGGTGCTGAGGCTGGGCTGGGCAGGACCCCTGGGGGATTCTGGGTGATGGAGCTGTTAGGGCCCTGGGGGATTCTGGGTAACAGAGAGTAGGACTGGGTGGGGTGGGCAGGGGCCTGGGGGACTCTGGGTAATGTAGGTGCTAGGGCCTTGGGGGATTCTGGGTACAGAATGGGGTGCTGAGGCTGGGCAGGAGCCCTGGGGGATTCTGGGTAATGTAGGTGCTAGGGCCCTGGGGGATTCTGGGTACAGAATGGGGTGCTGAGGCTGGGCAGGAGCCCTGGGGGATTCTGGGTAATGTAGGTGCTAGGGCCCTGGGGGATTCTGGGTACAGAATGGGGTGCTGGGAGATCATTATGCCAAAGCAAAATGGTTCAGGGCTGGCTGGGCAGCCTGACGCTGGGAGGTGGGTGAGTGGGAAAGGAAGGGAGAGGTGAGACCCTGCTCGGAGCAGGTGAGGATAAGTCTGGGGTGAGGGCAGAGGGGAGAGAGGGTGCAGTGCACAGGCTGGGGGTGCAGGGGATGCAATGCACAGGCTGGGGGACACTTGGGGGGCTGGCTCAAACCAGGGAGGAGGGAAGAATAGGAGGAATGACTCAGGCTGGGGGAGGGCAGAAGGGGGGGCTGGCTCAGGCCAGGGAGGAGGGGGGCTGGCTCAGGCTGGGGGGCAGTAGAGGGCTGGCTCAGGCAGGGGGGGAGTAGGGGCTGGCTGAGGCTGGGGGGAGGGGAGAAGGGGGGCTGGCTCAGGCTGGGGGGGCAGGGGGCAGTGGACTGGCTGGGGGGCAGTAGGGGGCTGGTTCAGGCTGGGGGGAGGGGAGAACGGGGGCTGGCTGAGGCGGGGGGGGGGGGAGAAGGGGGCCTGGCTCAGGCTGGGGAGCAGTGCACAGGCTGGGGGGCAGTAGGGGGCTGGCTCAGGCTGGGGGGAGGGGAGAAGGGGGGCTGGCTTAGGCTGGGGGGCAGTGCACAGGCTGGGGGGCAGTAGGGAGCTGGCTCAGGCCGGGGGATGGGAGAAGGGGGGCTGGCTCAGGCTGGGGGGGGACAGGGGGGCAGTGCACAGGCTGGGGGGCAGTAGGGGGCTGGCTCAGGCCAGGGGGAGGGGAGAAGGGGGGCTGGCTCAGGCTGGGGGGCAGCAGGGGGCTGGCTCAGGCCGGGGGGAGGGGAGAAGGGGGGCTGGCTTAGGCTGGGGGGCTGGCTCAGGCTGGGGGGCAGTAGGGGGCTGGCTCAGGCCGGGGGGAGGGGAGAAGGGGGGCTGGCTCAGGCTGGGGGGCAGTGCACAGGCTGGGGGGCAGTAGGGGGCTGGCTCAGGCCGGGGGGAGGAACGTGACTCGCGCTGGGAATTACCCCCCGCCCGCCCCTGCTCGGATTTTCCAGCCGGCCCCTAGGGCGGAGCCGGCCGCTTTAAAACCCGCCCCCGGCTCGGCTCGGCTCCGGCTCCAGGGCCCGGCAGGAGCAACTTGCGAAGCGGAGCCGGAGCCGCCGGGGGGACTCGCCCAGCGCCCCGTGCCCTGCGGGGTGACCCCGGCTCCGGAGCGCCCCTCGCTGGCGGGGAGACGCTGCCGCCGTGATCCGGAGCGCCAGGACCCGGTGAGTGGGGGTGGGGGGAGGTGTCTCTCCGGGGGCGCAGGGGGACCCCTATGGGGAGCAGGCAGGACCCCCGGCTGGGGCAGGGGCGCAGGGACTGGGGGGCAGAATCTCTAGGGGCGCCGGGACCCTAGGTCAGGGCTGGGGTGCAGAATTTGGGGGGGGGGGAAAGAATCTTCAGGGTTACAGGGACCCCGGGATGGGGGGTGGGGTCTCCAGGGGCGCAGGGACCCCGGGATGGTGGGTGGGGTCTCCAGGGGCGCAGGGACCCCGGGATGGGGGGTGGGGTCTCCAGGGGCGCAGGGAGGGGGTTTACTGTCTCCCTTTCTCCAGGGGTGCAGGGATCTATCTGGTCCCGATGGGAAGAGAAGTGCCTGGCCCCCCTCTTCTCCCCTGAGCAGCTGGCTGGGGCTGGGACTGGGACCCTGGGCATATTGGGGTGTGTGGGTGCCCCTTGACAGTGCGGTGAGGGAATCGCTTCAGCTGTTGCTGGCTGGATCCCCCTTGTTGGCTGCCCCCCATTTCCCTGCTTCTCAGAGCGCCGTGAGGCTGGGTGAGTGGCCAAGCCAAAGGGGAGATGCTTGGAGAGTGAGTAGCTTGGGATCTGGGTGCTCCCTGTCCCCCCCAAGCTGCGGAGAAAGGAGCTGTGACTCCCACCAGGGCACAGGCTGGAGAGTAGGGGGAGGCAAGTGGCCCCCACATCCAAATCCTGACCTAGCCGCTAGAGAACCGCGGTTATCCAGCCTCTTTCATCTAAAGCATTTTTGATGAACCTCTAACTAAACCAGGGGCGGGCAAACTCTTTGGCCCGAGGGTCACATCTGGGTATGGAAATTGTATGGCGGGCCATGAATGCTCACGAAATTGGGAGTTGGGGTACGGGAGGGGGTGAGGGCTCTGGCTGGGGGTTCGGGCTCTGGGGTAGGGCCAGAAATTAAGAGTTCGGGGTGTGGGAGAGGGCTTGGGACTGGGACCGGGGATTGGGGTGCGGGTGGGGGCGTGATGGCTCCGGCTGGTGGTGCGGGCTTTGGGGTGCAGGAGGGTAGGACTGAGGGGTTTGGAGGGCGGGAGGGGGGATCAGGGCTGAGGCAGGGGGTTGGGGTGCTGGAGGGGATCAGGGGTGCAGGCTCTGGGCGACACTTACCTCAAGCAGCTCCTGGAAGCAGCGGCGTGTCGCCCCTCCAACTCCTATGCGGAGGTGTGGCCAGGTGGCTCTGCGTGCTACCCCGTCTGCAGGCGCTGCCCCTACAGTTGCTGGCCAATGGGAGCTGTGGGGGCAGTATACGGAGCCCCCTGGCTGCCCCTAGGCATAGGAGCTGGAGGGGGGACATGCTGCTGCTGCTTCCGGGAGCCGCGTGGAGCCCCGGCAAGCACAGAGTGGGGCAAAACCCAGACCCCGCTCCCTGACAGGAGCTCAAAGGCCGGATTCAAATGTCTGAAGGGCTGGATGCAGCCCCTGGACCATAGTTTGCCCACCCCTGAACTAAACCAAAGCCAGTGGGTATCTCCTCCAGGATCTGACCCATAGCTTGGTACTGGGTGGGGTGGGGTGGTGGTGCTCACTTTGTAAGATAGGTTATCAAGTTGTACAGGATGGTAACGTGTTGGCTTATTGCAGCTGGTTCTGCAGCTCTGGGCAGAGGCTTCTGGTGAGATGGCGAAGGCGCCGGGGTGTCCCCTCGTGTTACCTCCCCACGGCTCTGTTCTTCGCGGCGCTCTGCGGCTCCGGAGCTGTCCTCAGGAGGAAAGGTACTGGCTGGTTCTCGCTTTCCAAACCCGCTCGTCTGCCTTTCCCTCCCCTCCTGGGTGAAACCTTCCCATCAAAATGGTTTTGGCGGAAAATCGGGTATTCGACTAAGCGATTTTTTGACCCCCCCCCAAAAAATCTGCTTCCCCCTGGAAAGCTTGGATTTTTTTTTAACTGAAGAACTAAGCACCCGAAAAGCAGAATATTTTCATTTGGCTAGGCTGCTGTGGCACCTCATGGGAGTTGTAGTCCGGGTGTCCCCTGCTCCTGTTCTCCTCTATAGGCCAGTTAGACTCTGCTTCCCATGATGCAACACGGTGTCCGCTCTTGGAGACTGGAGGTGGTGAATTATGGGAGATCCTAGTTGTGGTGTGTCATGGGAGTTGTAGTGCAGTCAGGCAGCCCGGCCTATAGAGGAGAATGAGGAGCATGAGGCACATGAACTACCACTCCCATGAGGTGCTGCAGTAGCATTTCCGCATTGAAATATTATGTTGGGCGCTTGAATTTTTGCTGAAAAATCAAAAATTTCTGGGTGGAAAAACCCATTTCCCGGCTGTCTCTGCAGCCTGCCCCATAGCTCCTGCCTTGGTACCCAATGCCGCAGCTCTAGGAATGGGCGGGTGGGCGCTGGGCCGGCTGCTGGCTTGTCTCCCGCCCCTCCCGCAGTAGATCTGGCCAAGCCGGTAGCTTAGATGCCAGGCGGCTGGTGCTGGCAGGAGCCCTTGGGAGAGAGCTTGGTGGAGATGAGGAACGTAACAGCCCAGGGAGCTCAGCCGTGGGTTTGCGGGCAGCGGGCATGTCGCTGTTGGTGAGTCACTACTTCTCCATCCCTTCCATGGAACCAGAAGTCCCCCACCCTGCTGGTCTTGAGGCCAGCCCGAATCAGGCTGGAATCTGTAGCGAAGCTGGGGCGGGCGTCCTTCCCAGAGCAGCCGACGAGAGCAGCGTGGGGGACCCGTCTCCTCCCGATCTAACCTCTCTCTGCCCTGGGGGGGAAATTTAGGGGGAGAGGGAGGAAAAAGAAGGGTCTGGAAGGATGCTGGGGTCTGGAGGGAAGGGAGAGAGAAACCAGCCCGCTGCCCTTTGCCATCCCTGTGAGAGAAGATCTCCCCATCCTACGGAGGTCATAGATCGCCAGTGACTGCCGGGGAGAGATGCCCCGTCCCCTTGCTCTAACCCACTGGACCCCTACCTAGAGCTGGGGATAGAACCCAGGAGTTCTGGCTTCCAGCAACCTCCTGCTCCACTAGTCCGCATCATGCTTCACTGCCGCCTTACCCCACTGAGCGGCTCCTGGTCCCCTTTCCCCTGTTTTTAACCCTCCATGTGCCTGTTCCCTTCCAGACTGCCCGTTCCCGGACCCCTCCGATCACACTACCTACAGGTGCGCGGCCCCGGCGTGCAAGCTGTCTCTGGGCAGCGGCGCCTTTAAGGCCGGCTCCGTGGCGCAGCGTTACTGCGAAGCCGGCTACGCCCTGGCCGGCCGCCCCGGGGTCTCTGTCTGCAAGGGCGGACAGTGGAGCGTGCTAAAGCCGGTCGTCTGCAACCCCCTGGCAGGTCAGTGCCCGCCCAGCCCGGCTGTCCCTCTCCTGCGGCGATGGGTAAGGGTCTGCCAGAGACGTGGTACCTGGTGGACCCCCGCAGCAGCTCGCAGGGCCTGTTAGTGCTGGCCCTGGTGCTGAGAAACGGGTGCTGGGGTAAATGCGACCTCTGTGCCGCTTCCTCAGCTGTATTATTGTATATTGCAGTCGACCCTAGGAGCTGCCATCCATGGCCCAAGCCCCCATTGTGCCCAGTGCTGTACATTTTTATTGCTATTAGGTGTATTACGGTAGTGCCTAGGACCCCAGGTGATGGCCCAAGCCCCCATTGTGCCAGGCGCTGTACGTTTTCCTTATTATTAGGTGTATTACGGTAGCGTGTGGGTGCCACAGGCATAGACCGCATTGTGCCAGGCGCTGTACATTTTAATTGCTATTTGGTTTATTATGGTAGCACCTAGCACCCAGGTCCGCATTGCATCAGGTGCTGTACGTTTTTATTGCTATTAGGTGTATTACGGCAGCATGTGGGTTCCCCAGTCATAGACCACATTGTGCCAGGCGCTGTACAATTTTATTGCTATTAGGCATATTACGGTAACACCTAGGACCCTGCATGGCCCAGGTCTCCATTGTGCCAGGCGGTGTACAGACACCGAACAAAAATAGGGGCTGATAAAGCCTAAAATCCAGGTATTAGCCCCATTGTACAGCTGGAGAATAGAGGCCCAGGTTTACCAAGGTCCTTCGCTGCCCAACGCCCATGAAAAATCTGGGCCTTAGAGTGACTCGCCCCAGGCTCCTGTGCCCCAGGCCAGCACCCTCCGCACCGCGTCACAGGGTTCGTCTGTGCGGCGAGCGGCAGCGAGTCTCTGAACCCGGGCTGACGGGCGCTAACCAGAGCTGTGGATGCTTTCAGGCTCCGGCTTCCGGGCCCACCACCTCCCTTGGCTTCGGAGTCCGAGCTGTGGTGGCCACACGGCTGTATTTAGCGCCGGAGCGGGGCTCTGAAGCTCGCTGCCGGGGCGGGCTGGGTAGACGGACCCACCCAGGGGCTTGCCAGCGGTTGCTCCCGGGCGCGCCTGGCCTCCGCTCAGGAAGCCGCGTCCTGCGGCGCGTGGGTGTCTCCCTGAGGCCGGGCTGCGTTTCCTCTCCGTAACGTTCCTCTTCCGGGGGGGTGAAGCTGGCAGTGGAAACTTCCCCCTGTTCCGTGACGGGGGGGGGACGCAGCCCGTGTGACGCCTGCCGGGAAGGGAAGTGGTGGGGGAAGGGAGGATGGTGGATGCACAGAGGAGACCCCCAGCCATCGTGGCCCTATCTGCCCCTGAGTTGTTCCCTCGCCCCCTGCCCTCGCTGGCATCCCCATCTCTGTTCCAGGATGCTGGCACCCACAGGAATTGGGGGGGTGGGGGGGGCGGGGAACCCATCCACGATCAGTCACGTGAGAACAGCCTGGTTAGTCCCCAGCCCATGGTGCTGTCCCCGCTCCAGACCACTAACCTGTTCTCTAAAGAGAGGCTGCGTGGCCTAGTGAGTAGAGCACTGGGGCGTGGGAAGCCAGGTTTCTATTCCCTTGGCCAGATGGATGACCTTGGACAAGTCACTTCCTTGCCCCGTGCCTCAGTTTCCCCACCCACCCTTTGTCTATTTAGACTGAGCTGTGTGAGACGGGGGTGTGTGTGTGTGCAGTGTCTCACTCTGGGTCTGGGCAGGGCCTGGCGCAAAGGGGGGGGCCATCTCGGCTGGAGTCTGGGCAGCCCCCAGTACAAGGAAGATCCCCCAGATCTTGGTGTGGCCAGGTGCCATGGGATTTCCCTTTATAGAGGCACCTGAGCGCCCTCTAGGGCCCGGAGGGCGCACGTCTCCCACCTGGGTTTCGAGTCCTTCTGGCTGCTTGTTGTTTAATGCGTCCCCTTGGGGGTCGCGCTCGAGTTGGGGGGGCTGGTAGCTGAGATCTCACTGCCTTGAGCGGCAGGTGGCTGTGAAATGACCCGCTGACCTTTCCCCCCCAGGATCCCCGGTGCCTCGCCCCGGCTCCATCATGGCTGTCTCCTCCATCCCCGTGGTGGCCGCGGCCTCGGTGACGGTGTCCGCCCTGCTGCTGGTGGCCATGGTGTGTGTCCTGGTGGGGCCGAAACCCTGCAGCCACTGCTGCTGGAGG
Source organism: Chelydra serpentina (assembly GCA_037349315.1). Lineage (NCBI taxonomy): Eukaryota > Metazoa > Chordata > Testudines > Chelydridae > Chelydra > Chelydra serpentina. The sequence continues at coordinate 1,179,295 of JBAIAC010000203.1, forward strand.
TGAGCCCTGCCGCCTTTCTGGAGGGGGGCGCAGGTGAAAACCTCTGCCCCCTTCTCCCATTGGTTGATGCTCCCTGGGGGGTCCAGCCCCCACCCTCTCTCTCCCCTTCCTACCCGGCCCCTTGGGATGCCTGGGTCTGACTCGCCCTCTGGCCCCGTCTCATCTTGGCCCGTTCAGTCAGGGCTGACCCCGAGGCGGGACTAGGGGGCACCACGCTGCAGGGAGCAGGGGAAGGGGCCACGGGGAGGGAAACTGACACTCCCTGAGAAGGGAAGTGACTTCCGCAGGGTCAGTGTAAGGACCAGGGTTCCCAACCCCCTGCTCTCACCACTAGCCACCACACGCCTCCCAGAGCCAGGGAGAGAACCCAGGAGTCCTGGCTCCCAGCCCCCCTGCTCTCACCACTAGCCCCCACACTCCTCCCAGAGCCAGGGAGAGAACCCAGGAGTCCTGGCTCCCAGCCCCCCTGCTCTCACCACTAGCCCCCACACTCCTCCCAGAGCCAGGGAGAGAACCCAGGAGTCCTGGCTCCCAACTCCCTGCTCTAACCACTAGCCCCCACACTCCTCCCAGAGCCACGGAGAGAACCCAGGAGTCCTGGCTCCCAACTCCCTGCGCTAACCACTAGATTCCTTGCTCTCCAACCTCGCAATTCCCTGTTGTCAGGGTGGTCCTACCCCCGGTGCCGTGGGGCCCCAGTGATGAGGAGGGGGGGCCTGGGGCCCCGGGGTGCACTGTGAACTTGACGAGGTCTCCCCGTCCCCGAGCAGGTGGTACGAGCCCATGGATGAGTCCGAGGTGAGCATCGTCGACAGCTGCCCGGTGCCGCTCCCGTCCTACGAAGAGGCCGTCTATGGCTCCCAGGGGGGCCCCGTGCCGCCCACCTCCACCACGCTGACGCCCCTCGTGCTCTCCAGGGGCCCGGCCCCCCCAGCGGAAGCAGCCGAGCCCCATTGGAGTCTGGAGGCCGCCACCCCGCCCCCTTCCTACCAGGAGAGCCAAGCAGCAGCAGCAGCTGCGGGCGGCTCCGGCCTGGCCCGGCCCGCGGCCCCCCCTGCCCGGTTCCTGTTCCCCGGGGCTGCAAAGGACCCGTGCAGGTAGCCGGGGGGCTGGGGGGTCCCCTGGCAGGGCCCCAACACTACAGCAGAGACTCTCGCAGTCTGCGCCGTCTTTTAACTTGCTGCGGGGGGGGAGACCCCCCCCCCCCCATTTACTCAGCACCTCGTGAAGCGGATGGGACTGAAGCAGCCCCCCTCGGAGGGGCGTGTGCAGCCTTCCCCCTGGATGGGGGCCCCCGGGGCTGAGGGACCAGCCTTCTGCCCCCCCAGCACAAGCGAATGCCTCTGTCTTCGGGGCAGGCCCGAGGGGCCGACCTTTGCCCGCGGGCTGGTAGCCGCCGGCGCGGCGTGTTCTTCTGACCACCCCGGGGGATCCCACATTTCCCTGCCCCCCAACCCTCCCAGACACACTCCTCCCACTGGGGTGTCAGTTCCCGGCAGAGCCGTGAAGGGTTAACTCAGGGTATCCTGCAGGGAGTGGGGGGCAGATCCCCCCCCCCCCCCCCCCCCCCGGGTTCCTAACGCTCTGGTGAACATCCCCTGGCCTTCTTCCATTTTTGGTGCTTCCCCCCCCCCCCCCCCCCCCGGCCCGCTGCCTGGCCCCTGGGGGTCTCCTCTGTGGTCAGCCACCTCCCCCCAAAAAGAGACCCCGCTCCCCCCAGCTGTCCTGACTCTTTCTGTGCTCCCCCCACCCCTTGCCCCCTACACCGTCTGTGGGTCCCTGCTGCCCCCTGCTGGAAGGAATGAGACCTGCCCTGTGTGTGTCTGTGTCCCCATCCATGTCCTTACTGGAGCGGGTGAGCCCTGCTTTTCCCCCCCCCCCCTGGTGTCCAGCTGTCCAGGGGGTGCGTGGGTGGCGCTCAGGGGGAAAGCGGCTGCCGGTTCGAATCCCAGCTGCCCCGGGCCCATCCCGCGCAGCGACCGCTGGGTCCGCGGGCGGGTGCTGGGCAGGGGCAAACCTTGGGCTATTTCTTGACATGGGGGCCTGGCTTCCTGTCCCCCCTGCCCCTCCCAAACCCTCCTGTCCCCCTCGTCGAATGTGACAAGGGGGCGGCAGCTGAGATGCCCAGTCGGGCCCCTGTGGCTGGAAGTGGCCCAGGGGGCAAGTAGCCCAATGAAGCTCCTGTTGAAGCCGTCGGGGGGCCCCCCCGCACAAATATACACATGCCCCCCACGGGGATGTTTTTGCACAAGGTTGATTGTTCTAGGTTGGTATTTAATGACTCTGGGTTTGTTATCTTTTGCTTTGATGTATTTATAGGGGGGGGTATTTCTCAACTCCCCCCCCCCCCAAACTCGCGTGCCCCTCCCCCCACCAATCTGTGATGTGGGGGTTGTGGGCCTGGGGGCTGTGGATGAGCCGAGGTGCTAATTAAAACACTCACCCCGCCTGCCCCTTGTCTCCCATGTCTTGTTTTGTGCAGGGGAGGGGCTGAGGGTTAGAACTAGGAGTGTGGGGGGGTATACATCCCCCGGCGTGTCCCCCTACACTCCTCCCAAAGGCTAAGAGCCCCCCTTGGCCTTGGCTGGGGGAGGTAGGTGCTCGAAATTCGGGGGAGGGATGTGGGTGGGGTGGGGTGGGGAGTCTTCACTTGGCCTCCTGCCTGGCTGTAGGGGCCAGAGGCTCAGAAAGGCAGGGGGGTTCCCTCTTCCCCTCCCCCCCCAATTCCAGTCATAGCTAATGGGAGCTGCACCCCTTAAATCTGGGCCCGTGCTAAGACTGTCACCCCCTCACCTGGTGGGACCCACCCCTTTGAAGGGCTGCTGATCACACTGGCCCCTGGCTATGGGGAGCAGGGGGGTTAAATTGATCTGGGGGCTGCTCAGTCCGCCGGGGGCCTGGCCCCGTCCCTGCCCTGCTGTATGTGGCCCAGGAGCCGTGGCTGCCGCTGGGGTCCAGCGGGGGACCCAAAGCCGGGCCCCCCGAGGGGCTGCTGGGTGCTTCCAGCTCCCACCGTCGCCCCTGTGCCAGTCACATTAAATCCACGAGCGGTGAGGCCGGCCCTCAGCTCGTCGGGGCGTTGCTGTTAGCTGTGACGTTCCGCCCCAGCCCCGGCTGCATCTCTGGGCATCGCGCGGTCGGCGAAGGGGCCGGAAGCTGCTGCTGCCTCCCGCTGGCCCTTTGTGTGAGGGGGAGGGAGCGGCCGCAAGGGCCCAGCCGGCCGCAGGAATCTGGGGTGTCAAGGAAGGGACCGTGGGAGGCACCGGCCCGGCCTGTCCAGCCGCCTGGCTTCCTTTGTGTTGCTGGGGCTGGGCCGACAGGTTCTGATCCCTGAGCCGGTTTGTTTCAAACCACTTCCTAGTGGAGGGGGCAGGGCTCTGCCCCCACGAAACTGGGCTTGGCCCAGGTCCCATCAGCACCCCCTCTCTGCCCCTTCTCTTCCCAGCTCGGGGCAGGAGTGGCTTAGAGAAGGGGGGGAGGGGGTGGCTAGGACTCCTGGGTTCCTGTCCCAGCTCTGGGAAGGGGTGTGTGTCGGGGGTGGGGGCCTCAGCAGAGCTGTGCTAGCAGGGGGCTGTGGGTCGGGAGCCAGGGGCCCCCGGCAGAGCTGGGGGGGGCTGGGCCCCTCTGGGCTGCTCGCCTTGGGGCCGAGCCTCTGCGGCTTCCACGACGTGTGTGTACGTGTCCCGCCTGCCCACGGCCCGTGTCATTCCCCCACCCCCACCCCGCGGTTGCCCCACAAAACTTCCTGTTCCTCCTCCCCCTACCCCGGCCACCTCCCCGCCCTGGGCAGGAATCCCGGCTCCCAGTCGCCCTGCTCCAGCCCCGAGCGCCTGCAACCCTGGCGGGATGGCGTCCCAGCAGCTGCGGCCCCAGACGGTGCCCCTCTCCCCCGGGGCCCAGGAGCGGAATTGGCAGCAGCAGTTCGAAGGGGCCTGGGCACTGGGCCGGAGGGGGGTCCCCCTGCCCCGGGCCCCCGACTGGCAAGCCCTGTGCGAGCGCAAGCCCTTTGAGAGGAACCTGCTGCAGAGCCCCAACCCCGAAGGTAACGTCTGTCCCCAGCTGCCCCCCCCTTCCAGCCCCCGGCCCTAGGGCCAGGGCCCTGCTCCTCGGCCTGGCTGGGGGTCGGGGGAGACAGGGGACGCTGGGCTGGGGAGGAATTGTGTGAGGGGGTTGATAGGGACGGCGGTAACGGCCGGCGTCACGTCGCGCCAGGCGCTGTACGCCGTCCCTGCCCTGGAAAGCTCCCGGTCTTGGCGGCCAGGCTGGGTTGTGGGTAGGGGAAGGGGGCGAGGGCATGAGCCGGGGGGGGGGGGGCGAGTGGGGGCACCCTGGTTCATAAACTCCGGGGCAGGCCTGGCGAGCGGAGGGGCTGCGCGGGACTAGGGTGACCAGATGTCCTGATTTTTTAGGGACAGTCCTGGTTTTGGGGTCTTTTTTGTCTATAGGTTCCTATTACCCGCCACCCCCTGTCCCGATTTTTCACACTTGCTGTCTGGTCACCCTACGTGGGACTCTCGGAGGGTGGGGGAAGTTCCTCTCCCATGGAGCTATTTTGATAGGTTCCCCCCTGCCCCGATCCCTCCCCAGCCGGCTCCTGGGCCAGAGCCAAGCGTGTGTGGGCTGGAATGCGGCTGGGGGAGCCCGACTCGCTGCACCCCCTACCCCGCCCGTGCGCCAGGCCCGGTAACTGGCCCGAACGCCGGCCCCAGCGCGGGAAGGGTTAATCTGTGCTGCTACCCTCCCCCGCGCTAACAGAGGAGTCCTCTGTCGACAGCGGTCCCTCCCCAGAGGTGGCTGCATCTCAATGCTGGGGTCCGGGTCCTCCCCGAGAAGTGGCTGCATCTCGGCACGGGGGCGGGATCTCTGTAAACAGCAGCCCCTCCCCTCCCCAGAGGTGGCTGCATCTCAGCACCGGGGAGGGGGCGGGAGGGCTCTCTGTGTCGACAGCTGCTGTGCTCCTCCCCAGAGGTGGTTGCATTGTGTGGTGTTTCTTTGTGCAGTTGGTGAACTGCTTTGATACCCTACTCCTGAGGCAGCTGCATCCCGGTGCTGGGTGAGGGATCCCCGTATAAACAGCCGCCGTACCCCACCCCAGAGACAGCCGCATCTCACTGCTAGTCGAGGGATCCCCGTATAAACAGCCGCCGTACCCCACCCCAGAGACAGCCGCATCTCACTGCTAGTCGAGGGATCCCCGTATAAACAGCCGCCGTACCCCACCCCAGAGACAGCCGCATCTCACTGCTAGTCGAGGGATCCCCGTATAAACAGCCGCCGTACCCCACCCCAGAGACAGCCGCATCTCACTGCTAGTCGAGGGATCCCCGTATAAACAGCCGCCGTACCCCACCCCAGAGACAGCCGCATCTCACTGCTAGTCGAGGGATCCCCGTATAAACAGCCGCCGTACCCCACCCCAGAGACAGCCGCATCTCACTGCTAGTCGAGGGATCCCCGTATAAACAGCCGCCGTACCCCACCCCAGAGACAGCCGCATCTCATTGCTAGTCGAGGGATCCCCGTATAAACAGCCGCCGTACCCCACCCCAGAGACAGCCGCATCTCACTGCTAGTCGAGGGATCCCCGTATAAACAGCCGCCGTACCCCACCCCAGAGACAGCCGCATCTCACTGCTAGTCGAGGGATCCCCATATAAACAGCCGCCGTACCCCACCCCAGAGACAGCCGCATCTCACTGCTAGTCGAGGGATCCCCGTATAAACAGCCGCCGTACCCCACCCCAGAGACAGCCGCATCTCACTGCTAGTCGAGGGATCCCCGTATAAACAGCCGCCGTACCCCACCCCAGAGACAGCCGCATCTCACTGCTAGTCGAGGGATCCCCGTATAAACAGCCGCCGTACCCCACCCCAGAGACAGCTGCATCTCAGGCAAAGTGATTCCCCGTTTGGGACATGCTGTGGGATCCCTCGGGGGGTGTTACCCGTTCTCCTCATTCACGGGGCCCGAAGGCAGCCCCGTCTCCGGGGAGGTCTCTGCCAAACACATTCTGCTGCAGGAAAGGAGGCTCGGGAGCCTGTCCCAGCTCACCGGCTCGTCTCTCCGGAGGAAAAGGAATTTAGCTCCAATGCCAGTCCCAGACTGCTGCCCGGGGTTGCCCCGGGGGCCATCAGGGCAGCTGCTCTGGGACTGGCTCCATCAGCTTGATGAATCCGCTTCCCCCTGCCCCACACGCTTACAAATAGTTCTCCCTTGGGGCGCCTTCCAGAACCACCCCCCTCCCCCTGGCTACTTTCCAGGGGGGGAAACTGAGGCACCGAGCAGGGACGTGGCGTAGCCAAAGCCACGCAGAGAACCCAGGAGTCCAGGCTCCCAGCCCCTCCCCGCCAAACCGCGAGCTCCCACTCTGTGATACAGCCCAGGCATCCTGACGCCGCCACTAACCACTGAGCCACGCTGCCTCCCGGGAAAGCAGCCAGAAGAAGGGCAGAGGGGGTGGGGGGCTGGGGGGTGTCGTGCTTCGGCTGGAGGGGGCGACTGTGTTGTGTGTTTCGTTTCAGGTGTGAACATATCGGAGCCAGCTCCCCGCCTGCCCCCCAACAGCCCCCAGGTGCCGCTGGAGTCCCTGGGTAAGTGCAGGGAAGGGGGGGGCCTGTCCTTCTGTGGGGCACAGTGCAGCCTGGGCATTGGGCCTGGCCCTGCTGGAGAGCTGGGGGCTGGGAGCTGCCAGGGTTCGTGTGTCCCAGGAAGGGGCAGCATCAGGCAGGAAACCCCGCCTCTGCGTACTTCACCCCGGCTTCATGGCCTCCCCCACAGGGCTAAATGGGGCACCCTTCGATTTCCCTGGGGGCAGCTGCATCCCTGTATAAACTGCTGCCACGTTCCACCCCAGAGTCAGCTGCATTGCAGCGCTGGGTGAGGGATCCCTGTATAAACCGCTCCCATGTCCCACCCCAGAGTCAGCTGCATCGCAGCGCCGAGCGAGGGATCCCTGTATAAACCGCTCCCATGTCCCACCCCAGAGTCAGCTGCATCTCAGCACTGGGTGAGGGATCCCTGTATAAACCACTGCCACGTCCCACCCCAGCGTCAGCTGCATCTCAGCGCTGAGCGAGGGATCCCTGTATAAACCGCTGCCACATCCCACCCCAGAGTCAGCTGCATCGCAGCGCTGGGTGAGGGATCCCTGTATAAACCACTGCCACGTCCCACCCCAGCGTCAGCTGCATCTCAGCGCTGAGCGAGGGATCCCTGTATAAACCGCTGCCACATCCCACCCCAGAGTCAGCTGCATCGCAGCGCTGGGTGAGGGATCCCTGTATAAACCACTGCCACGTCCCACCCTACAGTCAGCTACATCGCAGGGCTGGGTGAGGGATCCCTGTATAATCCACTGCCACGTCCCACCCCAGAGTCAGCTGCATCGCAGCGCCGAGCAAGGGATCCCTGTATAAACCGCTGCCACATCCCACCCCAGAGTCAGCTGCATCGCAGCGCTGGGTGAGGGATCCCTGTATAAACCGCTGCCATGTCCCACCCTAGAGTCAGCTGCATTGCAGCGCTGAGCGAGGGATCCCTGTATAAACCGCTGCCACGTCCCACCCCAGAGTCAGCTGCATTGCCGCGCTGAGTGAGGGATCCCTGAATAAGCCGCTGCTCCTCCCTAGAGCCAGCTGCATCTCTTGTGCCCCTGGCACAAGCCGCCCCTGGCTCTGCAGACCCGATTGCTGTCAGGGAGGCTTTTTTCTGCCGCCTTTAACCCTCCTTGTAACCCTCCCAAGGTAATTTCAGCGGCTGGGCCATTAGCACGGAGGAGCTCCCTCCCCAGGCGGCCGGCAAGAAACCCGGCTCTGGGGCCTCGCGCTTCAGGTGAGCAGCTGTCCTGGGCCCGCCTGGGGATCTGGCGGCTAGTCGTGACTGGGCCATAGACGTGGTTTATGGCTCTCCTGTCGCCCCCTGCGCCCGCGCAACCCAAGCAGGAGATCCGGGTGCATTGGGCACGTGCCTCCCTGGGTTGGATCCGAAGGGAGGGAGCTGGGCATGGGTCTGGCTGGCTACTGCAGCCCCCCTGGCGTGGGGGGTGGGGGAGGGGACCAGGGGAGGCAGACCTAATTCTGGAGCTGCTTGCTTTACTCGCCCGGGCTAGGTTAGGCCAAGGTGTAGATCTCCCCTGTGTGGTGACACTAGGCCGTGCAGGCTTGAGGCGACAGGCGTGAACCAGAGGGCGGGTCTGAGTCCAGCAGCCTCCGTGAAGAATTATTAGCATTATTTATTGGCTGCCTTACTGTGGGGCACCCAGGCGCGCCAGTTCTAGACCAGGCCCCCACTGCGCCAGGCGCTGTACGTTGTCATTGCTATTAGGTGTGTTACGGTAGCGCCTCGGCGCCCCAGCCGTGGCCCAGGCCCTCACTGCGCCAGGCGCTGTACGTTGTCATTGCTATTAGGTGTGTTACGGTAGCACCTCGGCGCCCCAGTCGTGGCCCAGGCTCCCACTGCGCCAGGCGCTGTACATTGTCATTGCTATTAGGTGTGTTACGGTAGCACCTCGGCGCCCCAGTCGTGGCCCAGGCCCCCACTGCGCCAGGCGCTGTACGGACGCAGAACAGAAAGACGCCCCTGGCTCCGTCCACCCGGCCCCTGCTCCTCCTTGATCTGTTTCCATCCCGCTCCTTGCAGCTGGTGCGTCAAACAGCAGCGGGTCGACCTGTTGGCGGAGGGGCTGTGGGAAGAGCTCCTGGACTCCTACCAGCCGAACATCACCGTCATGGACTGGTACCGGCTCCCCTCTGAATGCCCCGGGGGGCGGGTCCCAGTCGCTCCCTCCACATCTCCCCTCCCCTGGTCCCTGGTCCAGCTCCCCAGGGCCAGATATGAGCCCATGGGGCACCGCAATGCAGTGCCTTGGTTGGGCAGAAGGGGGCGCCCAACAGCGGAGCCATGGCCAGGCTATGGGGCAGAAAGGACGGTAGGGCAGTGGGGCTGGCACTCGGCTGAGAATCAGGACGCCTGGGTTCCATTCCCGGCTCTGCCTCCTGGGCGACCGTCCCTTCTCTTGTGCCTCGGTTTCCCCACCTGTGATCATTTGGGGGTCCTGGCTCCCCATCCGCTCTGCTGTAACCGCTGGACTCTACTTCCCTCCCAGAGCTGGGGGGAGAACCCAGGAGTCCTGACTCTCCCCCACACACACACTAGACACCCTCCCCCCAGAACTGGGGACAGAACCCAGGAGTTCTGCCTCCCTCTCCCCCGCTCTAGCCTAGGCTTCGGCTGTAAAATGAGGATTTCTTGAGCTTCCCTTATACCATCCCCCGCCCCCCTGCCCAGTTATGGGAACCAGCTCCCCCGACCACCCCAGATTTGGGCGGCGGGGCGGCGGCTGCTAACTGCCCTCTGCTCCGGCGCAGGTATGAGGACAGCCGGCTGGCTGACACCGTGTACCAGCTGCACGTCCGGCTGCTGGCCGGCGATGGACAGACGCCCCTGCGGGAATTCCACCACGAGGGCCCCGAGCCTGGGGCGTCCCGGGAGAAGAAGGACTGGTGCCATGTAAGGGAGACGCTCCCCTCCTCCCCCCGGGAAGGGCGGAGGGAGGGGGGATGAGACAGCTCAGGAGTAGCTGGGGTAGGGGGTGACTTGGATACTCCGTGTCTGGGCTAGGTCCCAGTCTCCTGGGCATGACCCCTTAGCGTGCCGGGACCCACAACTGGAGGGAAACTGAGGCACGCACCGGCATCACGCTGCTTCCCACTTGGTCACAGGGGGCTCGGGCCTTGCCAGTGCAGTGGGTGGTTGAGGGAATGGGCGGACGGGGACAGGGAGTGAGCCCAGAGGGGGAGACGGGGACGGGGCACCAGGGGTGGGGGTCGGTGTCTCCTTGGGGCTCAGGCCCTGACGGTTTCCCCGTTTCGAAGGTGTCCCACGTTTTCCACGGCTACGGCCCGGGAGCACGTTACGTCCATTTCCAGCACCGGACCTTGGCCGCCGAGACGCCGGGCGGGCCCCGCCGCACCCGAGCGACGGACAGCAGCGTCTCCGTGCAGCTGCGGGACTGACGGGCGGGCCGGCGGGCGGGGGAGGGCGCGGGTCGGTGTCTGTTCCCCCCGGGGGCTGACGGTGCTGGATTCCCTGGGAGCGGAGAGCCCTGCCCCCTCTCTGGGCCCAGGGAGCAAAGCTGGGGCTGGGTGAGGCCTGTCAGGTCAGGATGGCTCCAAAGGAAAGGGATTAATAAAAGTAGCTGAAGGGAGCGGGGTCTAGTGGCTAGAGCAGGGGTCTGGGAGCCAGGACTCCTGGGTTCTATCCCCAGCTCTGGGAGTGGGGGGTGGGTATAGTGGTTAGAGTGCTCTGGGAAGGGAGTGGGGTCTAGTGGTTAGAGCAGGGGTCTGGGAGCCAGGACTCCTGGGTTCTATCCCCAGCTCTGGGAGAGGCGTGGGGTCTAGTGGGTTAGAGCAGGGGGGTGGGTGTCAGGACTCCTGGGTTCTATCCCCAGCTCTGGGAGTGGGGGGTGGGTATAGGGGTTAGAGTGGGGGGTGGGGCAGTCTGGGAGCCAGGACTCCTGGGTTCTATTCCCAGCTGGGGAAGTGGGGTGTAGTGGTTAGCCCTCCTGGTTTGCACTTTGGATTGTGGCTCAGTCTGTGACACTGAGTCAAGGCATGTCAGGTCCGTGCCTCAGTTTCCCCTGTTGCCCGAAGGGGGGATACTTGCAAGGGAGCTGTGTGGGACCTGGACAGTGGGATTAAAGAATTTCTGGTGCTTCCTGTGAGCCTACAGCCTGTCTTCTTGGCCTCAGCCCCCGTTCCCCCTTCCCCCGTGGTACACCAAAGCAAGCGTTTGAGTGCTACTCTGACCCCCAGAGGTGGCTGCAACCTAGCGTTGGGCGAGGGTTCCCTCTATAAACAGCCGCTGCGCTCTGCCCCAGAGGCAGCTGCGTCTCAACTCCAGGCAAGGGATCCCTGTGTTAACTGCTGCTGTGCCCCACCACAGAAGTGTCTGCATCCCAGTGTCGGGTGAGAGGATCCCTGTATATATAGTCGCTGTGCCCCACCCCAGAGGCAGCTGCATCTCAGCACCGGCTGAGAGATCCCTGTATGAACAACTGCCACGCCCCACCCCAGAGACGGCTGCATTCGAGCAACTGGTGAAGGATAAACAGCCCCTGTCCAGCAAGAGAGCTACAATTCAGTGACTCGCCCGCATGAGGCCACACCAGGGGGACTGCTCAGCCTTGCCTGGAGACCCAGCAGTGCCCCCCAGACATGCCTGGACTTGTGTTCCCCGAGCACATGGACTTAGGGTATAAAACAACACAGTGGTCCCAGGCTTGGCCTTTCTCCTGTCCCCACCCCACCTACGCTGCAAGCAACAAGAACACTCAGACTGAAGACTCCAACAGGGGGGACTCGGGTGTCCAGATGTCCCATTTTATAGGGACAGTCCCGCTGTTGGGGTCTTTTTCTTCTATAGGCTCCGATTACCCCCCACCCCCTGTCCCGATGTTTCACATTTGCTGTCTGGGCACCCTAGCGGGGACCGGCCCAGGTCTCAAGGGTGAAGCCTGTGTATTTTGAACTGTAACATCCAGCGGGGTAAGAAAACTGCTTGATCTGAATACGGCCTAGTGTCTTACAGGTGTAGGATTGAGATTAGGCGCTTCTTTCGTTTTCTTTGGTAACTCACTCTGACTTTTGGCCTATCCCCTGAAATCAGTGGCTCTCAAACTGTTGTACTGGTGACCCCTTTCATAGCAAGGCTCTGAGTGCGACCCCCCCCCCCCTTGGAAATTAAAAACACTTTTTTATATATTTAACACCATTATAAACGCTGGAGGCAAAGCGGGTTTGGGGTGGAGGTTGACAGCTCGCGACCCCCCCCCCCATGTAATAACCTCGCGACCCCCAGTTTGAGAACCCCTGCCTTACTCGATCTTTTTGTAATCAATTGACTGTTTCTCCTTACCAGTGAGTTTGGACGGGCGCGCTTGGTAAATCTGCTCAGGTTTACAAAGGCCGGTGTAGGTCCACGTTCCATTGACGACGTGGTGAACCAATGAATCAACTCGCCTTGCTCAAGAAAGGGTCTTGAGCAATGCCAGCCAGGCGGTATATTCCTAAAATACCAGGCTGGGAGCTGGGGCGGGGGGGGGGGGATTTGGCTGGTGCCTTTCTCTGCGTGATTCCTGAGTGGCTCCGGGATTCATGCCATCTAGCTGGGTGCGGGACACCACGCTCCTACCTGACATCGCCAAAACTTCCCGCCGCAGCCCTGGCCTGAGTCGCCCCAGGCCTCAGTTTCCCCAGCTCTGCCTCGCCAGAGGATAAACTCATTGCGCGGGGCTCAGACCGCTAAGCCCTGAGTGGGAAATGAGAGAGGCGGCATGGCCTGGCTGGATTCTATCCCTGGCTCTGCCACTCACCGGTTGGGTGACCTTGGACAAGTCACTGCCCTGCTCCGTGCCTCAGTTTCCCCACGTGTGAAACGGGGAGCATGCTCCCGCCCTCCTTGGCGCAGTGCGTTGCGATCTGCTGCTGGAAGAGCCAGCAATGACTAGCATTGTCGCGTCATCGCAGGTATGTTTATTGCAGGGAAAGGCGTGAGAAAAGCCGGGGAGAGCGTTTGATGAGACTCGGATCTAGGGGGTAAAACCGGGCAAGGCCTCCGTGCGTGAAGATTACAGCCGCCGGGAAGTATTCAGTAGAGCAGCTAACCTCGCTGGCTGCTAAATGGACGTGGAATTAGGTCGCTCAGACCAGCTAAAAGCTGACGCTTGTGATCTATTTGTTAATATCAGCCGATGGTTATTTGGCACCGCTGAGAACGTGCTGGGTGCTGGTTCAGGTTAACACAGCCCCCGCAAAGGGGTTTGCAATTTGAAGGGAATTCACCAGCCGCTCTGCACAGCTCCCTGATGCTGAGATGCTTTTCCACTGGCGTTTTCTTGCCGGAAAATCACCCGGGCTTCAGACAAACAGCACACCTGCGAGAGTTGGGCTAAAGCCATCCCAGATGCCTCAGCCACCGATAGGGTTGGGGCGGTGGGCACGAACCCATGGTGCTGTGAGCGGGCAGCAAACATTCAGGCGTTGTGGGTTAGCTGTTCCCAGAGGCGGATAGCATGGTGGTGTGCGGGCACTGAATACCGAAGCAGTCAGGGATGCAGGTTGCCCGGTTAGAGGTTTGGTGTGAGTGGTGGGATTAAGGATTGGCCCATCTGGAGGTTGGAGTCAGCGGTGGCATTAAGGATTGGCCCAGCTGGAGGTTTGGTGTTAGCAGTGGGATAAAGGCTTGGCCCAGCGGAAGGTTTGGTCAGCGGTGGGATAAAGGCTTGGCCCAGCGGAAGGTTTGGTCAGTGATGGGATAAAGGCTTGGCCCAGCGGAAGGTTTGGTGTCAGCGGTGGGATAAAGGCTTGGCCCGGCGGAAGGTTTGGTGTTAGCAGTGGGATAAAATCTTGGCCCAGCAGAAGGTTTGGTGCCAGCGGTGGGATAAAGGCTTGGCCCAGCGGAAGGCTTGGTCAGCAGTGGGATAAAGGCTTGGCCCAGCGGAAGGTTTGGTCAGCGGTGGGATAAAGGCTTGGCCCGGCGGAAGGTTTGGTGTTAGCAGTGGGATAAAGGCTTGGCCCGGCGGAAGGGTTGGTGCAAGCGGTGGGATAAAGGCTTGGCCCGGCGGAAGGTTTGGTGTCAGCGGTGGGATAAAGGCTTGGCCCGGTGGAAGGTTTGATGTCAGAGGTGGGATAAAGGCTTGGCCCGGTGGAAGGTTTGGTGTTAGCAGTGGGATAAAATCTTGGCCCGGCAGAAGGTTTGGTGCCAGCGGTGGGATAAAGGCTTGGCCTGGCGGAAGGTTTGGTGCCAGCGGTGGGATAAAGGCTTGGCCCGGCTGGAGGCCTGGTCTCACAGCTTCTCGCCTCAGTTGCACGTGCAGTAGTAGGCGGAGATGGAGTTGTCCCAGTCCCCAAAGAGCCCCTTCTTGATCTCCTGCAGCCGATAGACCACCCCGCTCTTGAACTTGTGGCTGGAGCCTTCCTTGCCCCTCCTGGACCAGATGTTGAGCTCGCAGCGCGGCGCCACCACCAGGGAGGAGATCTTGTCGTTCCAGTTGAGCGGGATGTAGGGCACGTCGTCGCCGGGCTGCGCCCGCAGGACGCCCCCCCCGCAGCACTGGGCGTAGTAGGGGCTGTCGTCGGCGTACAGCTGGGCGCAGATCTTGCTGCCGTCGGGGTTCTTCAGATCCGCCGGCGCCGGGCACTGGGCCCGGGCCGAGGCCAGGAGCAGCGGGAGGAGGAGCAGGGCGCGAGCGGCGGCCATCGTCCCGGTGCCGATGGGGGAGCCTCCGCGGCGGTTCTCGTTTATACCCCTGCCGAGGCTGGGGCCCTGCCGGGGGCGGAGCCCAAGGACGCTGGGGGCGGGGGTGATAAGGGTGGGAAAAGGGAAAGCTGGTGACACGGCGGGGCACGGCGTGTCCTGCCAAGGGAGCTCCCCGGGCGAGGCCTCACGCGGGCACCTGGGGGGGGGGGTGGCAGCTAACCGGGGTGGGGGCTGCTCCCCTTGGAGGGGTGGGGTCACTCACCACTGCCCCCCAATGGGCTTGGAGGAGTTGGAAGTGTTATTGTCCTCCCCTCATTTTATAGCTAGGGAAACTGAGGCCTGGGAGGGCACGGAGGTCCTGACTCCCCAAACTGGTTGTGCTGTAACCACTAGATACCACTGGCAATGGAACCCAGGAGTCCTGACGCCTGCCTCCACTGGCTCTGACCATTAGACCCCACTCCCCGCCCAGAGCAGGGAAGGGAACCCAGGCGTCCTGACTCCCAGTCCGTCCCGCCAGTCAGGACGCCTGGGTTCTGCTCCTGGTTGTGCCGCGCGACCTCGGGCGAGTCATTTCACTCACTCTGTGCCTCAGTTTCCCTGTCTGTAAGGCGGAGTGAGCGACGCAACCCCCTGGCCCCAGCGCGGGGCTGCTCCGGGGACTCCCCAAGCGGCCGCCACCTGCCTTCGCTGCAGCCCTCGGACTCCGGGGTTCCATTTTCACCCCCCCCGTTGCGGGCGGGAGAGCAGTTCCCCTCCCCCCCCGCCACCTCCCCCAGCTGGAACGACGCATGACAAGCTCCCCCCCTCCCACTTCTGCAGCAGTACCAGGTGTGTGCTTTCCCCCGGCCGTCCATCCCCACGGCCCTGAACCCGGTGCCGGGGGAGTCTGATCCTTTCATCCGCTTCCAGCCAAGCTCCTTCCCAAGGACGTGGCCTTCTCCAGGCAGCTCCGCCAACATCTGTAAGATCAGCTCCCCGCCTGGGGAGGCCGGATCCTTTCCAGAGCCCTACCGGCAGCCAGGCCCCTAAGGACACCGGGAGACACCTAGGGGGATCCCCGTGAAGCGCCTAGCTGCTTTCTGTGCCTAAATCCCTTTGTAAAACCCAGCCTAATGCTCTCTGCTAGCGACCCGGAATTCCCTTGGGAACAGCAGGGAAGCATTGTTGCTCATTAACTTCTTTTTGAAGCCCTTCTGCATGCAAGGAAGACCAGGCTGGCGATTAGGATGCTGGCCTGGCCCTCTGGTGCCGCTGGTTCCAGTCCTCGCTTTTCCAGCCGTGACTTTGAGCAAGCCATGGGTGGGGTGGGGGGGTACACAGGGTGGCTAGCCGCTACTAACTGTGAAAATCTACCCCCCTCCCAGTAAAATCTCTGGGGGTGTCTGTTGCCTTGGGAGAACAGCCCTGCCTTTGTCTATAGAGGCTTCATGGGGGAGTCCCCGGGACGGGGGGCTGTCAGTCCTGCAAACCCCTCGCCTTTGCGGGCGAGCAGCCTCTAGAGAGGTGCTGTGGGGTGGTTACTTTCCGGGCGTGGTTTCCTTTAGGTGGGAGGAGCCTGGCAGGGTGGGGGCGGGGCTTAGCCCCTCACCACCACCTGGGCCTAATTAGCAGCTTCCCAGGTGATGGGTCTTGGGTATCAGGCCTAGGAACAGCTCAAGGGAGGGGGAGAGAAAGTCACACACACCCCCCGGCTTACGCCGAGCTGTTCAGATTTGGAGACATAACTCCATCCGTGGAGAGAAACGACTGAAAAGTTTGGCAGTGCTGCGGATGTGCTGGCTGGTGAGTCAGCCCCACTGGTTTACAGGGTGCGGGGGGACCCCCACCGGCAAGGCCCTGGCCAGGGTGACGCTTTGTTGAGAGGCCGAGGCTCCCGGGGGTCTGGAGCCGCTTGGGAGTTGCCAGCGACTTGAGAGCGCGTTAGCAATGCCCCAGAGCAGGGATCAGGACCGCCGCTTTTTTACAAGGATGCGCCTGGCCCTCGGTGTGGGGAAAACCTCGAGCGTGCCCTGCCTGAGCCTGAAATGAGGATTGGGAGAGGCGTGAACTGCCCCGTTCCTTCTCACTCTGGAGAGCGGCGGCAATCCAAAGGATTGGGGGGCGGGGGCCGTCACGTGTGCCCTGGGCCCTGCATTGCCTTTGTTTGGCCCTGCTGGTGGGGATTACTGGTGGCCGAATAGCGAGTCTGGAGGAAGGAAGGTAACAGCAGAGACAGAAGCTGTAACCTGAGCAAGTGTAATATTGACAGACCCCCCCAGCGTTGGAGGGCAGGATTGAACCTGGGACCTCGGGAGCTTAGTGCATGAGTTACAAGACTGGCTGGTCTCTCTCTCTCTCTCTCTCTCTCTCTCTCTCTCTCACACACACACACACACACACACACACACACACACACACACACACACACACACACACACACACACACACACACACACACACACACACACACACACACACACACACACACACACACACACACACACACACACACACACACACACACACACACCCCCCCCCGATGAAGATGACAAGAAATACGTGGGCTTTTTTTGTTTTAAACAGCCTTTTTATTAACACGGACATAAGGCACAACACAGCGCTAGGAAAAGGTCGAGGACCAAGTGAAATGTCTGCCGGCATCATTCAAAATGGCACAGTGCAGAGGGCTCAGATTCTCCCGCCCCCATTCTGAAATCACAGGCTCCCTGCCACTCACATAATAAATAATTATTTTAAAAAAACCCTCCATTGGCAGTACAGGGCACATGACACATGTCTGAGCAGTTCTCAATCCCCCCAGCAGAGGGCGGCATTGCATGTGCACATAAGTCGGCTCATTGCACCCTGTCGGATGGAAGGTCTCTCTTAACAGATAACTTAAGTCATAGACGACGAACCGTGAATAAATAAATATCTAATCAAACTCCAGTTTCAATAATTACCCCGCTAATTCCAGGGACTGAAAATAAATTACATAAATAAGACACACATTCGGTAACACTGCTGCAGCCAGGGATGGCAGATTGCACCTCAAAACACGAATGAAGAATTTTTTCTGCTGGAGTAAAATTCACCCCCTGGTGCGCTCCTTCTACACAG
This sequence comes from Chelydra serpentina, assembly GCA_037349315.1. Classification (NCBI taxonomy): domain Eukaryota; kingdom Metazoa; phylum Chordata; order Testudines; family Chelydridae; genus Chelydra; species Chelydra serpentina. The sequence continues at coordinate 1,196,654 of JBAIAC010000203.1, forward strand.
GGTTGAATTTCTCTCACTAGTGAGCAGCAACCAGCGGCGTTCTCGCACTAGTGAGGAGCAACCAGCGGTGTTCTCGCACTAGTGAGCAGCAACCAGCGGTGTTCTCGCACTAGTGAGCAGCAACCAGCGCCGTCTAAATGAAACCGTTGAGAAATATTGGAAATTTCAGAATCATGAATTTTGAAAATTCAACGGTTTGAAAATCCAGTGCTGTCCACCCGCTGCAGAGTGCGTTTGCAAATCCAGGATTAAAAAGCCACAAAGCTGGCCACGCTTCGACCAGCGCTGATCGCGAGTCCCTTTCGAAACCGTTAGGCCTTGATTTCTTAAAGGAGAGGAAACTAGCCGGGGGAACGGCTAGTAAATCTCTGAGGAGGCCGGCAGGATCCGCTAACTCACAGATGCAGTCGGAGGGGTTGACATTGACCTGAGAAGGCGAGCCAGGAGAAAGCTCCGTCGTGTGACTGTTTTCCAGCCAGTCACGAGCCAGGATCTTCTCCTGGTATGTAATAAATACAATACTTAAAAATATATAGGGTTCCACCCAGCTTTTCTCCCCCCCCCCCACCCCCATTTCAGTTCCGTAGCTGTCTGGTCCAGTGGCAGCAGGGCAGGTTGACAGCGACGGGGTTTCAGTGGCAGGACTCATTGATTGTGTCGGCAGCACCTAGATCTTCATTCAGTAGGCGGAAGAGGTTGAAGATCACCGCTCGCTCCAGGCAGCTGGCCGACCCCTGGGGCCAGAGAAATAGCAAGTGGGCATTATAGCTGGTCACCGCCGCAGATTCAGAGCCTGGGGGCTGCGTGGCGGCGGCAGGGGCGAGAACGTGGGTCGCGCGGGCTAAAGGAGAATCGCCGCTAGCTGCCCGCACTAGAAGGGACAGGACACAGGGCTGGAGTGTCGTGACTCGAGCCAGCGGAGGGCAGTGGTGGGCGTGGGTAGAGACACGGGCACCCGTACAGGTGCGCACAGAGTTCACTACTATCCCAACGGTGTCGTTCCTTCTCAGCGGCTCAGGGTGCCCCGCCCCCATCTCATCTTAACTGGCCCCGATGCCCCAGGGTGCAACTGTCCAGGGATTTATCCACAGCGGCCTTAGGGTAGCACCTAAGAGCCTCAGACGTGGAGCTGGGCCCCATTATGTCAGGTGCTGTGCGTTCTTATTGCTACTAGATGTATTACGGTAGCTGCCATGGCCCAGGCCCCCATGGTGCCAGGTGCTGTACATTTGTATAGCTATTAGGTGTATTACAGTAGCACCTAGGCACTTTGGCCATGGAGCAGGACCCTCCTGTGCCAGGCACTATATATTTGTATTGGTATTAGGTGGATTACGGTAGCACCTAGGCACTTTGGCCATGGAGCAGGACCCTCCTGTGCCAGGCACTATATATTTGTATTGGTATTAGGTGGATTACGGTAGCACCTAGGCACTTTGGCCATGGAGCAGGACCCTCCTGTGCCAGGCACTATATATTTGTATTGGTATTAGGTGGATTACGGTAGCACCTAGGCACCCCGGCCATGGAGCAGGACCCCCCGTGCCAGGTGCTGTACATTTGTATTGCTATTAGGTGTATTACGGTAGCAGCCAGGCACTTTGGCCATGGAGCAGAACCCCCCTGTGCCAGGCACTATATATTTGTATTGGTATTAGGTGGATTACGGTAGCACCTATGAGCCCTGGCCACGGTGCAGGACCCCCCAGACGCCAGGCGCTGTACAAACCCAGAACCATAGGGCAAAGGGCCGTGGCGCCGTCCCGCAGCCTCACCTCGCTTTTCCCGGCGTGGGATTTCCGGAGCCATTTGGCGAGGATGGGCATCCGCGGGGCCGCGTCTTGATCCAGGCCCTTCAGCTGGATCTGAAAGACGGCGCAAGAACGAGTTACAAACGGGCCCCCTCCCTGGCGTGCCGAGACGTGCTGGGGTATGTTTTAGCTACACCCATGTACTGTAAAACCACCACCACATGCATGGGTATATTAGACGGGAGCAGCAGCTGTGAGTTGCTTACTGTGTGTGTGTGTGTGTGTGTGTGTGTGTGTGTGTGTAAATATAATCCATATACTCATAGCACTGGAAGAAGCTGCCTTCAGCTCACCTTAAACTGAGCAAAAGAAATTAACGTGACGTGCAACTGGCCTGTGGAACTCATTGCCGCAGGAAGTTGGCGAGCTCGGTGTAACGGGGTGGCCTGCCCCTTTAAGAGCCTGAGGCCAGTACAACCTGGTCTATGATCAGCCCCAGCTGGGAAGGGCGGGTGTTTTCTATATAGGGCTGGAAAAGCTCGTGGGGGAGGGGAAACTGAGGCAGCAGCTAGCCTGAGGACAGACTGGGGAAGGCGGTGCTGGGCCTGGCAGGAATTTTGCAAGTTTCAGGAAGGGATGTTTCTACGGAGCGCAAGAATCGCCGGTGTTATAAGAGCTAATGCGAATTATAAGATTTTTGGTAGGAAATCTGAGGCCGGTTTAAACTCCTCTCTGGGTATTGGTGATCAGGATGCTGGCTGCTGTCAGAGAGGGGATACCGGGTTAGACCCTCCTCAGCTCTGAGCCATCCTGGAGACGCGTGTGTGCGTTACAAACCGGATTCTGTGCTCCGTTACGCACTGGTGTGAGGCAGGCGTAGCCCCGGGGAGTCACTTTGCTGTGATTCGGAGGGGAACCTAGCCCTGAGTTCAGGAATCCACGAAAGCTGCCGCTGAAATGCCGCAGCCTCTCAGGTGGGGAGCGAGACAAACATTTGGGACGGGAAATCCACAGCTTGCTCTATCCCATCCAACTGCGCATCTCAGCACCATGCGCGGGATCCCTGTATAAACAGCTCCCGTGTCCCACCCCAGAGGTGGCTGCATCTCAGCGCCGGGCAAGAGATCCCTGTATAAACAGTTCCTGTGTCCCACCCCAGAGGTGGCTGCATCTCAGCGCCGGGCAAGAAATCCCTGTATAAACAGCTCCTGTGTCCCACCCCAGAGGTGGCCGCATCTCAGCGCCGGGCAAGAGATCCCTGTATAAACAGCTCCCGTGTCCCACCCCAGAGGTGGCCGCATCTCAGTGCCGGGCAAGAGATCCCTGTATAAACAGCTCCCGTGTCCCACCCCAGAGGTGGCCGCATCTCAGTGCCGGGCAAGAGATCCCTGTATAAACAGCTCCTGTGTCCCACCCCAGAGGTGGCCGCATCTCAGCGCCGGGCAAGAGATCCCTGTATAAACAGCTGCCACGTCCCACCCCAGAGGTGGCTGCATCTCAGCGTCGGGCAAGAGATCCCTGTATAAACAGCTCCTGTGTCCCACCCCAGAGGTGGCCGCATCTCAGTGCCGGGCAAGAGATCCCTGTATAAACAGCTCCTGTGTCCCAACCCAGAGGTGGCTGCATCTCAGCGCCGGGCAAGAGATCCCTGTATAAACAGCTGCCACGTCCCACCCCAGAGGTGGCTGCATCTCAGCGCCGGGCAAGAGATCCCTGTATAAACAGCTCCCGCGTCCCACCCCAGAGGTGGCTGCATCTCAGCGCCGGGCAAGAGATCCCTGTATAAACAGCTGCCACGTCCCACCCCAGAGGTGGCTGCATCTCAGCGCCGGGCAAGAGATCCCTGTATAAACAGCTGCCACGTCCCACCCCAGAGGTGGCTGCCTCCCCATGGCGGGCGTCAGTGCTGGTACTCACACAGCTCCTCAGGTGCTCCCGGACGCTCGCCAGGATCTCCAGGGGCAGGTACGCAGTCCTGACCAGCTCGGGCTCGCTGAGGTTCTGAATGACCCTGATGGTCAGATCCACTTTCTTCTCCAGCAACAGCAACTCTTCACACGCCTGGGGGTGGGGCACAGCAGAGGGATGTCTGTGTGAGACCGGTGGGGGGCAGCAGGGGACCCTCGGGGCTGGGGTCAGAGGGCAGGTCTGGGGGATAGGCCAGGCATAGGAGGGAGGGGGAAGAGAGTGGAATGGGGGGCCAGAGGGATGGAGGGGGTGGGGGACAGGGAAGGGTGGGATGGGGCAGAGAGGGGGAGAGGGAGTCGGGTTGGGCGTGTGTCTCCGCCGTGGGGTGTCTCACCGGCAGCTGGTCCAGCTTGCGGTGGAAGATCCTGGTGCTGGCGGAGCAGTTCATGGCAGGGCCCTGGACCGTCTCTTCCTGGGGGGAAAGGCAACGCGGGTGGTTAGTCGTTCCTTGGGCCACGCAGCGAGACTGCTTCCATTCGGGGATCAGAGCAATGCAGGGTGACACTTTACCCTAGAGTGACTTCATTCTCGGCAGCCCCCATGAGATGCAGCTGTCTCTGGGGTGGGACGCGGCAGCTGTTTATATCACGGTTCCTCACCCAGTGCTGAGATGCAGCTGTCTCTGGGCTGGGGTGTGGGGCTGTTTATGCAGGGATCTGCCACCCGGTGCTGAGATGCAGCCACCTCTGGGGCAGAACACAGCAGTGGTTGGGCAGCCGCACCACCGTTTAGGACAGGAAGTGGCAATCGCTTCCTTCTGTATCTCACTGAAGCTGCCGGGGGCAGCTTGAAATTTACAATTTCGCTCCAGTACTGGGGTTACCCCCACACCTTGTGCTAACTCTTCAGGGCAGCGGTTTTATATCTTGCCACTACTCACGTATTTATCCCTGAAGTCCTTGAAGGCTTGGAGAGCTGGGGGATCAAGGGATTTGTATTGGGAAAGTTGGCAATTCTTTGCTGGAGCCCCTTCGGCAAAATTTTCCACCAGTACCAGCAGGAGAGCTGAGACTAGCAGCCTCCCGCTCATAGTGACTGCACCTGAAAAAAATAAAATCTCCTAAATATGGTCTTTTCACCACACAATATTAGGGCAGAGAGAAATTGTTCAGCCAAACCTTTTTGGGGTGGGGAGGATCTGGTGACCCCAAAATGTTTTTGCCAGTTTAGAATCATAGAATATCAGGGTTGGAAGGGAACTTAGGAGGTCATCTAGTCCAACCCTCTGCTCAAAGCAGGACCAATTCCCAATTTTTGCCCCCGATCCCTAAATGGCCCCCTCAGGGATTGAACTCACAACCCTGGGTTTAGCAGGCCAATGCTCAAACCACTGAGCTATTCCTCCCCGACCAATTTGTTTGGTCGAATTGATTTGGTCCAAAAAAAAATCAAAAGTGTTGGTATTTGGGTGTTTGGACTGACTTTGTTTTTCAAATATCCTTCAGTTTTATTTCGAGAAGAATCAAAAATGGCCAGAATTGAAATGAAGCCTTTTGTTTGACCCCGAATTAAATATATATATATATTTAGACATTTCAATAGGCTCCACATTTTGAAAAATTTCCTTTTCAGTTCGACCTGAAACAATTTTTTTAATTCCCCGCCCCCCAACCCCATTGTTCACAAAAGGGAGCCCCTCTGTTAATCAGGCTTGGACCCATCAACAGCAGAATTTGGACCGAAACCTCATCCCGATTGCTTCCGCTTGAGCTATTTGCAGTCCTGTGTCTGACCTTTCCCATGGTATCTGTGCAGCACCCGTATTGATCCTCACGACACACAGGCGAGGTAGGGAAGTGCTGTTATCCCCTTTTATAGATGGGGAAACTGAGGCACAGAGCAGCAAGGTGACTCCTCTAAGGTCACACCGGAAGGGGGTGGCAGAGCAGGGAATTGCACGCCAGCTGCATGCCTTAATCAGCGTCACACCCTGCTGTATGCTAAGCTGAGTCTGCGGGACCCGGGCTTCTGGACTAGGGGTTTTGAAACCCACGCTGGCGCGTCCACACTGCATAGTGACCCTGGGCTTGCGGTTGCTGGACCCGGGTCTGGCCGCCGCGCTACCGCGGCCACACGGCACTACGCAGCCCTTCTGAGCTGCGTCCGCACTGCAAAAGGCCGGGGCCGGGACCCGAGCTCGGACCCAGCCTCCTGGAGCCTGCGCGTTTGCTGACCCGCGTCAGGCCGGTTTCTGTGTGGACGGGAGGCGGGCGTGGGCTCAAACACGAGTCAGGGCTGCCGTGTAGACGTGCCCTGGTGGAGTGACATCGGTAGCTATAGGTCGTTGTCCTCTAGCAGAACTAGTCACTGGAACAGGCAAGAGGTTCTCCTCCAGGGTTAAATTCTCAAGTGGTGCTTAGGCCCCGGGGGAGGAGGGGCTGAACTGCGGTGTGGGAGGGGGTGTACCCACCCCACACTGGGCCGGAGGGGGTTAACCCCGTGCTGTGGGCCGAGGAAGCCACACACCCCCTTGCACCTGCTGGGCATGCTCCCACGGGGACCAGCGTATAAGAGGGAACAGCTCCGCTCTGGCGTGGCAGCCATTGAGAGCAGTATTCTGGGTCGGAACCTCACCAGACCCCCCTGCACCCCCCAGCCGGCTGCCGATGCCGAGGGACCCCCGTGTTGAAAGAAAGGGCAGGAAGCGACCCGGGGAAGGGGACGACCGAGACTGAGCAACGAGGCATCGGTTCCCTAGGGCCCTGGGTCGAGACCCGGTGCAGAAGGGTGGGCCCGGGTCCCCCTACCCCGTCCAGCCTGCCGCGGGCACCGCCGATGGGCAGGGAGGTGAACTGGGCTGCCGAAGGCCATTGCATAGGTTTTGGCCATTAGGCCGTATTGTCCTGAACTCTGGGACAGCCCTATTGATTCTGGCCATTGGGCCGTACCACCTTGGGAAGGACGGTTACTTAGACTTTGGCCACTAGGCCGTACTGTCCCAAAGCCCAGGTCAGCGTTAGTGACTCAGTCTATGGGGCCAGACTGCCCAAAGGGGCTGACGGGGTGAACCTACCCCACGACAGGAGGGGAAATGTCACAATTATTTATTGATTTTGTATTCTCAAACCACCAAGGAGCCCCAGGCTTGGACCAAGACCCCACTGTGCTGGGAGCTGTACATTTGGTTGCTATTAGGTGTATTATGGTAGCACCCAGGCTCCCATTGTACCAGGTGACCTACGAACACACAGAACAAGCGATGATCTCTAAACCACCTCGCTCCCTTCTTGCACGGAGCGTGAATATTCGTGTTCCGTAATGATCTGCCGACTAGCTTCCCCGTGGCTTCGGGGGGGGTGTCTACTTTATAGTTCTTGAAATGCGCCTGATCTCTGCCATGACGTGATCTCGCACCCGCTCGACGCCAGGCCCAAAGCGAGAGAGTTTCCCTGCGTGGCAAACCTCGCACGTCGCTACGGCGAGTGTTTGCGTTACAGATGGGGGCGACTCGTGTGAGTAAGTCTCTGACGCGGGCGTATAATTAAAAATCCAGCGGGGTTCCATGGATTTTAAAAGAATGCTTCCTCGGGAAAAGAAGCAATTTTGCCTCCGCTAAGCCGGCTTGCATAAACACTCCGCTAAGTTTTGTTTCTAATTAATACCAACGAGGCGGGATTGCTTCCCTCCTCAAGTTGCAGCAATTGAGTTGGCTGCTTGCCTTGTGTGTTACGGTTGGCAGGTGTTTGTAGCACAGGAATTGCGGGTGTATGATCATTCGGCTCAAAGAATGAAATGGTCGTTTTTTGCCCACGGACCTAATGATCGGAGTTGACTTCTATTGAACTCCAAGGAACTGAAGAGAGGGGGGTACATGGATGGATAGATGGGTTTGTGGGATCTGGGGCAAAAATTGGGGATTGGTCCTGCTCTGAGCAGGGGGTTGGACTAGATGACCTCCTAAGGTCCCTTCCACCCCTGATATTCTATGATTCTATGAGCGAGCATGTGGGGATGGATGGATAAACATGCCTTGAATCCTGCATGCAGTTCGGGTCGACCCCTCTCAAAAAGATACGAGAATTGGAAAAAGTCCAGAGAAGGGCGACAAAAACGATTAGGGGATGGAACAGCTTCCGTATGAGGAGAGATTCAAAAGCCTGGGAGTTTTCAGCTTGGAAAAGAGATGACTGGAGGGGCGAGGGGATATGTTAGTCTATAAAATTGCGACGGGTGTGGAGAAAGTGAATAAGGAAGTGTTATTTACCCTTTCACATAACACAAGAACTAGGGGGTCACCCAATGAAATCGACAGGCGGCGGGTTTAAAACAAACAAAAGGAAATACTTCTTCACACAACGGACAGTTAACCTGTGGAACTCATCGCCAGGGGATGTTGCGAAGGCCAAGACCATAACAGAATGCAAAAAGAATGAGAAGTTCCGAGAGGTCAGGTCCATGAATGGCTATTAGCCAAGATGCTCGGGGATGCAACCCCGTGCTCTGGGTGTCCCTAAACCTCTGACTGGCAGAAGCTGGGAGTGGATGACAGGGGATGGATCACTTGATAACGGCCCTGGTCTGCTCATTCCCTCTGAGGCACCTGGCGTTGGCCACTGTTGGAAGACAGGACACTGGGCTAGATGGACCGTGTGGCCGTTCTTCTGTTCTATGTTCTTATGATGAGTGTGTCCAGGGAAGAATGAAGGGAGGAAAGGAGGGGTGGCATGGGGTGGATAGGAGCAGAACGAAGCTCCAGTTTTTCCAGGCTGTATTTGTGTTTACTCCCAGGCAGACGTTAGGAGTGCTTGATGAGTGAGCTAATTGCACAATTACTGTATCAGGAAGCTCAGATAAATAAAATATTGAATGTGCTTGTGGAGCAAATCTGATCCTTTTAAGAAACGCAGGAAGGTAATTATGGGACTTGCCGGAGTCTGCCAAGCGAAGTCGTTCATTGCCAGGCGCAGTTTGGATTTCAATTATTTTTTTAACAACATTTACATCAGCAAATTGAGTAATGGGGCGATTAGCACAAGGCAGGAATCTGATTCAGGGGCTACAGTGCAGCCGAAGGAATCACGATGGCTCGGTCCTATCTCAGTGCTGCTGTGTTACTTGGGCACTGAGTTGTGGCACTGTTCAGTGCCTCAGTTTTCCCTTCTCTAAAATGGGTTAATCCTGTCCTGACTTCGTAGGGCTAGATCACCAGCGTAATTGACGTCAATGGAGCTATGGCCAGTGAGGCCAGATCCCAGTGGGTATAAATTCTGCCTTTTCTCCACAACTTCAAGGGCCAGAAACTTTCTTCATTTGAAATGAGAGGAGATTTTCACCCAACGGCAACCGAGGCACCAAAACATTTCAGCAGCAAACATTTTCAACAGGTTATAAACAACCTAAAGAAATCTATTAGCACTGGCTGGAAAATAGAGGGGTTTATATTCTGCAGAAAATTTGGACTTTGTGCTAAAGAGCAGAAACCCGAAATTTTCGGATCAAAACCTGGCAAAGGCCAAAAAGATTTAGGCCAAAAGCTGCCAACATCTGAAAAGTTTTAGCTGAAACTCGGAACGTTTTAGGCCCAAAACTGCCAAAAGCAAAATCATTCTAGACCAAAAGCAGATTTATTTTTTATGGCAGAAGTGAACAAATTTAAGTCAAAACCCTGAACATGTTCAGAAGAAAATCAGAAACCTTGAAGCCAAAAATGAAAAACATGTTGCCGGCCCGAAAAGTCTGGTTTGGGTTTTCCTGAGAAAACGGGAACGTTTCTGTGAAAACTTTCATCCAGGCAAACCCTTCCTCCCCCGTTTTCCCGTCGCACTGAAGTTTTGCCAGAAAACTTGGGATCAGCCCCAAAGTCTGAAAAAGCCATACCTGTGAGAGCCATTGCCAGGATGTCGGTTCGATTCCTCGGGATGCGGTGATCTCTTTCCACCTCCCTTTTGCCGCTGACGGTATCTCTGCTGCTCCATTTCCATGGCTTTTATGCCCCGGACGTTTTCTGTTTGTAACCTTGCAAAAAGAAAACGGGTTTTTGCTTTTGGTGCACGGGGTGAATCCTCAATGCTTACGTTTGGAAAGGGAAAATGGAAAGGTTTGTCGGGTGTGTGCAACCTGGCTGGCTGGGGGGAAACGATCTTTGGAGAGGAAACGCCAGGCGGTATCACAGCTAAGGTTTTGTACAATGGTAGCATAAACTTGCCTCTCTGTGCATGAGGTCTCGACCAATAGGAAACCACGCCAGGAGGAACTAAAAAGGACTTTCCTCTGCTCACGAAATCCCAGGTCGAGTTTGCTTTGCTGGGTGGTTTTCGCTCTGGTTTGCACAGAACTGGGGGGGAGTCCCGGGGACTCGAGCCTGGTGGGGGCACACGAAACGACTTCGTGCTGATGCCAAGGGACAAACGTCAGCAAGGTGCTGGAGGCAGGTTGGCCAGAGTTTGAGCCGGGGCAGGCCCTGCTTGTTTGGGCCAGAGGTGCTGGGAGAGCTGAGGTTCAGAGGGGTGGGGGTGTTTGCCCTGTGATAGGGACCAGGAGTTGGACATGAAATTAGGATCCGGATGCCAATTTGTCCCCAAAGTTTGGGGCCAGTTTTGTGCGCCAGGCTCCACTTTAGACAGATCCAGGAGATGCTTTATATCAGGAAGGGGGTGGAATAGCAGCCGGCACTGACGGTTGACAGCCAGGACTCCTGGGTTCTCCCAGCTCCAGGGGGCAGCAAGATCTAGTGGTCAGTGCAGAAGGCTGGGAGCTAGGACTGCTGAGTTCGAATTTCAGCTCTGGGAGAGAGCGGGGCCTAGTAGTTAAAATGGGAGTGGGGGTCTAGACTGCTGGGTTTATTCCCAGCTCTGGGAGGGGAGTGGGGTCCAGTGGTTAGAGCGGGAGGGGGCTGGGTGCCAGGACTCCTGGGTTCTATCCCCAGCTCTGGGAGGGGAGTGGGGTCTAGTGGTTAGAGCAGTGGGGGCTGGGAGCCAGGACTCCTGGGTTCTATCCCCAGCTCTGGGAGGGGAGTGGGGTCTAGTGGTTAGAACAGCGGGGGCTGGGTGCTAGGACTCCTGGGTTCTAATGCAAGGATTGGGAAGCAGCACACTCACACCTCGAGTTTCCTGCATGGATAGGTTTGTGTGTGTTCCCCCCACCCCACCAAGCCAAGAGTTAGGTTTTCCCTTGACCTCCTGTGTTATACAGTCCTTGGCCATTTCAACCCCAGACTCCCAGGCCCCGGCTCAAAGTGGCAGAAAATCCACTGTTGGTGCCTAGCACAAGTGTGGGATCTTCTGGAATCCGGAAAGTTTGGGACTAGCTGAGGGATCTTAGATTATATTTTTTCGCGTGTGGGATGTAAATTATTGGAAGAACAAATATGGTCTGCTAGGTGTATTATGGTAGCTCTTAAGCACCCCAGTCATGGCCTAGGCCCCATTGTGCCAAGCACTGTACATTTTTGAGGCTACTAGGTATATTACGGTAGCCAGTATCCCGCCGTATCAGGTGCTGTACAAACCCGGACCAGAAAGACAGTCCCTGCCCCCAGTGAGTTTCAGACTCGGTTTGTGGCTCCTCTAATGCGTCAACCCTCCCCCGGGCGTCGTCTTTGTTCCCAGCTGATTCTCAGAACCCGGCCCCGTTTCGAATCGTCTAAAGCAGAAACCGCCCAGCCAAGGACTCAGAGAACAGCTGTGTCCCTTTGTCACCTGTGCTGTGTCCCAAGCTGCAGAGTGCGGGAACCGCCAGCAGGGGGCCCTGCAGCACCCGCCAAAAGGGTGTCTCACGCCAAGGAGGCTTTTCAGTGGGATCTGAAACCGTCTGGCATTTGAAGGGGAAGATTACCCATAAAACAGGCCTGAGACAAATATCATCTATATCTATAATCTATAGATATATATATTGTAAACGTAACAAAAAACTCAACCCCAATCCCCCCCAAACCAAACCAGAACAGAACCCCCTAAAAGCCCCCTCCCCAAACCAATGACATCCCAACAGAAATTTAAAAAAGAAAATCTGATGGAAATAGTTGCCTCTAACCTGGGAAACCATCCCCACCGATGCTGGCCACCCACGCGTGGCCAGATTAAAGTCAATGGAAGGAAGAGCTGTTTTGTTTTGTTTCTTAAACACCAGGCCAAATTAACCTGTGGAACTCCTGGCCACAGGCCGAGAGAGGGACAGGATTCCGTTGAAGCAGCCGGGACCAGCTGCTATCAGAGATGGGCCATTGGGCTAGCTGGGCCAGATGAACTGATTCAGAGCTTTGAAGGCCAGCAGGGACCCAAGGATTTGGGGGTATTATTTGGTTTGAAAAAAAAAGAAATGTCTCTAAGTCACAGAGCAGGAAGGCAGGAAAATGCACCTGATCCCAGAGTCTTACTTTCTAAGCGGGTAGATTTGTAAGGCAGGAAGGGACGGTTAGATCTTCTGATGCCTGACCCGTGTAACAGATCAGAGACTTGCACTCCGATCCCTTGGTGCTGAGTTTGGCTAACGCACCTCCTCCAGGAAGGCCGCCAGCCGGGATCCGACTCCAGAGATGGAGAATTCACCCCTTCCCCGTGGTGTTCATTGCAACGGTTAATCGCCCGCACTGTGAAAAATCGCGGCTTGATATCCAGCGGGAATCTGTCTGGGTTTGGCTTCCAGCCGTCGGAGTGTGTTCTGCCTTTCTCCATGAGATTGAAGGGCGGTTTTAGTCTCCGATCGGCTCTCCCCGTGGAGGTGTTGAGACACCGTGATTGACTTACCTCTGTGTCTCTTCTCTTTGACGGAGCTCCTGAAGTCTCTCCCTGCCGGGCATTTTCTCCCGCCCTCATAGAACTTTTTTTGGCTCTGCTCTGCCCCCTCACCAGCTTTCAACAGCCGTTTGAAAACACGGCCCCCAGAGCTGGTCGCAGTAGCCCAGTATTGGTCTCATCGAGGTTGTGCGCCGAGGTGAAATCCCCTCGCTACCACCACGTACACATCCCAGGACATCACCAGCCCTGCTAGCCCCAGCACCACCCGGGGACCTCACACTAGGCTGCTTGTCCGCCATGATCAGTAAAGCTTTTTAGGTTCCCTGCTTTCCAGGAGACAGCCTCCCATTCTGGAGGGACATATGTCCGTTTCAAACCTGCCTGCAGGGTAGTTCTTGCCTGGCTAATAATAATCCTTCACTCTTATCAGTAGGGAGATCTCAAAGCACTTTACAAAGTCAATGTACCCATTTTACAGATGGGAAAAACTGAGGTATAGAGGGGGGAAAGTGACTGGCCCAAGGTTGCCCAGCAAACCAGTGGATTAGAGCCTAGGTATCCTGAGTCCCAGAGCAGTGCTTTGTCCACTGCCTCCCTCCTAGGAGTCTGTCTGTTCATCCTACCTGACATACCTAGGGTGACCCTGCTATCTAGGTACACGTGTAGCCCTCGCTTCTACCTCCTGTTATGTGCATGGCGCAGCAAGGACCTAAACCCGCTCTATCCGCCAGCAGGGTGGGAGTGATTAGGAAGCTGCGAGCCCAGCCCCACTGTGCAGTCCTGAGGATACCAGCTCTCCGCCTCCGTGACATCTTGTGGTGGTGAGTGTGACGCTGTTCCCCATAAAACTTTATGGGGAGATGCTTATAAATGTATATATGTAACTAGAATATGTTTTATGCTACGGGGTCACATGGACCAGTCACCTGCACAACTCAGTTCCAGACCAGCCACATTCCTGGCCAAGTTCAAATGTGGATTGGTGACTGCAAGTTCTATTGTCTGTTAAGTGCTTCTTGATTGGGCACTTAACCTGCACATTCCTTTCTCAAGAAATACAACCGATATTCATAACTTCAACTACAACAATGATACATGCATACAAACAGGAGGAATAAATTCAGTAGGTCATAACTTTCACAGAGATATGTTACATGGCACATGTAGCATAAAACATATTCTAGTTACATATATACATTTATAAGCAACTCCCCATAAAGTTTTATGGGGAACAGCGTCACAGTGAGTTCCACAGGTTAACGGTGCAGTCCCTCGATCAGTGCCTTTCAATTTCCCTGAGCCCACAGGAGCGCCCGGCTACCTTTCTGGATTGTACACGCCGCTAGCCACGTTCCTTCCGATTTCTTCTCTCCCGGAACGGCCTTGTTCTTTTCAGTCTCTCTTCATTTCTCTTGCCCGGTCTCTGCTCCGGCTCCCCTCTTGCTGAGCCGAAGCAGGCTGCGCGGAGTGGTCACGCTACGCCCCCGCGATGCTATCGCCGATATCCCTTTCGGCCCAGCCGTGTGTCCCCCCCTCCCCCCCCCCGGCTTTCGCGATGCCCATCGAGCGGCTGCGTCTTCCCCGCACGCTCGCTCTTTATTGAGAGCTCATCAGCTCGAGCGCGCGGCTCCAGTTGCCCTTTGCGATGAGCATCCCCTGGCTGTACTTCAGCAATCAATTCCCCGCCGGCATCTCTTAGCGCTCGCTAAAGGAAACATATCGTTTCGTGGCACCCGCTCGTTTGAGTCCGCGCCTTCCTTACAGTGTTAATAAAAACCCGCCGCTGCCGCGGCCTCCCTACGGAGCCACAGGGCGGCCAACACTTAACCTGTCGCCATATTGAAAATTACCGGGCTCTGTCTCGAAGATGCCGGTTTCTCACCCGAGACAGGGCTTCGCTTCTCGGCCCCGTGGCAGGGAGCTGTTTTCTTTACTCGGGCTACGGGGCACGGCGCATGAACGAATTGCTTCCCCCGCTCGATGCCTCAGTTTCCAGCGCTAGGTGATGGTGTTTATTAGGTGTATTACGGTAGCACCGGTTGAGAGCGGGGTTCAATCCTGCACAGGTACAGGGTGAGCGACAGCCCCTGCCCTCCAAGCACTTAGTCTCGATAGACAAAGGGTGGGAGGGGAAACTGAGGCACTGCAGCGGGGCCTGGACGCGTCCAGTCGCTCAGTGGCAGGAAGAGAACCCAGGTGGCCTGAGTCCTGTCCAGCACCGTACTCGCTTCCCTGATCACTTGGTGCTGAGTTCCCACCTCCAAAAAACTGACGCGAGAGACGCAGGACAGGCAATGGGAAACTGAGGCCCAGAGACAAGAAGTGAGTTATCCAAAGCCTGACCCCGCCCCGAATCCTTCCACATGCCTGATATTAACCAGTTTGTCTTTCCCCAGTGTCTCACTGATACATACAAAGACATCGCCAAGCGTTCTGGTCTTTTCTTCCCTTTATTGTGTCAGTCAATTTTCTGGCAGCGCAGCGAGCTGTAATTCTGAGAAACACCCCCAGGGCATTTCCACAAGCGAGCTACAGGCAGCCAGCGTGCGCGAGACCGAGAAACCACGGCCGAGCGCTGAGGACGGCTCTCGGGGAAACACATCCAGAAGGATTCAGCACCAGGAAAAGCAGGTTGAAACACACTGACCACAGCCCAGCAGTGCCAGGGTTAATTATCATTGGGGTTAGTTAATTATTAGGGAGGGGAAACTGAGGCACAGAGCCAAGATGTGACTTGCCCAAGCAGGCCAGTGGTAGGGACAGGACTAGAACTCGGGTCCAAGCCCCAGCCCTGAACAGCTGGGCCCCACAGCATGATGGCCCGGCTGTGTGTGTAGATCTAAATTGACAAAGGCAGATTCTGATCTCAGTCACTCCGGAGCGACTCCGCTGCCATCCAGGAAGGTGTTCCAGATTTACACTCGTCTGTAACTGTGATTCCAGTCTGGCTTCTACCCCAGTGAAGTCAGCGGAGTGTTTACCCCACTGTGTAAATGAGATCAGGAGCTGGCCCCGGGAGCACTGGTGTGAAAGGAGAGTCACTCTGGATATGCACCACTGTGTAAATGAGATCAGGAGCTGGCCCCGGGAGCACTGGTGTGAAAGGAGAGAGAATTGGTGTGAAAGGAGAGTCACTCTGGATATGTACCCCTGTGTAAATGGGATCAGGAGCTGGCCCCGGGAGCACTGGTGTGAAAGGAGAGTCACTCTGGATGTGTACCCCTGTGTAAATGGGATCAGGAGCTGGCCCAGAGGGCACTGGTATGAAAGGAGAGTCACTCTGGATGTGTACCCCTGCGTAAATGAGATCAGGAGCTGGTCCCGGGAGCACTGGTGTGAAAGGAGAGAGAATTGGTGTGAAAGGAGAGTCACTCTGGATGTGCACCACTGTGTAAATGGGATCAGGAGCTGGCCCCGGGAGCACCGATGTAACTTCAGGTGGAAGACATCTGGGTCTGGCTCCTTCCCTCCCTGCCCCGCTCTACGCTGGCCGTGGGATGGCCCGGAGCGTGTAGGCGAGGCCCTGGCCCCGGAAAGCCCTCCGCAGCGAGGCCAAGTCGATGGCCCCGGGCTCGGCGAGCAGCTCCAGGGTGAAGTTCTGCAGCAGGGTGGTTACGAACAGGAAGATCTCCGCCTTGGCCAGCCCTTCCCCGGGACACATACGCTTCCCTGGACGGGGGACAAGAGGACAAGCCCGTCGGGTCTCACCATGCGACTCAGGGGTGGGGGGGGGGGCTGCCTCCAGCCAGCAGCCGGGAACTGCAGCAGCCCCCGAGAAGGAGCTTTGAACGCCACGGGCAAGTGGCCTCTTTCGGAGACGCTCAATCTCTTTCCATCTCGCCTTTTCTCCGGCCCTCGGTGCCTTTGAGGGGCTCGTCTCGGTCCCCTCTCCCAGGGGGAGCGGCGGTTTGAAAAGGCAGGCCCTGCCCCAGCGAGCGGCCAGTTGAAACAGGCAATGGGAGAGGAGGGGAAACTGAGGCACAGAGCTGTGGGGGATGGGACAACTTGCCCCCGGTCACCCGGCAGAGCAGGGGATAGAACCCAGGTGTCCTGAGTCCCTGCCCCAGGGCGCAGCTGTGTTCTGTTACGTGCGCCCGGAGCAGGACCCAGCAGTAGAGATCTCACCCACTGGGATCCCCTGGGTGCTCCCCCGGGTCATAGGTCAGGCGAGAGGCTGGCCAGGCCTTTGCATTGGTCTTTGTTTGGAACTGAAATGGCTGAGGGATGTGTGTGTGTGTGTGTGTGTGTGTGTGTGTGTATGACCCTGCTGCCCCCTGCTGGAGGGGCTGAGCCCTGCTGTGTGTGTGTGTGTGTGTGTGTATGACCCTGCTGCCCCCTGCTGGAGGGGCTGAGCCCTGCTCTGTGTGTGTGTGTGTGTGTGTGTGTGTGTCCCTGCTGGAGGGGCTGAGCCCTGCTCTGTGTGTGTGTGTGTGTGTGTGTGTGTGTGTGTGTGTGTGTCCCTGCTGGAGGGGCTGAGCCCTGCTGTGTGTGTGTGTGTGTCCCTGCTGGACGGGCTGAGCCCTGCTCTGTGTGTGTGTGTGTGTGTGTGTGTGTGTGTGTGTGTGTGTGTGTGTGTCCCTCTGCTGGAGGGGCTGAGCCCTGCTCTGTGTGTGTGTGTGTGTGTGTGTGTGTCCCTGCTGGAGGGGCTGAGCCCTGCTGTGTGTGTGTGTGTGTGTGTGTGTGTCCCTGCTGGAGGGGCTGAGCCCTGCTGTGTGTGTGTGTGTGTGTGTGTGTGTGTGTGTGTGTCCCTGCTGGAGGGGCTGAGCCCTGCTCTGTGTGTGTGTGTGTGTGTATGTGTGTGTCCCTGCTGGAGGGGCTGAGCCCTGCTCTGTGTGTGTGTGTGTGTGTGTGTGTGTGTGTGTGTGTGTCCCTGCTGGAGGGGCTGAGCCCTGCTCTGTGTGTGTGTGTGTGTGTATGTGTGTGTGTCCCTGCTGGAGGGGCTGAGCCCTGCTGTGTGTGTGTGTGTGTGTGTGTGTGTGTGTGTGTGTCCCTGCTGGAGGGGCTGAGCCCTGCTGTGTGTGTGTGTGTGTGTGTGTGTCCCTGCTGGAGGGGCTGAGCCCTGCTCTGTGTGTGTGTGTGTGTGTGTGTGTGTGTGTGTGTGTGTCCCTGCTGGAGGGGCTGAGCCCTGCTGTGTGTGTGTGTGTGTGTGTGTGTGTGTGTCCCTGCTGGAGGGGCTGAGCCCTGCTCTGTGTGTGCGCAGGCGAGAGGCGAACCCGTGTCCATGTTACCTGCAGAGAAGGGCATGGCCGGGTCTCTCTTCCTGAACGCTCCGTTCCCATCTAAGAAATGACCCGGGTTAAAATCCTCCGGGGTCTCCCAGCTGGCTGGGTCGAAGTGCACCGAGGCCAGGAGAGGGATGATGGTCGTACCCTGGCGGGGGACGGGAACAAGACCCCGACAGCGCGAGGTTTTAGGCACTTTACAGCAATAGGATGGGCAAGAAAATAACAGCCCTGAGGGGTCGCTAGGTCCCTTTCCCAAAGAGGGAAACTGAGTCACGGGGCAGGTAAGGGACGGGCCCGAGGTCACTCACTGGACAGCGGTGCGGGGAGGAGACTCCAGGATGCCCTGCTTCTACGCTGGCCGAGTAACCTTTCATCGCCAAGCTGGCTAGGGGAGCCCTTCTCCCACCACTAAAATGCAGCCACCTCTGGGGTGGGATGGGGCAGCGGCTTGCCCAGGCCTCCCTTGCTTGGTTATTAGGGGGCAGGGCGGCATTTCCTCAGCTGGACCTGGGCCAGTGCCCCCCCCCCCGTGCTGCACTGGGGCCCGCGCTGGCTTGGGGGGGGTCTCACCTGCGGGATGAGGTACCCCCGGAAGGGGGTGGGGCGGGTGGTGGCATGCGGCAGGCTCATGGGCACCAGGTCGAGGTAGCGCTGGAGTTCATGGAGCACGGCGTTGGTGTAGGGCAGCCGCAGCCGGTCCTCCAGGGCGGGGGCCCGGGCCCTGCCCACCTCCCTGTCCAGCTCCCCGTGCACCCGCGCTGCAAGGAGACGCATGTGGCCTTGGCACGCCGGGGAAGGGGGGGATCCCCCCATGTGTGTCCCCCCACTTCCTTCCTCAGCCGTCCTCCCCGTCTCACCCATCCCCCTCCAATGTCTCTCCCCACCATCAATGGCCAGCCCCCCCTTGCAGATAGCAACATGTTTCCCAGGATCCTTTGCATCACTTTTCCTGCCCTCCCCCAGGCTGGCTGGCCTCCCCATGAAGGCTCGGGGAGGTGCAGAACTCCTACCTCCTTCTACCCTCCCTCCCGCCTGGCTGGGGGCTCTGCCCCTGCCCCCCCCCCCATGCCTCATTCTCGCTCCTTGGACCCTGTTCTGGTCTCCCCCGCCCTGCCCTCGGGACTGGGATGGGGGGGGCTCTAAGTCCCCTTTGTTCTCCCCTTTGCCCAGTGCCCGATGTAATGCAGAGCAACCTCAGGGCTGCTCTAATTCGTAGGACACCCCCATGGGCCCTGGGGCGGGCAGCGCAGGGCGCTCTGGCCACGCCCCCGATCTGCCCCCTATGGGCCCTTGCCTCTGCTTCACCCTGGCTGGGGTGGTCCCCGATGTGAGGGATGGGAGTGTGGGATCCTCGGGGGGGGGAGCAGTCCCCCTCCTTTTACGAGCCTTTTATTGCTGCCAGAGCAGCCCCCGCCTGCCCGAGGATGGAGCCCTCTGCCTGGTGCCAGTTGGGGTCCCCCAAGCAGGGAGCGTTGGGGATTATCCGCAGGGTCCCCCCCCACGCCTGGCACCCTGGGCATGGGCCGGGGGAGGGAGTCAGCGTGTCTCGGCCGCTCGCCCCTACCTTGCACATCCGGGAACTTGCTGAGCGTCAGCAGGGCAAACTGGACGGTGTTGCTGGTGGTCTCCATGCCGGCGATGAACAGGGATTTGGCCAGCGCCATCAGGTTCTCATCCCCAAACTCCGTCTGCTCCTTCCCTCGCTCCTAGCACAGGGCCGAGGGTGGGGGGACCCCAGTGAGGCACAATCCCACCCCTCCACCGCATCCCGGGACCCAGGGACGCTGCCCGGCCAAAGGCTGCCAGGCTCCCGGCCCCAGGCCCTGGGGAGATGGAGGGATGGTCGGCCTGGCTCCGGGGGGCTGGGAGGAACCAGCATCGGGGCAGGAATCTGAGCTGGAGAAGAGACAGCTTGAGCTGAGTGTAGAGTCCGTGACTGGCTAGATAGATGGACGGGTGTCTGGGGATGGAGGGGTGGGGGGATGGAGGAGTCTGGGGATGGAGGGGTGGGGGGATGGAGGAGTCTGGGGATGGGGGGATGGATGGATGGATGGAGGTGTCTGGGGATGGACGGGTGGGGGGATGGAGGAGTCTGGGGATGGGGGGATGGATGGATGGATGGAGGTGTCTGGGGATGGACGGGTGGGTGGATGGAGGAGTCTGGGGATGGGTGGATGGATGGATGGATGGAGGTGTCTGGGGATGGAGGGGTGGGTGGATGGAGGTGTATGCGGATCAATGTTCCCTCTAATTTTTGACAGGCCGTGTGCGCAAAAAATGTCTTCTATGCAAATTGTTGTGCTTCTGTGCAAATGTGTGTGCGTGTTTCGCTGTGTGCGCGGGATCTGTGTGCGTGCGCACACGCGCACAGCTTAGAGGGAACAGTGATGGGGATGGGTGGATGGATGGATGGATGGAGGGGTGTCTGGGGATGGAGGGGTGGGGGGATGGAGGAGTCTGAGGATGGGTGGATGGATGGATGGAGGTGTCTGGGGATGGAGGGGTGGGGGGATGGATGGATGGAGGCGTCTGGGGATGGAGGGGTGGGGGGATGGAGGTGTCTGGGGATGGGTGGAGGGGTGGAGGATGTGTGGGTTGAAGGATGTCCATAGGGATGGATGACGGAATGGGTGTGGTGATGGATGGAGGATGTGTGTGTTGAGGGGTGTCCATGGGGGTGGATGGGTGGAGGATGTGTGGGTTGAGGAGTGTCCATGGGGATCGGTGGGGGATGGGTGGAGGATGTGTGGATTGAGGGGTGTCCATGGGGATGGGTGGGGGATGGGTGGAGGACGTGTGGGTTGAGGGGTGTCCATGGGGATGGGTGGAGGACGTGTGGGTTGAGGGGTGTCCATGGGGATGGATGGGTGGAGGATGTTTGTGTTGAGGGGTGTCCATGGGGATGGGTGGGGGATGGGTGGAGGCTGTGTGGGTTGAGGGGTGTCCATGGGGATGGGTTGGGAGATGGGTGGAGGATGTTTGTGTTGAGGGGTGTCCATGGGGATGGATGGGGGGATGGGTGGAGGCTGTGTGGGTTGAGGGGTGTCCATGGGGATGGGTGGGGGGATGGGTGGAGGCTGTGTGGGTTGAGGGGTGTCCATGGGGATGGATGGGGGGATGGGTGGAGGCTGTGTGGGTTGAGGGGTGTCCATGGGGATGGGTGGGGGGATGGGTGGAGGCTGTGTGGGTTGAGGGGTGTCCATGGGGATGGATGGGGGGATGGGTGGAGGCTGTGTGGGTTGAGGGGTGTCCATGGGGATGGAGGGGTGGACGGAGGGATGCGCGGGGTGGGGGGTGGAGGGGTTTCTATGGGGATCTAGCTGCAGGATCCCATCAACGCCCCCCCCCCAATCAATGGAACTGAATTCCCCTCCCCCGCCATCTACCCAGCAGCTCCTGGGCGCTGGCTTCTCCTGCCCCCTAGGACACCCCTCACCTTGGCCTGCTCCAGGAGGAAGCAGTCGATGAGGTCGCGGGGGGCGCTGGGGTCCAGGCTGCGCCGGTGGGACGCCACACGGGCCCGGATGAATTCTTTGAGGCGCTCGTGTTCCCTGAAGACCCTCCTGTGCTGGCTGGGCAGGAAGTGCATGATACCCGGGAAGGTATTGTACAGCTGGGGGGGGAGGATGGGGGGGGACCATTTAATAGCAGGCAGGGGGAAGGGAGGCTAAAGCAATGGGCTGGAATGCAGCAGCCCTGGGTTCTCATCCCACCGCTACCACTCATAGCTGGGCGTCCCGGCCCCCAGGCACCGCCCCTCGCTGCCTCAGTTTCCCCCCCCCCCGGAGGCTGCTGAGCAGAGCTGGCTGGGAAATGGCTTTCCCGGCCGGTGAGCAGAGGGGAAAAATGTCCTGCCCTCAATCGGGACATCTCGCAAACCCAAACCGGGGGCGAGAGAAATTCCAGCCCGGGGCCGTCGAAAGGTTCATTTTGGCGCCCGCCTCGTCCGTGTTTGCGTTTGTGACAAATTAACAGAGGCTCAGGAGCGAAGAGTCATTTGGATGCAAAACTCCGGAACTTTTTCCTCTCGCAAACCGTCCGCGCTGGAGGGGACGAGTTTTTGGGACGTGGGGAATTCACCAGAATGGGCCCTTTCCCGCTCCCAGAGCCGGACAATCGGCGTTTTCCCAGGGGAAGCCGGTTTGTCGAAGGATTCCCGACCCGCGTCCTGGCCTCAGGCCCAGAGGCCAGGCGGCAGGAATGGGCTCCCAGCTGTGCCCAGAGAGAGGCGGGCCGCAGTCCAGGGAGCAGCTGTTTTGGTATTTAGGGGCTGGGAGCGTGGGGGCCCGCCGGGTACCTGCGCAGGGAGGGAGCGGAAGTAGCACATGTAGGACAAGATGAGACGCTGGAGCTCCTGGAATTCCTCGTTGTCGCTGCTGAAGCGGATCCCGAACACCACGGAGCAGATGACGTTGGCGACGGCCCGGGTGAGGTCGGGGAGTGGGTCGAACGCGCGCCCTGCAATGGGGGTGGAAAGAGACAGCAGGGAACAAGCCCCACATGGGGAAACCAGAGAGCGCCCAGGAGTCCTGGCTCCCAGACCCTCCGGCTCTAACCACTAGACCCCACTCCCCTCCCGCAGCTGGAGGATAGAACCCAGGAGTCCTGGCTCCCAGCTCCCCCCTGCTCTAACCACTAGACCCCACTCCCCTCCCGCAGCTGGGGAATAGAACCCAGGAGTCCTGGCTCCCAGCTCCCCCCTGCTCTAACCACCAGACCCCACTCCCCTCCCGCAGCTGGGGAATAGAACCCAGTAGTCCTGGCTCCCAGCCCCTGCTCTAACCACTAGACCCCACTCCCCTCCCGCAGCTGGGGAATAGAACTCAGGAGTCCTGGCTCCCAGCTCCCCCCTGCTCTAACCACCAGACCCCACTCCCCTCCCGCAGCTGGGGAATAGAACCCAGGAGTCCTGGCTCCCAGCCCCTGCTCTAACCACTAGACCCCACTCCCCTCCCGCAGCTGGGGAATAGAACCCAGGAGTCCTGGCTCCCAGCTCCCCCCTGCTCTAACCACTAGACCCCACTCCCCTCCGGCAGCTGGAGTCCTGACAGTCCCTGCCCGCTGCTCTAACCACTCTCAGCCACTTCCCTCCCAGGGCTCCCAGGACTCGCCCTCCGCTCACCTTGTTTGTCAGCCACAGCTTGGGCGAGGTGCCGCGCCTCCTCCTGCACCCGCAGCTCCAGCGACCGCTTGCCCATGCCCAGGTTCCGGAGGGTGGTGAGGGTGAACCGGCGCATCTGCCTCCAGCGCTCGCCGTTGCTGTCAACTAATCCTGCCACGGCGCCATGGGGAGGTCATCTAATGTCGGTAACAGAGGCCCAGGCTCCTCTTCCACAGCCGGGAGCAGAACCCAGGAGTCCTGGCTCCCAGCCCCCCCTGCTCTAACCACTAGACCCCACAGTCCCACTCCCCTCCCAGAGCCGGGATAGAACCCAGGAGTCCTGGCTTTCAGCCCCCCTGCTCTAACCACTAGACCCCACTCCCCTCCCAGAGCTGGGATAGAACCCAGGAGTCCTGGCTTTCAGCCCCCCTGCTCTAACCACTAGACCCCACTCCCCTCCCAGAGCCAGGAGCAGAACCCAGGAGTCCTGGCTTTCAGCCCCCCCTGCTCTAACCACTAGACCCCACTCCCCTCCCAGAGCCAGGAGCAGAACCCAGGAGTCCTGGCTCCCAGCCCCCCCTGCTCTAACCACTAGACCCCACTCCCCTCCCAGAGCCGGGAGCAGAACCCAGGAGTCCTGGCTCCCAGCCCCCCCTGCTCTAACCACTAGACCCCACTCCCCTCCCAGAGCCGGGAGCAGAACCCAGGAGTCCTGGCTCCCAGCCCCCCCTGCTCTAACCACTAGACCCCACTCCCCTCCCAGAGCTGGGATAGAACCCAGGAGTCCTGGCTTTCAGCCCCCCTGCCCTCCCTTCCGGCTCTAACCAGGAGACCCCCCACCACCGCATTAGGTTAGCATGGGCCACACAAACAGCCACTCCCTGGGGTTAGTTGGGAAATGTTCCCCGCATCCCACCCCGTGAAAGTTTTGGACGGAAAGGGAAAGAGAAATAGAAAAACGGTGGGTTTTTTTCTCTACAGTTATTTGAGGGTTTTCATCACCTCTCACCCCACCCCTCTACCCGCCCTCACCACTTGTGGCTGGGACTGGACCTTCCAAGCAGAAATTTCCATAGTGATGGAAAAATAAAACAAAACATTTTGTTTTAATCCCAAAAGTCCCGTTTTGAGGGAAAATGGTGCCTGGCTCCGGGCGTGGCTGCAGCCCCGATGTTCCCATTAACACAGAATATGGACAATCCCAGGCTCTTTTCATCTGTAGATGTCAAAGAGCTTTACAAAAGTGAGGAAACTGAGGCACAGGGCGGTGCGGTGACTTGCCCGAGGTCATGCAGCAGGCCGGTGTTCCATCTGGTAGCCCACGCTGCCTGAATCTGACAAACCCGCTGTAATCTCCAGTGGCAGGCAGTTCCACAGGTTAACAAAGCCACAGAGGCAGTGGAGCCAGCGTGATGCCACCAGGCAGGAGAGCAGGGCTTTGCAGAGAGACCCTCCCCGGCCCACACTCACCATACCCGTGGTTCAGTTGCTTCTGCAAGGGGATGGGCGCACGGCCGCTGAATTCCTCGCTGTGCCCCACCAGGGCCTCGTGTAGCACCTCGTACCCGCACAGCACCACCGTGGGCCTCGGGCCCAGCCAGACGGTGAAGATGGGGCCGTACTCCTGGCAGAGCTGGGGATGGGAATCGCAGCGGGAGGGGGGTGGGGTAAGATAGCAAAATGGGGCATGGGAGTGAGTTACTCAGGAAATAGGGGGATCCCGCTGTTTCTACCTTTGGCGGCTTTAGTCTCAGTTTCCCCTCAGGGCAGAGATGGGGGAAAGCAACTCTAAGCCCCTTTGTGCATCTTGTACCCTGCCTGGTTCCCAGTGTGATTTAGAGCAGCCTCAGGGCTGCTGTAACTCATGATAGGGGGGCAGAAAACAGCCACAGCTCCGTGCACTCCAGCCACGTCCCCAATCCGCCCCCTATGGGCCCTGCGGGGCAGAGAAGAGCCACAGCCCAGTGGGCTCAGGCCACCCCCCCAATCTTCCCCCTATGGGCCCTGGGGGGCAGAGAATAGCTGCACAGTGCTTTGGCCACACACCCCGATTCACTCCCCCTACGGGCCCTGGGGCTGCCAATTTTGGTTGGCCATATTCCTGGAGGTCTGATCATGTGACCTAATCTTCAATTAAACATTAACCTTTAATTCCTGCAAACTCCAGGACAATCCTGAAGGGCTGCCAATTTTAGGCGGGCTAGATAGAGGGGTGGGTATGGGGATAGATAGAGGGGCGGATGAGGATGGACAGAGGGGTAGCTATGAGGATGGACAGAGGGGCGGATGAGGATGGACAGAGGGCCGTGCAGGGGATGGACACAGGGGCGGATATGAGGATGGATAGAGGGGTTTGCAGGGGATGGATAGAGGGGTGGGTATGAGGCTGGATAGAGGAGTGTACAGGGGATGGCTAGAGGGGCAGGTATGGGGCTGGATAGAGGGGTGGGTATGGGGCTGGATAGAGGGGTGGGTATGGGGATGGATAGAGGGGTGTGCAGGGGATGGATAGAGGGGCGGATGAGGCTGGATAGAGAGGCGGGTATGGGGCTGGATAGAGAGGTGGGTATGGGGATGGATAGAGGGGTGTGCGGGGGATGGATAGAGGGGCGGATGAGGCTGGATAGAGAGGCGGGTATGGGGATGCATAGAGGGGTTTGCAGGGGATGGATAGAGGGGTGGATATGGGGCTGGATAGAGGGGCGGGTATGGGGCTGGATAGAGGGGCGGGTATGGGGCTGGATAGAGGGGTGGGTATGGGGCTGGATAGAGGGGCGGATGAGGATGGATAGAGGGGTGTGCAGGGGATGGATAGAGGGGCGGATGAGGCTGGATAGAGGGGGGGATGAGGCTGGATGGAGGGGCGGGTATGGGGATGGATAGAGGGGTGGGTATGGGGCTGGATAGAGGGGTGTGCAGGGGCTGGATAGAGGGGCGGATGAGGCTGGATAGAGGGGCAGGTATGGGGCTGGATAGAGGGGTGGATGAGGCTGGATAGAGGGGCGGGTATGGGGCTGGATAGAGGGGCGGGTATGGGGCTGGATAGAGGGGCGGGTATGGGGCTGGATAGAGGGGCGGGTATGGGGCTGGATAGAGGGGTGGATGAGGCTGGATAGAGGGGCGGGTATGGGGATGGATAGAGGGGATTGCAGGGGATGGATAGAGGGGCGGATGAGGCTGGATAGAGGGGCGGGTATGGGGCTGGATAGAGGGGCGGATGAGGCTGGATAGAGGGGCAGGTATGGGGCTGGATAGAGGGGCGGGTATGGGGCTGGATAGAGGGGTGGATGAGGCTGGATAGAGGGGCGGGTATGGGGATGGATAGAGGGGTTTGCAGGGGCTGGATAGAGGGGCGGATGAGGCTGGATAGAGGGGCGGGTATGGGGATGGATAGAGGGGCGGATGAGGATGGATAGAGGGGCGGGTATGGGGATGGATACAGGGGCGGATGAGGATGGATAGAGGGGTGTGCAGGGGCTGGATAGACGGGTGTGAAGGGGATGGATAGAGGAGCGGATGAGGATGGATAGAGGGGCGGATGAGGCTGGATAGAGGGGTGTGCAGGGGATGGATAGACGGGTGTGAAGGGGATGGATAGAGGAGCGGGTATGGGGATGGATAGAGGGGCGGGTATGGGGATGGATAGAGGGGCGGGTATGGGGATGGATAGAGGGGTGGATGAGGCTGGATAGAGGGGCGGGTATGGGGCTGGATAGAGGGGCGGGTATGGGGATGGATTGAGGGGCTTACAGGGCAATAGGTAAGTCAGTTGCACCTGCAGGTAGGAAGCAAGACACCTGCCAGATGGTCGGACCAGCAGTGGGAGCAGCCTTTGACCCCGGCTGTTGGGCCCCAGTCCCGGCGCCCGGGCCCAGCCCCCTTCCTTACCCGGCGGTAGGATCGGTAGAGCGGGAGGACGTTCTGGGTCAGGTTCCCCAGCAGGGGCAGGGGGGCGGGCCCCGGGGGGAGGCGCCCTCGGCCCTGGCCCGACGAGGCTCGGAAGAGGAGGAGGAAGAGGAGGAGAAGAAGGCAGCCCGTGATCAACACCGCACTGGCCTCCATCCTCCTCGGCTGGGATCAGCGCTGCCCGCACGGCCCCGCTGCCTCGGGAGGTGTCCGGCAGTGCCCCGCGGCTATTGGCCTCCGGGCCTTATAGCCACCCGCAGGCTGCCCCCGGTCACTGATTAACTCGCTGGGCCGACCCCGGCCATCGCAGTTGCACATTGAACCCGGCAGCCTCCCCTCACCCATTCCTGCAGCAATCCCTCTGCCCCCCCCCCCGAAATGAACCTAACCTAACTCCCTCTGTTCGCAGCACCCCCGGCCTGGGAAGGGTCGGTCCCTGTGCCCTGGGCCCCGCAGCGAGGGGCCGTGATCAATGCACGTTGGGGTTGAGCCGAGCAGTCACGCACCAGGGGCCCCGCTCTGCCCGGGAGCTGCCCCTGTGTCCTGTTGGCATGGTCCCTCGCTGACCTTTGGGCTCTTGGCTTCCTCCATCCCCTGGGGGCACCCTGGGATGAACAGCTCCATAGCAGTGAGGCAGGGCTGCCCCCCTCCCCACCCCAGCATGCTGCCATTGCCCTAAAGAGGAGAAATCTCTCCCCACGTGGGTCGGGGCGGACTGGGATCCCACCCCCCGCAAAAACCACAGCTCTGCCCCACGAGCCCAAGCAGCCGCCGAGGCCCTGGGGCAGGATTTGGATCCGGATCCCGGTTCTGCC
The DNA here is from genome assembly GCA_037349315.1 of Chelydra serpentina. NCBI lineage: Eukaryota > Metazoa > Chordata > Testudines > Chelydridae > Chelydra > Chelydra serpentina. The sequence goes on from JBAIAC010000203.1 coordinate 1,224,095, forward strand.
CAGGAGCCCCGGCCGGGGGCGCTGACTGAGGCCCGGAGCGTTTGTGCGGCGGGTGCCCTATGAGGTGCCAGTCGGTCTCCAAGCGGGTTGCACCCCAGGGGCTGGCCATGGGCCTAGCGACCGGCAGCTCCGGCAAGAGAGCAAGCAGCCCCCCGCATCAGTGCCCCCCCCCCCCCCCCCCCCGGTCCCTGCACTGGTGTGTGGGGGGGTCTGCAGCTCCGACCCTTCTGATCCCCGCCGGGTAGTGCATCGGGCTAGGGGAGGGGGGCCTACCTGATCTGGGCTTCCTGGCGTGCCTGCCCCGGCCAGGCCTGCAAAGAACCCACCTGGGGGAAATGACGGGGGTCTGGCGGGAAGCGATCCAAGGTGGGTAGCCATGTAATGGGCCCAGGGGCAGGGCTTAGCGGCCTGGCATTGGCGCTGGTATCGGGCCCCGATCTCAGGGACCCTGGGGAGGATCCGGAGTGGAGTCACTCTGGATTAACCCGGTGTCAATCTGGCCCCCGGGTGCCCCACGCTGACCTTTAGCAGGGGTTGGGAGCCCCCTTGGTGACCAGAGCTTCCAAGGAGGCTTGGCATGAGGGGACAGGGGCGGATCACTTGGCACAGGGTGGCGCCAGCCCCCGAGGGCGCGGAGGCCTCTGGTGCCAGCCACGCAGGGAGCAGAGCGGAAGGGGAGGGTGGTGTCACATGGCATTTCTAGCGGTGGAGCGGGCCAGGTGCCAGGACTGTTCAGGGGCAGAAAGCCCAGATTCTCAAAGGTAATTGGACTCCTCACGTCTGTTGAAATCAAGGGGAGTCCTGGGTTCTATCCCCAGCACTGGGAGGGGAGAGGGGTCTAGTGGTTAGAGCTGGGGGGGCTGGGAGCCAGGACTCCTGGGTTCTATCCCCAGCTCGGGGAGGGGAGTGGGGTCTAGTAGTTAGAGCAGGGGGGCTTGGAGTCAGAACTCCTGGGTTCTATCCCCAGCACTGGGAGGGGAGAGGGGTCTAGTGGTTAGAGCAGGGGGGCTGGGAGCCAGGACTCCTGGGTTCTATCCCCAGCTCTGGGAGCGGAGAGGGGTCTAGTGATTAGAGCGGGGGGTGCTGGAAGCCAGGACTCCTGGGTTCTCTTCGCTGCTTGTTCAGTGTCCTTGCTTGAATCAGTTCACCTGCCCTGTGGCTCAATGCGAATTTCCCTCCCCCACTTTGCTATGGGGAGAGCAAGGAGTCTCCCCGAGGAGTGACGCCCGGCTCCGGGGTCTCCCCGTAGCTGGGCGCACGCGGCTTTCGGCTGGAAGTACCATCCCAGTGACGGCTTAATTATATGTCACGACACAGAGGCGGGCTGGAAATTAGTGCGTCGGGAGAAGGAAAATCCTCTGTGGTGCCTGGCTTCTCCTTGGGATTTCACCTCTTCCCCCGGCAGGGTTCCCCGCTGACTGGTTTGTTAGGATTATAGTAATGAGTTTATCTTTCACCGCTGCCTCGCGGCCAAAATGAGTCCCAAGGCGTATGAGACGCCGCATGTAAAAGTAGCGCGACGTATGGATGAGGTGCAGCCGCCTCTGGGGTGGTGCGTGGGAGCTGTTTATACAGGGGTCTCACTCCCATTGCTGAGATGCAGCCACCTCTGGGATGAGGCGTGGTAGCTATTTATACAGGGGTCTCGCATCCATTGCTGAGGTGCAGCCACCTGTGGGGTGGGGTGTAGCAGCTGTTTATACAGGGATCCCTTGCCCAGGGCTGAGATGCAGCCACCTCTGGGGTGGGGCGTGACAGCTGTTTATACAGGAATCCCTCATGTCGTGGTGAGATGCAGCCACCTCTGGGGTGGGGCGTGACAGCTGTTTATACAGGAATCCCTCATGTCGTGGTGAGATGCAGCCACCTCTGGGGTGGGGCGTGATAGCTGTTTATACAGGAATCCCTCATGTCGTGGTGAGATGCAGCCACCTCTGGGGTGAGGCGTGACAGCTGTTTATATAGGGATCCCTTGCCCAGGGCTGTGACGCGCTGACTGCTTTCAAGAGACTGGAGGTGCCCCAAACCCCCTGAGACTCTGGGCCTTGTGCCCCTGCAGAGCCCTGGCTGCTCCCCCGGGTCCACGTGGGGAGCAGGGCCACAGCGTCCCCAGTCATGTGTCTCTCCTCCTGCTCTGGCCGGGAGTCGCACCCGAGCAGCTGGCCCCCAGCCAGAGCCCTGGGAGCCAGATCAACAGCTCTGCACGTGCGGAGGAGGTGGGGGGGCTGGGACCAGGGCTGGGCCGTATAGTTCTTGGCAGCCTGGCGTAGCCCCGGTGTCAGGACTTGCTGAGAAGCTGCAATTATTGAGGTCAGGTAGGAAAGGGGGAGGGGGGGAGCCCGGGGGGAGCCATAACCTGCCTTGGAAAGTAGGCCACGGAAATGCTAGCTCGGCACTTTTGGGGGGAGGGACAGTGGCATCGGGGGCCCCGGAGACTGAGCTACAGGAGCAGGGGGGCGGGGGCAGCGCGGAGTCTGCCAATGCGCAGAGGAGATTCTGTGCATGACGGAGCCGTGCCTTCAGCTGCCATCACTGGGCCTGCGTAGGACAGTGGTACTGAGACCCGGGCCCCCGTCGGGCCGGGCGCTGCCCAGACCCCGACCGAGATCAGGGCCCTGTCATGCCGGGCGCTGCCCAGACCCCAACTGAGATCAGGGCCCTGTCATGCCGGGCGCTGCCCAGACCCCAACTGAGATCAGGGCCCCGTCGCCGCCCAGACCCCAACCGAGATCAGGGCCCCGTCGCGCTGGGCGCTGCCCAGACCCCAACCGAGATCAGGGCCCCGTCGGGCCGGGCGCTGCCCAGACCTCAACTGAGATCAGGGCCCCGTCGCCGCCCAGACCCCAACCGAGATCAGGGCCCCGTCGCGCTGGGCGCTGCCCAGACCCCAACCGAGATCAGGGCACCGTCGCGCCGGACACTGCCCAGACCCCGAGCGAGATCAGGGCCCCGTCGGGCTGGGCGCTGCCCAGACCCCGACTGAGATCAGGGCCCCATCGCGCCGGGCGCTGCCCAGACCCCGACTGAGATCAGGGCCCCGTTGCGCCGGGCGCTGCCCAGACCCCAACCGAGATCAGGGCCCCGTCGGGCCAGGCGCCACCCAGACCCCAACCGAGATCAGGCCCAGGGCATTGGGAGTACCCTGGAGTCCCGGCTCTAACCACTGGATCCCACTCCCCTCCCAAAGCTGGGATAGAACCCAGGAGTCCTGGCTCCTCCCCCCCTGCTCTAACCACTACACCCCCCTTTCACACTGCCACATACATGCCTGACTCCCTGCTCTAACCACTAGCCCCCACTCCCCTCGCTCCCAGACTGAGATCGGGGAGCCCCTCGGCTCCCGGCGCTGCACACACACACACACACAGAGCGGGGGGCTGCCTCTTCCCCATATGGCTCATGCTCTAACCATGCAGCCGGGTTAACGTGTCCACGGAGGAACCCACAAACTCGTGTCCCGAGTGACCCCGGCCCAGCTTGCTGAGCACAGGTGCGAGCAGCTCTGATCATCTCCCAGTAAGTAGCAGGTTCCTGACCGTCCCAGGCCGAGGCTGCCACAGCTAGACAGGCCCCTGCTGCCCTGTCACCATCCTTCCCCGGCTCCTAGGGACGGGATCAGAGGGCTGGTCGGACAGCGCAGATCCAGAGACTGGGAGTGAGCGGGGCATCTGGGGGACCGATCGGCAGGGAGAGCAATGGACAAGGCCTGGGGGAAAAGAAAGAAAGAAAGAAAGAAAGAAAGAAAGAAAAAAGTCTGATCAAAAAGAAAGAAAGAAAGAAGAGGAAATTAGAGGAAAAGAGAAAAAAAAGAAAAAAGAAAGGAAAATCCAATCAGAAAGAAAAAAAGAAAGAAAGAAAGAAAGAAAAGTCTGATCAGAAAAAAAAGAAAGAAGAGGAAAAGAGAAAGAAAGGAAAATCTAATCAGAAAGAAAGAAAGAAAGTCTGATCAAAAAGAAAGAAAGAAGAGGAAATGAGAGGAAAAGAGCAAGAATAGAAAAAAGAAAGGAAAATCCAATCAGAAAGAAGGAAAGTCTGATCAAAAAGAAAGAAAGAAGAGAAAATGAGAGGAAAAGAGAAAGAAAAGAAAAAAGAAAGGAAAATGCAATCAGAAAGAAAGTCTGATCAAAAAAAAAAGAAAGAAGAGGAAAAGAGAAAGAAAAGAAAGGAAAATGCAATCAGAAAGAAAGAAAGAAAGTCTGATCAAAAAGAAAGAAAGAAGAGGAAATGAGAGGAGAAAGAAAGAAAGAGCCCGTGGGTCTTCTCAATCTCCCATCATCTGTCCCCTCCACACCTGCCTTTCCCACCCTCTGGCTTCCACCCCCACCCCAGGGCATGTGCTCGCTTGCCATGGGTACCGGTGAGCAGGGGGCTTTGCACGCGTGTGCATGCACATGCCTGGACTGCGTACGTGGCCGAGTTCTCACGTGTATTCTGGGTGGGACACCCCCCCCCCCCAGCTGGGGCAGAGGGCTGGGAACCGGGACCTGTGACTGGCTGTGCAGGGCTGGGGAATTAGCCGTAGCGAGGCGGTCTGGTCCCCAGCCGCCCCGGAGAGGGAGGAGCCTCTCTGGACACCAGAGTGGGCGGAGCCAGAGAATCCTGCCCCCGCCCCTCAGGGGTCACGGCGCGGGACAGGAAGTATAAAAGCCGGGCCTTGGCGCTCAGTTGAAGCCCAGCCAGCGGAGAGGCCGGATGCCGGTGGTGAGGCCACGGCGACCGGCAGCCGACCCGAGGACTGGCCTGACCAGCCAACGCCTGACGTCGGCCCGAGCCCAGAGACGCCGCTGAGCCCCCCACGGCGCCGCCGAGCCCCCCGCCCCCCCGGCTGCCCCAGTTTCACCTGCTGCAAAACCCAGCCAATGGTAGTGACCCACCCGAGGCTTACCAGGCTCCAATCAGCAGTGCCGCGGGACTAGATGGGCCAGAGAGACCCAGCTTCCCTCAGCCGCTGGCTAGCAGGGTCGCCGTGGGGCTGGCCCAGGGACGTTCAGCAGCGCCGGGCGGGCGCGGAGGGGAGCGAGGGCCCGGGGAGCGAGGGCCCAGGGCCCGGCGCCAGGGAACGGGGCAGGTGCGGGAAGCCGTTGTCTGTGTGAAACAGACACGCTGCCATCTTCTCCTCTCCATCCCAGATCAGACCGGCAGGCCCATCTAGCCCGGCATCCCGCCCTGTCCCTGCCGGCTGGGGGCCGACCCACGGGCCCAGCTGCCCTGGGAGCTCAGTGGGGAGAGGGGGGGGACTGGAGGGGAAAGGGCACAGAGAACCCGGAGGGGGGTGAGGGGGAGCAGAGAGTGGGACCCGCAGCTCGGTGATGAGTGAGACCCCCCCCCCCCCTGCAGCTCAGCAGGTGCCCCTCAATCCTGACCCCCATCCCACCCCTGGGCTCCCCATCTCTGGCGATGCCCCTCAATCCCACCCCCCATCCCGCCCCTGGGCTCCCCACCCCTATCTCTGGCGATGCCCCTCAATCCCGACCCGCAGCCCCCTGCTAGTCCAGTCCTGGGCTCCCCCCATCTCTGGAGCTCTCCTTCAATTGCTGCAGCTCCAGCCCCACTCCCCCTCCACCCCCCCAGCCACGTGTGTGTGTGGGGGGGTGTTGGAAGGGCCCCGCTTAGATGGCTGGAGGCCCCCCAGCACCTGCCCCTGTCTCTGTGGATCATATAAGGACAGCGTGAGCCGTGCTGCAGCGCTGACCTTTAGAGACCCAGCCGGCGTGCGGAGCCAGGGAGACGCCAGCAGCCTCCCCTGCCCCAGCCCAACTCTGCCCCCCCCCCCACACCCGCTGCCCCACCATCAGGGCCCGGGGCTTTCACATGCCTGGACAGTCAGTGTCTCCTCTCAGCAAGCCGGGCTGGGCGTGCGGACGCCTGGGTTCCATCCCCAGCTCTGGCAGGGGAGTGGGGTCTAGTGGTGAGAGTGTGGGCGGGGGCGGTAGGTGTCCTGTCCTGCAGCCCAGCGCCCCCTGCCCTGCTCCCTGCGGCCCAGCGCCCCCCGTCGAGCCCCTGCCCTGCGGCCCAGCATCCCCCGGCAAGCCCCCGCCCCGCTCCCCGTGGCCCAGCGCCCCCCACTGAGCCCCCGCCCTGCTCCCCGTGGCCCAGTGCCCCCCACTGAGCCCCCACCCCGCTCCCCACGGCCCAGCACCCCCAGTGCTGTGCTGAGACTAGTCCAGATCCGTCTTGCCAGAGTTTTGAGCGGTTCCCAGTTTACAGGGGTGGAAGAGAATTGGGGGTTTAGCTGCTCCCCACCCCCCCCCAGCTCCCTTGTGTCCTGTCCCCTGGGGGTGAGGTGTGCCCCCCCCCGTGAGGGGCGGGGGTCTTGCCTGCCTCAGCCCCCTGCCCTTTGTGGGCTGCTGTGGGGTGAGGGGCTGATCCAGGGGCGTTTCACTGGGACTCTCTGCCCCGGCCCAGCTGGGAGTTAGGGGAATGGGGGCGTGGGGGATCTGCAAATGGCTCGGCCATACGACCCCCGGGCGTGGCTCTGTGCCCGCGCTGGGAGCAGAGGCTGCTGCTCTAGCTGTGGGCAAACTAGGCCTCTGCCAGGGGTAGCCAGGCCAGACCGGAGGAGTGACACTGCCACCTGGCACTTGGGCCCTTCCCCCCACTCCTGCCATAACCACTGAACCATCAGCAGACTGGCCTGACCCCCTGCAAAGTCCGACACGTTCGCCTCACGGATGAGAAACCTCTGTTCTAGGGGGTAGGAATTGTTGTGCTGGGTGCTGGTCAGGTGGTCCAGCAGGGGGGCTGGTTGCCAGGCACAGGTTGCCAGGCACTGGTCACGGGGATACAGCAGCAGGGGCTGGTTGCTGGGCACTGGTTGCCAGGTACTGGTCACGGGGATACAGCAGTAGGGGGCTGCTTGCGAGGTGCTAGACATGGGGATACAACAGGGGGCTGATTGCGGGTGCTGGTTGCCAGGCACTGGTCATGGGGACACAGCAGGGGGCTGATTGCCTGGCACTGGTTGCTAGGTACTGGTCACTGGGTTATAGCCGGGCGCTGGTTGCCTGGCATTGGTCATGGGGATACAGGAGCAGGGGGCTGGTTGCCTGGTGCTGGTTGCTAGGTACTGGCCACTGGGATATAGCCGGGTGCTGGTTGCTGGGCACTGGTTGCCGGGCGCTTGTCACAGGGATACAGCAGCAGGGGGCTGGTTGCTGGGCACTGGTTGCCAGGTACTGGTCACGGGGATACAGCAGTAGGGGGCTGGTTGCCAGGCACTGATTGCTTGGCACTGGTCGCTGGGATACAGCAGCAGGGCCCGGGGGCTGCTTTGCTGGGCGCTGGCAAGATGCAAGGGGGAGGGGAGCTGGCGCTGACGGAAGGGGACGCTGTGCCTTTAAGAGCGGGGCTGTGTGGGCCCTCCCCCCTGCTTTGCATATGCATGAGGCCCGGGGGCCGCTCCCAGCCTGGGCGCGCGGCCGCGCTGGGCTGTAGGGACCCGCCAGCCACCGCCCCGCGCGGCTCCCTGCACCGGCCCCTGCGGCCCCCGGCCAGCGGAGAGGCCAGGGGGCGGCGGGGCTGCCCGCTCCAGCCGTATCCCGGCAACCAGCGTCCGGCTGTATCCCGGCAACCAGCGTCCGGCTGTATCCCCCTGACCAGGACCTGGCAACCAGCACCCCGCTGTACCCCGGCACCCAGCGCCTGCCTGCATCCCGGCAACCGGCCCCCCCCGCTGCATCCCGGCAACCGGCCCCTCCCGCTGCATCCCGGCGCCGGGTACCAGCCTGGCCCCGGCTGGGAGGCCCCTGCCCAGGCCGGATTCCCGAGCTGGGGAGGGGGTTTGCATTCGCCATCTGGACCTTTAACCCCCAAGGGGCGTGGGGGGAGGGGGTCTGACACCCCCCCCCCTCCCCGTCCCAGGGAGATTTGGCCCGATCCTGAGCGTGCCCTCCCTGGGGCAGAGCTGGGACCCGCGGCGGGGGGGGTGTCCAGACCTTGTACCCGAGGCCCCCCCCCCCCCCCCGGCTGGCGGCTGTTGCTGCTGCGCAGCGCCCTCCCCGCTCCTGAAAGACCCCCCTCCCCAGCCAGACGCTGCTTTGGGGTCAGTCAGAGGGGGCAGTTCCCCCCCCCAACTTCCTGTATCAGCACCGAGCTAAAACCCTGGGGTGGCTCAGGGGACCTGGCTCTGGGGAGACGCAGATACCGCCCCCCCCCATTGCCTGACCCTCCCCAGCACTGCATCGAAACTCACCCCCCCCACACACACCTCAAATCCAGGGTGGATATTTTACAGCGCCCCCCCACACACACACACACTTCCCAGCCACTGAGGAAAGCCTGGGACGAGCCCCGGGTAGGGAGGAGCGAGGCACTTGCTCTCGGGGTGCTGTTGGGGTTTGGCACTCAGATCCCCCCAATATTTTTTGGGGTGGGATTCGCCTTACCCATCCGGGCTCAGACTCACGAGCCCCCAGCCGGGAGGTCGGAGTCAGCATGGACTGCTGAGCCCTGCTTGGCCCCCCTACCCTGTCCTGAGCCTGGACCCCCTGCCCAGCCGGACGCTCCTGAAAGTTTATGGCTCACTGGAATCGTAGCGTGAGGTAGGTGAGCGCCTCCCTCTGGCTGTGGCTTGTCGGGGCTGCCGTCGCTGGGTGGGGGCCGGGCTGGTGGGAAGCGGGGCGGGGGCAAGGCCAAGTCAGGGAGATGTCGGACAGGGGCGCGCGGAGTCAGCTGGGAGCTTGTCCTCTTGTCGTTGGCCTGCGGAACTCACCGCCACAGGGTTTTGTCTGGCGCGAAGGTGGCGGGAGACGTCTATGGATGAGAACGGCATCATGGTGCAGTAGATGGTGTGTTGGGGCATGGGGGGAGGGGCAGAGGGGTGTGTGTCGGGGAGTGAAAGGGGCACAGGGGAGTTTATAGGGCATGTGTTGGGGGGCATATGGGTTTTGGGGCATTGGTGGGTGTGGGGGGCAGTAGGACCATGAGGGTGTTTGGGGGGCGGGGCATGTTGGGGCAAGGGGTAGGGCCGGTTGCCTGCTCCGCCTGACTCCAGCCATGAGGTCTCCGCAGACTCCCTGCCCCCCGCCCCACTGCCCCGACGAGGGTCCCGGCTTTGGCGGGGAGAGACGCCGTGTGGGGGGAGGGGCAGCTGCCCGCTCACATCCCACCACCAGCAGCAGCGTGCACGGGGCCACCAGAGCTGCCAGGGAGTGGTCACTGTACCAGGCCCAGGGGTCTGATCTGTGACGGAGAGGCGGGATACCGGGTTAGATGGGCCCATTGGCCGGGGAGAGCTACCCGAGTGGAGACGCAGCCACGAGCCCCCCAACCCAGCTGGGCCCAGGAGGTGCCACTGGGCGCTGCGGTGGCTTCAGGATGTCGTTCAGGGTTCCGATGCGGCAGGGACGAGGTTTTGGGGCCGGTTCCGGTGGGGTTTGGGTTGCGCCGAACAGCCGAGACTCCCAGCATCCTGGGCCAAATGCACAAGATTTCCCCCAGAACCAGAACATCAAAACCCAGCTGGGTCTGAGTGCGCCCCACAACGGGACTGATGAGGGGCCAGCTGGGATCTCGGGACAGGAACCCAGCCCAGATTCCAAGGCGGTCAGATATGAGGTTAGAGGAGCTCCTGGGAATCAGAGAGCCCGAGGCCAGGATAGCGGGGGCATTGATTGAGCTGTGGGGCAGAGCCCAGGGCTGGGATACCCCGGGGCTGTGGGTCGGGATTGAGGGACATCGGTGTGAACGAAGAAGCATCGCTGAGATGCAAGATCAGGGAAAGGGGTGTCAGGACTCCTGGGTTCTGTTCCCAGCTGCAGAAGGGAGCTTTAGCAAGGGCTGACAGATGTGGCCCGGCCTGGGAATTAGGACTCCTGGGTTCCATTTCTGGCTGGGACGCTGGATGATGCCTCAGTTTCCCCAGCTGTGAAACGGGATGCCCCCCCCGCCCACTGTGAAGGGCCCAGCCAGCCAGCCCAGCCGATGCGGGTCATCCACGCCGGCGTCCCGCACACGCCTAGAATGCTGGGTGAGATCTGATCAAAGCCCCCTTTAAACCTGGTGCTGCGGCGGGGGATGGGGTGGGGTGGGTGGGTGTGTTCCTGGAAGACCCTGCTGCCGCCTTCCCCTATGTGAGCTCCAGGGCTGGGGGTCGGGGGCTGCGTCAGGAGGCTAATTAGCTTATTCGGCCCTGTGTGTCACGGCAGCCTTGGATTCCTGAATTAAACCCAGGTTCCTGCTGCAAAGCAGATAGGGGGTGCAGTGGGGGACACAGGACAGACCAGAGGCACCAGACTGGCTCAGAGCCCTGGGCTCCCCTCACTCCAGGTCTCCCAGTGCCCCTCATGCCCGACGTGCGGCCCCCCTGCCAGCCCAGCCCTGGGCTCCCCACCCCGCTCTCCAGTCTTGTCCAGACTGACGTTGGCTGGGTTTAACTCTCCTGGTCAAGTTACAGCCCGTCCAGTGTGGCTGCGTTTAGAGGGGTAGAAAGGTGCGTACAGCAGTCCGGCCGCCCCAGTGTGGGAAGGGGAATGGGTTCCCTTGATCCAGCTAGACCTGCGTCCACACTGGGGGATTGACGGCTCACGTCCCCCAGCTTCCCTTCCCAAGCAGGAGCGGTAGAACGGTCTCTAGCGCTAGGAAGGGCAGCGGGGGTCAGCCGGCCTCACGTGACCCAGAGCGTTCGACCCGCCGGAGCCCGGCCTCCCCAAAACCACGAGGCTGGGCTCAAAGAAAACCCGGGAAACATTCATTTCCTTTGCGTCTGAGCCGCCTCGGGGGCGCGTTGGAGATTTTCTCCGCAGACGCGAGGGGTAACCATGCGCTTTCTTTGAATCTCATGATTCCGGCAGCTGGGGCTTTGAGAAGAGAACGAAAAGTTGCAAGGGGAGCCGCTTGGCTGCCCGTTTGGCCCGAGCAAAGGAGGGGAACCCCCCCCCCCCCGAGCTCAATGCTCACACGGCTCCTTCGAACGAACTCCCGCGCTGCCGCGTCCCTGTGCCGCGCCGCTCCGGAGCCGCGATGAGACGGACTGTCCCTGGTTTGAACTTGTCGGAAACTTTCCGGCGCCGCGGGCCCCTGTGCCGTTTAGCAAAGCCACATGGCTCCTAATCACGTCGTTAATTTGTTAATTAGCAGGCGATGGCTCAAGGTGCTTTCCGTCCGCCCCCGGATTTCCAGACCCCCCCCCTGCTTGGCGGCGGGTCTTGAATGGAATGAAATTGCTTCGGAATTCAAACCCCCAAACGTTCAGGTTTTTCCTTCTGGAAATGTGTTTTGTCTCCCCAGACATGGGCGCAGGGGGGTTTGTTATTGTAGGGTACCTTGGGAGCTGTCGGGTTGTGTACATAGGTTTGTTGGAGTAGGGTCTCACGCGAGGGCCGGGCGGCATGCGTTTGTTATGACACCGTGATTGTTATTGTAGGGTCGCTGGCAGGACCGGGCCGGTGTGTTTTGATTTTTAAAACACAGTCCAGGCAGGGTAGATCCTGCTCTTCTCTGGGATAAACCAGAGTGACTCCGGATTGATGGTGGAGGAGCTGGGCTCCCAGGATGCATGACCCTGACATTGAGGGGGGGTTGATGAGGTGCATGGGGGGGGGGGGAATGGACATGACCTGTTGGGGAGGAGGTGGAGGAGATGCATGGGGGGGGCACAGCTTGCCCCCCCCCCCCCCGCGCCGTGTACGTAGCTTGGTGCCGCCCTGGCTGCTCCTGCCTCTTCTGCCAGGCGGCCCCACTGCCTGGCTCCCCCCGGGCCCTCCAGCTGCTGCCCCCCCAATCTGCGCCGGGGCTGAGTTGTCCCGGCTCTGCCAAGTCCTCAGTGCATCGGGGCAGGGGAGGGCTTTGGGCAGCTGCTTCTGGACCCCGGTCGCCTCCCTCACTTTGTTCCTGGGAGCTGCTGGGAAGGTTCTGGGGTGTGTGTGTGTGTGTGTGTGTGTGTGTGTGTGTGTGTGTGTGCGTGCCCCGGGGGCTGCTGGGAAATGTGGGAGGGGGGATGTACCCTGGTGGGTGCTGGGAAGGGTCTGGGGATGTGTGTGCGCCCTGGGGGCTGCTGGGAAAGGATGCGGCGGGGAGGGGGGAGCTTGTGTGCTCCTGGGTCTAAAGGGAAGGATCTGTGGATAAAGGGTGACTTGGCCCATTTTATAGGGTAGGAAACTGAGGCACAGAAAGGGCAGGTTAGTACCTCTCATCACTAGCCCCCACTCCTCTCACAGAGCTGGGGTAGAACCCAGGCATCCTGGCTCCCAGCTCCCCCTGCTCTCACCACTAGCCCCCACTTCTCTCCCAGAGCTGGGGTAGAACCCAGGCGTCCTGGCTCCCAGTCCCCTGCTCTCACCACTAGCCCCCACTTCTCTCCCAGAGCTGGGGTAGAACCCAGGCGTCCTGGCTCCCAGTCCCCTGCTCTCACCACTAGCCCCCACTTCTCTCCCAGAGCTGGGGTAGAACCCAGGCGTCCTGGCTCCCAGTCCCCTGCTCTCACCACTAGCCCCCACTTCTCTCCCAGAGCTGGGGTAGAACCCAGGCGTCCTGGCTCCCAGCCCCCCTGCTCTCACCACTAGCCCCCACTTCCTCTCCAGGAGCTAGGAGTAGCGCAGGGTGCCCCCTGCTGGTGAAGGAGGATGCAGTCCCGGGTAAGAAAGGCTCCGCAGTCACCTGGCCCGTCTCTCTCCCTCTCTCCCTGCAGCCGGGCCCCCTGACGGCGCCATGGCGCGTCTGCTGCTCTGCGCCCTGGCCCTCTGCCTGGGCCCCTCCCGCGCCCAGCCGTGCCCCTCGCGGTGCAAGTGCCAGAACCTGCCCCCGTCGCCGGCCGTCCTGTGCGCCCGGGCTGGGCTGCTCTTCGTGCCCGGCCTCCTGGACCGGCGCACGGCCGAGCTGCGGCTGACGGACAACTTCATCGCCGCCGTGCGGCCCCGGGACTTCGCCAACATGACGCGGCTGGTGCACCTCACCCTCTCCCGCAACGCCATCCGCCAGCTGGGGCCCTTCGCCTTCGCCGGCCTGCGCGGCCTGCGGGCCCTCCACCTGGACGGCAACCGCCTGCCCGCCATCGGGGCCCAGCAGCTCCGGGGCCTGCCCAACCTGCGCCACCTCATCCTGGCCAACAACCAGCTGCAGGCCGTGGCGCCCGGCGCCTTCGACGACTTCGCCGGCACCCTGGAGGACCTGGACCTGTCCTACAACAACCTGGCCCGGTTGCCGTGGGAGACCGTCCGTCGCCTGAGCAACGTCAACTCCCTCAGCCTGGACCACAACCTCATCGCCCACGTGCCTCAAGGCGTCTTCGCCGACCTGCACAAGCTGGCCCGGCTGGACATGACCTCCAACCGGCTCAAGAAGATCCCCCCGGACCCGCTGTTCCTCCGCCTGCCCGTCTACGCCAAGTCCAAGGGCTCGCCCCTCTCCTCCCTGGTGCTGGGCTTCGGGGGCAACCCCTTGCACTGCAACTGCGAGCTGCTCTGGCTCCGGCGCCTGGCGCGCGAGGACGACCTGGAGACCTGCGCCTCCCCGCCCGAGCTCCTGGGCAAGTACTTCTGGAGCGTGCCCGAGGAGGAGTTCGCCTGCCGGCCGCCCGTCATCACCCGCCACACGGGCCGGCTGGCGGTGGCGGAGGGCCAGGCGGCCAGCCTGCGCTGCCGGGGGGCGGGCGACCCCGAGCCGGCGGTGCACTGGCTCTCTCCGCAGGGGAAGCTGGTGGCCAACGGCTCCCGGACGCTGGCCTACGAGAACGGCAGCCTGGAGATCCTGGTGGCCGCCCTGCAGGACGCCGGCGCCTTCACCTGCGTGGCTTCCAACGCCGCCGGCGAGGCCACCGCCTCCGTGGAGCTGCGGGTCAGCCCCTTGCCCCAGCTCGCCGCCGGCACCCGCCCCCCGGCACCCGGGCCCCCCGAGATCCTCACCTCGGCCCAGGCGGGTGCCGCCCCGCGGGACGGGGGGGTCCTGGCCTCCGAGCTCTCGGTGTCCTCCGCCCTCATTCGCTGGGTCCCGCCGCGGCCCGGGCCCGGTGTCCGCATGTACCAGATCCAGTATAACAGCTCCTCTGACGAGGCCCTGGTGTACCGGTGAGTCCGCGCTGCTGGGCGGGGGGTGCCGGGCTGGGGTGGGGGTCTGAGTGGTTCTGGCCTGGGTCAGCCAACAGGTCTCATCTGGGTGGCTCTGGGCTGGGGGGGGATTTATGGGGGTGGATCCCGCCTGGGTGGCTCTGGGCTGGGAGGGTCCCATCTGGGTGGCTTTGGGCTAAGGGGGGTCGGGGGCTGGATCCCATATGGGTGGCTCTGGGCTGGAGGTTTTGGGCGGGGGGGGCGGGGGTGGATTCCATCTGAGTGGCTCTTGGCCGGGGGGAGGTCCGTGCTAGCCAACATGGAGGAGGGTAGCAGGGTGGCTGTGGGGCAGGGTGGAGGAAGGTAGCGAGGTGGCCATGGGGCAGGTGGGGCTGGAGGGGGTAGCTGTGGGGCGGGGGGTGGGTGGAGGAGGGTAGCAGGGCTGCCGTGGAGCGGGCGAGGGGGTGGAGGAGGGCTGCAGGAGAGTGGCAGGGAGGCCATGGAGCGGGCGGGGTGGTGGTGAAGGGTGGCTGTGGGGCAGGAGGGGCTGGAGGAGAGTAGCGGGGTGGTCGTGGGGTGGGGGGGCTGGAGGGGGTAGCTGTGGGGCGGGGGGGGCTGGAGGAGGGTAGCTGTGGGGCGGGGGGGCTGGAGGCGGTTGGCTGTGCGCCATGGGGAGATGGAGATGGGCAGCAGGGTGGCCATGGAGCAGGCGGGGTGGTGGAGGAGGGTAGCTATGGGGCAGGGGGGGCTGGAGGAGGGTAGCAGGGTGGCCATGGAGCAGGCAGGGTGAGGTGGAGGAGGGTAGCTGTGGGGCGGGAGGGCTAGAGGAGGGTATCAGGGTGGCTATGGGGTGGAGACGAGCAGGAGGGGCAGGAGGGTGAAGCCGAGATGGGGCAGGCACCGCTCACCGCTCCCCCTCCCGCCCCCACCCCACAGGATGATCCCCCCGCCCAGCCGGGCCTTCCTGGTGAAGGACCTGGCAGCGGGGCGGGCCTACGACCTCTGCGTGCTGGCCGTCTACGACGACGGGCCGATGGCGCTGACGGCCTCCCGCCGCCTGGGCTGTGTCCGCTTCAGCACCCGGCCCGGCTCCCCGCCATGCCGCTCCCTGCCCGCCCACTTCCTGGGCGGCACCATGATCATCATCATCGGCGGGATCATCGTCGCCTCCGTCCTGCTCTTCATCGTCATCCTCATGATCCGCTACAAGGCCCACGACGGGAACAAGCAGGCCCAGGTCAGCCACGTCTATTCCCAGACCAACGGCGGACAGCCCCCGGCCTCCCGGGCCCGGGACGGGGCCGACGACAGGGCCAGGGAACTCAACGGGGTGGCCACGAGCAAGGACTGCGAGAAGGGGCTGGCCGCCCGTGGCCAAGAGGCGGGCGCGGGGGAGATGCCCTCTCCCAGGAGGAGGAAGTGGTCAAGGACTAGTCTAGACCTCCAGAGCAAGTGCCCCGCGCCCGTCCGAGCCGAGGAACAAGGTAACGGGGCCTTACGGGCGTGATGAGGATCTGCCCGGAGGAGGTAGGGTTATGTGTCACGTGTTGTCATAACCATACAGCTACGGGTAGCCTAAAATTCCTCCTTACCTGTAAGGGGTTAAGAAGCTCAGATAGCCCGGGTGGCATCTGACCACCAGGACCATTGAAGAAAGAAGATACTTTCAAATCCTGGGGGCCGGGAAGGCTTTGTTTGTGTTTTTTAGTTTCTGTTCTCTCTTGGGAATGAGAGGGACCGGGCAGAAATCCATCTCCTCCAAACCATCCTCAACCAAGTCTCCAATATCGCAACAAGTCAGTTAGTCAGTGTGAGGGAATGGGACTGTTCTTAATGTTTCTATGCCTCAGTTTCCCCGATGCATGTGTTAAGTCTCTAGGTGGTGGGAATAAGGGATGATTATTGCAGAGCTGGAGGGGGGCCAGTGTGAGGGGAGAATGGCCGACACCCCGTCTCCTGGCAACTAATAGCCTAGGCCTCTTCTCTGCAAAGGTGCGAGCTGAAGGTGTTAGAACAAAGTGGATGTTAGGAAAACCTTTTTCACTAGTAGGGTGGTGAAGCACTGGAATGGGTTACCTAGGGAGGTGGTGGAATCTCCTTCCTTGGAGGTTTTTAAGGTCAGGCTTGACAGAGCCCTGGCTGGGATGATTTAGTTGGGGTTGGTCCTGCTTTGAGCAGGGGGTTGGACTAGATACCTCCGGAGGTCCCTTCCAACCCTGAGATTCTATGATTCTATGAAAGTGATCAGGCGACCTCCTGGCCCGGGAAGGAGACAACGAGAAAGGAGGGGCTGGAGAGTTTCAGTTGGCAGCTGACTGGGGACATGGAGGGAGGCTCAGACAGAGTCTGGCCTCCCTGCCTTCCCGTTTGGAGCTGTGGGGTGAAATGCAGGGAGCCCCAGGCTGGGGTCTAAGCTCCCTGCCCCCCAGAAGGGTCCGACTGAGGGGTCCTGTTTGTACTTACAAGCTCTGTTTGGACTGTGTTCCTGGAGTCCCTAATAAACCTTCTGTTCTGCTGGCTGGCTGAGGAATCCCAGGAAAAGGGGTGCAGGCGCGGACTCCCCCACACTCCGTGACAGTCAGGCATTGCGGTTAGGTTTTCTTTTGTTTTGCTTGTGAATTTTCGCTATACTAGAGGGAGGTTTTAGTCCTATTTTCTGTGACTTCAAGGTTTTGCCCAGAGGGGGGATCCTCTGAGAGTTGAATCTGAGTACCCTGTAAAGTTATTTTCCATCCTGATTTTACAGAGATGATTTTTACCTTTCTTTTTTTAATAAAACCCTTCTTTTAAGAACTGGGCTGATTTTTTTCCATTGATCAAAGACCCTTAACCCCTTACAAGTAAGGAGGAATTTTAGGCTACCCTTGGCTGTATGGTTATGGTAGTGCAGGACACTCCATGCATCTTCCATGGATGGTCTTTGCAAGCATCATAGCTGGAGGAGAACCGTGTCAGAGACTCCAGCAACAGCCACTAGAGGGTCCTGTCCTAGCCCAGCCCCCCAGGACCCTACGGGTCCTTCTCCAGGGTTGGGGCCTGTCTGAGCGACATTGACCCTCGCGGCCCGGGCAGGGGCGCGGGGATGGAAGCTAAGCAAAGGGTTGGAAAGTAAGGATTGGAGAGGTCTGTAAAGAGTTAAAAAGGGAGGGGAACAGGCACCTGGATGCTATGGGGATGGATGGATGGACAGATGGATGGAGACTGGGTAGATGGATGGATAGATCCCTGCTGTCCATGGAAAAGTGGGTAGATGGAAAGGTAGAAGAGCGGTAGCTAGATGCATACAGCTGGCTGGATGAGTAATGCAGACAGATGGGTGGGAGAGTGGATAACGAATGGATGGACGGATGGGTAATGCAGACGGGTGGATGGACGGATGGGTAATGCAGACGGGCGGATGGACGGATGGGTAATGCAGACGGATGGGTGGGAGAGTGGATAACGAATGGATGGACGGATGGATAATGCAGACGGGTGGATGGATGGATGGGTAATGCAGACAGGTGGGTGGATGGATAGACGGATGGGTAATGCAGACAGGCGGATGGACGGATGGGTAATGCAGACGGGCGGATGGATGGACCAATGGGTAATGCAGACGGGCGGATGGATGGACCGATGGGTAATGCAGACAAGTGGGTGGTTGGATGGATGGATGGGTAATGGAGATGGGTGGACGGATGGACGGATGGGTAATGCAGACGGGTGGATGGACGGATGGGTAATGCAGACGGGTGGATGGATGGATGGGTAATGCAGACGGATGGGTGGGAGAGTGGATAACGAATGGATGGACGGATGGATAATGCAGACGGGTGGATGGATGGATGGGTAATGCAGACAGGTGGGTGATTGGATGGATAGACGGATGGGTAATGCAGACGGGCGGATGGACGGATGGGTAATGCAGACGGGCGGATGGATGGACCGATGGGTAATGCAGACGGGTGCATGGATGGACGGATGGGTAATGCAGACAAGTGGGTGGTTGGATGGATGGATGGGTAATGGAGATGGGTGGATGGATGGATGGACGGATGGGTAATGCAGATGGGTGGATGGATGGACGGACGGATGGGTAATGCAGACGGGTTGATGGATGGATGGACAGATGGGTAATGCGGATGGATGGATGGACGGATGGGTAATGCAGATGGGTGGATGGATGGACGGACGGATGGGTAATGCGGATGGGTGGATGGATGGATGGACGGATGGGTAATGCAGACGGGTTGATGGATGGATGGACGGATGGGTAATGCAGACGGGTTGATGGATGGATGGACAGATGGGTAATGCGGATGGATGGATGGGTAATGCAGATGGGTTGATGGATGGATGGATGGATGGACGGACGGATGGGTAATGCGGATGGATGGATGGGTAATGCAGATGGGTTGATGGATGGATGGATGGATGGATGGACGGACGGATGGGTAATGCGGATGGATGGACGGACGGATGGGTAATGCGGACGGACGGATGGACGGATGGACAGACAGACTTGTTCCAAGCAGCCTGAGCAGGCCCTGTGCCGTCACTGCTCCAGCACCCAACCAACCCGCCGTATTTGTCCCCTTTTTGGCAGCCCCCCCAGCGGCGGCGCCCCCCGCGGGCGAGAGGAGACGGGCTGGCGAATGGACCGATGTGAAGATCTGAGCATCTCACCCAGCAAGAGTGTGGCCGAGCCATCAGGGGCGCCCCCAGGTGTGGGGACTCCCTCACCCATGGAGGCGGGGGCGGGGGGGGGGGGGAGCCGAGGGGTGAGATATGCTGGGAGCTGCTGTACCAAGCATCTCCACTGGGGGCACTGTCACTGTTTCATCTGCAGAGGGTGATGGGGGGGGGGGAGGGAACTGGGGGTGTCACACTGACCCTCTGCCCTGCACCTAATCGCTGAGCAGCGGGTACCAAGATTGCCCACGGTGACTCCGGATTGACCCCAGCGGGCTGAGATCAGAACCCGGCCTGGCCCCGTTGCCGTCGGGGGGTGACTCCGGATTGACCCCAGCGGGCTGAGATCGGAACCTGGCCTGGCCCCGTTGCCGTCGGGGGGTGACTCCGGATTGACCCCAGCGGGCTGAGATCGGAACCCAGCCTGGCCCCGTTGCCATTGGGGGGTGACTCCGGATTGACCCCAGCGGGCTGAGATCAGAACCCGGCCTGGCCCCGTTGCCGTCGGGGGGTGACTCCGGATTGACCCCAGCGGGCTGAGATCGGAACCCGGCCTGGCCCCGTTGCCGTCGGGGGGTGACTCCGGATTGACCCCAGCGGGCTGAGATCGGAACCCAGCCTGGCCCCGTTGCCATTGGGGGGTGACTCCGGATTGACCCCAGCGGGCTGAGATCAGAACCCGGCCTGGCCCCGTTGCCATTGGGGGGTGACTCCGGATTGACCCCAGCGGGCTGAGATCAGAACCCAGTCTGGCCCCGTTGCCATTGGGGGGTGACTCCGGATTGACCCCAGCGGGCTGAGATCAGAACCCAGTCTGGCCCCGTTGCCATTGGGGGGTGACTCCGGATTGACCCCAGCGGGCTGAGATCAGAACCCGGCCTGGCCCCGTTGCCGTCGGGGGGTGACTCCGGATTGACCCCAGCGGGCTGAGATCGGAACCCAGCCTGGCCCCGTTGCCGTCGGGGGGTGACTCCGGATTGACCCCAGCGGGCTGAGATCGGAACCCGGCCTGGCCCCGTTGCCGTCGGGGGGTGACTCCGGATTGACCCCAGCGGGCTGAGATCGGAACCCGGCCTGGCCCCGTTGCCGTCGGGGGGTGACTCCGGATTGACCCCAGCGGGCTGAGATCAGAACCCGGCCTGGCCCCGTTGCCGTCGGGGGGTGACTCTGGATTGACCCCAGTGGGCTGAGATCAGAACCCGGCTTGGCCCCGTTGCCGTCGGGGGGTGACTCCGGATTGACCCCAGCGGGCTGAGATCGGAACCCAGCCTGGCCCCGTTGCCATTGGGGGGTGACTCCGGATTGACCCCAGCGGGCTGAGATCAGAACCCGGTCTGGCCCCGTTGCCGTCGGGGGGTGACTCTGGATTGACCCCAGCGGGCTGAGATCAGAACCCGGCCTGGCCCCATTGAATTCGGTGGTTTCAGACCCATAGGCTGTGGGGATCAGAGGGGCAGGATCTGCTGGGGCCATTGGGGCTCCGTTGTGCCCCTCCCCAGACCCTCTCTGCCCCCTCCCTGCCCCACATCCTGAGGGTCCATCTCTGCCCAGCCTCACCTTCTTTCTTCTTCTCTCTCCAGATCCCCATGGTCACCGGAACCAGTGGGGACCCCCTCCCTGCCCCTCCAGGGTTCCCAGTTCACGCCCCCCACCCAGCAGGCCGGACCATATGGGACCCTGGGAGCCGGACTGTGCCCCTTCCTCCCCCCGCCCAGAGCGGGGCCTGTGAGGGGGTGCGCCCAGACAGGCGGTGAGTGCAGGCCCTGAGGGGGGGCGGGCGGGTCGTCTCCCTAGAGCCTGAGCCCCCCGGCCTGGTCAGGGGTGGGGGGGAGGCATCTCCAGCAACTCAGCCCCACTCCCTGTGGACCCCTGCTTTGACCCAGAGCTCAGGGCTACAGCCCACAGGGATGGGGAGGACATGGGAGGGGGGGGTGGCTGCTCCCCTTCAGAACCCGACTGCCTCTCTGCCCCCCTTTTGCCCTTCCCTGCCCCCCTCAGCGCCCAGCCTCCAGGCACTGACCCCATCTCTCTCTCTCTGTTTCAGGGCTTTTCCCATGGACCCCGTTTCCCCAGGAGATGGGGCTGCCCACCCCTGCCCTGGCTCAGGGTTCATCTTGGGCCCACATGGCTGGCCCCATGCTGCGGGGGGGCTCCCGCAACCCCCCCCTCGAACCCCTGCTCTTGCCTGCAGCCCCGGCAGCTGTTTTTCTATGACACCCCCCCCCTCCCTCTTTTCGAACGGTGTCTGTAATTTTCTAATAAACTCGCCTGCTCCGAGTGGGCCCTGGCTGGGAGCTGTCGTTGGATTGGGGGGATCACTGGGGGGCGGAGGGGGGTGTCAGGATCTGGGGGTTATTATAGCAGGGGTGGGGATGGACCGCTGTACGGGGGGTATTGGGGGAGGGTCAGTGTCAGGGGGCCACCACAGGGAGGAGCTGGGGGTGGTCGCTGCATGGGGGGGGATTGAACTGTGGGAGGGGGTGTCACTGCCTTGGAGAATCATTGCAGCAAAGGAGGGGATGTGTCACCTCTAGGGAGGTGGCCGTAGTGATGAGAGCCAGGACTCCTGGGTTCCCCTCCCCTTACTCCCCGCTCCCATATGGGATCGTGGGGCCTTCCCGCAACCTCCTTTTCCGACCCAGAGGTAGTCTCCTCCCAGCCCGGCTGTCTATCTCCAGCCAAACCCGGGGAGCGTCTTTCCCCTGTCCCCCTCGCTCAGCCATGGGCTCAGGCTCTCGGCAAACTCAGGCAGTGTAGGTCACACCCAGAGCCGCTCGCCCCGTTTCTCAGCAATGGGCTCAGGCTCTCGGCAAACTCAGGCAGCGTAGGTCACACCCAGAGCCGCTCGCCCCGTTTCTCAGCAATGGGCTCAGGCTCTCTGCAGACTCTGGTAGCATCAGGTCACACCCAGAGCCGCTCGCCCCGTTTCTCAGCAATGGGCTCAGGCTCTCGGCAAACTCAGGCAGCGTAGGTCATACCCAGAGCCGCTCGCCCCGTTTCTCAGCAATGGGCTCAGGCTCTCTGCAGACTCTGGTAGCATCAGGTCACACCCAGAGCCGCTCGCCCCGTTTCTCAGCAATGGGCTCAGGCTCTCGGCAAACTCAGGCAGCGTAGGTCATACCCAGAGCCACTCGCCCCGTTTCTCAGCAATGGGCTCAGGCTCTCGGCAGACTCTGGTAGCATCAGGTCACATTGGGCAGGTTTCCTGCATGTTAAATGAGGGCCCCGATTGTACTGCCCCTGACGCCACCACCAGATCCCTGCCCCAGCTTCCTCGAAAGCCGGCGCTGAGCGGAGGAGACAGGCATGCGGGAGAGGCGCCAGCGGGCCTGGGCAGCGCTCCCTCGCCCGCCTGAATTAGGAGCGAAACAGAAGCCAGGCCTGATGGATTAGCTGCCACCGGGGAGGAGGGATGTCGATCTGGTCTGAAACTGCGGCCGAGAGGAGCCCGATTGGTGCCAGCTCAGGGCTGGGGTAGCAGGGGTTTGGGATTGAGGGGCACCGGCAGAGCCGGGGGGGGAGCCATGGGCTGGGGTCACAGGGGGCTGCAGATCGGGAGTGAGGGGCACCCGCAGAGCTGTGTTTTGGGGGGCCCAGGGCTAGGCTCGGCTGTGGGTCAGGAGTGAGAGGCACCGGCAGAGCTGGGGGGGGGGGGGGGGGTCCCGCCTGCCCAGCCCCCACCTGCATCAGATCATGTCCCCAGCCCCGTCTGGTTTGAATTTAGGTAAGTGGAGCTGGGCGGGGCCAGCCAGGTGGGTGCCCAGATGGCAATTAGCACTTCCCTGTGGGCCCCCCCCCCCCCCCACACAGCCCTCCACCCCGCCGTTGCTTCCAGCCACTCCCCCCGCCGCGGAAAAGCTTTAAAATCTGAGGCCCGGTTGCGCTCGGCCCAGGAGGCCCTGAATAATTTAGGCCGCCGCCTTGTTCAGTGGCTTTTGCTTTGAAAAATGCATGTGGGATGGTGTGTTTGTCTGGGCAGGGGGCAGAGGGGCACCGCGGGGGGGGGGGGGGCGTATCTACGCAGCCAACAGAGCCGTAAGCGTGGCATGGGAATTCGCGCCGAACCAGCGCCGATTCCTCCAGCGAAGCCAAGCAACCGGAGTCGTTTCGGAACAGGGTGAAGCTAAACCGGACTTGCCCGACAGCGGGACGTCCACACTGGCGTCTGCACCGCTTCGAAGCCTGTTTGGCTCGGCTGCAGAAAAAGGGGGTGTTTGTGCCTCAGGACGGTTCCTCGCTGTATAATCCCCAGGAGACAAGGGGTGGGTCTAGTCAAGGTCAGCACTGCACCCCCATGTGCTGCTGGCTCAGCAGGGCGTAACAGCCCTCCACCAAGAGGTGGCGGGGGCCGAGGTGGATGGACTGATAGAGGGACAGACAGATGGAGGGGTGGATGGATGGATGGACAGATCAGTGGCTGGATGGATAGCCGGATGGCTGGATCAGTGAATAGACGGATGAGTGGATGGATACATGGGTGAATGGTTGGATGGGTAGACGGATGTATGTATGTTAGTGGATGGATGGATGGATGGATGGATGGTAGACAGACAGACGGATGGATGGATGAGTGGACGGATGGATGGAAAGATGGATGGATGAGTGGATAGATGGTGGATGGATGGATGGATGGTAGTGGATGGATGGATGACTGACAGATGGACAGCTGAGTGGATAGATGGATGGTGGACAGATGGATGGATGAGTGGAAAGACAGATGGATGGATGGTGGACAGATGGATGGATGTATGTTGGATGGATGGATGACTGACAGACCGATGGATGAGTGGATAGATTGATGGATAGGTGAATGGTGGACAGACAGATGGATGAGTGGAAAGACAGACGGATGGATGGATGGATGGTAGACAGATGGATGAGTGGATGGATGGATGGATGGTGGACAGACAGACGGATGGATGAGTGGATAGATGGATGAATGATGGACAGATGAATGGATGGATGGACAGAAGGAACTAGTTCCAGGGTCATTCTCCCTGTGGCTGTTGCTCCGTCTGGTCCTCTGTGATGACAGCCAGACACAACATCAGAGGAGGACCAGACGGATCTCCCTGCCAGGCCCAAACAACCTGGCAGGGAGCTGTGCCCCCTCAGCTACCCACCCCGCCAGGCCATGGCCTGAGACATACC
Organism: Chelydra serpentina; assembly: GCA_037349315.1. Lineage (NCBI taxonomy): Eukaryota > Metazoa > Chordata > Testudines > Chelydridae > Chelydra > Chelydra serpentina. The sequence continues at coordinate 1,247,899 of JBAIAC010000203.1, forward strand.
CCCCATGCCCCTCTCCTGAGGGGTCAAAGGTGCCTCTGGCACCAACCGGCGCCGGCAGCCTCAGTTGTGAATGGGCAACCATTGGGTGATGGGGGATGAGGGCCCCTCTGCCCACAGGCACTCATGGAAGTGAGGGTGGGGTGGCACCTCATGCCCTGCCCCGGGCACTCCAGGGGGCAGCACCGTTATCCCTCCGAGGGATTGTACCCCGAGTGCAGCATCGGATCTGGATGGCTGTGCCCGTGGATCGGGACGGGGCGGGGTGGGGAAGACAAAGCCTCCGGCAGCATCTGCTCATCCCGGCGTGGAGCGCGTTGGCCTCGTTAATAGCCGGTATTTAGGACGAGATCTCCATGGCAACTGTGCCTTAAATTTTCCCTGCTGCCTTTATGGTTTTTTTCCCCTTTAAAGCCCATTTGCCATTGTGACAACTTGCCCGGGGGGCTGGGGGCCTTGGCGGGCGGAGGAGGGAAATGGGGAGTCATTTCTCACCACAAAGCCCAGGGCAGAGAAGCCAAAGTCACCCCCAGGGGTGAGTAGAGACCAAGGAGTCGAAACAGGGAGTGGGGTCTAGGGGGTAGAGCTGGGGTGGGGGGAAGGCGCAAGAGACTGGGAGTCAGGACTCCTGGGTTCTATCCCTGGCCCTGGGAAGGGAGTGGGGTCTGGTAGTTTAGAGCAAGGGTTGGCGGTGAGGCTGGGAATCAGGACTCCTGGGACCCCGGCTCTGCTGTGGTTGGGTGACCTTAGCCGAATCCCCGCTCAAGAATTCTGCCTCAGTTTCCCCTCCCACCATTTGTGCAATTAAACCGGAAGCCCTTTGGGGTAGGGACTGTCTCTCACTGTGTGTAAGCAGCGCCTGGCACGACGGGGGCCCTGATCTCATGCCAGGCCCTGACACCTCATGTTACCCTGAGGCAGGCCGTGCCCCCACCCTGTGCCTCAGTTTCCCCATGCTGCAGAAAAGGGGGAATCATGCCCCCCGGCTCCCTGTAACACTGGCAGCTGGGTCAGGGCAAATCAGTTGATTACAACCAATGGGCTGTGTGTGCCCGGCCGGGGCTGAAGTATTTGGGCCATATGGCTAGTCCTGTATGTCCCTTGTTCAACCCCCGCCCCCCCACCCCAAGACCTAGCCCCCTGCAGAGCGGCTGCCGAATGCTACCGGATTAGCCTCCCCCCACCTCCCGCCCAGGACTGGGAATGGCCCCAGCGAGGTCAGACGCTGGCGGACCGTGGCTGGGAAGGGCTCTGTAGCCAGCCCCCATCTCAATGGCTTGTGCCCCCTGCCCCTAGGAGCAAATTTCATCAGCATGGGCACCTCATGTAACAAGCTGCCATGTTCCTCCCCAGAGTGACCCCATATGGCTCCGGATTGATCCCGGGGGTGGTGAGATCAGAACCCGGCCTGGCCCCATTGCAGTCAGGGGGTGACTCCGGATTGACCCTGGGGGGCTGAGATCAGAACCGGGCCTGGCCCCATTGCAGTCAGGGGGTGACTCCGGATTGACCCTGGGGGGTCTGAGATCAGAACCAAGTCCTGCCCCATTGCAGTCAGGGGGTTGCAGGCTCCGTATTGACAGCGGGATGCTGTGATCAGAACCAAGTCCTGCCCCATTGCAGTCAGGGGGTGACTCCAGATCGACCCCAGGGGGCTGAGATCAGAACTTGGCCTGGCCCCATTGCAGTCAGGGGGTGACTCCGGATTGACCCTGGGGGGCTGAGATCAGAACCTGGCCTGGCCCCATTGCAGTCAGGGGGTTGCAGGCTCCGGATTGACAGCGGGACGCTGTGATCAGTACTGCCCCGTGTCTGTGGCCCGTCTCGCTAGCGCCGCCCCCCACCCCCGCCCCCGGCGTGGATCCGAGGCTCCAGCCGCCAGCCCAGCGAGATGGACGGATCCCCCCACCACTCCCCCTCTGGCCCCTCTGGGGCTGAGGGGCTGCGGAGTCCGTCCCACTGGGGGGCCCCAAAGGCCCTGGCTCAGGGGCTGATGGGGTTCGAACGCTAGAACCTGGGGAAGGGACTCGGGGTAGGGGTTGGGGGGGGGGTCAGTTTTCTCCTCTGAACTGAGTCCCCCCCCCCTTCCCCCCCCCCCCCCCAGCCAGCCCTGGTATCTGAGCCGGCCCTGGGGAGCATTTGGCTGGTTCATGGCGCCACCTGCTGGGGAGCTGGTGGAGTTACATAGGGGTACCCCCCAGGTGAGATCTCAGCCCCACTCCCCTGCCCCCCACGCCGCGAGGACTCCCGGGTTTCATGGTCCCTATGGGTCAGGGTGTGACCAGGCTGCAGGAGGGGTCAGAGCCCAGCCGTGGCGCTGCTGGGGGTCACTAGGCTGAGACACCCCCACCCCCCCGGCCCGGTGGTGTGGGGTTGTCAGACAGGGCCTCCCAGCTGCCCCCTGCTCTGGGGTGGGGTTTGGGGGGGTCCCCTCGTGGGGCTGGGAGAGTGTCAAGGTTGGAGTGACCCCCCCCAATATCGCCACGGTAGCCATGGTAACCAACCCCCCATAGTGTGTGTGGATACATCCCCATCTCCTTGCCCCACCCCCACCATCAGCCCCACTGCCCCCCGGCCCCCACCTACCCTACTGCACAGCCAGACCCACTGTGTCCCTACCCCACTCCCTCACCCCATAGGCAACCCCGTTGTCCCCACCTACCCCCCCACAGCCGGGCTACTCTGCCCCACACAGCCCTCCTACCCTCCACCTACCCCACCCTCACAGCCAGCCCCACAGTGGGGGTTTGACAGGAGGGAGGGGTGAGCTGCACCAGGGATGGCAGGGGATGGGGAGCGGGAACCCTCCCAGGATTTTGGCTCTGTAGCCTAGGGAGCAAGGGGCTGCTGGTGGCGGGTGGCACAGTGGGGCTGGCTGTGGGGGCTCAGACGCAGCCAGAGGGTTAGCAGTGGGGCCAGCAGGGGAACTTGGATTCCAGCAGCAGGCTGCAGAGGGCATGGGCCGGCTCCTTCCCTCTGGCCAGCCAGTTCTCTCCCTGGCTCTGGGAGGGGAGTGGGGTCTAGTGGTTAAAGCAGGGGGTTAAAGCTGGGAGCCAGGACTCCTGGGTTCTGTCCCCAGCTCTGTGAGGGGAGTGGGGTTTAGTGGTTAGATCAGGGGGGGATATCAAGAAGGTAGGACGCCTGGGTTCTCGCCCCAGCTCTGGAAGAGGGGTGGGGGTGGGGTCTAGTGGTTAAAGCGGGGGTGCTGGGAGCCAGGACTCCTGGGTTCTGTCCACAGCTCTGGGCGGGGAGTGGGGTTTAGTGGTCCCACAGCCATTGCCCTGATTCTCTCTCCACCTCCCCCTTCCCTCCCCTCCGCCCGGTTCTGTGTCAGTCAGATCGGGAGTCAGCCTGGTTGTAATTGGAAAAAGAGTTAATGGAGCCGAAGAAACGGATGGTTCCCCCTTGCACCCTCCCCTTCCCCCGTGCCTGGGTTATTGATGTTGTTTTAACGGCTCATTTCACCTCCAGTCCCAGAAGGTTAAAGCACCACGGAGGGGAGAGGCGATGGCTAACCCAGCCGGGAGAGGATGGAGAAAAACTCAGGCTGCCATCCCTGATTATTGGTGAGCTGTACTGCGGTAGCCCCTCAAGCCCCAGTCCTGGACCAGGCCCCCCCAGTATGCCAGGTGCTGTACATTTTTAGGGCTACTAGGTGTATTACGATATTGCTTAGGAACCCCAGTCATTGACTAGGCCTCCAGTGTGCTGGGCGCTGTACATTTTTATGGCTATTAGGTCTATTACAGTAGTGCCTTGGAGGCCCAGTCATACCCCATGTGACGGTGTTCCCCATAAAACTTTATGGGGAGATGCTTATAAATGTGTATATGTAACTAGTCACACCCCAGGCCTCCAGTGTGCCAGGCGCTGTACATTTTCATGGCTATTAGGTGAATTACGGTAGCACCTCGGCGGCCCAGTCATGGCCCAAGCCCTCAGCGCACCAGGCGCTGTACAGACATGGAGCAGACTGATGGTCCCTGCGTCACAGCTTGAGTCAGGCTCAGACCTGTCACCCTTGTGGGGTCCTGGGCCCCTGGGTCTGGGCCTTGGGTTAGCACGAGCTGGGTGTAGACAGAAAGGGGGAGGGGTCAGGCTGGGGCCTGAGTGCGAACCCTGGGCTGACATAGCCTCAGTTTGCCCAGCTGTAGAATGGGCCTGGCTCGGCGGGGTTCTAGAGAGCATGTTGCTCTCTGATGAGTGAACAGACTGAGGGGAGCGCAGGTTTTAAAGGCTCGTTTCCCAGATGCAGCCGAACCTCAGCCAATCAGTGTCAACTAGTCTGTGCGTGAGAACGGTGTGTGTGTGGGGGGGGAAGTGGGGGGGGGGAATAACCCCTAGCTCTTAGCAGCCAGTGAGCTCAAAGTCCTTTACAAAGGAGGGTGGTGTTATTACCCCCATTGCACAGAGGGGGAAACTGAGGCACGGAGCAGGGCAGTGACTTGCCCAAAGTCACCCAGCGGGCAGAGCTGGGCATAGCACCCAGGTGTCCAGTGCCCTGTCTGCCCACGGCTCATTTTTAGTACCCCCTGGGCCAGGCCCACACATCCCAATCAAGGCGATGGGCCCCACTGATATATTCACACTCTACAGAGGGGGAGCCCAGCCCAAGGACCCCCGGAGAACTAAGTGGTACTATAACAAGTGGGTGGTGTCATATTTTGGCCCCGCCCCTGGGTGGAGCTTATTTGGTGGGTGGAGCTGGGAGGACTCATCCCAGTTCTTATTAGTGAGCACCTAGGAGTGCCAGCCACACACAGCTACTCCGGCCCCCACTTATGCCAACAGGGGGCGCTGTGGGGCACGGGCAGGCCTGCTGGCTGTGGGGGAGCTCCTGTCTACTCCAGCCCCGGCCCTCTCCCAGCAGGGGGCGCTGTCAGGTTTCCCCATTGCGTAGGTGCTGTACAAACACAGAGCACAAAAATGCCTCCATTCGAGCCCTGGGTCCTTTGCAGAGCGGGACGTGACCCCCGGGGGAAGAGTTGGCGAAATACGGCTTACGACTGGCCCCAATGTGTTTTTAATCCCTTTGCAGGGGAGGGAGGGGCGGAAAAAGGGAAAGAAAATTCAGACCGAAAGGCCCTTCATTTTCCTGCTCATTACTTCATCGATCGCCGGTTAGTTTCGCTGGGACAAATCAATAATTAATTAGTGCGGCTGGGCTGGCGAGCCGGCTGTTTAAAAGCTACTGGCATGGCAGGGAAAAGCCGGGACTGCTTAATTAACATAGGAACTTCAGCCACAATTAAACTCCAGCTGATCAACACCTGAGCTTAACCGCTTCCCGGGCTAGGGGACCTTGCACGGTCCCAGCATGCACCCATGTACCAGAGCCCGTCGGTTCCTTGGAAAGGGCTGTAGGGTGAATGGACCTCTTAGCTACTCCAGTCCTGGCCTTGCCCAGCAGGGGGTGCTGTGGGGAGCGGGGCAGGAGCTGGCTGTGGGGGCAGCTCCCAGCTACTCCAGTCCCGGCCTCGCCCAGCAGGGGGTGCTGTGGGGAGCGGGGCAGGAACACTGGCTGTGGGGGGAGCTCCCGGCTACTCCAGTCCTGGCCTCGCCCGGCAGGGGGCGCTGTGCTGTGGGAAGTGGGGTGAGAGGCACACCAGGGGGCGCTCTGCTCTCTCAGGCAGTGCTGAGCCCAGCCCTAGGGGGCGCTGTGCTGCTTCTTTCGCCCCCACCCCCCTTTCTGCAAATCAGCTGGTCTAGCCAAGACGCTGAGCAAAGGCAGGCCCGGCTCTGCCAAATCTGCTGACTCTGCCAAGTGCCCCAGGAGAGGCATTTCTGCCTCGACTGCCCAGTTGTGTCACCCTGGAGAGGCGAAAGCTTGGGGTGTTGGTCTGGCTGGGGCGCGGAAGGCGCTAAGGCCCAGATCCTGCAAGGTATTTAGGCGCTTAACTCCTATGGGAGTTGCGCGCCAAGCTGCCTCAGCGGCTCAGGACCTAAGGGGCCGTCCAGCGTTGTGTCCCGGAGCAACATGACTCAGTTTCCCCGCTCTGCCCCGCCGTTCGCCACCCCCTCCCGTCTCCGAGCAATTCCCCCGACCGAGCGACGTGCTAATTTCCTGCACCCTGGGAATAGCCGCGGGTTTGGATTGTGTTGACAGTGGAGTAATTTTTAAATAGGATGTTAAGAGCCGCGGAATGAATCACCGGTCCCCGGAGCGCCGCGCCGGAGAGGCTGTTCAGATTAACGAGAGGGAGAGAGCGAGAGAATTGCCACTAAATCAACCCCCTGACAAGGGCTCTCAGCTGTTGGCGGAGTGTGTGTGCGCCGGCGTGGGGGTGTGCGGATGTGCATGTGTGACTGCACAGATGGTTCTCTGCTTGGTGTGTGTATGTGTCTGAGTGAACGGTACGGACCCTGGGGGGCAGGCAATAGCCACAGCGCAGTGCGCTCCAGCCACGCCCCCTATGGGCCCTGGGGGAGAGAGAATAGCCACAGCACAGTGTTCTCCGGCCACGTCCCTGATCCGCCCCCTATGGGCCCTGGGGGGAAGAGAATAGCCACAGCACAGTGTGCCATGCCCGCTATGGGCCCTGGGGGGCAGTGAATAGCCTCAGCGCAGTGTGCCCCAGCCATGCCCCCGATCCGCCCCCTATGGGCCCTGGGGAGCAGTGAATAGCCCCGGCGCAGTGTGCCCCAGCCATGCCCCCAATCCGCCCCCTATGGGCCCTGGGGGGCAGAGAATAGCCACAGCGCAGTGTGCCCTGGCCACGCCCTCGATCCGCCCCCTATGGGCCCTGGGGAGCAGGGAATAGCCCCAGCACAGTGTGCTCCAGTCACCCCCCTTCCCGCTCCACAGAGAACACACTGGCGTGAGTGTGGAATCGGTCCCCCCTGACTCGAGTGGAGTCACCCCTGAGTCACGCTGCGGCGAGAGGCGAATCTAACTCGGTTACCTTTGTGGAGCGTTTGCTCAGGCGCGTTCTGGACACGCGCGCACGGGACCATGGCCCCGAGCTGGCCTCTCGGCCCCCTCCGTTGCCCTTGGACCCGCCCCCTGCTTTTGGGGTGTTTGCCCCAGCGGAGAACGCGCCTCCCTCCCTAACTGGGCGGCGGAGTTTTCTTTGGCGAGCCGGCGTTCGTGTGGGCTCCTGGCGCCCGGCTGCAGTTCACTTTTATTTACCAACCCAGGGAAAAGCCAGAGGGGGAGAAATAGAGTTTAACAAGCTGTTATTTTGCTGCAGCAGCCTCGTTAAATAACCCAGGCAGCTGGAGCCTGGCTGCGCAGAGACAAACCAGAAGGAACGGGACGCAAAGGAATAAGCGTCAGGGCCCAGAGCCCCAGCCGCTGTAAATTGCCCTGGCTCTGTTCAAGTCACTGGGGCCAAATCCCTGGCTGGTGTCAATCAGCCATAGCTCCCGTTGGACTTAACGGGGCCAGCTCTCCCACAGGTACAAATTGGCTAAAATCAAGCTATCTCCCGTCTACTGCTTCTCCCCCATCCACTAGGCCAGGAACCGTGTCAAAGAAGTAAATTAGGTTGCTTGGGATGATTTGTTCTTGACAAAGCTATGCTGGCTATTCCTCATCACCCCATTATCCTCTAGGTGCTTGCATTGGTTGTTGCATTGGAGTCAATGACAGGGGTTTGTCCAGCCTGTTCCTAAAATCCTCCAGTGACGGGGATCCCACAGCCTCCCTTGGGAGCCTTTTCCGGAGCTTCGCTCCCCGGAGAGTTAGAAAGTTTGTCCCAATATCTCACCGAAATCTCCCTCGCTGCGGATTAAGCCCCTTACGTCTTGTCCTGCCTTCAGCGGCCATGGAGAACAGCCGATCCCCGTCCTCTTTATAACAGCCCTTAGCATAGTTAAAACCTGTTCTCAGATCCCCGCCCAGTCTTCTTTCCTCCAGACTAAACTGGCCCAGTTTTTTTTAGCCTTTCCTCCTAGGGCAGGTTTGCTAAACCTTGGATCCTTTTTGTTGCTCTGCAAAAGTGTGGTATCCGCAACGGGACACCGTCCTCCAGGGCCGAGTAGTGCGGGACAATTACCTTCTGTGTCTTACGTACGACACGCCTGTTAATGCACCCAGAACGATACTAGTCTTTTTTTGCAACTGCGTCACATTCTTGACTCACATTCCGTTTGTGATCCACTCGGACGCCCAGATCCTTTCGCCCGTAGCCGGTTGTTCCCCGGTTTGCACTGCTGCGTTTGATTTTTCCTTCCCAAGTGATGCACTTTGCACTTGTCTTTTTTTAATTTCATCCTGTTGATTTCAGACCCATTCTCCAATGTGTCAAGGGCCTTTTGAATTCTGCTCCTGCCCACCACAATGCTTGCGACCCCTCCCAGCTCAGCGTCCGCCGCAAATTTTAAAAGCATACGCTCCACTCCGTTATCCAAGTCGTTAAGTGGAATATTGAACAGTGCCGGACCCAGGACTGACCCCTGCGGGACCCCACCAGCTACGCCCTCCTGACTGACAGCAAACCATTGATGACTACGCTCTGAGTAGGGTTTTTCAATCAGTTGGGCACCCACCGCATTCCCCTAGTTTGCTTAAGAGAATGTCAAACGCTGTGCTAAAATCAAGCTATCTCCCGTCTACTGCTTCTCCCCCATCCACTAGGCCAGGAACCGTGTCAAAGAAGTAAATTAGGTTGCTTGGGATGATTTGTTCTTGACAAAGCTATGCTGGCTATTCCTCATCACCCCATTATCCTCTAGGTGCTTGCAAATTGATTGTTTAATAATTGGTTCTAGTATCTTTCCAGGGATCAGAGTTACACTGGCTGGTCTGAAATTCCCTGGTTTCTCTTTGGTCCCCTTTTTAAAGATAGCGGCTATATCTGCCCTTCTCCGGTCCTCTGGGACCTCCCGTCTCCTCCAGCAGCTCCCAAAAGATCCATCCGAGACTGCCTCATCTGAATCAGCGTCACTCCATTGTATGCAATGGAGCCGGATCCCCATCTGGTGTAAACTGGTGTCACTCCACTGGATGCAATGGAGCCGGATCGCCATCTGGTGTAAACTGGTGTCACTCCACTGGATGCAATGGAGCCGGATCCCCATCTGGTGTAAACTGGTGTCACTCCACTGGATGCAATGGAGCCGGATCGCCATCTGGTGTAAACTGGTGTCACTCCACTGGATGCAATGGAGCCGGATCGCCATCTGGTGTAAACTGGTGTCACTCCACTGGATACAATGGGGCTGGATCCCCATCTGGTGTAAACTGGTGTCACTCCACTGGATTCAGTGGAGCCGGATCCCCATCTAGTGTAAACTGGTATCACTAACTGGATGCAATGGGGCCGGATCCCCATCTGGCGTAAGTCACCTCCACTCCATCTAGGCCAACAGAGCAATACCTGTTTATACTCCTGGCAGTGTGGTCCAGTGGGTCGTGCACTGCTCTGCAAGTCAGCGGGCCTGGGTTCAGTTCCCGGTTCTGACCCTGATTCAGAGCCAGAAAACGGAACCAGGGGACAGAACCGGGTCAGGGAAGACAGGAACAGCGCTGGGTCCAAGGTTCGGGGTTGAGACAGGGCCAGAGCATGGCCGGGCCTGTCTCAGCCACAGGGCAGCGACCTCCTTGCACAGACAGCTTCTCATCCTACTGGCCCCTCTGAGCTTAAATAGTGTGCCGGGACCAATCAGCAATGCTGGGAGCCCTGCCAATCAGGCCCTCTGTGGGCGGGACATCCTGTGATGCTTGGGTAGCAGCCTGCGGCTCCCCCCCCCCCCCCCCCGGGCCAGCAGCCCTAGACCGGGAGATGAGCCGCCATTCATTAAGCATGTAAATGATGAGGGCCCAAGAAGTGAATGGTGGTTATCTTCCCCCCCAGATGGGAGCAGGGAAGGTGTTCGGAGCTGGCGTCTCGTCTAGCCAGCGCGTTTCTCCGCGGCAGCAAATTAAGGTTCTAAACCGTGCTCTCCCCTCCCCGCGGAAAGGCCAGCGGATATTGCCTGGCGAGAGAGGAGCGGCTCCGGGGAGCCCCCGGTGAAATAATCAGCGCTCCCCGCAGGTGTCTCGGGGCCTGGGCTCGGAGATTTGTGAGCTTCCCCTTAATGAAGCCAGGAGAAAGGAAGAGTTGGGGAGGCGGCCAGCATACTGATGCAGCGAATGCAAAGCGGGTTCTGCCTTGAGGCTGCAGGGCACAGGTGGGCTGTCGCTCGCCACGTCTGCACCCCCAGGGGACGCTCTGGTAATAACAGGGTGTCCCCTGGGGGTGCAGACGTGGCGAGCGACAGCCCACCTGTGCCCTAGTCGTGGTCCCGGCCCCCCATGGTGCCAGGCGCTGTACATTTTTATTGCTTGTAGGTGTATTACGGTAGCACCGTGGCACCCCGGTCATGGAGCAGGATTCCACGGAGCCATGAAAACGCTTCGTGCACCCCCAGTGCATCCCATCCAAAGGGGGGTCTGCAAGTCAGGACTCCTGGGTTCTCTGCCCAGCTCTGGGAGGGGAGTGAGGCGCTGTGGGTGGAAGCAGGGGGAGCTGGGAGCCAGGACTCCTGGGTTCCACCCCCAACTCCCCATGGTGCTATGTGGTCTTGGGCAAAGCTCCCCCCCACCTCTCTGTGCCTCAGTTTCCCTCGCTGTGGTCCTGGGATGGGAGCTAATTACTGAGGTGGAGGCACTAGCCAGCGGAGCCGTCTGTGCTCCCGGCGGGGCGGGGGTGTCCGCGCCAACGACAAGGAGAGTATAAATCATTCCAGCGAGAGCCGGAAACAACAAAACAAGGCGCCAACCTCCAATCAGTGTCTCTTCCCCCACTGCGTTTTCGGACAAGTGGCTTTAAGCCCCCTTTGCACTCGCTCTATTCTGCATTCCATCTTCACGGCTGGTCGAGCTCAGGCTCCACCTTGTATGGGCCCTGTGGGGGCAGAGAATAGCCAAGCCCAGTGCGCTCCCGCCACGCCGATCACTCCACCCATTATAAAACAAACGGGTACGGCCCTGGGCTGGGAGCCAGCAGACCAGGGTTCCAGCCATGGCGCTGCTGCCGCGTGTCACTTCTGCCCAGCTCCACCAAGGGGTTTGGGGCCGGATTTCCCACTGCAATCAGGGGGAGTTAGACGCCTAAATACCGTTGAGGATCTGGGCCGGAGCCACTCCGTGCCTCAGTTTCCCCCAGTCACATGGGGGCAGCGCAGCCAGCCTCCCCTTCCGACTGAGGGCAGCGCCCTGGAAGAGCGAGGGGGCGTCGCTGTAATTCACTCCGCGGCAGGTTGCTGTGTTGCTTCCACCCTCGAAATAGGTCAGGAGTGGGGTAAAGGGCTGGGCACTGAGGGGTCTACACACCCCTTCATCCATCCATCCTCAGACACTCCCTCTGTCTACACACCCCTTCATCCATCCATCCTCAGACACTCCCTCTGTCTACATACCGCTTCATCCATCCATCCTCAGACACTCCCTCTGTCTACATACCCCTTCATCCATCCATCCTCAGACACCCGCTCTGTCTACATACCCCTTCATCCATCCATCCTCAGACACCCCCTCTGTCTACACACCCCTTCATCCATCCATCCTCAGACACCCCCTCTGTCTACATACCCCTTCATCCATCCATCCTCAGACACCCCCTCTGTCTACATAACCCTTCATCCATCCATCCTCAGACACCCCCTCTGTCTACATACCCCTTCATCCATCCATCCTCAGACACTCCCTCTGTCTACATACCCCTTCATCCATCCATCCTCAGACACTCCCTCTGTCTACATACCCCTTCATCCATCCATCCTCAGACACTCCCTCTGTCTACATACCCCTTCATCCATCCATCCTCAGACACCCCATCTATATGTCTACACACTCCTTCATCCATCCATCCTCAGACACTCCCTCTGTCTACATACCCCTTCATCCATCCATCCTCAGACACCCCATCTATATGTCTACACACTCCTTCATCCATCCATCCTCAGACACCCCCTCTGTCTACATACCCCTTCATCCATCCATCCTCAGACACCCCATCTATATGTCTACACACTCCTTCATCCATCCATCCTCAGACACCCCCTCTGTCTACATACCCCTTCATCCATCCATCCTCAGACACCCCCTCTGTCTACATACCCCTTCATCCATCCATCCTCAGACACCCCCTCTGTCTTCATACCCCTTCATCCATCCATCCATTCTGAGACACCCTATCTATCTGTCTACACACCCCTTCATCCATCCTCAGACACCCCCTCTGTCTTCATACCCCTTCATCCATCCATCCATTCTGAGACACCCTATCTATCTGTCTACACACCCCTTCATCCATCCATCCATCCTCAGACACATCCCCGGATACATCTATCTATCCCCACACACCCCTTATCTATCTATCTATCTATCTATCTATCTATCTATCTATCTATCTATCCCCATACATCCCATCTATCTATCTATCTATCTATCTATCTATCTATCCCCATACATCCCATCTATCTATCTATCTATCTACCTATCTATCTATCTATCTATCTATCTAACCCCATACATCCCATCTATCTATCTATCTATCTATCTATCTATCTATCTATCTATCCCCATACATCCCATCTATCTATCTATCTATCTATCTATCTATCTATCTATCTATCTATCTATCTATCTATCTATCCCCATCCACCCCCTCTATCTATCTATCTATCTATCTATCTATCTATCTATCTATCCCCATCCACCCCCTCTATCTATCTATCTATCTATCTATCTATCTATCTATCTATCTATCTATCTATCCCCATCCACCCCCTCTATCTATCTATCTATCTATCTATCTATCTATCTATCTATCTATCTATCTATCCCCATACATCCCATCTATCTATCTATCTAATTATCTATCTATCTATCTATCTATCTATCTATCTATCCCCACACACCCCTTATCTATCTATCTATCTATCTATCTATCTATCTATCTATCTATCTATCTATCTATCTATCTATCTATCTATCTATCTATCTATCTATCCCAGGGCTCTTTAATCAGGCTGCTGGCCTCAGCCAGTCCCTGTGGTTCTCCAGCGCCCGCCTGTGCTGCCCAGTGGCCCAGCAGGGCTCTCCCCGTGCCCCTCGCTGGACTCCAGCGCCAGCGCTCGCTGCGGAGGCCGGAGCCTGCCCTGAGGTTGCCATGGCGATCCGGCTACGTTGGCTCCTTCCTCCTGGGTGTTTCTTGCAGTTGGGCTCGGGGCAGGGGCAGGACCAGGGAGGCGGGAGATGATAACGCCCAGGCGGCGATCACCACGGCGGGGCTGTGCCAGGGGGCAGGGCTCTGCGGGGAGTCCCTCTGCCCCTGCCCTGGGAGACAAACCTGCCCCAGCAGCCAGGAGCGGGAGCTGTGGGGCCGGGGCCGCGGGCGGGAGATGGTGCAGTGAACGCAGGCCTGGCCACAGGCACGAGTTGGGAGCTGGGACTCTGGAACGCACGTCGGGTGACCAGACAGCAAATGTGAAAAATCAGGATGGGGTGGGGGGTAATCGGAGCCTATATAAGAAAAAGACCCAAAAATCGGGACTGTCCCTATAAATTCGGGACATCTGGACACCCTAAACGCACGTGGGGGGCCGGGTGCAGACTAACAGGGTGTTGAGCTCCCAGGGCGAGGCTGTGACCCTCGTCTATGGGTCTAGCCATCCCATCCCCCACTGCATAGCTACCGCGGTTCCTGGCCAATGGGTGCTGTGGAGCCAGCGCTCGGGGCCAGGGCAGCATGCGGCACCTCCGTGGCCTCGCCTCCACCTAGGAGCCAGAGGGAAATGCCGGTCACGGGGAGCCCCACTGTGCCGCCGACGGGACTTTTAATGGTCGAAAACCGGACACCTGGCAACCCTAATAAGGATGTTAGCGGGGGAATGGTCCTGCTATTGTGGGGAACTTTCCTGGCTTAGACACCACCCTGATGAAATGAGCGAGCAAAAGGATCGGAGTCCTCGCTCCCACTCCCTTTACCCCAGAGCCCTGCCTGACCTCGAGGGCTCCCCTTCCACGCTCCTGTGTGGCGGCGTCCTTGTAACCCCAACAAAGCTGTTCCCAGGACTCCTGGGGGGCTTGACCCCCAACCTTGTCGGTTTCCCCAGCTCCCTGCTCTCCCCTTAACTCAGCCCAGCTCTGGCCCAAGCAATTCCAGCTCCCGTGGAGGACGGGCCCCCTTGGCCTCCTGACTGCCTCATTGGCCTGCCCGCCCTGTCAATCAGGCTGACCTGGAGCATTGGCCTCTCCCCATTGGCCCTGGGGACTGTCAGTCTCATGGTTCTGATTTCCCATCGACCCTTCCCCTTACTTTTGGTCCTGGGAGCTAGCCAACCGAACCCCCTCCAGTAAGTTTTAGTAAGGGGCCAACAGTCCTCTTACATGGAGAAATAGGATGTTAATTATCCTTACTAACGAGGCTGAGGATCCAGGGCTGGGAGGAAGGAAGGGACGGGGAAAGTGTAGCAGTTTGGGGGTATTTTTCTTGGAGATAACAGCCTACTACCGCTGCTGGCAGAGGGGGAGGCGAAGGTGGCGGGTTCCGTGCCGCACTGGGGGATGTTTGGCCAGGGAAGGGGGGAGATACTAGGTGCCATGTGCCTGGGGGTCAGTGGGCCAGGCCGAGGGGGGGTGGGGCAGGCTCAGATCCCATCTCGCACATCCCAGGGATGGAAAGCAGGGAAAGAGCTGGGGGAGGGGGAGGGGAGTCTTCAGGAGAGCCTTGCCGGTGCCCCTCAATCCTGACCTGCAGCCCACCTGCTACGGGATTTCCCCCTCCTAGCCCTGCTGGTGCCCCTCAATCCTGACCCACAGCCCCCCTGCTATCCCCCATGTGTCTCCACTCCGGGGCACGCCCTCCTCACTGCCCTGCACTCCTTGCCTGGCACCGCTCGGCGTGATGACTTTATCCTGTTCCCCAGGTTGATGGCCCGGCCGGCATCAAGGGCAGATCAATCGTACCATCGATTTTCCCGCTCGCCTCATTCCTGGCGGCTCCAGCCAAAAGCGTCTGTAAATCCTGCGCTGCCGGCTGCTCCCACCCCGGGGAATGCCGGGCGGCTGGGGGAAGGTAACAGAGCGGGCAACGCCCTATGGATGGAGCAGGAGATCCTCAATGCTGAGGAAGTCCCTGGCCCTGGAAAGCAGGGAGGGAAGGGATTCAGCTAGAGAGGAAATGCGGCCACCTCTGGGGTGGAATGCAGCGGCCACCTCATGCAACGATATCAGGAGTAAAAAGCACCCTGAAACTACAGGCGAGCCAGGGAGTCTGGGGCTAGGGGGATGGACAGACAGACAAACTGCTTGAGATCTAAGATGACACGTGGTCAAGGCCTCAGTTTACGGCACCTTCAGCGGCATTGGGGGTCAGCACTGACTCAGAAGGGAGAGTGCCCCCTGCTGAGCCCCCCGCCCCGATCCCTAGACCTTAAAACTGCCCCCCCGGCTTTACCAGCCTCACCCCGACCAACAGAAAGAATAGGGCTGATTAGCAGAGAACCTTGATTTCCAAGGGGCTGCCTTTCCCCGCCAGCTGCCACATCTGAAGTAAGCAGCAATCACACTGAATGACAGAGGATGTGGAAAAAGCTGAAGAACTCAATGCTTTTTTGTTTTTTTGCCTCGGTCTTCACAGACAAGGTCAGCTCCCAGGCGGCTGCACTGGGCAGCACGGTATGGGGAGGAGGTGCCCAGCCCTCAGTGGTGAAAGACCAGGTTAAGGACTGTTTAGAAAAGCTGGACGTGCACAAGTCCATGGGGCCGGATCTAACGCATCCTAAGGTGCTGAAGGAGGTGACGGATGTGAGTGCAGAGCCATTGGCCATTATCTTTGAAAACTCGTGGCGATCGGGGACGGTCCCGCACGGTTGGGAAGAGGCAAATATAGCGCCCATCTTTAAAAAAGGGAAGAAGGAGAATCCGGGGAACTCACCTCAGTCCCTGGAAAAGTCATGGTGCAGGTCCTCAAGGAATCCATTTTGAAGCACTTGGAGGAGAGGAAGGTGATCAGCAACAGTCAACATGGATTCACCAAGGGCAAGTCATGCCTGACCATCCTGATCGCCTTCTATGACGAGATAACTGGCTCTGTGGATACGGGGAAAGCAGTGGACATGATGTATCTTGACTTTAGCGAAGCTTTTGCTACAGTCTCCCACAGTGTTCTTGCCAGCAAGTTAAAAAAGTATGGACTGGATGAATGGATTATAAGGTGGATAGAAAGCTGGCTAGATTGTCGGGCTCAACAGGTAGTGATCAACGGCTCCATGTCTAGTTGGCAGCCAGTATTAAGCGGAGTGCCCTAGGGGTCGGTCCTGGGACTGGTTTTGTTCAACATCTTTATTAATGATCTGGATGATGGGATGGATGGCACCCTCAGCAAGTTAGCACATGACACTAAGCTGGGGGGAGAGGCAGATACGCTGGAGGGTAGGGATAGGGTCCAGAGTGACCTAGACAGATTGGAGGATTGGGCCAAAAGAAATCTGATGCGGTTCAACAAGGACAAGTGCAGAGTCCTGCACTTAGGAAGGAAGAATCCCAGGCACTGCTACAGACTAGGGACCGAATGGCTGGGCAGCAGTTCTGCAGAAAAGGACCTAGGGGTTACAGTGGACGAGAAGCTGGATATGAGTGAGCAGTGTGCCCTTGTTGCCAAGAAGGCCAACGGCATATTGGGCTGCATTAGTAGGAGCGTTGCCAGCAGATCGAGGGAAGTGATTCTTCCCCTCTATTCAGCATTGGTGAGGCCACATCTGGAGTATTGTGTCCAGTTTTGGGTCCCCCACTACAGAAAGGATGTGGAGAAATTGGAGAGAGTCCAGCGGAGGGCAACAAAAATGATCAGGGGGCTGGGGCACATCACTTATGAGGAGAAGCTGAGGGAACTGGGGCTATTTAGTCTGCAGAAGAGAAGAGTGAGGGGGGATTTGGTAGCTGCTTTCAACTACCTGAAGGGGGGTTCCAAAGAGGATGGAGCTCGGCTGTTCTCAGTGGTGGCAGATGACAGAACAAGGAGTAATGGTCTCAAGTTGCAGTGGGGGAGGTCTAGGTTGGATATTAGGAAACACTATTTCACTAGGAGGGTGGTGAAGCGCTGGAATGGGTTCCCTAGGGAGGTGGTGGAATCTCCTTCCTTAGAGGTTTTTAAGGCCCGGCTTGACAAAGCCTTTTTTTTAAGGCCACTCTCAGCCTTTGCAGATGCGCTGTGTTGTTGTTAGTTTCACGATGTTCTTTTCACGGGAAGCTGTCTAATTAGAGCCAATTCCTGGGGCAAAAATGCTTGCTGGGACCTGGGCATTGGTGTGGGGCTTAATGGGCTGAGATCCCTGACAATGGGGGTCGCCTAGGTGCCATTTGTGACCACCTCTGTTCCAGGACTGGGGCATATGATGTAAATAAACCAGTTAAACTAATCTGCATCACAGATTTCTTTTCCAGTGGGAAACTGCAAGGCCATGAAATCAGCTAAGGCTTGGCAAAGGGGTGATCGTGTTATGGGTGGTCTTGGAACAATTAGATTTTTAGCAGTAAATGTCGGTAAGCGTCGATTTCACGCAAAGCAGCGAAAATATTTCCATTGATAATAACCGAAAGTTACCAATAGGCACAGTAAGAAAAACATTCTTGAGACTATAGGAGTCAAAATCCAGCGATTTAGACTCTTGCGTTAGGCTTGTTACAACTGGGATAGCGAATACGTAATAAACAGGTCGGGTTTGTTGAGTTAAGGCTAGTTTCTTTGTATATTTGGACATGCAGTGTTGACAATTCGTGTTTATAAAGTGTCTGCTGTCATTAAATAAATGGCCGATCACCTCCCGCCCAATTTCCTGCAATTGTGAATATTTAAAGCGATACAAATCTAAAAAAGTTTAACACGCTGCAGCTATATTAGCTGTATATTATCTGTATATCAGCAAAATTATGAAAAATAAAACACAAATTCTGCCAAGTTTAGTGACGTGTGGGGTGTTTGTGTATCCGTGTGTACTCACAAGTTGTGTGCATAGTCATGTGTGTATCAGTGTTTGGGCTTACAAGTTGTGTGTGCATGCATACCTGGGTGTGCTCACAAGGGTGTGCTTACAAGTTGTGTGTGTGCAAGCATTTCTGTGTGCACGCACACTTCCTAGTTGTGTGTATGCATATCAGTGTGTGTGTGTCGGTGTGCTTACATGCTGAATGTGTCTGCACCTATGTATGTGTGTGCTTACAAGTGGTGTGTGTGTGATTATAAATTGAATTTGTGATTATAAATTGTGTGTGCATCTCTGTTTGTGTGTGTGTGTGTCAGTGTGCTGACAAATTGAACGTGTGTGCGCATATCTGTGTGTGTGTGTGTGTGTGCGCACGCAGGCTTACAACTTGTGGCTATCCATGTGTGTCCATGTACTTACAAGTTGTGTGTGTGCAGCTCTGTGTTTGTGTGTGCACAAGTTGTGTGCATATCTGTTTGTGTGTGTGCTTACACGTTGTGTGTGTTCACACAGCTGCATGAGTGTGTGTCCATCTCCAGTTCGCGGGGTTGAAACCAGCTCTCTCTGCTGAAACCAGGTTCTGGGAGAGACGCAGATATTAGCTGCCGGGTCTTACGCTCTGGGAAATACGTGTCCGAAAGAAACCCTCCCGGCAAAGGAGAGGCAGAGAGAAGGGAGCAGGCCTGGCCCCTTCTGCCCTGGCAGAGCCGTTTGCTTTACAATTACCGGCCACTGCTGTGGAAATTGAACAGGGCGCGGCAGGGCTGGGCGTTGCAGAGCTGGGGAAGCTGGGAGAGGAAAAAGTGGGGGAGATGCGAGCGACTGGTGCCCGGGACCCAGAGACAAATGGACAGCTGCAGGGGCTTTGAGGTTTCAGGAGGCTGGGTGGGTGTCAGGACGCCTGGGTTCTCTCCCGGGCACCGAGAGGGCAGCGGGGTCCGGTAGTTAGAGCAGGGGGTTGCTGGGTTCTAATCCTGGCCCTGGAAGGGGAGTGGAGTATTGTGGGTTATGGTGGGAGAGGGGACTCAGGATTCCTGGTTCTATCCTTGGCAGGCCCACAGCGTCCACATGTGACGGGCATCCCGAAAGCCCCTTGCTCTTCGTCCCGGCCCCTCTCAACTGCAGTGCTCATGACAGCCTCTCCTGGGGTCATCCCACGGAACCGGCCGAGAGAAGCCAATCCTCAGCTACCTGCAAAAGGGAATGAACCTGCCCGACGTCCTGTGTTGTAAGTGAGATAGAACCCAGGAGTCCTGGCTCCATGCCCTAACCAATAGCCCTCACTCCCCTCCCAGGGCCAGGGATAGAACGCATGAGGCTTGATTCCCCAGGCCCCACCCTGCTCTAACCACTGGACCCGCTTACCTGCCCGGAGCCAGGGATAGAACCCAGAAGTCCTGATTCCCAGCCCCCCTGCTCTAATCACTAGACCCCCTTACCTGCCCAGAGCCAGGGATAGAACCCAGGAGTCCTGATTCCCAGCCCCCAGCCCCACTGCTCCAATGCACCCGACCTAAATGCCTTTAAAAATAGAAGCCAGAAACCTCCCCCCAATCCCCCACAGCCCCCTGTTCATTATTTCTGCCCCCCGGGCCCCTTTCCCAACTGATTCAGAGCAGCCGATTCCAGAAACGCCAGCAAAGATGATTAAGAAGCCTTAGAAATTAATCCCGCAAGAAAGAAGGGCCCAGCGCGATTTCAAAGGGCACCGCTCGTTATCTTATTGTTCTGCACCCCCCCGCCCCCCATCTCTGTAAGATCTTTATTGACTCAGGGCGCACCGGGGACGGGGTGGGCGGTGGAAGGAGAGGAAGGGAGCTGGGACGAGCGAGACGAGGCAAAGACGAGAGGCAGCATCCCAGTTCCGTCAGCCACAAGACACGTCCCCCATCGTAATCATCGTCCCCAGCACTTTTAAGCAGTGTCGTGACCTCCAGGGTACAGATGGGGAAACTGAGGCACGGAGGGGCTAGGTGAGCGGCCTAAGGCTACTCAGCAGGGCAGTGGCAGGGCTGGGAACGGACTGAGTCTGCCTTTGGCCAGAATCCCCCAGGAAGATTTACTCAGGCCGCCTTTGTTTCCCGCCATTGAGATCCTCCAGCCCCGACCTGCCGACCTCACACGAGCCAGCGAATCCTGCCCGGCTGCCCCGGCCGCCATCTGGGTCAACCCTGAAAATGCAACAAATGAAACATAAACAGCAGCTTTGAAAGCTTCCCCCATGCTGACTTTCTAGTGTACCTCAGTACTGAAAGGCAATCTCTGGGGAATATGGGTTCCCAGCGACAGCTGGTCTTTTAGAAAGAGGTGGCCGCGCTCTGTGCTAAGATGCCGGATGATGGAGCCTCCACTATGTCCCTAGGGCTGTTCTAACTCACCCTCCACCCCCTATAGGCCCTGGGGGGGCAGAGAACAGCCAGAGCTCAGTGCGCTCCGGCCATGCCCCTGATCCGCCCCCTATAGGCCCTAGGGGGCAGAGAACAGCCAGAGCGCTCCGGCTACACCCTCGATCTGCGCCCTCTGGGCCCTGGGGAGCAGGGAATAGCCACAGCGCAGGGCACTCCGGCCACACCCCGATCCTCCCCCTCTGGGCCTTGTGGGGGGGCAGAGAACAGCCACAGCACCCCGGACACCCCCCCAATGCACCCCGTACGCCAGGGACTGGAGCAGGACCCGTATGCCAACTCCCCATGGGTCACTGGGGTCTCCTGTGCTCGGGGGGAGGCTGTGTTTTCAGGGGGCCATCCCCCCCCCCCGAGAGGCCCGAGCACAGCTCAGATTGGGGCCGGCCGGCTTCCTCGCAGTGACCCCCACACAGCAGGTGTCTCAAGCCCCTGCCACCCCCGGGCCCCGGCTCTGCAGCAAAGGGGAACAAGGGGGCCAGAGCGTCTGGGATGCAGCCGGGGGTCGGGTTCCCCCCAGCCAGGTGCGCGTGGAGTGTTGGCAGCCGATGCAGCAGCTAGAGACCCGGGCGAAGGGGAGACCGGAGGAAGAACCATCGTCAAACACCCCAACCCCGATGGCTGCTGCTGCCATGGAAACGGCTCTGGAGCCACGGCGCTGAAAGATGGAGCGTGACAGAGAGCCGGGAAGGGGAGGGGGAGCTCCCCCCCCCCCACGCACCCGCTGGTGGCCATGGCAGGAGAGACCCCAGAGCGCAGAGAGCATAGCCCACCACGGCACCAGAGATTGCTGGGGGGCTGCCCCCCAACCCTCTCTTCCTGGGGAAACCCCCGCAGCCGACACAGGCCAGCGCCCTCCTCCCAGGTCCTTACCTATTGACCCCCAGATTTGCCACTCCCAGCTCCCCTCCTCTAACCACTAGACCCCCGCTCCCAGAGCTGGGCATAGAACCCAGGAGTCCTGGCTCCCAGCCCTCCCCTGCTCTAACCACTAGACCCCCGCTCCCAGAGCTGGGCATAGAACCCAGGAGTCCTGGCTCCCAGCCCTCCCCTGCTCTAACCACTAGACCCCCGCTCCCAGAGCTGGGCATAGAACCCAGGAGTCCTGGCTCCCAGCCCTCCCCTGCTCTAACCACTAGACCCCACTCCCCTCTCCTCCCCTCCCAGTGCAGGGGATAGAACCCAGGCGTCCTGATGCCTTGTGCTGACTGTCCTGCTCATCCTCCCGTCATGTACTAGCAGCTGCCCCCAGCTCGCCCGTGTTAAAAGTACAACTGCCATGTCCACACTAGCGAAGGCCCCTTTCCCCGGGTACAGCCGGCCCCAGTCCGACGGCTGTACGATGCCCGGCATGCCGGGGCCTCGGCGCACCGACGGGCGCAAGCAGCGTTTGGGGCCAGGAGGCACCATTGCATCGTCTTGTCTGAGCTCCTTGGGAACCCGGGCCCGAGAATTCCCCCTGCCCCTGTTCCCGCCATGCTGAGCCCAGATCCCTGGTGCAGGGCCAAAGCCAGTCGGGGTTTGATGGGCTCAAGACGCGGGCTTCGCCGGTTACTCACCCTCACCGGTCAGACTGGCTTGCACGTCCGGCCGCTGGGCCTCGCTCTGCCGAGATCGCCACCCCGTTGAGCGTCGGGCTTTGGTCCTAGGGAAGCCAGGTCTCTACTCCTGCCTTCCCTCACCCGGCTGCTGGGGTCCCTTCTCCCATCAGGCCAGATCGCCGCGGGGAAGCGTTCGGTCGAGCGTGCCGGCCGGGATCTTCTCGTGATGCCCTGGGGCGGGTGGGGTGCCGAGCCCGGACCCACGGATGAGTTGAGCCTGGTCAAGCCCCAGTCCCCTGGCTGATTAGCTCAAGACGTAGCTCCGGCGTGCCAGCCAACCCGCACCCTTCCCAACGTGGTCAGCGAGCTCTGTGCAAGCCAGGACACTCGTCTCCTTCCTCGCCAGCCGCTGGGCCAGCGAGAGACATTGCCTCCCCGCATCTTGTCTCTCTGCTTCCCTGGGACCGATGGCACGGCCGCAACACTCCCACAGCACTGCAGGGGGCGCAGTAACCGGGGTGGTCAGAAGTGATGCATTGTGGGATAGCAGCAGGAAGATGGGGCGAGGGGGGGGGATTGTGGGAAGGCATGGGAGGATGGTAAGTATCCCTGGCTCGTATTATTAGAGCACCCATACTGCTTTACAATGGATCATTAGTCCCCCTTTTATCACTGGGGAAACTGAGGCACGGAGCGGGACAGGGACAAGTTCACCCAGCAGGCCAATGGCAGCGCTGGGAGCAGATGCTGCTGAGTCCCAGTGCAGTGCTCTGCTGGCATATCGCCCCTGGGCATTCCCCAAACCAGCCTTTCCAAATCTCCCTTGCGCTCCATGTCTTCACCACTTTGCCCTAATCCAGGCTGCAGCGCTGGGCTCTGCACACGGCTTGTTCTCCGCAGCCGGCCTTCGCTCGCACCTTCAAGCCGACTACGCCCTTTTTCTGCTCACACAGCCAGGAGGGACGGGTTGGGCCCCCGGATCATCAGGTACTGAGCCGGTTCCTCCAGGCAATGTGCCTGGCCAGAGAGGGACCCAGGAGTCCAGGATCCCACCAACCTGCCAGCTCCATCGCACGCTTCTCACAGAGATGGGAATAGAACCCAGGAGTGCCGATTCCCATGCCCTCCAGCCAGTGCCCCCTAGAGGGGAAAGGCCTCATATCCCATTCCCCGCCCCCCTGAGTCAGCCAATCCCAGCTAATTATCTTTTGACGATTTTATACATTTCCAGCATGGTTTCACTATTGGTGGTAAGCCAATAATAATAATAATAACAATGAGCTTGTTTCCATAATAAGTTAATTATCATGTAAAATCATTAACATAACAATGAGCCTCTTTACCATAACAAGCTAATTGCAACAAGGTGTTTACTGTAGCCCCTCATTAGCATAGCAACAAGCTAATTACCACAATAATGAGCTCATTATGGTGCATCATTAGCATACTAATTAGCTCATTTGCATGGACACATCTGATCTCTTTTACTGGCTTCTCACTGGTAATATTTCTTGGCTTTCCCAAAATCGCCAGGACACCACGAACGTATAAAAGAACCAGACGGGTCACACTGATTCCTGTATTTCACTTCCTGGAAATTAGTCAAAGCCAATTCGTCGGGGATTAGCCATCTGTGCATTGAGCCAACAAAAAGTTACGATGTCACATCACAACAGGGGCGGTGTCATGGTGAGATGCCAGAGCTGGCATCAGGTTGTGCTGACCCAAAAAAAGACCAAGAGTGGGGATCTTGTGACCTAAATATTTTACCAAGCTGGACTTGCTTTCTAATCTTCCCAGTGAGATCTACCAGACAAGACAAGTTTGACATTTGTCCTCAGCCACTTCTAAGTGAACCCAGGGAAGCCTTTCCAAAGGGAGTGTGGGGTTGGTTTTTTTGTTTTTTTGTTCTCATTGGGTCTCTCTTTAGACTAACTCCAAAGCAGCTGGGCTGATTGCCTGCGAACTTTCCACCACGGCGCGTGGAAAACTGCTGCCTGGACGGAAAACGCTTGGGAAAGTTATGAGCAAGTGGAAAAAAGGGAAGAGAGAATTCACAGCAAGAAAGGTTGTTAGCTGGGTGCATTGGACCAAAGTTATGGGAAAGATGGTGGGGGGAGGGGGGGCGTTAAGGCCAGATCAGAGACTGACTCATGCACACGTTGTAGCTCTTCTTGTTGCATCTGCCAATGGCTTCAGTGAACTGCTCAGCGTCCCATAAAACGGAAGCAGCCGGGCTCTCCGGGGAGCTCCCGGGCCTTGCTCGTCCAGCTGCTCCGGCCGCTCAGACTGCCATCGGGCTCTGCGGCCTGGCACTGCCCCATGCAGCTTGGGGGGCGGGGGAGAGAGACGGCAGCGCTGAGAGCTGGGCAGGCCTGGGGTGGGTAGAACCTGCCTGGCTGACACAGCCCCCAGGACATGCAGGAGCCGATCAGCACCGTGCTACGCACCCCCCACGCAAACACTACTCCTAATCCACGCCCACACACACTGTCCCAATCAGCACACACACACACACTGCCCCAATCAGTACACACACACACACACACACACACACAGACACTGCCCCAATCAGTACACACACACACACAGACACTGCCCCAATCAGTACACACACACACACACACACAGACACTGCCCCAATCAGTACACACACACACACACAGACACTGCCCCAATCAGTACACACACACACACACACACACTGCCCCAATCAGTACACACACACACACACACACTGCCCCAATCAGTACACACACACACACACACAGCCCCAATCAGTACACAGACATACACACACAGACACATTGCCCCCAATCAGTACACACACACACACACAGATACTGCCCCAATCAGTACACACACATACACACACAGACACATTGCCCCCAATCAGTACACACACACACTGCCCCAATCAGTACACACACACACACACACAGCCCCAATCAGTACACACACATACACACACATACACATTGCCCCCAATCAGTACACACACACACACACACACTGCCCCAATCAGTACACACACATGCACACACACACACAGCCCCAATCAGTACACAGACATACACACACAGACACATTGCCCCCAATCAGTACACACACACACACACACACACACACACACACACACAGACACTGCCCCAATCAGTACACACACATACACACACAGACACATTGCCCCCAATCAGTACACACACACACTGCCCCAATCAGTACACACACACACACACACACTGCCCCAATCAGTACACACACACACACACACACAGCCCCAATCAGTACACACACATACACACACATACACATTGCCCCCAATCAGTACACACACACACACACACACACTGCCCCAATCAGTACACACACACACACACACACACACTGCCCCAATCAGTACACACACACACACACACACACACACACACACAGCCCCAATCAGTACACACACATACACACACATACACATTGCCCCCAATCAGTACACACACACACACACACACACACACACACACACAGACACTGCCCCAATCAGTACACACACATACACACACAGACACATTGCCCCCAATCAGTACACACACACACACACACTGCCCCAATCAGTATACACACACACACACACACACTGCCCCAATCAGTACACACACACACACACACGTTGGCTCTGCCCTTCACCGGCTGGATCATCACAGAGCCTGTTTGTAATTTCACAGGGTGTCTCGGGGAGGCTGAGTTGTGGGGCGGGCGCGCAGGCCAGGGGCACCTTCCTGGCCCGTCCTTCAACGAGGCGACCGCCCCCCGGCTCCTCCAATCTGCCGCCCCCAGCTGCTTTCCTGCTCCCAGCGAACGGGATCAGTGCTCTCCCAGCAGGGGGCGCTGTGGGGAGCGGGGCAGGAGCACTGGCTGTGGGGGGAGCTCCCAGATACTCCAGTTCTGGCCTGTCCCAGCAGGGGGTGCTGTGGGGAGCGGGGCAGGAGCACTGGCTGTGGGGGGAGCTCCCAGATACTCCAGTTCTGGCCTGTCCCAGCAGGGGGCTCTGTGGGGAGTGGGGCAGGGCGCTGGCTGTGGGGAGAGCTCCTGGCTACTCCAGTCCCGGCCTCACCCAGCAGGGGGCGCTGTGGGGAGTGGGGCAGGGCGCTGGATGTGGGGCGGGGAGCTCCCAGCTACTCCAGTTCTGGCCTGTCCCAGCAGGGGGCTCTGTGGGGAGTGGGGCAGGGCGCTGGATGTGGGGCGGGGAGCTCCCAGCTACTCCAGTTCTGGCCTGTCCCAGCAGGGGGCGCTGTGGGGAGTGGGGCAGGGCGCTGGATGTGGGGCGGGGAGCTCCCAGCTACTCCAGTTCTGGCCTGTCCCAGCAGGGGGCACTGTGGGGAGCAGGGCAGGGGCACTGGCTAAAGGGTGGGGGCCCTTCCGGCTACTAATTCCATGTGCATGGACGTGCCGTTCTGGGCTCATCCTGTCCCCGCCAGGCGGGCAGGACGGGACCGGAGCCGGTGGGTCGGGAGATGGGATGCAGACGACAGGGTCCAAAAGAACCGACTCCGCCCTCCCCTCTTTGCTCGGCTCTTGGGCTTGTTAATTAGTCTCATTTGCATATATTCCCATAGCCCCAAAGGCCTCAGTGCTCCTCCATAGCCCCCCAGCACCCAAGTTACCCCCTCCCCCTCCGCCCCAACCTGCCTGGATCCCAGCTGGTCTCTCTTCACCCCCACCCCACTGCTGGATTTGCCCTCAGGCTCCTGCTCCCCGGCGTCCCCCTCTGCCACCTGTGCCCCCCCCCCATTGCCCCATCTGGGCACCCTCCCCCGCCTCGCTCTCCGGCTCTGCCCCCCTTGCTCTGCCCCCAGCCCCCACCCCCGACACAACAGACGCAGGCCGGACCCCACTGTGGTTCACACATAAAAGGTTTTAATCACCTCCTGAAAAGGGGGGGCCATGCCCCAAAAGGGGACAGTGGGGGGGAGAGGGATCGGGGGGGATGAGGAAATAAGGAGGTTCGGGGGGCAGAGGGCACAGGTTTTTAATGTAAAAACTTGTGTTCGACACTCAAACAGCATTTTCCTTTTAAAAAGTCATGATGGGGGAAGGATCATGGGAAAGGGGGAACAGTGGAGGGTTTGGGGGGGATGGACGGGGAATGGGGTACTGCTGGGGAGGCTGGGGGGTGGAGAGGAATGGGGTACAGCTGTGCAGGTTGCAGGGGAAGGATGGGGAAATGGGGTACAGTGGAGGGGTTGGGGGGATGGATGGGGAATGGGGTACCATTGGGGGGGCTGGGTGGATGGAGAGGAATGGGGTACAGCTGTGCAGGGTGTGGGGGAAGGATGGGGAATGGGGTACTTCTGGGGGGATGGGAGGGATGGGGGATGGCCCTGGGGGTTGGGCAGATTGTGGGGGGATGGTGGGGGAATGCGGTACTGCTGGGGTGGATGGAGAGGAAAGGGGTACAGCTGGGGGGGGTGGGGAGATGTATGGGGAATGGGGTACATCTGGGGGGGCTGGAGGGATGGTGGGGGATGGGGGATGGCTCTGGGGGTTGGACAGATTGTAGGGGGATGGTAGGGGAATTGGGTACAGCTGTGGGGGGCTGGGTGGATGAATGGGGTACAGCTGGGGGTCTGGGAGGGATGGTGGGGGATGGCTCTGGGGGTTGGGCAGATTGTAGGGGGATGATAGGAGAATTGGGTACTGCTGGGGGGGCTGGGGTGGATGGAGAGGAATGGGGTACAGCTGTGCAGTTTGGGGGGAAGGATGGGGATTGGGGTATCGCTGGGGGGGCTGGATGGATGGAGGGGGAGGGCACTGGGTGTAGGAGGGAGTTGGCTAGAGTGGGGTACAGTTTGGAATAACAGGGAAAAGGGGCGATGACTTTTTCGATACTGAATACACTGACCACAGAAAATGATCTAGACCAGCCAGATACAATAAATAGGCCCCCCGCAGTCTGTGTCGGGGAGCGGGCGCCTGTCGCCCCCTTCCCAGAAACACTTGGGCGGGGTGGGGGGGGACAGGGGGAAATAGGTTTATTTGGGAACTAAACTCTGCTCCGTCCCCCGTCCCGGACAGTTATTAATGCATAAAGATTTACTCAAGGTAAAAGGATCTTTGTAATTTCGTGTCATCTGTGCATGTGTCTTTGCTAGTCCTGCTCTGTCCTTCCTGCGCCGCCCGGCGCAGACAGGGTGGAGGGGGGGGTGTCTCTCGATACTCGCCCCCCCCACGCCCCTTCCTCTCCCTGCAGCCGGGCAGTCCCCGCCTTGCCCAAACGCTTGCCTCCGCTCCGTCCGTCGGGTGGTTGTTTCTCACGTCTGTCCCCCGTCTCCGCTCTTTAAGGCACCGCAGCGGAAGAGAGCCGGAGGCGACGGCGGACCCCCGTCTGGGGCGGGTGGGCGCAACCGGAGCCGTCCCCTCCATGCCCCCGGGGAACCGGTCGGGCCCGACGAATAGCCCCCCCCCCCCCCCGGGGCCCGTCTCAGACGGTGCTCTCCAGCATCCACTCGGTGCTGCTGAAGGTGACCCGGCGTTGGCTCAGCGGGCAGTCCTCCGCGTTCAGCTGGGACGTGGACATGTGCCGTTTTGTCCGTGCCCGGCGCGGGTAGCTGTGGCTCTGAAACAGAGCGTAGTCCCCGTCGAAGGAGTGACGGTGGTGGTGAGTCCTGGACAGCTCCCGGGGAAAGAGGCCACCGCTGCCCAGCGGGGCCCGGTGCTGGCCGCCCGGCCCGCTCTCCCGGAGGAGACCCAAGGAGCCGGTCACGCCGCCCTCGGGTTGGCCCTCCTCCGAGGACAGCAGGGCCACCGTCTGGAGATCTGCCCCCAGCTTGGGATCTCGCTGGTCCGGTTCGGGGGCGGGGGGCGGGTCCTTCTTGGGCTCCGCCTCTGTAGGCCCCGCCTCCTTAGGCCCCGCCTCCTGGGAAGTCTCGTATTTGTCCTCGGCGGGCTTGGAGGCCGGCGGCTGCCCGCCGTTGGTCTGGGAGTAGACGTTGCTCACCTTGGCTTTCTTGTGCCCCTCCTGCCCGCCGTGGACCTTGTAGCGGATCATGAGGATGATGATGAAGACCAGGACGGAGGCGACGATGATCCCGCCGATGATGATGATCATGGTGCCCCCCAGGAACTGGGTGTGCAGGGCGTGGCACTGGGCGGCCTCGCCCTCCGTGGTGAACTGGACGCAGCCCACCACCCTGGTGGCCGTCAGCGCCGTCACCCCGTCGTCGTAGACGGCCAGCACGCAGAGGTCGTAGGCGCGCCCCGCCGCCAGGTCGTTCACCAGGAAGGCCCGGCTGGACGGGGGAATCATCCTGTGCGGGGGGTGGGGGGAGACACGGGTTAATTGCTGGGGCGGCCCCGTGCCCCATAGCCCAGGCCCCAGCCCCCTGGCACATCCTAGGGATGTAACCCTAACCGCATAAAGCTCTCTGGGGTAGGGACCACCTGCCTGCTCTGTGTTCATACCACACCTCGCGCCGTGGGGACCTGACCCATAACTAGGGGCGCCAGGTGCTACCGTAAAACACCCCTAATAGCGATCAAATGTGCAGCGCCTGGCACAACGGGAGGCCTAGTTATGGGCCAGGACCCCATTGTGCTAGGCGCTGTACATTTTATCGCTATTAGGGGTGTTACGGTACCACCTAGGCGCCCTAGTTACGGGGCAGGACCTTCCGTGCTGCCGTAATGTACATATTATTGCTATTAGGTGTATTACGGTAGAACCAAGGCTGCAACCCCATAACTAGAGGGCCCAGGTGCTACCGTAATACACCTAATAGCGATAAAATGTACAGCACTTAAGCACAATAGGGTCCTGGCCCAGAACTAGGTTCTGGTCCGTGACAGCCACCGGGCCTCACCCTAGAAGCAGCTGCGTCTCACTGCTGAGCACAGGATCTTCGTATAAACAGCCCCTGTGCTCCACCCCGGAGGCAGCTGCATCTCAGCACTGGGTGAGCGCTCGCTGTATAAACAGCTGTAACGCCCCGCCCCAGAGGTGGCTGCATCTCAGCAGCAGGGGGAGCAACTCCTGCCCTTACCTACGCACAAAGAGTAATGTCACACACACAAGAGTGTCACAACACACGTGTGCGCACAGTAGAGGTTCACACACGTGCACACACACACTGGGGCGCTCACACACACAGGGTAATGGCTCACACACACACTGAGCAATGGCTTATAACACACACACACACACACACACACACACACACACACACTCTACACTCCCTGTTTTCAAAGGATACAGAGGGAGCTAATAACCCTTTGTAATTCCCCTCCATCAATTCCCTGCCCGATGCCCCCTCCCACCCATGGCGACGCTCCCACACCCTGCTGACCCAGCAGTTGCTAATCCCACCCAAGGGTGGAGTCACAGGGCCCGGATCTGCAGCTCGCTGGGCTGGAAACCCCGCCCTCCCCTGAAACAGATTCCAGCCGCGTGGCCGGGCTCGCTACTGGTGATAACCAAAGGGTTCGGTTGCCGTTCACCTCAAAGCCCAAGGCTACCTGGGATCACGCCACTGGAATGCAGCCACCTCTGGGGTGGTGGGATTTGAACCTGTCACTCTGGGAAACCTAATTATACCGAGCCAGGTAATTGGAGCTCAAAGCCCTCTGCCCTGCCTCATTGCTGCTCCTGGCCTGGGTTCACCCTGGCATTGGAGTGATCCACGGCTCCCTCCACCCATCTCCCGCCCACGGAAATTTCCAGCCAGGTTCATGGCCGTGACGCTTCCCCCCACTTTCCACAGAATTTCCCCAAGGGCAGAACTGGGAAAGACCCCCTGGTGGCAACACAGGACAGTGCAGGCTGGGCGCTGGTGAGCAGAGTCTGTCCGGTCAGTGGACAGTGGATGGAGGGGTTGGGGTCTCCCATCCTCCCTGTGCCTCTGGCTGCACTGAGGTCAGTGCGTCTACCCGTGGATAAGAGAGGCCGGGCTTCAGTTACCCCCGGTGCATCGCCCGCTCGGTCAGGGGCGCGTACAAGCTGGGGGTGCTAATAAGAGGATAACAACCTACTACTGCCACCAGTGGCTCTTCTTTAGCACCTGCTTCTAATGCCCCTGGTTCCAGCCCTGCTGATGGCCCATGGACACCATCCACCATTAAGCTGGAGGTGTTATTAAGAGGATAACAACCTACTACTGCCACCGGTGGCTCTTCTTTAGCACCTGCTTCTAATGCCCCTGGTTCCAGCCCTGCTGATGGCCCATGGACCCCATTCGCCAACCCAGCCCTCACCTGTACACCAGCGAGTCATCCAGGGAGCTGTTATACTGAATCTGGTACATGCGGATGCCGGGAATGTGCCGCTCCGAGGGCCAGTGGATCACCACCGAGGTGGAGGTCAGCTCGGCCGCCACAATCTTCTTCTCCAGGTGGTTCTTGGTGTCGTTGGCGCCCGACTTGGCGGAGGTGGTGATGTCGGACGAGCCGGGGTCGGGTTCCTTCATGTGGCCCGTGTTGTTGACCAGCAGCGGCAGGGGCACGATGCAGACCTCCACGGGGGCGGTGGCCTCGCCGGCGGCGTTGGAGGCGATGCAGGTGAAGACCCCGTTGTCCTTGAGCGTGGTGATGTGCACCTCCAGCGTGCCGTTGTCGTGGACCGTGGCGCGCGTGGTGTTGTGGATCAGCTTGCCGTCGGGCGCGATCCAGTGGATGGAGGGGTCGGGGTCTCCCACCGCCTTGCACTTCAGGGTGACTCCCTGGCCCTCCACGATGAAGGCCTTGGTGGAGTACTGGCGCGTGATGAGGGGCGGCTCGCAGATGAACTCCTCCTCGGAGATGGACCAGAAGTACTTGTCCATCAGGTGCTCGGGGGAGGCGCAGGTCTCCAGGTCATCCTCCCGCGTCAGGCGCCGGAGCCAGAGCAGCTCACAGTTACAATGCAAGGGGTTGCCCCCGAAGCTGATGGTCAAGGTGGACGGGTGGGAGCCCCGGACATTGGCCAGCACCTGCGCCCGGAGGAAGAGGTTGTCCGGGGGCAGCTTCTGCAGCCGGTTGGAGGTCATGTCCAAACGCACCAGCTTGTGGAGCTGGGAGAAGGTGCCCTCGGCGATGTGGTCGATGAGGTTGTGATCCAGGGTCAGGGTGTTCAGGCTGACCATCTGCCCGATGGCCTCCCACGGCAGCGTCTCCAGGTTGTTGTAGGACAAATCCAGGTCCTCCACGGTGGCCAGGAACTCGTCGAAGGAGGCCGGCTGGATGGTGCTGATCTGGTTGTTGCCCAGGATCAGGTGCCGGAGGTTGCCCAGGCCTTTGAAGTGCTCATTGCGGAGGGAGGCCAGCCGGTTGCTGTTCATGTGCAGGGCGCGCAAGGCGCGCAGGTCGGAGAAGGCGAAGGGCATCACCTGGCTGATGGTGTTCCGGGAGAGGGTCAGGTGCACCAGGTTGGTCATGTTGGAGAAGTCCTTGCGCCGGATGACGGTGATGAAGTTGTCCGTCAGCCGCAGCTCCACCGTGCGCCGGTCGATGGAGGGCGGCACGAAGAGCAGCCCCGTCTTGGCGCACAGCATGGTCAGGGTGGGCGAGATGTTCTGGCAGATGCAGCGGCCGGGGCAGTGCTGACCCTTCGCCATGGTGCCGAGCATCAAAAGGGGCAGGAGGAGTTTTTCCATGGTACTGGCCCTCGCTTCCTCCCGGCCCGGGCTCTGCGGGCAAGAGGCACAAAAATCAGGGGCGACAAACCTTCGGCAGCAAATTGCTTCCCCTCTACCAGCCAGTCTACGTATTCAGGCGGCTGCAGCCCGTTCCCTAGAGCCAGCTGCATCTCAGCGCTAGGTGAGGGATCCCTGTATAAACAGCCTCTGTGCCCCACCCCAGAGCCAGCTGCATCTCAGCGCTGGGTGAAGGATCCCTGTATAAACAGCCTCTGTGCTCCACCCCAGCGTCAGCTGCATCTCAGTGCTAGGTGAGGGATCCCTGTATAAACAGCCTCTGTATCCCACCCCAGAGACAGCTGCATCTCAGCGCCAGGTGAGGGATCCCTGTATAAACAGCCTCTGTATCCCACCCCAGAGCCAGCTGCGTCTCAGCGCTGGGTGAGGGATCCCTGTATAAACAGCCTCTGTATCCCACCCCAGAGCCAGCTGCATCTCAGCGCCAGGTGAGGGATCCCTGTATAAACAGCCTCTGTATCCCACCCCAGAGACAGCTGCATCTCAGCGCCAGGTGAGGGATCCCTGTATAAACAGCCTCTGTATCCCACCCCAGAGCCAGCTGCGTCTCAGCGCTGGGTGAGGGATCCCTGTATAAACAGCCTCTGTGCCCCACCCCAGAGCCAGCTGCATCTCAGCGCCAGGTGAGGGATCCCTGTATACACAGCCTCTGTGCCCCACCCCAGAGACAGCTGCATCTCAGCGCCGGGTGAGGGATCCCTGTATAAACAGCCTCTGTGCCCCACCCCAGAGCCAGCTGCGTCTCAGCGCTGGGTGAGGGATCCCTGTATAAACAGCCTCTGTGCCCCACCCCAGAGCCAGCTGCGTCTCAGCGCCAGGTGAGGGATCCCTGTATAAACAGCCTCTGTGCCCCACCCCAGAGGCAGCTGCATCTCAGCGCCAGGTGAGGGATCCCTGTATAAACAGCCTCTGTGCCCCACCCCAGAGCCAGCTGCATCTCAGCGCCAGGTGAGGGATCCCTGTATACACAGCCTCTGTGCCCCACCCCAGAGACAGCTGCATCTCAGCGCCGGGTGAGGGATCCCTGTATAAACAGCCTCTGTGCCCCACCCCAGAGACAGCTGCGTCTCAGCGCTGGGTGAGGGATCCCTGTATAAACAGCCTCTGTGCCCCACCCCAGAGGCAGCTGCATATCAGCGCTGGGTGAGGGATCCCTGTATAAACAGTCTCCGTGCCCCACCCCAGAGCCAGCTGCATCTCACTGCCGAGCAAAGGATCGTTGTATAAAACAGCCCCTGTGCTCCACCCCAGATTCTAAAGCTCAGCTGGCAGAGGTCCCATCGAAGTGCCCCCCAGCGTGTGGGGCTGTGAGACCCTCAGTTTGATTCCTGCGACCAACAGACCCCTCTGTGGGTATCGTGTTAAAAAAAATTGGCACCCAACTGATACATCCTGGATCTTTTTGTGGCTAGCCTCATCCCGGCATCACCAGGGGTGGAAAATCCTGAGTCGTGCCTCTAGAAAAATCGTGAGATCTTGCTTGAACGTCATGAGGGTTTACACTAAGCTAAGCTTCACAGCAGTTTCTTTTTTTTTAGTCGCCTCCTGGCTATTGAGACATTAGGGGTCCCATTGCCAAGTTTTTCTCGGTCGCCATCAACTTACTTCTTTTTAAATGAAAGCTTAAATCCTTACAGGATCTCGTGGCTCCGGGAGCTGGTGATTGAACTCACAGCCCCATGAATCCCACCGAGGTCAGGATTCAGGGAGGGATTGCGCTCGGATATGAAGACTAGCCGGGGTTAGAACCGCTCACGCGGGCAAGGATGAAAACGCTGCTCCCGGGCTTACCCCGCTCTCTGGCTAATAGAGACCAGCACGATCCCGAATGTGGGGGACAGATTGTCCCCCAGCTGCTACTGTGGGGTTCTTACCCTTCTTCTGGAGTCACACACACCCTCACCCTGGGAGCCCCCCCAAAAACACGCTCTAGGCACATATCCCAGTACACCCACCCAATCTCTCTCCAGTGACTTTCAGGTGCCCAGTAGGAGCGTCGGGGGCTGATGCCAACCCCCGGGGCAATGAGAAGCAGCCGCACTCAGGCACCTGGCAAGCCCCACATCCTGTCTCCACGGGGGGGGGGGGCGGGGGGGGAGGCTTTGACACACCTGTATCACCCCCCACCCCCCGAGCATCTAGTCGCGGCCCCGCGCGGCGCTGTCAGCCTGCACCCCCGCAGCCAGGCTGGTGATGGGATCGCGGCTGACAGCAGCGATGTGACTTTTATCCGGAGCAGCCGAGTGTGACGGCACAGAACCGGGCCCAGGAGCCGGAGCCGGCTCCACCACGGGGCGGCTCAGACACGGCCCCGGCCCCTGCCGGCCGCCCAGGCTCAGAGCTGGCGCCCCCTAGAGGGGAATGGGCCCCTGCCCACCCACCTCCCCCGAGCCAGCCAGTCCCCTGCCCTGGGCTGGATCAGAGCCGGCGCCCCCTCCTGGGAGAGGCTGGGAGCCCCCCCCAGCCAGTGCTCCTGTCCCATGCCCCACAGCGCCCCCTGCTGGGCGAGGCCGGGGCTGGAGCAGCTGAGAGCTCCCCCCACAGCCCGTGCCTTGCCCCGCTCCCCAAAGCGCCCCCTGCTGGGAAAGGCCAGGCCCTGCCCCGCTCCTCACAGCGCCCCCTGCTGGGAGAGGCTGGGACTAGAATAACCGGGGGCTCCCCCCACAGCCAGTGCCCTGCCCCGCTCCCCACAGTGCCCCCTGCTGGGAAAGGCCAGGACTGGAGTAGCCGGGGGCTCCCCCCACAGCCAGTGCCCTGCCCTGCTCCCCACAGCGCCCCCTGCTGGGAGAGGCTGGGACTAGAATAACCAGGGGCTCCCCCCACAGCCAGTGCCCTGCCCTGCTCCCCACAGCGCCCCCCTGCTGGGAAAGGCCAGGACTGGAGTAGCAGGGAGGAGTCCCACGGGGGTCCCACC
This sequence comes from Chelydra serpentina, assembly GCA_037349315.1. Taxonomy (NCBI): domain Eukaryota; kingdom Metazoa; phylum Chordata; order Testudines; family Chelydridae; genus Chelydra; species Chelydra serpentina. Next base: position 1,283,342 of record JBAIAC010000203.1, read on the forward strand.
CTCCAGGCACTATTAGCCCACGGAGCCCGGGGAGATGGCTGTGAGCCGAGGGGCGGGTGGGGAAGGAGCCTGGGGGTATTGGGCCCCATCCCCATGCTCACACCCCACAGCGCGCCTCGCGGCCAGATGCCACCATGGCCGGGCAAAGGGGCACCTGACTCTCATATCTGACCGGCTGCGTCTCAGCGGGGCCCGGCTCCCCCCACTCCTGCCCAGGGAGATCTCAGCCACCCAGCTGCAGTTCCCCAGCATGGGGAGGCCCCTGCCAGATAGGTCTCGTCATGTTACCAGCCTTTCCTTGGAGACACAGCCCTCGGGGGGCAGGGGGTGTCTTTGCCAGCACCTAGCCTGGCACATGGGGGCAGCTACGAACTCCCAGAGCCACCCCCACCAAACTAAGGGGGGGCCCCACTGTAGGCTCTCAATTGCTTGACCCAGGAGATTGCCACCCGCATCGCCATTTTGCATGTTGGGGAAACTGAGGCACAGAAAGAGTGGCGAGCAGCCGGTCAGCCGCTGAGCCAGCGTTAGAACCCAGGCCCTTCCCACTGTGAAATAAGGTTACACTTGAGAGAAATTGTGACCCGGTGCAGAAGAGCTCAGGACACCTGGGTTCCAGTCATAGAACCAGGGAAGATTAGGGTTGGAAGAGACCTCAGGAGGTCATCTAGTCCAACCCCCTGTCAAAGCAGGACCAACCCCAACTAAATCAGCTCAGTCTCTGTCACTTCTCTGGTGGGTGAGCCTGGGCAGGTCATGTGGCCGCTCTCTGCCTCAGTTTCCCCTCTCAGTCTTTAGCTGTCAAGACCGTGAGCTCTTTGGGGCCAGGGATTGTCTCTCACTTGGGGTCTGCGCAGCACCCAGCCCGACAGGGGACCCCGTCTGATCTCGGCCGGTGTCCGACACAGCGCCCGGCCTGACGGGGGGATCCCCCCCACCCCTGCTCGCAGCCGGGGTTCCTAGGTGCTACACTTAATAATAATCCAACACAGATGATGGGGAAAGTTTCACCCTCAGCGACACACTGGCCACCCCGCTCCAAACTGCTGCGATTTGAGATCTGGGAGGGTAAATTCCTAGCCCCCACTGGGTGTACCACGATCTTGTTTCACCGGCAATTCGAGGGGCGGGGGGGAAGAAAGCACCATCCGAACTGCAGCGGAAGGAGGGTCCTGAGTCGTTATGGTTCAGTGTCTTATAAAGGGGAAAGCAACGCTCGTTACACCCTATAATCCAACCCCCTGCCCTCACGGTTTTAACCCCCCCCCCAGGGAGCTGCCGTCCTAAGAGGAGTCACATACCCAGGGCGTGAGTGAGGGCCTCCGCTCCTCATCCCTCAGGCTGCAGTATCTATCCGCACTACCTCCCACCATGGGATCCCCATTGTACCGAGGGGGAAACTGAGGCACAGAGCGGCTGCTCAAGGAGGCGCATCTGTGGGAAAGCCGAGACGCTAGCGACCTAAGCCCGGTGCCATCCTGCCGCTCCCATGCGGCTGCCAAACCCAGCTCCAGGAAAGCTCCTAAGCAGCTGCTTAATGTGGAGCAGTTTCACGAAAGACCAGAATGCAACTCAGGAGTCCTGACAGCCAGTTGGCTTGGCTCAAACCTCCACACACCACTCCCCTCCCAGAGCCAGGGATAGAACCCAGGAGTCCTGGCTCATGGCCCTCTGCTCTAACCCATCAGACCCCACTCCCCTCCCAGAGCCAGGGACAGAACCCAGGAGTCCTGGCTCACGGCCCTCTGCTCTAACCCATCAGACCCCACTCCCCTCCCAGAGCCAGGGACAGAACCCAGGAGTCCTGGCTCACGGCCCTCTGCTCTAACCCATCAGACCCCACTCCCCTCCCAGAGCCAGGGACAGAACCCAGGAGTCCTGGCTCACGGCCCTCTGCTCTAACCCATCAGACCCCACTCCCCTCCCAGAGCCAGGGATAGAACCCAGGCATCCTAGCTCCCAGCCCTCTGCTCTAACCACTAGATCCCACTCCCCGAGCCAGGGATAGAACTTAGGAGTCCTGACTCCCAGCCCCCCCAGCTCTAACCCACCAGACCGCCCCCCTCCTCCTTGCTCAGAACCCAGGAGTTCTGGCTCTTCGCCCTCTGCTCTAACCACTAGGCGCCACTCCCCTCCCAGAGCTGGGGATACAACCCAGGAGGCCTGGCTCCCAGCCCGCCCGCGATCTAAACCCTAAAACACCGCCCCTGTGTGCGGACAAAAACAACCCCTGCTGTTGCCAGGCAGATGTGGATCGAAGTCAGCGGCCGGCTCTGGGCCTTTATCTCTCTTGCTCTCCCCAAGGAGAAGAGAATCAATTACACCGAGCGGGAGAGAAATGGAGGGGAAGCGAGAGAGAAATGGAGGGGAAGAGAGAGAGAAATGGAGGGTGGGGGAAACAGACTACAGTCGCTGCCCTGCTGAGCACAGCTGGTCAACCACAGCCCCTCCCCACGGCTGGGAGCCAGACCCTCCCCCCCGCTAACCGAGTGCCCCCTCCCAGCACCTTATCACGGGGACGATCGGCGCTACACAGGGCATTTCTGGGGCTTTTACTATGGTGGGAGTGTCCCAGGCTCAGCTGCCGTGGAGTGGGAACGGGAGCCCCGCAGCGCATGGGCGCTGAGTCCGGGAGGTGGGTGGAGAGGAGTCTGAGCGGGGAGGATGAGCGACTGTTTGTTTGCCTGGCCTGTTACCCTGGGAGGGGATTGCAGGGAAAGACGAAAATCTGGGGGAGGGGAAACTGAGGCAGGGGGTGCCTGCACCGCCAGGCTTGGCCAGCAGGGGGTGCTCCATGGCAGCTGAGCATCATCCCAGCCAGAGCTTTGTCAAGCCGGGCCTTAAAACCCGCTAAGGAAGGAGATTCCACCACCTCCCTAGGGAACCCATTCCAGCGCTTCACCACCCTCCTCGTGAAATAGTGTTTCCTAATATCCAACCTAAACCTCCCCCTCTGCAACTTGAGACCATTACTCCTTGTTCTGTCATCTGCCACCACTGAGAACAGCCTAGATCCAGCCTCTTTGGAACCCCCTTCAGGTAGTTGAAAGCAGCTATCAAATCCCCCCTCACTCTTCTCTTCTGCAGGCTAAATAACCCCAGTTCCCTCAGCCTCTCCTCGTAAGTCATGTGCCCCAGCCCCCTGATCATTTTCGTTGCCCTCCGCTGGACTCTCTCCAATTTCTCCACATCCCTTCTGTAGTGGGGGGCCCAAAACTGGACGCAATACTCCAGGTGTGGCCTCACCAGTGCCGAATAGAGGGGAATAATCACGTCCCTCGATCTGCTGGCAACGCTCCTACTAATGCAGCCCGATATGCCGTTGGCCCTCTTGGCAACAAGGGCACACTGCTGACTCTTGACCTGCCTTCTCGGCACGGCGGCGGGTGCAATGGGGGGGTCTCCGCTCGCTCGGCGCCTCTCACTGCTCATCCGTCTCAGGCCACACTCACACCCCAAATCTGGCCATGCCCCCCCCCCCTCCCCGCTCGCCCTGCTCCCTCCCAGCACACTGGCAATTACCTCTCCTCAGGAATTCATCCCGCCTCCCGCCGGGCATGCAGGCCTCCCCCGCCACTGCCTGGGGAGAGAGAGTGAGAGAGATGTCAGCAGCCATCCCGCCTGCCCCCCGCCCCTGTCATCACCCTCCCCAAGCCCAGGGGCGGGGGGCATGCAGAGGTGGAGGGGGGGGCCTGACGGCTCACCACATCTAGCACCACGCCTCGGCACTACCGTAATACACCTAATAGCCATAAACATGTACAGCACCTAGCGTCATGAGGGCCTGGGCCATGCCTCGGCACGACCGTAATACACCTAATAGCAAAAAGAAAATATACAGCATCTGGCACAATGCGACTGGGGCACAGTCCTTTGTTCCTGGGGCCCCTGCTGGGCCCCTTCTGGTCCCTGGGAGATCTCATTCTGCCCATCTTCAGGGTCAGCTTCAGAGACCCGCCCTGCTTTCCCCGTGCCCCCCTCTCCCATCAGGAGGAATCACGCCCACCCCTCAGCTGCGAGCTAGTCCAGAGCCTTGACCAACGGGGCCTGATCCCGGACTCAGGCCCCTAGGTGCTACCGTGACACGGACGACAAGCAACATCCAGAATAAACGCATCTTTCCCTGGGCCCGCTCACACCCCATCGTCACACCCTCATGAGCTCCTTCCCCGCCTGGTGTTTCTGGAGCCCGTTCTTCAGTGGGGGTTGCGTGCCTGCTCTCGGGTTGGTCAGCAGCGGATAGGAGCCTACTGCCGCAGGCGGCTGGAGGAGTCCCTCCCTTAGCCCAGGATGTGGAGGCTGGCACTCTACGCACTGGAAGGCTCATTTTCACCCTTCCAGTGCTTGTAGACGTTGTCTGTCCTTGAATCTCTCCTTCCATGCATCCAGCCAGGGGATCCACCCATCCCCAATATCTCTCCATCCTTCTGCCTGTCCATCCATCCCCCTCCAACCAGCCACAAGAGTTATCCATTGCTCTAACTAGCCATCCATCCATCTTTTGATCCATCTATCCACCCTTCCATCCATCCCTCCCCAGTATTGTTCCAGCCATCTCTCTCCGACCTTCCATGGGTCTATTCATCCATCCATCCATCCATCCATCCTATCCTCCTACCTCTCTCTGCGACCTTCCATGGATCCATCCATCCATCCTATCCTCCTACCTCTCTCTCCGACCTTCCATGGGTCTATCCATTCATCCATCCATCCATCCATCCATCCTATCCTCCTACTTCTCTCTTCTCCTACCTACCATTCTCTCCATCCACAATATTATCCACCCCTCAACCTATCCATCCATCCGTTCATCTCTCTAGCCTTCAACCTCACCTTCCGTGCACTCATCCCTGCTATGTCTCCATCTTTCCATCCATCTCTCTCTAACCCCCATGCTAGGTCCATCCTAGGCCCTGCAGCACCAGCCAGGCCCTGCAATGCCCTCACGAGCACAGCCCAGCTGCCCTGGGCTCGCCCTGTGGAATCCGGGCTCATCTCAGGCCACACTCACACCCCAAATCTGGCCAGGCCCCCCGCTCACCCTGCCCACTAGTTATCCATTGTTCTACCTTCTACCCACCCTTCCATTCATCCTCAATACTTAACCATCTCGATCTATTCCTCCATCCATTCATCCATCTCTCTCCAACCTTCCCTGGTTCTACCTAGCCATCCATTCATCTACCGCTCTATCCTTTTCCTTAACCTTCTATTCATGCACATTTATCTATCTCTCTTCCTATCCATTTATTCATAATATCTGTCCATCTCTTTATCCATCCATCCATTTAACCATCTCTCCGTTCATCCTTCCACTGTACTTCACAAACCCTCTTTAAGTCTATCCATTCCCTTCTGTACGCCTCTAGAAAATCTTTCTCTTGCTTTATTATAGCTAGCTGGCTATTTGTATTATGTAGCACCTAGGAACCATAGAATCAAAATATCTATCTACCTATTTATCCAGCCATTCATCACCAGAAAGTTGCAGTTTCAAGGAAATTCATCAAAGCAGCGTTGCTGTGAACTCACTGTCCTAGTCAGTGAGCTAACCCAGCATTATTTAGCTCAGTACAATATCCCAGTGATTTGACAGCACCCGAAATGTTCATTTTGCCCACTCCAGATGAAGCCGAAGGGCAGTACAGGGGTTTTGGGGAGTGTGTGTGAGCGGGGGGAACTCTCAGTGCATGGGGAAGAGGTTTAAGATAGGCACATTAGTTGGATGTTCTCACTAAAAGGCTCAGTGGTGAAATGGTTCATAAGGTTCTAGTGGACATCACTAGGTTTCAGAGTTAACACCCAGTTGAACTGCTTAAGGTCTGAGAGGTGAAACCCAGTGTGGCCTTCACTGCAGGCTTTGACCACCTTGGGTGATTCCCTGATTGACCCGTTCTATCTGATTGGGGCGGGGGGGAATTGACACTGCTGAGAATCTGGGATTTCCCCCCGCCCAATGCGTTGACCTCTGGTGGGCCTCTTAGACCCTCGTCCCCAGACCTTCCTCCCCCTCGCACGCTCATCTACCCCCATGCGAATCGGGACCCTCCAGAAGCGTCTCACGCCCACCTCGTGCCCGTGCCAATGACGGCACGAGGGGGCCAGGTGACAGGGCCCTTTGGCTCGCGTGGGGCAGGAGACACGGCAGGGAAGGGCGGGCAGGCTTTCCCCGCTGGGAGACGGCGTCCAAAGCTCGGGCAGCTCACAAGCGCTCTCTGTGAGGGGCCGTGAGAGCCGCTGCTGGCACGTGTGGAAGACGATTCCCACGGTCCCGACGCAGCCCCCGGCTGGCAGTGCCATGGCGCAGCGCCGGAGATCCCGCACGGCTTCGCACAGCGGGCGCCTGGCTGCATGCGCCTTTGAACGGCGGCACCTAAAAGAGCTTGCGGGAGCCCACGGCGCTGCTCGTCCCAGCAAGGGGCGTCTAGTGAGCACGGGGACCCGCCGAGAGCCCGGGGACTTGACACCCCCCCTCGGACCGGGGGAGCTTTGTTTCAAAGGCTCTGGGAACAAGGGCGAGGGGAGGGGGAGCTCCCACCTCACCTGCTCTAACCTGAGGCAAAGACAGAAAAGGAGCGTAGGAGAACAGAGAGCAGGAGGAGACTGTTGACATGAGAGTGTGGTTAGAGCAGGGGGGAGGGCTGGGAGCCAGGACTCCTGGGTTCTGTTCCCAGCTCTGGGTGGGGAGTGGGGTCTGGTGGTTAGAGGGGGGGGGGGGGGCTGGGAGCCAGGACTCCTGGGTTCTGTTCCCAGCTCTGGGTGGGGAGTGGGGTCTGGTGGTTAGAGCGGGGGGGCTGGGAGCCAGGACTCCTGGGTTCTGTTCCCAGCTCTGGGTGGGGAGTGGGGGCTAGTGGTTGGAGAGGGGGGAGCTGAAAGTCTATCCTTGTGGGAGCTATTCCCACCTCTCCCGCTCTGTGCAAACGCAAGCAAGTCACTTCCCCTCTCTGTGTGGGGCCTTGCCCCTTGGGCAGAGCACAGCCTCGGTTTCCCTAGGGAGTGCCCCCCCTTCCTGCAGCCCAGCGCCCCCTACTGCCACACCAGGGCATTGAGGCCAGGGAGAGTACCCCTGACTGAGCCCCCACGCCGCTCCCTGGGACACAGAGCCCCCTCGCGCCACCTACCGTGCCCCCCAGCCTTCCCCAGAACGGCTGAACCCAGCGGCCGCCAGAGAACAAGGCCCTGGGCACAGGGCCAAAATCTACTCCCTCCTCCCCCAACCTGTCTGATCTCCCTTCGCGGGGACCTTCCAGCTGCCTGGGCTGGGTGGGGACGGGGGGGGGGGGCGCGATATTACAGCCCTTATCTGCTAGGCTGGGAGGTGGATTTAATATCCTAATCCTCATTTAGCTTCCCGGCTTCCTCTCCACCAGCGCCGCCGGCTCCAGGGCCCTCGGTCAAGCCGATGCGGCTAATGCAGCTTTTATTCAATTTGGGCGATAAGGCAACGCGATTGTGGGGTGGGGCTGGCAGAGAGGGGGATCAAATGGGTTGTTTTTTCCCTCCCATTGTCACCGATTCGCTCGCTCTCGCTGGCATGAGACGCTCCCGATCTGCCCCATTCCCAGCAAGGCGCTTTTAGCCCAAAGCCTCTTAGCACCAACCGGCCAGGGAGGGGTGTCAAAGCCCTGCCCCCCCCCCCCATCCTGCCTGGGGTCAGCACTGGGATGTCATGGGTTAACCCCCTCCACCCCCACCCCTGAGCCCCTCTCTCGCCAGCCTGGGAACGGATGGAGAGCGGGCATGGGGAGAGAGGGGGGCGGCTGTGGTTGGGGGGGCCGGGGCAGCAGGATCTGGGGGGTGGGGAGAGGAAGCAGCTGGGGGTGGCTGGGAGGAGACAGCAGGCCAGAAGGGGGAGGAGGTGGCTGCATTCGGGGCCCGGGCTGGGAGCCTGGCACCGGCTCCGGACTGAGCATGGCCCTGCCCCGTCAGTCTGGGAGGGCAGGAGCAGCTGATGTCAATGGGGAGAAAGCAAAGGGTGACTGGCCCGGGGAAGACAGCGCCCCCCTCTGGTGCGTGGCTGCAGCACGTGGAGGGATGGAGCTGGAAGGAAGGAGCACAGGGGCCAGGATGGGCTTGAGATGAACCCAAAGGGGCAGGTCAGGACAGACCCTGTGAGCTCCCTGGCTGCCAGCGTGCCCTGCCCCGGGACCCCCAGGGGCTCCCTGCCACCCAGGGCTACGCTGCACAGGCCCGATGTCAAATTCAGAGCTGGGTCACCCCGGAACGGGGCCTGCTGGAGATGCCGGGGCTGACATGCGGGCGGCGGGCCGCAAACGCTCCCACCAATGGAGCCGACTGGTGTCAGCCTCATCGTACCAGACAGCGCTGCAAATTGGTGGTAGGGATGGGGAGAGAACCCAGGAGTCCTGACACCCCAGCCATTCAACCCCCCCCGCCTGAGCCAGGGATAGAGCCCAGGAGTCCTGCTCCTCCAGTTTCCTGCTCTAACCACTAGACCCCACTCCCCTCCCTGAGCCAGGGATAGAACCCAGGAGTCCTGCTCCTCCAGTTTCCTGCTCTAACCACTAGACCCCACTCCCCTCCCTGAGCCAGGGATAGAACCCAGGAGTCCTGCTCCTCCAGTTTCCTGCTCTAACCACTGGACCCCACTCCCCTCCCTGAGTCAGGGATAGAACCCAGGAGTCCTGCTCCTCCAGTGTCCTGCTCTAACCACTCGACCCCACTCCCCTCCCTGAGCCAGGGATAGAACCCAGGAGGCCTGACTCCCAGCCCCCTCCCCCGCTCTAACCACTAGACCTCACTTCCCTCCAGAGCTGGGGAGTGAACCCAGGAGTCCGGAGTCCTGTTTTAACAGCCCAGTGCCCCTGCTACAATTCACACACTCCCCGCCCCCATGCGCCCCTGCAGAGGGACAGGGGTCGTGTTCACACAGGCCCAGCGCTGGTCAGCTGGGCTCACGAGTGAGCCAATGAGATCCCAGCCCGGCCCCTGGCCCCCTCGGTCTGCTTGGTCTGTGGGCATGGATAGATAGCTATGGGGGTGTCTATGGGGACAGACAGACAGACGGATGCGGCTACCATAAGAAATTGCTGTTGCCCTACCAGCCCTCCCCCGCCCCACTTCTGACGTCAGACCCCTGGGCCTGTGGGACGGGCCAAGGGTTGCCAACTTTCTACTTGCACAAAACCAAACACCCTTGTCCCGCCCCCCCGCCCTGCCCCTCCGCCAAGTTCCCACCCAGGCCCCGCCCCTCCTCTGAGGCCCCGCCCCTGCTTACTCCATCCCTCCTCCCTCTGTTGCTCGCTCTCCCCATCCTCTGGGCTGGGACTGAGGGGTTCGGAGTGCGGGAGGGGGATCAGGGCTGGGGCAGAGGGTTGGATCATGTGATGGGGGGGGTTCAGGGGTGCAGGCTCCACGCAGCACTTACCTCAAGCAGCTCCCGGAAGCAGCGGCATGTCCCCACTCCGGCTCCTACGCGGAGGCGCGGCCAGGCGGCTCTGCGCGCTGCCCTGTCCACGAGTGCCGCCCCCGCAGATCCGATTGGCTATGGTTCCCGGCCGATGGGAGCTGCAGGAGCGGCGCTTGGCACGGGGGCAGCGTGCGGAGCCCCCTGCCTGCCCCTATGCGTAGGATCTGGAGGGGGAACATGCCGCTGCTTCCGGGAGCCGCGCAGCGTGGAGGTTGCAGGGAGCCTCCCAGCCCCGCTGCACGGCACCACCAACCGGACAGTCCACGGCCCGGTCAGCACTGCCGACCATGGGCCCAGTCCTGGCCCAGCCCCAGTTCTGAGAGCGGGGCCCCTCCCTCCACCTGGCACTACTCGCGGGGGTCCCCGCTCCCCTGCCACCAGGGAGAGGGGCTCAGAAAACTCACAAAACAGGCCGGGAGCCAGGCTGCCGAGCGCGACCCCCCCACCCCCTGCCCCGCTGGCCCAGATCCCCAGCCCCACCCCCACCATTCACCTCCACTTCTCTCCTCGCCCTCCCCCACCCCTCGCCTCCTTCCCTATCCTCATCCCAACCTCCCTTCCCTTCGATTTCACCCCTCTCTTCTACCCCAACTCCTTTGCCTCCATCACCCTAGTCACTATCATCCCCTCCCCCGGCACTTTTTTGGGGGGCCCCCCCCCATTCTTCCGGGACAGGGGGCTCTTTCCGCCTGCTGGGATGGGAGGTCACCAGCATCGAGGAACAAGCCGGCCCCCCTGGGTGAGATCCCAGCCCTGGGTGATGACCCCTTGAGCCCTGCCCCCCCCCCACAGGGCCCCTCTTCCTTTCCCCGCTATTTCCGAGCGGCCGGGGGGGACGGGACATGCCGACGTGCTGGGAATAGTGCAGCGGGCCCCGGCTCTGCCTGACATGCTTTGACTCGAAATCAGCGCTTGATAAAAGTGAGATGGCTTGTCGACAAACAGAGCCGCCAGCTGCCGGAGCAGCGCCCCCCCCCCCCCCCAGCGCCGTGCACAGCCTGCTAATAATGCCGCCCCCGCAGCCAGCCACCCAGGTGGCCGGACTGGGGGAAGGGAGGCCGAAGCCTGGATCGCACGGCCCTGGATCCGGAGCGCTGTGCTGCAGGGAACAGGGTGGGGGCGCTCTCCCCTGGTAGCAAGTCCTGCCCCCAATGCCCCAGCGTGGCACTAGGGGGCGCTGTGCTGCAGGGGGGCTCCGTACGGGGGTGCTCTCCCCACTGAATCAGCCGTGCAGCAGCGAGAGGGGGGACCCGCCCCACAAGTCCCACGCCAAACCGCAGCCCCGGCAGCTCCCACACTGAACTTCAGACAGACTGACATCAGCGGAGTAAAACGCTCCCACCGCTGTCATCCGTGGGGGAACATTTCGCACCAATTCGCCCCGGTGGAAATGATGGTACAAGGCCGATGGACAATTTTTATGTGACTCTTTGGTAGTTCCCCCTAGAATAACCGGTGACCCCTGTCAGTGTTTAGGTTGCCTAATTCTTTCCATTTAAATTATTTCCCTAAGCCCTCATCGCTTGCAGCACACCTATGAAATGAGGCCGGGAGAAAACCCTCGGGCCAGGAAGGTGCCTTTTCTTTGTTGCAGCAACTTCCAGTCAGGGTTAGCTGAAGCCATCGCAAATCCCCCTCTCTCTCCTCTCACTTGCATTGCTAAGGGAAGTGGTGGCAGCCGATCAGAAGCCGGAGGTCTCAAACAAAGGAGGCATTATCAGAGGGGGGAAACTGAGGCAGGGGGCGGGGGGCGGTGACGACATGCCAGTAGCAGAATTGGGATTTGAACCCATGTCGCCCGAGTCCCAGTTCAGGGCTTTGACCACTAAGCCCCTCCCCCCCCAACAAAATAACACTTGACAAATTAACAACAGAACAGGAATGTTCTGGGCTCACGACAGCCGGGCTGACGACCCCAAAGCTGCAGCAGCAGCCGACGACGTGCTGGGAACACACGGGAATCGCCAGAGCAGCTGTGGGGGGAATAAGGGGTGGGGGGGGGCTGACTTCCCCCTGCCCTCCCACCCCCAGCCCAGACCCTCACTTTGGCCTCTCCCAACCACCCATGGCACCAGCATAGGGTTGCCAACTTGGTAATATTTAAAAACCGGACACTCTCCTGCCCTGCCTCCTCCCCCCGAGGCCCCGCCCCTGCCCCGCCTCTTCCCCTGAAGCCCTGCCCCTGTCCACTCCTCTTCCCCACTGTCACTCACTGCTTTTCTCCTCCCACTCCCCCGCCCGGGTCAGGAGAGATTCACCTGAGGAGCCGGGGCTGGGAGCTGCAGCCGCCCGATGCAGGTAGGAGGCAGCCCCAGGTGAGTGGGGGCTGGCGCCGGTGATGACCCGGTGCCTTCCCCACCTGCAGTAACTGGACATTGGGTGTCCAGTCAGTAGATCTGACGGGACACGGTCAGGTCCCCTTTGGTCGAAAACCGGGCACCTGGCCACCCTAATAGCTAGTTCTGTAGCCCCAGGTGCAAAAAGCCTGTTCCTTAAGAGTGAGGGTTGAGGCCGCAAGTCCCGCAAAGGGCGCATAAGCCGCCTTCTTTTTTCCTTTCACAAACAAAAAAGGTAGGAAATGCCGTGCAAAAAACTCCATTCAGACGGTATTTCGGGTGCAAGGCCCGATTGACAGTGGCCGTGCACCTGACCGCTGTCCCCTCGTGCGTGCACACTGGAATCTCACCTTTGGTTTCCTCCGGGCCCTGCCTCCGGGCACGGACTTGCACACGCAATTGCAGAGTCGCCGGTTCCTCGCTTTCGCCCAGGCCTCGCCTTTGCAACCGACAGAACGTTCTTTTAACAACAGGGGCTTTCTCCCGTGTGTCTGTAATTATTTATTCATTCCTCTGAATCATATAATGATGCTCCTGGAAACGCTGTCTGCCTGCTGCCCTGCCACTGAGCTCAGGAAGAAGCCACAGGGCTGACCTGAACCGCGGTTGTCTAAGAACTGATATTAGCTTCCGAGGCCGGCTATTTTCGTATTAAAGATAATTATACCACAGCGGCGCGGTCGCGTGGGGTTCGCCCCTTTTCGCCACGCTTGATCCGATCTCCTCCCTCTCGACCGGGGCCGCAAAGGGTGTAGAGGCCGGGGTAAGCCAGCATGGATGGGAGTAGAGTGATGCCAGTTTACACCGGGGAGGATCTGGCCCCATCCGATGCTTTTTGCCACACAGACAGCAGCCCTGCTGTGAAACGAGCACAGAACACCAACTTTTCACCCCTAACAAAGCCGGCAGCGCAGGCTGGATTCGAACCAGCGCCCTCGAGGGCCAGCCCCTAAGCCATGGCAGCTGCTAGGGGGGCCAAATTCAAGCCATCCAGCCACCTCCCTGCCCGCGGAGTCAAGGGGCGTGCGCATGGGGGTGGCGCGGACGCATGCAGTCCTAGTGAATTATCTTCCCCATTTCAACTGTTCCTTTCGGGCCCGGCTTAATTAACCCATATGTCATCCACCTCAGGCTGCTTCCAATTAGGTTAGCAGAGGCAGCGAGATGTTGTCTGGAGCCGGTGCGGGCGGCGGGGGAGGAAGGGCGAAGACCCGTGCCCTTTCTTTCGGGACGCGTTTCTATTCCTGCTCCCCGGGCAGGCCTGCAGGAGGCCGGGAGGAAAGCGTGAGAACCGGGCGCGCTGGCTGGGCTCATTGCCCGCGGCCCGGGGCAACCGCCGGGCCGAATGCCGACGCGGCGGCTTTCCGCACGCATCCCCCCCGTGGGCTCTCCGGGTGTCCTCACGCCCGCGCGCTGCCACGCGGCGCATCAATGCCGGATAGGGTGGCCAACTCGGTAATATTTAAAAACCGGACGCTCCCGGGGCCCCCCCAAAACTGACCTGCTACCTGGTATTGCTGACCTGGACACCAGCGGTGACCCCCAGCTTCGGTTCCCGGCTCCTGCCACTAGTCCTGCCTGCCCAGAGCAGGGATTTGAACCCGAGTCACCCAACTGGCTCCCTCACCACTAGGCCATCCTTCCCCCAGCTCCTTCTGGCTCCGGCCCGATCATGCTGTCCCAGGTCTGGCTGCATAGAACGGGCCTCGCTTCCCCAAAGCGGGCAGCCAGGGCTTGCCCAGCTCCCCTCTCTCCGCCACCCGCCGGCGTCCCCGCCGCCGAGAGCCTCCCGGAGAAAACAAAACGGACCGGGTTTGGCAAAGAGAACGCGCAGCCCAGACGCCGGCCGGGCTTGCCACGTAGGGGGCGAGCTCCCCAAACGCACAGCCCCAGGCCAGAGCGACTTGTGGGGCCGGCCTCACAGCCGGGCGCTTGCCGCACCCCTCCAACGGCTTCCAGGGCCACTCGACGCACAACGGGGCGGGGGGGGGGAACGGGACGACACCGCTCGGCTGGCACAGAGAACAGGCAGGAGCACATGTGGCACGACCCAGGGGGCTGGGCCTGAGGGTGCCTGGGTTCCAGTCCTGGCTCTGCCACTGAGCTGCTGGGTGACGCGCGGCAAGTCAGTCCCCTACTCTGTGCCTCAGTTTCCCCTCCTGGCCTCTGTCTCCATAGACTGGGAGCTCTCTGGGCCGGAGCCTGTGCTGCATACGGGCTGTTAGGGGGCCGCTCCCTGAGCCGGGCAGGGGCCTCTAGGTCAGGGGTGGGCAAACTACGGCCCGCGGGCCACATCCAGCCGGCGAGCCCATTTTGTCCAGCCCCTGAGCTTGGCGCGGAGGCCCCCCGCTGTCCCTCTGCAATCACACCGCCGCGCGGGCAGCGCTCTTGGGGGCGGGGCAGCGCAGCCGCGTGTCTGGCTCCGGCCGCCGCTCTGAGCGGCGTGGTAAGGGGGCCGGAGCCGGAGGGTTGGATAAGGGGCAGGGAGAGGTGGGATGGGGCGGAGGTTCTGGGGGGGGGCGGGGCCCATCAGGGAACGGGGAGGTTGGATAGGTGTGGGAGTCTCGGGGTCTGTCAGGGGGTGGGGGGATGGGATCTCGGGGGGGGGTCTCTGGAGGGGGCAGTCAGGGGACAAGGAGTGGGGGGGTTGGATGGGTCAGGGATTCTGAGGGGGGCAGTCAGGGGACGGGAAATGGGAGGGGGCAGATAGGAGGCGGGGCCAGGCTGTTTGGGCGGGAGGCACAGCCTTCCCTAGCCGGCCCTCCATACAATTTTGCAACCCCGATGTGGCCCTCGGGCCAAAACGTTTCCCACCTCTGCGCTAGGTGCTGCAGAGAAACAGTGGAACCTCCCTTCGGAATCCCCCCCGTCTCTCTTCCTCTTCTCCTGGGTGTGCACCCCTTACTCACCCTGCAACCGCCGAAAGGCACCGGGACCCGATCCCCAGCTGGTGAAAACGGGGGCAACTCCCATGGAAGGCATTGCTGATTTACACCAGCTGAAGGCCTCACCCACACGCTCACTGCAAGAGCCTTTCACGACACCCTGCATCTGGAAGCCAGGCAGAGACTATCCAAGCAGTGACCGTATGTCGCCGTGAATAGGAGATGTCTTAAAATTATCCGTCCATCCCTACGCACGCCCATTTATCCATCCATCCGTCCCCATATGCACCCCTCTATCCATCCCCATACGCACCCCTCCATCCATCCCTACGCACACCCATCTATCCATCCATCCGTCCCCATACGCATCCCTCTATCCATCCCCATACGCACCCCTCCATCCATCCCTACGCACACCCATCTATCCATCCATCCGTCCCCATACGCACCCCTCTATCCATCCCCATACACACCCCTCCATCCATCCCTACGCACACCCATCTATCCATCCATCCGTCCCCATACGCATCCCTCTATCCATCCCCATACACACCCCTCCATCCATCCCTACGCACACCCATCTATCCATCCATCCGTCCCCATACGCATCCCTCTATCCATCCCCATACGCACCCCTCCATCCATCCCTACGCACACCCATCTATCCATCCATCCGTCCCCATACGTATCCCTCTATCCATCCCCATACACACCCCTCCATCCATCCCTACGCACACCCATCTATCCATCCATCCGTCCCCATACACACCCCTCCATCCATCCCTCCATCCATCCCTACGCACACCCATCTATCCATCCATCCGTCCCCATACACACCCCTCTATCATCCCCATACACACCCCTCCATCCATCCCTCCATCCATCCCTATGCACACCCATCTATCCATCCATCCGTCCCCATACACACCCCTCTATCCGTCCCCATACGCACCCCTCCATCCATCCCTCCATCCCTATGCACACCTTTATCCATCCCTCCATCCCCACACACGCCCATTTATCCATCCATCCGTCCCCATACACACCCCTCCATCCATCCCTCCATCCCTATGCACACCTTTATCCATCCATCCATCCCCACACACGCCTATCTATCTATCCATCCGTCCCCATACACATTCCTCTATCCATCCCCACACCCCCCCCATCCATCCATCCCCACACACACCCCTCTACCCAGCCAGCCAGCCAGCCATCCGTCCCCATACATACCCCTCCATCCATCCATCTATCCCCATACACACCCCTCTATCCATCCATCCCCACACACGTCCATCCATCCATCCATCCTAACACACTCTCTATCCATCCATCCCCATACACACCCCTCCATCCGTCCATCCTCACAAACACCTCTATCCATCGCTCCATCCATCCCCCCCCACACCCCTCTATCCATCCATCCCCACGCACGTCCATCTATCCATCCATCCCCATACACACCCCTCTATCCATCCCCATACACACCCCTCCATCCATCCCTCCATCCATCCCTATGCACACCCATCTATCCATCCATCCGTCCCCATACACACCCCTCTATCCATCCATCCCCACACACGTCCATCCATCCATCCATCCATCCATCCTAACACACTCTCTATCCATCCATCCCCATACACACCCCTCCATCCGTCCATCCTCACAAACACCTCTATCCATCCCTCCATCCATCCCCCCACACACCCCTCTATCCATCCATCCCCACGCACGTCCATCTATCCATCCATCCCCATACACACCCCTCCATCCATCCATCCATCCTCACAAACACCTCTATCCATCCCTCCATCCATCCCCCCACACACCCCTCTATCCATCCATCCCCACGCACGTCCATCTATCCATCCATCCCCATACACACCCCTCCATCCATCCATCCATCCTCACAAACACCTCTATCCATCCCTCCATCCATCCCCCCACACACCCCTCTATCCATCAATCCATCCCCACACACGCTCATCTATCCATCCGTCCATCCCTCCACAAACACACCTGTATCCAGTCGTCCATCCCCATATACACCCCTCCATCCATTCCCATACACGCTTCTATCCATCTGTCCATCCCCATCCACACCCGTCTCCCTAGCTACACATCTCCATACACACACCTCTGTCTATCCATCGATCGATTTACCTGTTTATTTCAGGAATTCAAAGAAACGCAACCCAAAACCAAGTGACTGAACAAGCCAGGAAAGGACTCACGAAAACGAAAATCCACCGAAATGTTATTAATTATGACGTAGTTATAATAAATAATCACTGGACAAAGGTTAAACCTCTGGAACACAAACTCAACTCACTTTGCTTCCTTGTATAAACACAATTTTTTTTTAAAGGGCAGCATGAGGCAGGAATCCAATTAAAAAATAAATAATAAAAAAAATCACGGAGCAGGAAAAGGGAATTTTAATGAGCTGATGTTTTAATATAAACATGGTTTGACAAACAGAAATACCAAAACAAGCAGAGAAATGCAAGGCAACGCAAGCGGGGAGGGGAGGCTGAAACAGCACCATCTGACCTCACTGCCTTCGCCCCCCCCCATGGAGTACTGTACCCCACTTCAGAAGTCTTTGTCTGTAATTAAATATTAGCATTCAGCAAATAGTGACTTAAGGTAAGTGTGGGCCAAGTCCGGGGGGAGGGGCATGGAATCAGGACTCCTGGGTTCTCTTCCTGACTCTGGGAAAAAGCATTTGTCTAGTGGTCTGAGCAAAGAATTCGGGCTCAGGACACCTGGGTTCTATACCAGCTCTGGAAGGGCCTGGTGTCTAGTAATGGGTAAGGGATTGGGAGTCAGGACTCCTGGGTTCTATTCCCAGCTCTGGGAGAGGAGCGGGGGCTAGTGGTTAGAGCAGGGCAACTTGGGAGCCAGGACTCCTGGGTTCCATCCCCAGCTCTGGGAGAGGAGTTAGAGCAGGGTGGGCAGGTGTCAGGGCTCCCAGGATCTAATCCCAGCTCTAGGAAGGGAGTGATGTCTAGTGGTCCCACTGCAGCCACGGAAGGTCTCCACGGAGCCTGAAGGGAGCAGATTCCAAAACAAGCCGCCTGCCCCTGCCAGCTCGCCCACGGGGGCTGCTCTGCAGAGTGCAGTGGGAGCTGCCCATTCAGGTCACTGGCTCTTCCCAGGCGTGCAAGGAGCCAGCCCTGGGAAGCCAGAAACTCAGGCCCGAACCCTCCACCGACGGCAGGCGGCATCATCTGATCCGCACCAGCTGGAGATGTGGCCTCGTTGACTCCAAAGGGGCCACGCCCGATTACTCAGCTGAGGACGCGGCCCACGCTCTGGAGAGCCCCGTCTGTCTAAATGCATCATAACAACGCCCTAATATTCGTCTTCAAATGGACTTTTGCATGGCACGGGCCGTCCTGCGCCTCGGAGCCGAGGCGCTCAAAGAATGAAGGGCCAAGTCCCCAGCCAATGAGGCCACTTGCAATGCCCCGAAGGAGAAAGCCGTTTCCTTACCTCCAAAAGGAAAGTGACAGGACCATGGTCACCCAGTGAATCAGTGGCAGAACTTGGAATTGAACCCAGGAGTCCTGACTCCCAGGCCCTGCTCGATGGACAGATGCCTGAAAGCATGTCCCCGGGTGATGCTCTGGAACTGCTCCATACGAAGCCAGTCAGGACTCTGGGGGAGCCTCCGCTCTCGGAGCCGACTGTCTCCAGGGCAAGAAGCTTCCCCAGGTTCCCCCTTCCTGGGGCTGACCCCGGAGCATTCAGCATCCCCTGCCCCACCGTGCGCTTCCCGCAGCGAGTCCGCCCGGGGGGCTCCTGAGGAAGCCAGAGGGCCCTGCCCCCCGACTCCGCAGTCAGACGTGACTCTCAGCCAGCCGGGAAAACAGAAGGTTTATTAGACGACAGGAACAGGGTCTAAAACAGAGCTTGTAGGTACAGAGAATAGGACCCCTCAGTCAGGTCCATCTTTGGGGGCCAGGGAGCCCAGAGCCCCATCTGGGCCTCCTTCCATTTCCCCAGCCAGCTCTAAACTGAAACTCTCCAGCCCCTCCTCTGGCCTTTGTCTCTTTCCCGGGCCAGGAGGCCACCTGATCTCTTTGTTCTCCAACTTTGCAGGGGTCGGCCCAGGCCATTAGTTGCCAGGAGACAGGGTGTCGGCCATTGTCTGTGCCAACATCTCACTGACTCTCTAAGGCTCTGCAACAATCACACACCCTTATCCCACCACCTAGATACTTAAGAAATGCATAGGGGAAACTGAGGCACCCACACACAGTATTCAGAGAAAACATTGAGAACATTCCCACTTCGTCACACATGTTCTCTGGGCAGCACGTGTGCTCCTTGGGACCGGGCCTGGCTAGCCACCAATGCGCTGTACAAAGACGGAGCGAGATTATTATCCCTACTTTACAGATGGGGAAACTGAGGTACAAAGTGGCTGGAGTAGAGAGACTTGCCCAAGGTCATGCAGAGCAAGGAAATACAACCAGAAGGCCCGGCTCTGAATCCCCCCTGCTCAAACCACTGGACCCCACTCCTCTCCCAGTGCTAGAGATAGAACCCAGGAGTCCTGGCTCCACCACTAGACCCCACTCCCCCGCAAGCTGGGGATAGGACCCAAGAGGCCTGACTGCCAGCCCACCCGGTTCTAACCACTAGACCCTCACTCCCCAGCTGGGGATAGAACCCAGGAGTCCTGACTCTGCCACCCTGCCCAGCGGCCAGAGGAGAACTGGGCAGCCTAGAAAGGCCCTAGTCCCGAGCGGAAAGTCCAGGGAGCCAGTGCCCTGCGGTGCCTGCCCACCCCGCGCCATCCTGCTGGTAGCTGCGTGGGGCTGGCCAGGACAGGTCCCGGGTTATGAAAGATTCCTGCACGATGCATGGGTCACCCAGACAGAGGAAGGGGGACACAGTCAGGGCGGGGGGATGCACCAAGCATGAAGCCAGCATGGGGCCCATGCTGGGAGAGATTCGCTGCAAGGAGACTATACTGGCTGCAAAAGGGCGAGGAAGCGCCCCGGCCCGCCAGGGTGAGATCTCAGGCCGCACGGCGGGTGGATCCCCCCTGCCCGGTTGTCATTCCTGGCAGCGCCCTGCTGTCTCCCTGCATCTGTCGCCCTGCGGACCCGATGCCCAGCGGGCCCAGCCCGGCCTAACCCGGGATACAACCAACCCTGGGAGTTTTGCACAGAGAAGCGCTGCTCCGTGCCTGGAAGCCTCGCTCGGTGCCCAGCCCCCTGGCCCAGCGCTGGGCTGCAGACGATGGCCTCTGGGCAGGGAGGGGAGCAGGCGGGCGCCGAGCCAGCGGACGAGTGCCAACATCCGTCCGTCAGCCAGGAAATGGAGCAGAAAATCCCCTTTGTTGGCGAGGCGGCCAGCGGGCAGGGGCGCTCTGGCTGACCCCACTGTGCCTCCCCCGAGCGCCGGGCACGGGGCGGGCGAGGGACTGAGTCTGCCTCGCTTGCTCCCCTCCCGCCAGCCGCCACCCGCTCCTTGGTGGGCAGTTCGCACCCCAATCTCTCCAGCTCGCAGCAGGACCAGACGGCCAAGTGACCCTACATTTTGCCCCGAAACGTCTGCCCCGGTAGCGGCACCAAAGCAAAGCCAGCGCTTCCCCTGCTGCTCCCACCCTGGGCTGGGCTCTGAGGAACGCTTTGGGGGTGAGAATGGATCTACCACCCTGTGCAAGGTCCCCAACCCCGGCACAAGGGCCCTGCCCCCAGCCTGGGGGCGATCGAGGGTATGGCTGGGGCACACATGTGCTGTGGGTCTTCTCTGCCCCCCAGATCCCCGTGGGGATGGATCAGGAGTTAGAGAATTGAAGGGGAGGGGTCCTGATTTTTCCATCCTGTGAATGTTTTTGAGAGCTCGAAAATTTGGACCCTCCCAACCGGGACGAAGCGTCGAAATCGCCAAATTTTTCACAAATCGAACGAAACAAAACAAAAAGCAACCCCCTCCCCCAATGTTTTGGTTCCCGTCGATCGAAACGGTTGGATCGCCTTGTTTCAAAACGTTTTCTCTGGATTGGGACCGTTTCCCTTCTTGTCATCTTGGTTTCCAGCCTGAGTCGCTTCCGTTTGGAACCAAAACGTCCTTTCGAGCAGGTATTTTTCATGTCCCAAACGTCCCGGGGCAGCATTTCGAAGATCTCGACCCTTCACCTCCCCACCGAGTCGGGACAGCCCTCCAATCCGACCCCCTTTCGCAGAGACTTTCCACTTAGACGCGTCGGGATTTTCGCCGGCAGTCGAGTCATCGGCAAACGCCCGCCCGGTTCTGCTCGGATGAGCTCGAAGCTTGGGGAAGGGAGGCGGGTCGTTTCTGGTTCTGCCGCTGGTGGCCCTGGCAGGAAGACGTCACCCAGGCAAGTTGGAGGGGTCCGCCGGCTCCATCACAGCGCTCAGCGGTGCTGGGAGGATGGAAGCAAAGGCCGGGCTGAGGAAGGAGCTGGCTTCTGAAGGGTGATTTATGGGTCCCCTGCCCCAGCTTGGCTCGCGTTTCTGTTTCAAGCTCCTATTGATCCTGGTGCAGTGTTGGTTTTGGACCCCTCTGGTTGGCTGCTGGCTGCAGCTCGGGACATTGCTAATGGCCACCAGGCGACGGAGGTGGCCGGAATACCCTCAGCAGGCCAAGCGGCCGCAGCCAGCGAGTGGGGGGTGACTCCACAGCGAACCCCCCTTCCCCTCCCCCCACTGCGTATGTCAGCTGTAGCTTTGTTGGAGTCTAGAGGCCAGATCCATAGCTGGTATAAATCAGTGTCACACCACTGGAGTCAATGGGGCCAGGTCCCCAGCTGGTGTGAATGGGCCGTAGCTCCACTGGAGTCAATGGGGCTAGGTCTGCAGTTGGTGTGAATGGGCCGTAGCTCCATCTGAGTCAATGGGGCCCAGTCTGCAGTTGGTGTGAATGGGCCGTAGCTCCATTGGAGTCAATGGGGCTAGGTCTGCAGTTGGTGTGAATGGGCCGTAGCTCCACTGGAGTCAATGGGGCCAGGTCCGCAGTTGGTGTGAATGGGCCGTAGCTCCACTGGAGTCAATGGGGCTAGGTCTGCAGTTGGTGTGAATGGACCGTAGCTCCATTGGAGTCAATGGGGCCCAGTCTGCAGTTGGTGTGAATGGACCGTAGCTCCACTGGAGTCAATGGGGCCAGGTCCCCAGCTGGTGTGAATGGGCCGTAGCTCCACTGGAGTCAATGGGGCTAGGTCCGCAGTTGGTGTGAATGGACCGTAGCTCCATTGGAGTCAATGGGGCCCAGTCTGCAGTTGGTGCGAATGGGCCGTGGCTCCATCCGAGTCAATGGGGCCAGGTCCGCAGTTGGTATGAATGGGCCGTGGCTCCACTGGAGTCAATGGGGCCAGGTCCCCAGCTGGTGTGAATGGGCCGTGGCTCCTTCGGAGTCAATGGGGCTGACTCCCCTCTCACCCTGGCGTCAATGAGGAGGCAATGGAGATACACGAGTGGAAGTGAGATCTGAGGGACTGATTGGTCACTCAAGCCACGGGGTCTCATTTCTGCTCCTTGGTTGGACATGCACAATAATAATAATCATTCATAAATCCCTAGCGACACGCTTCCCAGTCCAGATTTTCCTTTCCACCGGATGCTTGTAGAACCCGGGAACCGGCCACGGTTGGGTGGATCGATGGGAGCACTGGCCAGCAGCAGCAGCACTTCCAGTTGGGAAAGGGTTAACAAACAGGCATTGGCCTCACCCGGCAGGGCCTGCCCAGCCCCCTGCTGCAGATATCCCACCCGGGCTCCAAAACACCTCTGAGGGGTCTTAACCCCATTGCAGAGACGGGACAACTGAGTCAGAGAGGGCAAGGGACTTGAACGCGGTCATACAATGGCAGAGCTGGGGATAGGACCCAGGAGTCCTGCCTCCCACAGCCCCTGCTCTAGTCACTAGACCCTGCTCTCTCCCAGCTCTCTAAATAGAACCCAGGAGTCCTGCTCCTCCAGTTTCCTGCTCTCATCACTAGACCCCATTGACCCCCCACAGCTAGGAAAAGAACCCAGGAGTCCTGATTCCCACGGCCTCTTCTCTAACCACTAGACCCCACTCTCTCCCAGTACTCTCAACAGAGCCCAGTACTTAACTCCCCACTGCCAATTTCCTGCTCTAACCATTAGACCCCCACTCCCCTTGCAGACCTGTGGACAGAACCTGGGAGTCTAATTCCCAGTGCTTCTGCCTTAACCCCCTAGACCCTATTCCTCTTCCTGAGCTGGGAATGGAACCCAGGAGTCCTGGTTTCCAGGACTTACACACAAGCCCCATCCTTCCCTGAGATTTTCACAGGTATTATTTGGGGTTAATGTCCCAGCGAGCCGGCTGCAGGGCAGAGCCCCCGACCAGCCTCCTGATTTGATTTCCGTTCCCTGATGATGGCAATAAAGCAAAAGGAGCGAATCTCACTTTATTCCTGGCCCAGAAACGGTTCCCTGGGCCCCTGAAAAATGCAGCCAAATGCAAAGCAAATCTGCTGCATTGTGATAACGTCGCTGCCCGGGAAGCCTGCGATTTACTGCCCTGGATAAAAGATCTCCCGAGGTTGCGATGCGAGCAGGATCTGGAGAGACGCCAGCGGAGAGGGAAGCTTTGCTGGAACCCGGGCCGCTTTAGAGCGGTAGCATGAGCTAGTGGACAGACTGCAGGACTCAAGAGACCTGTGTTTTATTCCTGGCTTGGCCGCTGACCTTCCCCGCGCCGTGACTCAGTTTCCCCTCTGTAAAGCGGCGATAAGGAGACTGGCCTCCAATGAAAGCGTTAGGTGAAACTGAGGGATTCTCTGTGTTTGTGTCTGCCTGCCAGGCTATTATCACTGGGAGGGTTTGCATAGGGGTGTATTGTTCTTTTAGGCGTCCGATACGGTCAGAAAAATGAAGTGTCCACCCGCTGGGAACTTCCTAAACGCTGACAGTCGTTTTCCTTCCGAATTGGGACCAAAAAGTAAAAACCAACGGAAACATTTTCACCGCACGAAACGTCCGGAAAAACGTTGATTTGGAAACAAAACAAAAGTCGACGTTTTGAGGGCGACAGTTGGGCGTTTTTCATTTTGAAACAGTGAGTCCAGAGCAACCTAATAGCAATAAAAATGTACAGCGCCTGACATGATGGAGGCCTGGGCCATGTCTGGGGCTCCGAGGTGCTACCGTAATACACCTAATAGCCATACAAATGTACAGCACCTGGCACAATGGCGGCCTGGGCCATGTCTGGGTGCCTAAATGCTACCGTAATATACCTAATAGCAATACAAATGCACAGCGCTCGACACAATGGGGGCCGGTCCATGACTGGGGTGCCGAGCTGCAACCGTAATACACCTAATAGCAATACAAATGTACAGCGCCCGACACAATGGGGACTGGTCCATGACTGAGGCTCTGAAGTGCTACCATGATAAACAGGATTAATAATAATAATAGGTCCCTGCTGCGGATGACATTTTCCATGGAGTTACCAATTTGTGACAACATTTCCAACCCAGCTTTCCCCTTTCAGAAGGCGCCTTTTGAAGTGAGTTGATTCCTGGCTACGTTTTTCCAGTCTGGCTGGAAAAGCAGAAAAATTTAGGCTTTGCCACAAAAGTGCATCTAAACAGCAGACTTGCGATAGCTTCCCCCAGTGCCAAATCCTCCTGGAGGTAAGACACGGATCGTTTTTAACCTCCATGGCGCAAGTTAAGGTCAAATCTATACTCCCATCTCCAACTGCAGCTTAGTCAAAATCGAGCTTTTCCCACCGGAGAGTTTGATTTTGGCCAACCCACATTTTGCCTCCTGGAGAACCATCAGCCAGCTCTCAAGAGCAGCATTTGAGTCTTCGCACGAGGGACTCCTGTGCCCAGTTCGGGGCACCCGTCCCCAAGGAAGATGAATTCCAACTGGAGGAGGGGCAGCTCGGATGATCTGGGGACTGGAGAGCTGATCATGGAAAGGAGACTGAAAGATCTGGGCTTGCCCTGCCTAAAACACAGCCTGGGATCTGAAACGCATCCGGAGGGGAGACACCAGGCAGGGAGCTCGGGGATGAACAACTGGGGATGAACCAGCCAGGGTTCAGTGGAGGGAAGTTCTAGAATAGGCAGCCCGCGAGGAGTCGGGGGAATGAAAAGCTTAAGAATGGCCAGACTGGGTCAGACCAAAGGTCCTTCTAGCCCAGTATCCTGTCTGCCGACAGTGGCCAGTGCCAGGTGCCCCAGAGGGAATGAACAGACCAGGGAATCATCGAGTGATCCATCCCCGGTCACCCATTCCCAGCTTCTGGCAAACAGAGGCTAGGGACACCATCCCTGCCCATCCTGGCTAATAACCAATATCCTTCGTGATATTATCTAGATCCTTCTTTGAACCCGGTTATAGCCTTGACCCATGTATGTCCAGGATGATTTCATGGGGCCGGCTGTGATAGCAGGGACTGGGCTCCAAGACCCAGGCAGTCTCTTCCAGTCGAATGTTCCCACGTAGCGCCTAGCAGCCCCGGTCACGGATCGTGCGCTAGGAGCTGTACAAACACAGAGCGTGCCCCACAGATCTTACAATTGATGGATGAGCCAAGGGACAGCAGATGGATCCAGACAGACAGACAGGGAGCAGCAGGGGACAATGAGGGGATAGCAATCAGCCCCCAGTGTCAGCAATCTCACTCCTGTAACCACTTTACCGTCGTAGGGTGTATAGATTCATGGATTCCGAGGCCAGGAGGATCCACTGTGATCAACTAGCCAGACGTCCTGCACAGAACAGGCCAGTGAACGTCCACACATTATTTCTTGTTTGAACAGAGCAGATTATTCACAAAAACATCCCATCTTGACACAAAAACTGCCAGGGATGGAGAATCCACCGCCCTGACCCCTGGGGAGTTGTTCCAACGGTTAATTTCCCCTCACTGTTAAAAATGCGTAACTTATTTTCAGTCTGAATTTGTCCTGCTTTGACTTCCAGTCAGTGGGTCTGGTTAGACCTTTGCCTGCTAGACGGGAGAACCCGTGATCGGTTTTTGGTTCCCCATCCAGGCATCTATAGACTGGGATCAAGACACCCTTTTGACCTTCTGTGATGTTGCACTCCGTATGTTTTATGGACGTATGCTTATGAGTGTGAATATGATGTCACTGGAATATGCTTCATGCAAAAGATCTCTTGTAAGATATCATTACAAAGCTTATAATCTACTGCGTGTGTTCATCTTATTTGTTTGCATGTATTATTTCTGTATCTGGAGTTAGGAGAATAAGATATAAACTTGTATTACTGATGTAAATATATTAAGTGGAAGCCATTAAGGGTGCTTCAGAATTAATGACCTGTAAATGGCTCTGTTTACTTGCAAACCTGGGGACCTGTGGGCAGCCCCAGAAGAATGGAGGCTGGGGTCTCGCAGGACATGTGACCGTGTCACCTGATACTGGAATCCATCTTAAATCTGGAGGGGGTGGGGACCCAGAGAGACAAAAGATTCCTGCCTTGGGCCAAAGCTATAAAAGGGGGTGGAGCAGGACAAGGAGGGTCCCAGTCATGAGAAAGCCCCTGCTTACCACCTAAGATGTCTACTGAAACTAACAAGGACCGTACCAGGGGAAAGGATCGGGCCCAGACTAGGAAGGAGTCTAGTCTGTGAAAGAAGCTTATTGGCTCATCTCTGAGATATTACCTGTAATCAGTTTCTTAATGTATTAGGCTTAGCCTTGCATATTTTTGCTTTATTTTGCTTGGTGACTTGCTTTGTTCTGTCTGTTATTACTTGAAACCTCTTAAATACTAAGTTTTATACTTAATAAAATGAATTTTGTTGATTAATAAACCCAGAGTAAGTGATTAATACCTGGTAGAGCAAACAGCTGGGCATCTCTCTCTATCAGTGTTACAGAGGGCGAACAATTTATGAGTTTACCCTGTATAAGCTTCATACAGAGTAAAATGGATTTATTTGGGGTTTGGATCCCATTGGGAACCAGGTGTCTGGGTGCTGGATATAGGTGACCTGCTGAGTGGTTTCCAGTTAAAGCCTACAGCTTTGGGGATGTGGTTCAGACCCTGGGTCTATGTTGGAGCAGGCTAGCATGTCTGGCTCAACAAGCAGGGTTCTGGAGTCCCAAACTGGCCAGGAAAACGGGGTTAGAGGTAATTTCAGCACATCAGGTGACAGTCCCAAAGGGGTCTCTGTGACCGAACCCGTCACACCTTCCCTTTGTCAAACTGGTATACGGCCCATATCTCTAGCCACATAATCCCTCCAGCTAGTCACCATGGTATCAGTTGACCAACTTCTTAGCATGATCTAGTAGCTAAGGGAGTCTGGAGACCCAGGTTCTATCCTCACCTCTGCCATGAACATCCTGGGTGACCTTGGACAGGTCATGGGCCTGCTCTGTGCCTCAGTTTCCCCCTCACTGTCTATCTAGACTCTTTGGGGCAGGCCCTGTCTCTCACTCTGCAGCCAAGGGTGTGTCTACACTGTCAGAAAAAGGCAGGTCCTTAACTCAGGTGAAGATGCAGTGACTTTGGTTGAGGTTTATAGGGGAATTGGGATTCCGGCCATGACTTTGGTGCTATTTTGATCCAGGTTGGAATAACAGAATCATAGAAGTGTCGGGCTGGAAGGGACCTTCAGGTCCAGCACTGAGGCAGGATAAAGTATCCCTACACCACCCCAGAGAGGGGTTTATCCAGCCTGTTCTTAAAAACCTCCAATGACGGGGATCTGACAACCGCCTGTGGTCACCTGTCCCGGGGCTCCACTATCCTGAGATTTGGCAAGTTTCTCCTAATATCTATCCTAAATCTTCCCCGCTGCTGACTAAACCGGGACCTTCCTGCTCTACCTTGGCAGATGGGGAGAGGATTGCTAAACTGAGTGCAAGCGGGTTGGGCTCACCCCTGCAGCACCTCCCGCTGGTCACTCCAGGGAATTAGCTCGCCCAGCCTCTGGAGCGTCCGCTGCAGGCCGGTGATCTGCCTGACCGCTCTGGCCCCGTGTCCCTCCCAGGACCCCGGTGCCCCTTTAACTGGGGTGTTGATCCCTGGCAATACTCCACAGCCTTAAACTCAGGGTCTCCCCCCTCCCAGGGGAACCCCCACCCACAATCCCCACTTTGCCTCAGTTGTAGGCTACTGCCAGTCACCATCAAGCCCCCGCAAAGGGGGTTTGGCCCTGCGGCCTATGTCTACCCATGGGCTGCCCCTGCAACCCTAGTACCTGGTCTGGCCTTACCAGGCCTGCAGCCTGGGGTTTTCCCAGGCTGGAGTTCCCCGGCTCCCTTAGCCTTTCCCCAGCCCTGCTCCACTTCAGGTCCCTGCTTAGCTCTTGCAGCCAGGCCCTTCTCTCTCTGCATTCAGAGAGAGACTGACTGCTCCAGGCCCACTGCCCTCTTATAAGGGCCAGGTGGGCCCTGATTAAACTGGCCATGGCTGTGGCTCCTTTTCCTAATGAGCCTGGAGGCTGCTTGCCCCCAGCCACAGCCGTCACTGAGGGGCTGATTCCAAGCCCCTCAGGGCAGGAGCGGGGATCCACCCCGCTACACTGAGTTACAGACACGCGCCTTTGGTTTTAAAGGGGGGATTCACCCTGCGTGCCACCGAGAGCCGAAGCTGACTCCCGTGCCCTTGAAATCAACGGGGGACGCTCTGGGTTGGCACCAGCGTGTAATCTGGCCCCTGCCCCACTCAAGCCGGGGAGGTGGCACCAGTGAGGCCAACTCCACCAGCTCCGAACCGAGCTGTTTCGCGGGTGCACCTGTTCCTTCACGATCTGCTGGGTTTCGATTCCCCCTCCCCTCCTCCCGGCCAGCGATCAGCCGTGTCTGCTAGGGGACCGCCAACCTTTCCTGCCAAGCCCCGACTACAAAAGAGACTTCACCGAGAGCCCTTCAGCTGCACATCAGCCTCTGGGTTAACTCAATTAAGAGCCCACGCGCCGAAAAGGGGAGCAAGAGACATGTAGCAACATCAGGCCGCGCTTAAAACAAGAAACATTAAGCAGGAAATAATCACTGCAGAGTGGAGAGCTCTCATGCAAGGTAAATGCGCCTCTCAAGTAGCTTTCATCCTATCTCCCTGGGTTTTTTTGCGCTATCAGGGATGTCTCGAGCAAGGTCTCCGCACGGGAGCAGCGCCAGCTCGCTGATATGAATAGCGAAGGATCGGTTTGCTTGGGTTCTGTTCCCCCGATAACCACGCTTCACTCCTGAAACACGCACGGCTCTTCCCAGACGCGCTGCTTATCAGATGGCGGGGGAGCGAGGAGCGGCTGCCGTGCAAAATGTTTGGGGGGGTTTCTTCTGTGAGGATTATTAGCAGGATTCATGTCTTCTTCCTTGGTAACGTTCCCCGCTCGAGCTGACGGGACCACAGGAAAAAATCCCTGCGAAAAATGCCAGGGTTCGGAACAAAACACGTAGTCTCGGAAAAAGGCCAGTTTTGTCCCAGGAGGGAACGTCAAGAAAAACCAACCGGGAATTGTTTGGCTGGGAGAAATTGACAAGAACCTTTCCGCAGTGGGAGCAGAACCAGACCACTTTACCCACCCCAGCTGCAGGGTTTGAGAGGCCGAGAATCAGGGTGCTGACCCTCCGCAGCCCCCCCACCAAAGATTTTGTCCATTTCACTTTCCCCCGATTGTGAAATAGACAAGAGCCTTCTGGGGGGGTGGGGGCAGCTAGGGCAACGGAGTCTCAATTTTCCCCACGGCAAATCAAATCTTTTCAGCAAAACTGGATTTTTCCCATGGAAAATGCTGGTTTTGTGAAAAGGGTGTTTTTTGGTTGGAAAATTATTCTGATGACATTCTTCCAATCAGCTCTATTTCCCACCCCCCTCCCCCCACGTCCGGTTTTAAACACTCCGTCAGCCGGGTCCTCAACTGGTCTAAACTGGCATCACTCCATTTAATGGAATGACGTTGATTTACACTCTCGGAGGATGTGGCCAATTCGCGTTATGTCAGCATAAAACAGAGAGGACCCCAACCCAATTCCTCTTAAAACAAAATTAAATAGCCAAGTCAGCTGCTTGCCAGGAATTATTTATACAACAGATTTACTATTAGTAAAGTGTATAGTGACCCCGACCCAGATCAGGGCCCCTGTTTTGCCGGGAGCTGCACAGACCCCGACTGAGATCAGGGCCCCCCCTTTTCACCAAGCTCTGCACAGACACAAGGAAAGTCCCTGCCCTGAAAAGTTTACAATCTAAAAAGACAAAGGATCATTCTTCCCATAGTACAGCGGGGGAAACTGAGGCACGGAGGGTTTTGTTGTTGTTTTTTACGGGGCCTGCCCTTCTAAAGAGTTCGGCTCCTATTTCGGCACCGAAGCAAGCGGCCAGGTTTTCAGATCTCGGCGCGCCGGGTACTCTACTTTATGGAAATCCTGGTCATAAGCATCAGGACGGGCACTTTGGAAAAAAACCCAGCAACATGTGGTCCCACCAGCACTACGGGGAACTGAACCCCCGGTTCCTGGGTCCCAAGTGAGTGCCTGACGCACAATGCCAGCTACGAACCTGCCCTATGCAGCAACCCCAGGCGGTAACCCTGCAATGGCTTACGCCTATGGTGACTTTCCTCCGGCGAGGAGTTCCACTGAGCCCCAAGGGGCGGTGAGGTGAGGAAAGCTACTCGGGTGTGTAAGCATATTCGGGATCGGGCCGCAGCTCCACTAGGGTAACGCATGGGGAATATGCGCAGCCGCCCACCCGCCCTCAACCCAGAAGGGATCACCAGCCAACCAGATGGCCCAGTGTCTGCCAAGAACAAGCCTGGTTTAGGACAAGCCCATCCATGGGCAGAGGTGCCACCTGGGGCAGTAGCCACATGGCCCCATGTCAGGGTGCTGGGAAGGCCTGGGTTCAATTCCTGTCTATGCAGCAGACGCTCCTGGGGGACTGTGGGCCCTTCTCTGGGCCTCAGTTTCCCCATCGATAGGGATAATAATTCTCTCTCGTCTGTTTAGACTGGAAGCTCTTTCTAGCAGGGGCTGAGTCTGGGCACGACAGGGCCCGGATCTCGGTCGGGGTCTGGGCAGCGCCCGGCACAATGGGGGCCGTGACCTCAGCCGGGGCCACTACGCTACCATATTACACCTACTAACAGGGCCAGGCGGTGCAATCCACTGCTACCGCCCCTATTACCGTAATAGCTGAACACCCACCATCACCCCTCGCGCACCCCGGGAGAGGGGCACGGCTCTCATCCGCCCCGTACAGCCGGGGGACTGACGGCTAAGCAAGGTGCCCCGTGCCACACAGGCAGTCACTGGCGAAGCAAATCCCAGCCCACTGCGCCGTTGCGTGGGCCCCACCTCCGTGCTCTTCCCCAGGGGAAATCACGGCCAAGACTCCCACCAGAGGTGACCTTGATCTACCTCCCGCCACCCCTGCCCCTTCTGCCGGGCCCACCGGGGCTCTGCCCTCTGCGTGGGGAAAGTTCTAGCACGCTTCGCCAGACACCAACTGTCCCGCGCCCTCGGCCTTGCACCCCGACGCCCTCGGTGTTCAAGCAGCCCCGGGACCCACAATGGGCTGCCCCGGGCGCTTTGACACCTTTCTAACCCTCCCTCGAGCTTTGGGCAGCCATTTTCCAAATGCAGTCCCCCCGCTTTGCCCCCCCCCGACAAGCTCCTCCCCCTGCTCTCGCTTGTGAAAGACGACAACAACCAAAAAACCACCCCTAAGGGGCAGCTGAGTGCTGTTAAATCCAATTAAATAAATCCCCACCGTGGGCAGGAGACGGACTGTTTCAATGACCTACGTGGCGGGCGGAGGAGCTGGGCTGGCATGAAAGAGGGATTGCAGGGCCTATGGGTTTTTGGGGGGAGCCTCTGAACCCTGACTTCTGAAACTGATGCCACCCTAGGCAGGGAGCTCAGTGCCAGCCCCTAGCACCAGGTACGTCGCCCTTTGCCACAAGGCCTCTGCTTCATTCCCGCGGCGCCCCGTCGCGGGCAAGGATTATTCAGCGCCACCCCCCCCATGCAGCTGAGCCATTGTGGAGTTTGCCCCACACACTGCCCAGGTCTGGAGGGCATCAGCCTGTCATGGGGGGGCGGGGGGGTGGGGACAGTCATGGTCCAGGCACATTCACTCCCAAAAGTTTGCTCCGATCTATTTCATCCACATGCCATCTCCTGAGTGCACAGAGGGGCTCGTTCACTGGGATCAGCGTCTGCCACTGGGCCAGTGCAGCCCTGACAAAGCTGGAGCATCTCCATCACACTGCCAGTGCCCCAGTGTACCCCCATCACACTGCCAGTGCCCCAGTGTACCCCATCACACTGCCAGTGCCCCAGTGTACCCCCATCACACTGCCAGTGTCCCAGTGTACCCCATCACACTGCCAGTATAGACCTTCCACTGCCCCAGTGCACCATCACACTGCCAGTGCACCTCTTCCAGTGCCCCAGTGCACCCCATCACACTGCCAGTATAGACCTTCCACTGTCCCAGTGCACCCCATCACACTGCCAATACAGCCCTGCCACTGCCCCAATGCACCCATCACACTGCCAGTACAGACCTTCCACTGCCCCAATGCACCCCATCACACTGCCAGTGCACCTCTTCCACTGCCCCAGTCCACCCCATCACGCTGCCAGTACAGCCCTGCCACTGCCCCAGTGCACCATCACACTGCCAGTATAGACCTTCCACTGCCCCAGTGCACCCCATCACACTGCCAGTATAGACCTTCCACTGCCCCAGTGCACCCATCACACTGCCAGTGCAGCCCTGCCACTGCCCCAGTGCACCCATCACACTGCCAGTATAGACCTTCCACTGCCCCAGTGCACCCCATCACACTGCCAGTATAGACCTTCCACTGCCCCAGTGCATCCCATCACACTGCCAGTATAGACCTTCCACTGCCCCAGTGCACCCCATCACACTGCCAGTACAGACCTTCCAGTGCCCCAGTGCACCCCATCACACTGCCAGTGCACCTCTTCCAGTGCCCCAGTGCACCCCATCACACTGCCAGTACAGCCCTGCCACCACCCCAATGCACCCCATCACACTGCCAGTACAGACCTTCCACTGCCCCAGTGCACCCCATCACACTGCCAGTACAGACCTTCCACTGCCCCAGTGCACCCATCACACTGCCAGTGCACCTCTCCCAGTGCCCCAGTGCACCCCATCACACTGCCAGTGCACCTTTCATCAGGCTGCTTCTCTCAGCGCCTCCCTCGGTGACCCCAGCTAGAGAAGCAGCCCGGCCTGTGATTAATTCCTTGCATTACTTGCACCTCTAATGACACCGCACGCTTCCAGCCAGTGCCCATGACGTGGCTCCGCTGCGCCCGACACTCAGCAACGGCTGCCCATGCAGAGACATGATGTCTCGAGGAGCGTTTGCAGGGCACACCTTGGTAGAGACACATGAGGCTGCAGCACAGACTCCATCCCTCCTCTGCACCTACCGCTGCACTGCCCCCGGCTCCTTCCCCCCGTCAGCCACCCAACAACAGAATTAAGTGGCAGGGAAAGAAAGAAAGAAAGAAAGAAAGAAAGAAAGAAAGAAAGAAAGAGGCATGTATGGGGGTAATGGGGTGTATGGGGATAGAGGGGGTGTATGGGGGTAGAGATGGGGTGTATGGGGGTAGTGGGGTGTATGAGGATAGAGGGGGTGTATGGGGGTAGAGATGGGGTGTATGGGGGTAGTGGGGTGTATGAAGATAGAGGGGGTGTATGGGGGCAGTGGGGTGTATGGAGATAGAGGGGTGTGGGGGGATAGAGATGGGGTGTATGGGGATAGAAGGGGTGTATGGGGGTAGTGATGGGGTGTATGGGGATAGCGATGGGGTGTATGGGGACAGAGGGGGTGTATGGGGGTAGAGATGGGGTGTATGAGGATAGAGGGGGTGTATGGGGGCACTGGGATGTATGGAGATAGAGGGGTGTATGGGGATAGCAATGGGGTGTATGGGGATAGAGGGGGTGTATGGGGGTAGAGATGGGGTGTATGGGGGTAGTGGGGTGTATGAGGATAGAGGGGGTGTATGGGGGTAGAGATGGGGTGTATGGGGGTAGTGGGGTGTATGAAGATAGAGGGGGTGTATGGGGGCAGTGGGGTGTATGGAGATAGAGGGGTGTGGGGGGGATAGAGATGGGGTGTATGGGGATAGAAGGGGTGTATGGGGGTAGCGATGGGGTGTATGGGGATAGCAATGGGGTGTATGGGGACAGAGGGGGTGTATGGGGGTAGAGATGGGGTGTATGAGGATAGAGGGGGTGTATGGGGGCACTGGGATGTATGGAGATAGAGGGGTGTATGGGGATAGCAATGGGGTGTATGGGGATAGAGGGGGTGTATGGGGGTAGAGATGGGGTGTATGGGGATAGAGGGGGTGTATGGGGGCAGTGGGCTGTATGGAGATAGAGGGGGGGTGTGGGGATAGAGATGGGGTGTATGGGGATAGAGGGGAGCATGGGGACAGTGGGGGTGTATGGGGCAGTGGGGGTGCATAGGGGTACAAAGAACATGGTGAAGTCTATGGGGATAGAAACAGGGGGTGTATATGGGAACAGAGAGCGGGTGTGTGTGTATGGAGATAGCGAGGGGGTATATGCAGATGATAGAGAGAGGGGGGGTATATGGGGATGGATGGAGGGATGGTGTGTATGGATTGATGGATAGGGTGCATGGGTATGGATGGATGGATGGGGTGTAGGAAGATGGATGGATGGATGGGGACAAAGGATGGATGGATTGAGAGAGTGAGTGCATGGGGATGGATGGAGGATGGATGGATGGATTGATGGGATGTATGGGGACAAAGGATGGATGGATAGATTTGAGAGAGTGTGTGTGGGGATGGATGATGAGGATGGATGGATGGGGTGTAGGAAGATGGATGCATGGATAGAGGATGGATGGATGGAGGATGAGGATGGATGAGGAGAATGGATGGATGGAGGATGGATGGATGGATGATGAGGATGGATGGATGCATGGATGGAGAATGGATGGATGAAGGATGGATGGATGGATGAGGAGAATGGATGGATGGATGGATGGATGGATGGAGGATGAGGATGGGGATGGAGGATGGATGGATGGATGGGGTGTAGGAAGGTGGATGGATGATGAGGATGGATGCATGGATGGAGGATAGATGGATGCATGGTTCATGGATGGATGGAGACCGAGATAGCTAGATGCAAGGGGAGGGGACGGGAGGACAGACGGCTCTAGAAGGGACAGAGGGGTGCAGCAGACCGAAGGACTAGCAAGGCAAGGGGGCAGGCCATATGTCCTGAACATGCTACAGCCCTGTTGCTCTCACAAACTGGTTCTGGATTCCCTGGGAGCTGGGCAGGGGCCGACCCCAGGAGATGAGACGTGAGGCTCTTTGTTTTCCCCAAGGCCCTCTGTGACTGCCCCCACTGGGCCAGACCCTCCGCTGGGATCCGTCGCTGGGAGCTCCCTTCCTTCCACACCAGCTCACGCCAGCCAGGAGCCAGCCCTGCAGGGCTGCTGCTTTTTACCCAGGTAACGCACACTCGGCACACTCTCACATTGGGGATGACACAGCACACACAGAGCTACACACACACACAGATATATACACACTGACACACACCCAGAGATACACATGCACTGATACACATCTATGCACACACTGACACACAAGCACTAACAAACACACACAGCTACACACACTGATACACACAAACACACTGATACGTACAAACTAACACACACAGAGAAATATACACAGACACACACAAACACGCAGATACACACTGACACACAAACACACTGAGCCACACTGATGTGCACACAGTAACACACTCACAGCTACACACGATTACACCCACACACAAACACTGAAACACACATACTAACAAACACTGATATACACACAAGCACACTGATAAACACACAAACATACACACACAGATACGCACTAACAAACGAACACTGACACACACACTAACAAACACACATACACTCACACACTGACACACACACTCACACACTGGCACACACACACGGACTCCCACATCCACACACACGGGAACTGCTCAGGGGTCTGACAATGGGCAGGAGAGGCAAGGAATGAAATACACGTATATATATATTAAGGGGGAGCGGGGAAGAAGTAGCCCCTTGGGGGCACCTCATGTCCTGTTCCCCCCCCCCCCAGGTCCCCCCAGCAGCCTGCATGCCACAGAGAGGAAATTTAGCCAAGCCAAGGGGCCTGGCTATTAAAAAAATACACACCAGCCCGGATTATACAGGGACCATGTCAGATCCCCTGTCTGGCCCCCTCCCGTCTGGTGCTGATCTGAGAGCTCCAGGCCAGAGCCAGTCAGCAACGGGTGTAAATTGGTGTCATTCCCCTGAAGTTGCCGGACGGTGCTGATCTACGCCAGCTGCGGCTTCGCCCCCTCCCCGCCTGACACGCTCCTCGCACGAGGATGGCTGTCCTGGGTGGTGAGCGTGCACCGCTGGCACTCGTCCGAGGAGTGAAATGTGTGTGCGAGAGAGATTGGGCATGCCAATGTGTGTGTGTGCACCAGTCAGGATGTGGGGGAATGTGTGTGTGTGTGTGTGTGTGTGTGTGTGTGTGTGTGTCAGGGCAGGCCCGAGTCTATATCAGAATGTGTGTCAGTGTGTGCCAGTGTGTGCATGTCAGTGTGTGCCAGTGTGCGTGCATCAGTGTGTGCTAGTGTGTGTGTGTCAGTGTGTGCCAGTGTGTGCATGTCAGTGTGTGCCAGTGTGCGTGCATCAGTGTGTGCGTGTCAGTGTGTGTGTGTGTCAGGGAAGATCCGAGTCTATATCAGAATGTGTGTCAGTGTGTGCATGTGTCAGTGTGTGTGTGAGTCAGTGTGTGTGTGTGAGTGTCAGTGCAGGCCCGAGTCTATATCAGAATGTGTGTCAGTGTGTGTGTGAATGTGCATGTCAGTGTGTGTGTGAATGTGAATGTGTGTCCATGTGTGTCAGTGTGAATCATTGTTTTCATATCAATGTGAGTCCATGTGTGTGAATGCCAGTGTGTCAGTGTGAGCATGGCAACGTGTGTCCGTGTGTGTTTGTGAAAGTGTGTGTCAGTGTGAGCATGGCAACGTGTGTCCGTGTGTGTGTGAATGTCAGTGTGAGCATGGCACACAGTGTATGTGTGTGTGACTATGTGCCAGTGTGCATGTCGCTGTGTGCGTGTCAGCGTGTGATTGTCAATGTGTCAGAGTGTGTGTGTCTGTGTGGTTGTGTGTGTGTGAATAGACGTGAGCCAGCCACAATGTGAAACAAGCAGAAAGGCCGCCGACACGGCGTGTGCTCCCCGGCTCCCTTCCGCCCCAGCTCCCAAAGCACCGGCCAGCACCCTTGGGGGCAGGAGACAGAAACAGGCCAGTCTAGCAACAAGCTGCGGCTGCAGAACCCAGGGGCCAGGTGCGACTGGATCCCGTGGGGATGCGCGTTTGGGGAGGGGGTCACCCTACTCCGCCCAGCTACCAATACGGGGACCGACACCCCCCCCCCCCGAGGGGCTGTGGAGGGGGGTGGGGTGGGAGCCGTCCGATCAAATCCGAAGCCTTGGCAAGGTTTCCCAGGTATGGATGTGCCGGGGCGGCAGCTTCCCAGGTGCGAAGATTTTCCATGGGACTCTGCAGGGCTCCAATGGGAGAGGCGAATGCACCAGATCGAGAGGGATCTATGGGCCAGCTCTGCCCTGTTATTCGTCTCACAAGCCCCCCCCCCCCCGCCCCTCCCCCCACCCCCCCCAAATCCCATGCACCAGGTGAGGAAATGTCTCTATCTCCAGGCCCTCGGCAGCTCAGCACCATGGACAGCAGCCGGGTTGGGTTGGGGGTGGGGAGGTGTCTAGAAGACCTCTCTCTCTCTCTCTCTCTCTCTCTCACACACACACACACACACACACACACACACACACACACACACACACACACACACACAATCTTTGTAACCAGGTGCCACCCCAGCGTCTGGCAGCGGAGGAGAATCTGAGCCAGGCAGAGATGCCAGACAATGCCCCCTCCTTAACGCCCCCCCCAAAAAACCCTACCACCTTTCCAAAGCCAAGTGCTGGTATAACACAATACAACTCCCCCCACCCCCTTCCCTGCCACACACACCTCACCAACACCCCCACTCCCTGGCACGATCCCACCCAACACCACCCTCCCCCCATCCCTGGAATGAACCTCCCCAACCCACCAATGCCTGGCACGATCCTAGCCAACACCCCCATCCCTGGAATGACCCCCCCAACCCACCAATGCCTGGCATGACCCAACCCCCCCCATCCCTGGAATGACCCCCCCCGACTCATACACCCCAGCCCTGGCAGGGGCTCATACCCCCTTCCCCCCCCCGGAAATTACCAACCCCCAGCCTTGGCATCACCTCTCCAAACCCCCCCCCCGATAAAACCCAGCCCCCACCCCAAATCTTCCACGCAGCCCGGGGTGCACCTACCTTTTCGGGGAGCAGCGGGGCTTGCTCAGCCTATGGGAGGTGCCATCCTGGATTTTTCTCTCTCTTCCCCCCCCCCCGCCCCCCAGGGATGCCGGGTGGATCCAGAGGGCTCCGTGCGCCCTGCCGGGAGCGGGGGCGGGGGGGCGTTCACGGGGCCCCCCCAGGCCGGTCCCCTGCAGGCTCCATCGGAGAAATCCACAAACAAAAGCAGGATCCGCAAAGGGAAGGCGGAGGGGGGGGGGGGGGAAGGGCTGGCTGGGCCCCGACTCCCTCCTGAGCGGGGGCTGCCCCGGATGATCGTGTGTGTGTGTGTACGCGGGGGGAGGCGCGGGGGGGGGGGGGGGGGGCTTTGGCCCGGCTCGGTTCCCCGGCGATCCGGATCAAGAAGCGGGGGGGTCCGATCCGCCGCCGTCGGCGGCTCCTTCCTTGGCTTTTCCCAGCCCGCAGAGCCGGGGCTGGGCTGGGAAGAAGGAGGAGGCGGGGGGGGAGGCGGAGCGCAAAGGGGACGCGCCTCCCCGGAGCCGGGCGGAGAGGCCTCAGGGCGCACGGGCCAGGGCGCACGGGACGGGATCGGGTCGCCTCGCAGCCCCCGCACCACGCCGAGAAGGGGAGGGAGGGGTGATGGGGAAAGCGGGAGGCTGAGGGGGGGGGGAAGGGAGGGAGGCGGGTCTGCCCCTTTCCTGCAGATGGAGAGGGAGGGATTTGGGGAGGGAGGGACGCGCGGGGAGGCGGAGCGGAAACAACACACATTGGAAATCTTTAGCACTGCAGCGGCTGCACGGAGGAGCCGGAGCCGGGAGGGAGCGGGGGGGGGGGGGGAGAAAGGGGAAGGGCAGCGACAGGGAAGCTGCAGAGAGGGGGGGGCAGCCAGGGGACAGGAGGAGAGGGAGCTGGCGGAGGGGATGGGAAGAGAGCGAGGAAGGGACCGAGGGATGAGGACCGGCAGGGGGAGAGAGGGGAGACCGAGGGGAGGAGGAGGGAGAGCCGGGCTGGGTGTGGCTGGGGATGGACGGAGAGAGGCAGCCCGGCAGGAGGAGGGGCGGGGGGCGAGATAGAGGGAGAGGGAGGGGGCTGGAGCGATGGGCAGAGCCAGGCAGGCAGAGGGGTGGGGGTGGGGGGCTACAGGCAGGTAATTTTCCACCCCGAAAAGGAAGCCAGGTGAGGGCAGAAGGGAAGAGCACAGGAGGACACGGATGAAGCAGGGGAGGGGAGGGAGGGGGGATCTGCCAGAGAACTGAATAGACGGATGGAAGGAAATGGAGTAATCGGGGGGGGGGGGCAGCTGGAGGGATCGATGGCAACTGAATAAAGGGGACACATGGGTGGTGCAGGACAGAGCTCACACGAGGGTGGGGCAGGAGCTTGTATGAGGGCAGGGTGGGGCTTGCACGAGGGCAGAGTGGGAGCTTGCACAAGAGTGGGGCAGGAGCTTGCACGAGGGAAGGGTGGGGCTCGCACGAGGGCAGAGTGGGAGCTCGCACAAGGGCGGGGCAGGAGCTCGCACGAGGGCGGGCAGGAGCTCGCACGAGGGCAGGGTGGGAGCTTGCATGAGGGCGGGGCGGGAGCTCGCACGAGGGCGGGCAGGAGCTCACACGAGGGTGGGGTGGGAGCTTGCACGAGGGCAGGGCGGGAGCTCACACGAGGGCGGGGTGGGAGCTTGCACAAGAGTGGGGCAGGAGCTTGCACGAGGGAAGGGTGGGAGCTCGCACAAAGGTGGGGCAGGAGCTCGCACGAGGGCGGGCAGGAGCTCGCACGAGGGCAGGGTGGGAGCTTGCACGAGGGCGGGGTGGGAGCTTGCACGAGGGCAGGGCGGGAGCTCACTTGAGGTCAAAGCAAGAGTTTGCACAAGTTCCCCCTCTTGCCTCAGTACCCCCTGCTGGAGCCTGCCGCCCCACAGCTCTGGGCCCAATAGGCTTTTCGCAGGCCCAAGCTCCCCGCACCACCCCAGGGACTTAGCCAGCACCCCCGGCACCCTCCCTGCACAGCTGGGCTCTGCCAAGAGCCCCGAGCCCCTCCCTGCCCAGGAGGGCTTGGCCACTGGGGGGCTTCTTCCCAGGAGCCAGCACGTGGGGCAGGGAACATGGCCACGCCTGGCCCTAGTTCTATTAACCCTTTCCCTGCTCGGCCCAGGCAAAACACGCAGGGGTGAGACACGGGGATCGCAGGGGCTGGTGCAGTGTTCACTGAATGGGAGAGAATGGGAGAGCTGAGTGCGGGTTTGGGGCGACTTCCTCCATCGCTCCCGCGCCCAGCCCAGCCTTGAAGCGCAATAGCCGGGGGGGGGATGAGTGTGCAAACGCGTGTGCGCACGCGGGCACTTGGAAGGATGCGATTTTCACCAGTCGCTGTCAATTTCACCCCAGACGCACTCAAACAGCCCCCCAAAAATATTCCCCTCCCTGACAATCCCTATTTACAACCAGGCGAAGTAAGACAAGCGGGGGGCGGCCCGGCCCTTTCCCTGGGCTGGTTTGCCCGGGGAGGTTGCCCACTTGCGGTTTCACAGCTCTCAAGCGTTCACTTCTTGGATCTCAGGGGCTGCTCGTGTCTGAACCCCCCCTATGCCATCTGACCCCCCTTCCTCCAAATTTCCCCCAACCTTTAAACAGGGGGAAATGCTTAAAAATAAACATCAGCTGAAATTATAAAAAAATAAAAACTGAAATCTGCCAAGTTTTTCTATTTATCCCTATAGAATCGATCTAGCCATCCCCCTACATCCTCTATCCATCCCCATATACCCCATCTATCTCTCCATCCATCCCCCTACATCCTCTATCCATCCCCATGCACCCCCATCTTATCCATCTATCCCCATACACCCTCTATCCATCCCCATACACCCCCATCTATCTATCCATCCCTATGCACCCCCATCTATCCATCCATCCCCATGCACCCCCATCTTATCCATCCAACCCCATACACCCTGTCACGGAGTGTGGGGGAGTCAGGTCCTGCACCCCTCTTCCCAGTATTCAATGTGACTCTCAGCCAGCCAGTAGAACAGAAGGTTTATTAGGGTTGTCAGGAAAGAGTCCAAACAGAGCTTGTAAGTATGACCAGGACCCCTCAGCTGGGGCCTTCTGGGGGGCAGGGAGCTTAGACCCCAGCTCTGGGGCTCCCTGCGTTTCACCACCCAGCTCCAAACTGAAAACAAACAGCCAAACCCTCCAGCAGCCTCTCTTCCCCTCCCCCGGGGCCCCTCCTCTAGCCTGTTACCATTCTCCCAGCCAAAGGTGTCACCTCCCAACCCCCGTCCTGGCTCATTTTACAGCCTCAGGTAAAGTCTCGCATTCCCGATGCAGCCTTTCCCTCAGGTCAGATCCATCTCGCTCTCTGCTCCGTCACACACCCCCATCTATCCATCCCTATGCACCCCATCTATCCATCCATCCCCATGCACCCCCATCTTATCCATCCATCCCCATCTATCTATCCATCCCCATACACCCTCTGTCTATCTATCCATCCCCATGCACCCCCATCTTATCCATCCATCCCCATCTATCTATCCATCCCCATACACCCTCTGTCTATCTATCCATCCCCATGCACCCCCATCTTATCCATCCATCCCCATCTATCTATCCCCATACACCCTCTATCCATTCCCATGCACCCCTATCTTATCCATCCATCCCCATCCATCTATCCATCCCCATCTATCTATCCATCCCCATAACCCTCTGTCTATCTATCCATCCCCATACACCCCCATCTTATCCATCCATCCCCATCCATCTATCCATCCCCATCTATCTATCCATCCCCATAACCCTCTGTCTATCTATCCATCCCCATACACCCCCATCTTATCCATCCATCCCCATGCATCCTCTATCCATCCCCATCTATCTATTCATCCACCCGCATACACCCTCTATCTATCCATCCATCCCCTTGCACCCCCATCTTATCCATCCATCCCCATGCACCCCCAATCTATATCTATCTCTCCCCATCCACCCTCCACCCACCCACCCACTCGTTAGTGGGTTGCCATTCATTGGTCCCTGACAGGTTAACTCTCTGTGAAATCCTTCATCAGCAACCAACCCAGGCCTGTAAAAGGCGAAGGGGAGGAGCCATGGCCCAAACTGGAACCGCCTGAAGCAAGACCCAATTCTGGGGGCCCAAGATAAGATCTGATGTGGGCGCAGTGGGGTGGCAGGATACCGGGATAGATAGGCCCATGGGTCAGATGGGCCCATGGGTCAGATGAGCTAACCCACCCCCCACCTCTCCGCCGGTCCAACGCCAGCATCATAACGGAGTCACCTCGTTAGGACTGGGGATTCATTAATGTTGCATGCACTGCTTGGGGAGCGAAGCCCCCCCCAGCCATTAGCATCTGATTTGTGAGGCCACGCGGCTGGAGCTTCTGTTCAAAGGCTGCTCCCGCAGGCCTCAACTGCCCAGGAATATCTTTGTCCCGGCTCTGCGGCCGGAGCTGGCTTTTCATCTCAGGCTAAACAGGCGGCGACGTGATCTCAGCTGCTCCCGATGTGCAGCCTCTGTTCCCTTCCCCAGCCGGTCCCCGGCTGACTCAGCGGGGGATCGAACCCAGGACCCTTGAAAGCGCAGAGGGCACCCAAAGCGCTGCGCCTGGCTTGGCCTCCAGGGGGCGACCGAGAGCACTGCAAGACATGGCTTGTGGGGCTTTTCGCCACTAAGGGGCCCGATCCAGTGCGGCCCACTGGCCGGCTTAGGTGAAACAAGTTGGGTGGGTCTCAGCCCAGCTCCCCAGGGCAGAGGAGATCCCGGGGCAAAATGCATCAGCCCCACGCCCGGAGCTGGCTCCTTCTTAGCCAGGAGCGGCCTGGGCCCCAGAGGGCGAATTGTCCTGGGATGGGGGGAAGTGGGGAATGAAGGGAGACGTTGGGCTAGTGAAAGGAGAGCAAAGGGGAGCGGGAGACCGAGGGGTCGTCTAGATGAGAGGCAGCATCACCTGGTGGTTAAGGGACTGGCTATGGAACCCGGACACCTGGGTTCAATTTCTGGGGATGCCTCAGACTGCCCTGGGGTATGTCACTTCATGTCTCTGGCCCCTCGAGTCCTGACTCCCGGCCCCTGCTCTAGCTACTAGATCCCACTCCCCTCCCAGTGCTGGGGATAGAACCAAGGAGTCCTGGCTCCCAGCCCCCCTGCTCTAATCACTAGGCCCCACTCCCCTCCCAGAGCTGGGGATAGAACCCAGGAGTCCTGGCTCCCAGCCCCCCTGCTCTAATCACTAGGCCCCACTCCCCTCCCAGAGCTGGGGATAGAACCCAGGAGTCCTGACTCCCAGTGGGCCCCCCTCCCGGCCCCCCACTCACATGCTCTGGGGTCTCACAGCACAATGCAAATGTCTCCCAACCGCGCCCCCTGGTGGTTACTCACCTTCCGCACCCCCCCCCCCCCCCGGGCTTGCAGGCTGCAAGAATGGGTGGGCACTGCCCCCGCCCTAGGTGCTACCACACACACACACACACATACGCACACTCACAGACACACACGTGTGTGCGCACACGACTGCCAAGGGAGCCACTGTGCCTGTATGGACGGACACACACACACACACACACACACACACACACAGCAAAGGGCTCCGCCGCCCTGCCTCTGAGCAGGCCCCACTGGGCACTCACAGACCTATCTGCTTTCACCCCTCCCCGTGCTGGCGTGAGGCCTGGACCCCGATCCAGCACTCTGGGGGGCAGGTCTCTGATCTGGGGGTTCAGGCCCCACGGCAGCCTCTTGTCTCCACCAGCAGGCCCCCGGGGTCTGTGCGGGGGCAAGGTTCTCCCTGCCGCGGGGTGCTCTGTGCCAGCGTCACAGTGCCCCCCACAGGGGGAAGGCGGCACTTGCTTTCCCCAGAGGGCCAGGATCAACCCCCACCGCCGCTCGCCGGGGGGCCAGGTCCTGCTGCGATAACCGGCTGCCTCAGCCCCTGCCACCCTTCACAGCTGGCGCGCCGCCCGCCGCCGCTTGGCAGAGCGCGCGGGGCTGCTGGAGGAGCAGATGATAGTGGTGCCCACGGGAAATGAGTGGGATTCCGGTGCCAGATCTGAGCTCCCAACCCCCCTCCCCTCCCTGCAGCGCGGCACTCCTCTGCCATGCTGGGGTCTGCGCTGACTGTCTGGGGGGAGCGCCCCCTACTGAGACCCCCCCCACCCTGCTCCCTGGCGCCCCCTACTGTGCTGATTCCAAGGTTCCTGCTGTAACTCACTAGCCCCCATTCCCCTGACAGAGACGAGAATAGAACCCAGGTGTCCTGACTCCCAGGCCTCCCTCCCCTCTTCTAAGCCAGTAGCCCCCACTCCCCTGACAGAGACGAGAATAGAACCCAGGTGTCCGGCCTCCCAAGCAGTGATTTCCCTACACCCACCCACCCCGAATTTCCCCAACACCCCCCAGTTTTGTGAACTAGTTACATGCCAATTTAGTGACCACCTCGCCCAGTAAACTCGAACACCTCCCCCAATTTCAATTCCTGGGAGGCCACTGCTCCCAGGCCTCCCTCCCCTCTTCTAAGCCAGTAGCCCCCACTCCCCTGACAGAGCTGAGAATAGAACCCCGGAGTCCGGGCTCCCCGCCCATAACACTAACTGCCAGCTAAATCCTTAGGATTGACGTAAACTGGGCCGGAAAATAAGGAATGAATCCATGGCCGGTCCGTTGAGATGGAGATTGGGGAAGGGGGAACTGCGCTCAGTTTCTCCCTGGTTCCCAAGCCTGCCCCGTATCAGAGAGCCCCACATGTGTTATGTCTATTCTGCCATGTG
Organism: Chelydra serpentina; assembly: GCA_037349315.1. Lineage (NCBI taxonomy): Eukaryota > Metazoa > Chordata > Testudines > Chelydridae > Chelydra > Chelydra serpentina. The sequence continues at coordinate 1,328,208 of JBAIAC010000203.1, forward strand.
TGTCGTGTCCCCCCCACATCTCCCCCCTCTCAGCATCTACCCAGCTCGGGGGTGGACATGGAGAGAAACTGGAATCCTGCTCAGGCAGTGCCGACCCCAATGCCCTAGCACGGCACTAGGGGCGCTGAGCTGCCGGGAGCGGGGTGGGGGCAGTGAGCGATCTCCCCTCCGAGGGCTTCCTTAGGTACCTGGTCCACACAAAACCCGGCATGAAAAGAAAACCCATTTTTCGGCTTGCAACGTCAAGAACGCCCAAGTTAGCATGTGCTGAGTGAAGGCATCGGGAATAGGGCAGGGGGCCCGTGGGGAAACTAGCGTGCGGCCATATAACTAACCAGCGGATTACGGCGCGTATGCCAGCCCGGAGACACGGGCAGCCTTAATTCCGGCGTTTCGGGACTTTCGAGGGCTTGACTTTGCAGCCCAGTCTTTTAACGGAGGTTTTGTGGGTGTCGCTTCCAAGATTTAAATCAATCTGGGGGGAAAAACCCAGAAATTCCATCCTGTGGCATCTACACACACACACCCATCATCATCATCATCATCATCATCATTATCAGCCGGGCTAGTGCCTTTAGATCCACCACACAGGCCTCTGCCACTTGAGTTAATGGCAGAACTGGTAGCAGTAGTAGGTTGTCATCCTCTATGTGGACCGGCTCTGGAGGGCATTCAAACACTTTGCTCCAGGTTTCACAGACGCATGGTGAGAATCATGGACCTTGGGCGCCATTCCAGGCTCTGGAGGACACAGCCTCTTCTGCCCATCCATCCCACCCTGCCCCTCCAAGTCTGTCCCTGTTTGCCCCCCGCCGGGCTCCTTGCCTCAGTCCAATTCTCCTTGCCCAGCTAGTCCCAGATCCCCTCCCCCGGCTCCTTATCTGATCGGTCTCACTGACTCTTGTACCCTCTGACACGCAAAGCCCCAGAATGGGGCTTGTTGGGAGCACAGGGGAGGCCAGGCTCATGCTGTCTAACAAGTCTGTCCCGAGCGTCTGCAAACTGGTTCGTCCCTTGGCCAGATTTGGGCAGGTTTTCCCAGGGAGGGCAAAAGGCACATCCTCGGCCCCGGGGACACCCCCTTGCCGAATGTCAAGGGCCTATTCCAAAGCCCGGGGGGGCGGGCGCTAGAGCTTTCCAAAGAACCGGTCCCCTTGCATGTTTCAACGCGGGACAGACAGTGTGTGTGTGTGTGTGTGTGTGTCCCAAACTGCTCCACTTGGGCAAAGTTCCACCCAGCCACACACAGGGCCTCAGCATGGGATTAGCGCGGACCGCTTCCGTCGGGTGGGCACGTGTAGGCGTGGGATCTAGGGGCATCGGGGCGCTGCAGCACCCCCCAGGTTTTACGCAGGACTCTGCTGGCAGCCCCCGGGGCCCGGGATCATGGCTGCCAGCCCCCTTGCCCTTGTCCGGGTCCCCTGCTCTCGGAGACACGACCCTGCTCCCGGCCCCAGCTCAGTGGGGGTGGGGAACGGGGGCCGGCTTTCAGCACCCCCACTATTAAAAGTATTCCAGCGCCGCTATGGGAAAGTGCCGGTTTCGATGGAGCCCTGCCTGCCAGGATCTGGCCTGGTGTCCTACCTAACCTCCTCTGCTCTCCGGGGCAGCCTGCCTGGCCCGGGACGTCCCAGGTTCCCGTCCCGGAGCTGGGAGCTGCGGAAGCCGTGACTGCAGGCTGCAGATCTAGACTCTGGGGGCCGTGGCTGAGCGTTGGCGGTGGGGCTCCCGGACGGAATTGCATTCCAGACTTTGGGGGTTGGTTATTTCAAAATGACCCCCCCTCCCCTTCCCCGGATTTCCCCTCTGTGGGAAATTTAGAATGTTCTGGCCTTTCCACCCCCCCCTCAAAAACAGAACAAATTCCGCCCTCCCCTTCCCCCCCCCAAAAAAAATAAGGGACGGGAACGCGCGACTCTCCCCTACCTCTGATATGCACGGCCGTCGCGGTCTCTGTTCCCAGCCCTGCCCGGCTCTTCAGCCAGCCCAGCGGCCTTGGTTCGGGGCGCGCAAAGCGCGGGCGAGGGAGGTGGCCAAGGTTTCCCTGAGTAGCCTCCTGCTGGCCGTCCGGGAATTAGCTCCATCCCAGCACTCGGAGCGCCCCCTGCTGGCCGGTGTCTCTCCTGCCTCGGGCCCTGTGGCTCTCCCAGACCCCGGTGCCCCTTACCCTGGGGTTCTGCCCCACAGCAGCCCCCACGCTCTGGGTCTCCCCTCCCAGGGGAACCCCCAATCCTCTAGGTCCACCTTGCCTCGGTGGCCACTGCCCGTCGCCATGTAGCCCCCGTTCTCTGGGGCAGACTGCAGCGTCGTGGCCGCTCATCACGGGCAAGGGGGTTGGAGCAGCTACCTCTGCCTCACCCCGGGCTACCCCTCTGCAGCCCCAGTACCTCCATAGGCTTTAACCAGGCCCCAGGCTGGAGCTCCCCAGCTCCTCTTGCCCTTCCCCAGCCCGGCTCTGTGATCCCAGGCAGCTGAGTCCTTCCCACTCCAAGACTGGAGTGAGACTGACCCCGCTCCTCCCTCAGCCCTTATATCAGGGCCAGCTGTGGTCTGACTGGGTGTGGCCCCAGATGTGGCTGCCTCTTTAATCAGCCTCCCTTTTTCCCTAGGAGGGGGTAACAGGGCCCTTTAAGGCAGGGAGCAGCGGGGTGGGTGCGGGGGAATTGTCCTTTTTATCTCGACACTTCCTGTGCCTCCAAGGTTCAGGTTGGGGGAACTGAGCTCTTCCATCCTTGACAAGCCGAGGGAGAGATGGGTGTGTCTGAGGATGGGTGGATGGATGGATGGGTGGATGGGTGGGTGGGTAGATGAAGCGGTGTGTAGACAGGTAGATGGATGTGTCTGAGGATGGATGGATGAAGGAGTGTGTAGACAGATAGATGGAGTGTCTGAGGATGGATGGATGAAGGGGTTTGTGGACAGATAGATAGATAAGGGGGAGTTGGAGGATGGATGGATGAAGGGGGTGTAGACAGAGGGTGTCAGAGGATGGATGGATGGATGGATGAAGGGGTGTGTAGACAGAGGAGGGCATTGGAGGATGGAGGGATGAAGGGAGGTTAGATAGAGGGGGTGTTGGAGGATGGATGGATAGATGAAGAGGGGTTAGACAGATAGAGGGGGCATCGGAGGATGGATGAAGGGGTGTGTAGACAGATAGATGGAGTGTCTGAGGATGGATGGATGGATGGATGAAGGGGTGTGTAGACAGAGGGGGTGTCAGAGGATGGATGGATGAAGGGGGTTAAACAGATAGAGGGGACGTTGGAGGATGGATGGGTGGATTGAAGGGTGGGTAGATGAAGGGGTGTGTAGACAGAGGGGGTGTCGGAGGATGGATGGACAGATGAGGGGGTTAGACAGATAGAGGGGACATTGGAGGATGGATGGGTGGATCAAAGGGTGGGTAGATGAAGGGGTGTACAGAGTGTCAGGATGGATGGATAAAGGGGTGTGTAGACAATGGGGGGCTTTGGAAGATGGATGGGTGGATTGAAGGGTGGGTAGATGAAGGGAGGCGTTGGGGGATGGATGGGTGGATGAAGGGGTGTGTAGACAGAGGGGGCCGTTGGATGACGGATGGGTGAATCAAAGGGTGGGTAGATGAAGGGGTGTACAGAGGGGTGTCAGGATGGATGGATGAAGGGGTGTGTAGACAGAGGGGGGTTTTTGGAGGACGGACGGGTGGATCGAAGGGTGGGTAGATGAAGGGAGGCATTGGGGGATGGATGGATGGATGAAGGGGTGTGTAGACAGTGGGGGGGTTTGGAGGACGGACGGGTGGATCGAAGGGTGGGTAGATGAAGGGAGGCGTTGGGGGATGGATGGATGAAGGGGTGTGTAGACAGAGGGGGTTTTTTGGAGGACGGACGGGTGGATCGAAGGGTGGGTAGATGAAGGGAGGCGTTGGGGGATGGATGGATGAAGGGGTGTGTAGACAGAGGGGGGTTTTTGGAGGACGGACGGGTGGATCGAAGGGTGGGTAGATGAAGGGAGGCGTTGGGGGATGGATGGATGAAGGGGTGTGTAGACAGAGGGGGGTTTGGAGGACAGATGGGTGGATCGAAGGGTGGGTAGATGAAGGGAGGCATTGGGGGATGGATGGGTGGATGAAGGGAGGTTAGACAGAGGGGGTGTTGGAGGATGGATGGATGAAGGGGTGTGTAGACAGAGGGGGGTTTGGAGGACTGATGGGTGGATCGAAGGGTGGGTAGATGAAGGGCGGCATTGGGGGATGGATGGATGGATGAAGGGGTGTGTAGACAGAGGGGGGTTTTGGAGGACGGACGGGTGAATCGAAGGGTGGGTAGATGAAGGGAGGCGTTGGGGGATGGATGGATGGATGAAGGGGTGTGTAGACAGAGGGGGGTTTTGGAGGACGGACGGGTGGATCGAAGGGTGGGTAGATGAAGGGAGGCATTGGGGGATGGATGGATGGATGGATGGATGGATGGATGGATGGATGGATGGATGGATGGATGAAGGGGTATGTAGACAGAGGGGGGTTTTGGAGGACGGACGGGTGGATCGAAGGGTGGGTAGATGAAGGGAGGCGTTGGGGGATGGATGGATGGATGGATGGATGGATGGATGGATGGATGGATGGATGGATGGATGAAGGGGTGTGTAGACAGAGGGGGGTTTTGGAGGACGAACGGGTGAATCGAAGGGTGGGTAGATGAGGGGTGGTGGATCCTGAGAGGCAGATCGGGTCTCTGGGGCATCTCAACCCAGAGGCTACAGTTTGTTTTGCGCGAACAGGCTGTGAAGCGGAAGCATGACTTGCCTGGAGCTTCGTTAAGAGCGCAGCTCATTAGCATACCGTCCCTGCCTTCCGGCGGTAATTAGCAGTCGGGGTCAGAGCAGTTGACATCTTTTATTTTGATGTTGTTGTTCTGGAACAGGCAGCCAAGGGAGTGAGTGGCAGGCAGAGGCTGGGCCTGCACCTGGCGGGGGTTGGGGGTCTTGCCTCTCGGAGTGGGGGGGGGGGGTCCCTGGCGGGGGAGGGGGGCAGAGTGTGAGGGGTGAAGGACGGTTCGACTGGGAGAGGGAGGAGCTGAATCCAAATTCAGACGCCGGCATTCATGTGCGCGGGCGCCTTTCGCACTCGGGTCTCTCTCTCTCGTGCACACACAGCAAACGCCAGCAGGTCTCACTCCATCCAGCAGGGGGCAGGGCGGCACACGTCTGCACACACCCCACCCCCGACACACACACACCAGGACAGTCTCTACATCCAGTGCAGTGAGGGGAGGAGCTGGCTGGGGCAGAGGGTCAACAGGCCAGACAGTGCAGTGAGGGGAGGGGTGGGGCTGCAGTGCAGTGAGGGGAAGGGGGGGGATTCAGTGCAGTGTGGGGAAAGGACCAAGGGGTGCTGTGCACTGGAGTGGTGGGGACCTGGGTGCAGGTGAGGGGTGCAGTTTGGGGTGAGTGGGGCCCTGCAGTGCAGTGCAGTGAGGGGAGGGGCTGGGGTTTGCGGTGCAGTGAGGGGAGGAGTCAGGGCAGGCAGTGCAGTGAGGGGAGGGGCCAGAAGGTGCAGTGAGGGGCATGCAGTGCAGTGAGGGGGGCCAGGGCGTGCAGTGCAGTGAGGGGAGGAGTCAGGGCAGGCAGTGCAGTGAGGGGAGGGGCTGGGGTTTGCGGTGCAGTGAGGGGAGGAGTCAGGGCAGGTAGTGCAGTGCAGTTAGGGGAGGGGCCGGGGTGTGCAGTGCAGTGAGGGGAGGGCCCAGGAGGTGCAAGGCAGTGTCCAATTCCCCACCCCCCACAGCCAGCCAGTCCCCGCCCTGGGGCCGGATCAGAGCGGGCGCCCCCTCGAGGGGACAGACCCATGTCCCATTCCCCACCCCCCAGAACCAGCTACCCCCCCCACACATTAAAGCAGAAAGTCACACTTGTGTTAAACACAGCGTCCGCCTCGTCCCGCCGCCCAAGGGCTGCCTGGCTGGCTCGTCACCTGCCTCCGTGCCAGCCACTTCATGCTCCTAATTTAGCTTCCCTTAATGAAGTCTGGGAGGGGAGCTCCGTGCCGCTGCGGGTGAGGAGCCATCCGGCAGCATCGGCGGTGCCAGGCCTGGGTGCCGCTTTGACACAACTCGGCCTTCCTGCTCTGCAAGCCGAGGGCAGGGGAGGGGGACTATTGCCTTCAAGGGAAGCTGCTCCTCGGTATTTTTATTGGGGGGATTACGGTACTGCATGAGATTTTTTATTAGGGGGATTACGGTAGTGCATGAGATGGGGCCTTTCACCCCTAGGGGGCGCCAGCTCCCATCCAGCCCCAGAGCAGTGGACTGGCTGGTTCAGGGGGGTGGCGAAAGGGACAGGGGGCCCGGCCCATCTAGGGGGCGCAAGCTCTGATCTGGCCCCAGGGTGGGGACTGGCTGGTTCAGGGGGGGTGGAGATTGGAACATGGAGCTTTTCCCCTCTAGGGGATGCAGGTTCTGATCTGGTCCCATGGGTCAGTGGTTGGGTCAGTGGGTCAGGGAACGGGAAAGGGGAAAATTGCATGATTCTAAAATGGAAATCCATGAAATCCAGCCCCCCCACCTGCGCCCCAAAAGCAGAGATGTCTACGGCGCGATTGGACCCCGGACAACTTTTTGCTTCGGTGCCTGCAGGAAGCAACGCGGGGGACGGCGATTGTAGGCGTGATGCTGCCCGACGGGGCGGAATCGGGAAGGACGGGAGGGCGGAAGGCAGGCTGGGTGAACGGGCCCCCAACGGGACAGATTTCACGCCACTCCGGACAGCCGCAAACCGAGTGGGGGGCTGCAAAAAAGCAGCCAAGCGAGAACGGGCGGGGACGGTCCCGGGGCCGGCGGATCTAAGGGCCGAGGGAGCCGGCAGGTTCTCAAGGAGACGAGAGCAAAGGCGCCGCTGCAAACTCTCCGGACGGACACGGAGGAAAGACGGGAAGGGGCCAGCGTGGCTCCAGGCGAGGAGGAATCCTGCAAGAAGTGGCCCCCCGGGGCACCGGCTCAGATAGGCCCAGGCACAAAATGAGTGAAACCAGCGGTGGCCAATAGAAATTCGATGCTAGCCACACTGCTAGCCACGCTTGTGGGTTTGAATTTTTCTTATTAGCCACAGTATAAAAAAGCCACATGCATTAGCCACAATTCAATAGCCTATTAGCCACCTGTGACTAGTGGCGAACGTCTTGGGCACCACTGATTGTGAGGGATGGGGCCAGGGGCTGCACTCACTGGTGGGGGCCCAGCTTGGCCTTGATCTCAGCTCAGGGGGGGTCACCAGATGATTCCAGCCCCAGCTCTTCCTGCCAGGACAATGGATAGGGTATCCCCCCATCCCCCCCGCGCTCAGCCCCTTGCTCCCAGCTGTTCTGTCCCTGGGTTGGGGAGGGGACACGGGACTGGGGACTAGGGGTTAGAGTAGAGGAGGCAGGCGGGGGAGTCAGGACTCCTGGGTTCTATCCCTGGTTTGGGGAGGGGACTGGGGTCTGGGGGTTAGAGCAGAGGAGGCAGGCGGGGGAGTCAGGACTCCTGGGTTCTATCCCTGGTTTGGGGAGGGGACTGGGGTCTAGGGGTTAGAGCAGAGGGGGAAGGGGTGGGAGTCAGGACTCCTGGGTTCTATCCCTGGGCTGGGGAGGGGACTGGGGTTTAGGGGTTAGAGCAGCCGGCTGGTGCCAATGGACTGAGTGGATGTGAGCTCTAGGGGAACAGGAGGATGAGGAAGAAACTCTACAGTACCACGGAAGCAAATGACAATGGACACCAGCCGGGGATCTGGCCCCGGCCCCCTGGTTCCATGAAAACTTTTTCCTTTCCTTTCTGCAGCCCCGAAGAGCCCCTCTTCTCCTCGGCAACCCCCACCCCGCCCCTGAACGGCGCCTCGCATAACCGGCTTAATTACCAAAATTCATTAGCGGGCTCTTAATGACAGCTCTGGTGTCGCTGGGAAGGCAGCCGATTAATAGCGTGTCCGATTCTCTGGGAGCCGTGTTCCGTAATTAACCGGGCGCTGCTCCGGTGTGTAATATTAACGAGATCTGCCTCGTTATACATGCGATAGGCCCGGCAGTGACAGGTGATTGGATGGCAGACGGCGCGGGGGGGGGGGGGGGGATTTGTCACCGGTGGGCCGTCGGTTTCCAGACAATTAGCTTTCGATCGTGGCCAGCCCGATTTCTGGGCGATGCAACCCAGGGCAGAGAGCTCCGTGCCCGGCGTGCGGCGGAGGGCAGATGGGAAGGGTGGGGGGTTCGAACCCCCACTGCTGTCACAGACAGACGCTTCAGGGGTGCACAAGAAGGTGGGTGCTGCTGAGGGTGAGCATGGCAGAGATTTGGAGGCAGAAAGGGGGTGCAGACTATTCCTGGATATGCTGAGGCTTGGGGTTTATAATATGGAGCTATGCCAATCTCCTAGAACTGGAAGGACCTTGAAAGGTCATGGAGTCCAGTCCCCTGCCTTCACTAACAGGACCAAGTACTGTCCCCTGACAGATTTATTTATTTTTTTGCCCCGGATCCCTAAGTGGCCCCCTCAAGGATTGAACTCACAACCCTGGGTTTAGCAGGCCAATGCTCAAACCACTGAGAGATTAGACCCCCCTTTTCTGGGGCTCGCCCCCCTTCCCCAGCCAACTCCAGACTGCAACCCCCTCCAGCCTTTGTCCAGCTTCCGGGCAGGTGTCACCTGGCCCCAAGCCCCTCCTGGCTCAGGTGACGGCTGGGGTATCTGTCTCCCATCCCCACGGCAGACAGTCCCTGGGAACTCCCCGCTCCCTGCTGCGTCACAACCGGGGTTCCCCTCCAGCTTCGCAGCTCCGCTCCGGGGGGGGGGGGGGGGGGGGGAGACCAATCACAGCACTGGGAATTGGGGGCGCCCCGGGGCTGGCGCGGCAGGGGGGGGCTGCGGGTCGGGAGTGAGGAGCGCCGGCCCCGCTGCCTGGCAGAACCCCGCACCGCATCTCCCTGCCCTGCACCTGGCGCTCCCCCCGCCCGCCCCCGCCAGGATCCCTGGCTTCCCCCCGTCTCGCTCGGTGACAGGCGCTGACAGCCCATCTCCGCTCAGACGGAGGCTGGTGTTTTAATTTTCCTCCCAGCCGGCTGTTCCCCGTCTTTCTCCCCGAGTGATTGACGGGCGCCCGCCCGCCTCACGCGGCCCCGACGGCGTCCTCTGCTCCATTGGGGGGGGGCATGGGGCAGGGATGGGGGCTCTGGGACGTACCCCTCAGCCTCCGTCTCACCTGGGGCGGAGCTGTGGTTGATGGGAGCCCGGGGCTGGGCTAGCAGGGGGCTGCGGGTCGGGAGTGAGGGGCACCGGCGGAGCTGTGGTTGATGGGAGGCCGGGCTGGGCTAGCGGGGGGCTGCGGGTCGGGAGTGAGGGGCACCGGCGGAGCTGTGGTTGATGGGAGCCCGGGGCTGGGCTAGCAGGGGGCTGCGGGTCGGGAGTGAGGGGCACCGGCGGAGCTGTGGTTGATGGGAACCCGGGACTGGGCTAGCGGGGGGCTGCGGGTCGGGAGTGAGGGGCACCGGCGGAGCTGTGGTTGATGGGAGCCCGGGGCCGGGCTAGCAGGGGGCTGCGGGTCGGGAGTGAGGGGCACCGGCGGAGCTGTGGTTGATGGGAGCCCGGGACTGGGCTAGCGGGGGGCTGCGGGTCGGGAGTGAGGGGCACCGGCGGAGCTGTGGTTGATGGGAGCCCGGGGCTGGGCTAGCGGGGGGCTGCGGGTCGGGAGTGAGGGGCACCGGCAGAGTTTGTGGGGCGGGGAGCCCGGGGCTGGGCTAGCGGGGGGCTGCGGGTCGGGAGTGAGGAGCCGGCTCCCTGCCAGCCTGGGCCCACGTGGCTGTTCTCTCTGCCAGTCACTGGGCGCGCCCTGCGAGCTGCCTGGCAGGAGCTGCCGCCGCCGGCTGCCCCTGCCACCGGCTGGAGCAGATTGCAGGGCTCTGTGACGGCGCCGAGCCCGCTCCCGCGCCCGGCATCCCCCCCCCCCCCGCACACATGCAGCCCTGGGTGCCCTGTCCCCGCCCCCAGCACTGCCGGTGCCCCTCACTCCCGACCCGCAGCCCCCCCCCCCCGTTAAACCAGCCCTCAGCTCCGCCAATGCCCCCAGTTCCTTTCCCCCGCTTATACTTCGCTTTCCTGACAAGCCCCGTTTATTTCTTGGTTTTACTCCCCCCTCCCCCTCCTTTCCAGCTGCAGCGAGGTGCCCCCGCCCCCGCCACCTGGGTTCTGTTCACTGCAGCAGATTCCCCACCCCACCCCCGATCCTGCAGCGAAATGAATTTCTCCGCGTCTGGGAGCTCGGAGCCAAGTCCCCCAGACCCCTCGTCGGGGGCCAGGTCCGCTGGGCAATTCGCACTCAGGATGGGGGCAAAGCTCAGATTAGACCCCACTCCCCTCCCAGAGCCGGCAACAGAACCCAAGAGTCCTGGTTCCCAGCCTCCCCTGCTCTAACCACCAGACCCCACTCCCCTCCCAGAGCCGGCAACAGAACCCAGGAGTCCTGGTTCCCAGCCTCCCCTGCTCCAACCACCAGACCCCACTCCCCTCCCAGAGCCGGCAACAGAACCCAGGAGTCCTGGTTCCCAGCCTCCCCTGCTCTAACCACCAGACCCCATTCCCCTCCCAGAGCCGGCAACAGAACCCAAGAGTCCTGGTTTCCAGCCTCCCCTGCTCCAACCACCAGACCCCACTCCCCTCCCAGAGCCGGCAACAGAACCCAGGAGTCCTGGTTTCCAGCCTCCCCTGCTCTAACCACCAGACCCCACTCCCCTCCCAGAGCCGGCAACAGAACCCAGGAGTCCTGGTTTCCAGCCTCCCCTGCTCTAACCACCAGACCCCACTCCCCTCCCAGAGCTGGGGAGAGAACCCAGGAGTCCTGGTTCCCAGCCTCCCCTGCTCCAACCACCAGACCCCACTCCCCTCCCAGAGCCAGCAACAGAACCCAGGAGTCCTGGTTCCCAGCCTCCCCTGCTCTAACCACCAGACCCCACTCCCCTCCCAGAGCCGGCAACAGAACCCAGGAGTCCTGGTTCCCAGCCTCCCCTGCTCCAACCACCAGACCCCACTCCCCTCCCAGAACCGGCAACAGAACCCAGGAGTCCTGGTTCCCAGCCTCCCCTGCTCTAACCACCAGACCCCACTCCCCTCCCAGAACCGGCAACAGAACCCAGGAGTCCTGGTTCCCAGCCTCCCCTGCTCCAACCACCAGACCCCACTCCCCTCCCAGAGCCGGCAACAGAACCCAGGAGTCCTGGTTCCCAGCCTCCCCTGCTCTAACCACCAGACCCCCCTCCCCTCCCAGAGCTGGCAACAGAACCCAGGAGTCCTGGTTCCCAGCCTCCCCTGCTCCAACCACCAGACCCCACTCCCCTCCCAGAGCCGGCAACAGAACCCAGGAGTCCTGGTTCCCAGCCTCCCCTGCTCTAACCACCAGACCCCCCTCCCCTCCCAGAGCTGGCAACAGAACCCAGGAGTCCTGGTTTCCAGCCTCCCCTGCTCCAACCACCAGACCCCACTCCCCTCCCAGAGTCGGCAACAGAACCCAGGAGTCCTGGTTCCCAGCCTCCCCTGCTCCAACCACCAGACCCCACTCCCCTCCCAGAGCCGGCAACAGAACCCAGGAGTCCTGGTTCCCAGCCTCCCCTGCTCCAACCACCAGACCCCACTCCCCTCCCAGAGCCGGCAACAGAACCCAGGAGTCCTGGTTTCCAGCCTCCCTGCTCCAACCACCAGACCCCACTCCCCTCCCAGAGCCGGCAACAGAACCCAGGAGTCCTGGTTCCCAGCCTCCCCTGCTCCAACCACCAGACCCCACTCCCCTCCCAGAGCTGGGGAGAGAACCGATGAGCTCTGAGTGAATCAGTCCCTGGGGACGGGGTCTGGCTCGCAACCGGTGCCCCCTGGAGGGGAAAGACCCCGTCTCCCAGGGCCAGCCCGTCTCCCTCTGGTTGTATCCATTCTGGACTCTCACAGCTCTTCCCTGGCTGTTGCCTCTGCAGCCCCCCCCCCCCCCCCCCGATGCCACGGCAGCAGCCGGGGGCAGAACTCAGCTCCTGCTGGTCTAGAGCCCCGGCCCCGCAACCTCCTCTGAGCCAGCGGAGAATCCCCATTGACTGGTGGCGCTATAGGGGCTAGGACACGCGGAGGCGCAGTTGCAAATCCCTTACAGCAGGAGGCAGCGACACGCAGACGCTGGCTAGTCCCTGGGCCAGCAGCCGCTTCAGCTGGGGGAGGGGAGGCCAGGCTGGAGGAGTGAGCTATGCCGAGGTGAGTCACTGACCGGCGGGGCCAAGCCAAGCCCCGATGCCGGCTGCTCGTTGGGGCAGAGACTCTACGTCCCCCCCCATCCCCACGCGGCACATGGCGCCTTCCCCGGAGATTTCACACACACCACAGCCAGGCGCCGCACAAAGACACACACACACACACACACACTCTGCACTGCGACTCCTGGTGCCAGCCCGCATCCGCCCTGTCCTGCCTGCAACGGCGACCCCAGCACGGCTTGGACAGGCGACACGGTAGCTACACACACACACACACACACACACACACACACACACACACACATACACACACACAGACTCACACACACACATTGTCATATAGAGATTAACATACACACAGCTCTGTACACGCACTAACATTCACACACACACACAATGAAACACAAACGTGTATATACACACTAACATTCACCCACACAAACACATATACACACAAATATGCACCCACACGCTAACATTCACACACACAAACACACATACTAATACACTCACACACACACATACAGTAAAAACACACCAACATATCCACACTAACAAATACGTGTACACACACACATTGACATATAGAGATTAACAAACATACAGCTCTGTACACACACACACACACACACACAGAAACACAAACGTGTATATACACACTAACATTCACACACACAAACACATATACACACAAATATGCACCCACACGCTAACATTCACACACACTCATAAATACACTAAAAACACACCAACATATCCACACTAACAAATACGTGTGTACACACACACACAAACACACACACACACACACACCCTAGTTGGGCGAGCACTGGACTTTGGACTCAGCAGACCTGATTCTAGTCCCGGTTGTGCCGCTGACCTGCCCGGTAGCCTTGCACAAGCCCCGTCCCTGCTCGCTGCCTCAGTTTCCCCATTTGGTAACCCAGGGACGCCACCGCCGACCTGCTCTCCGGCACCAGCGAGGGCCGGTGATGATTCCTTGCCCTTTCCAACATGGGGGCAGGAGGGGAAACTGAGGCACAGAGTGGGGGTTTAGCCGCCCAGCCTCCCCGCCGCTGGCTTTAAGGGGGACTTGGGGGTCACCAAATGGAAAAGGGGGGGAAGAAATCAAGCCCCAGTTAAGGGTCTGGACTAAGAACCGGTGTCCTCTGTCCGCCCCGCCCCGGCCATGTCAGCACCCGCATTAGCTCCCTCCCAGCCAGCGCCCCCGGCCCTGCAGGGGCACCCCCCAGAGGGGAGCGGGGAGCCAGCATCTCCTCCGCCGGGGCGAGCCGACCCGTCAAGGTCGTCTGGCAGCCTCAGCACCTGCCACCGCGCAGCAAGCAGCCCGGGTAATGCCAGCTGCAGGGGAGCGACCTTGATTCTGTGTGTGTGTGTGTGTGTGTGTGTGTGTACACGTGTTTGTGTGTGCGCGTGTGTAGCACAGTCACACACACACACAGCTGATTGTTTGCCGCATTTGACTGCTCCCAGATTTGCTAGGCAGAGACCCCACCTGGGCCCGCTCCCCCTCACTCCACTGCCTTTCCCCTGGGCCCATGGAGTGGGGCTAAGGCAGAAGCATTCTCCCTGGGACCCGGGCGTCCTGACTCCTGGGTGCACCTTCTAACCCAAAGGAGCCCAAGTGGCCCTTACAGGATATCCATGTAGGGATTCCAGCACTACAATGCAGCCACCTCTGGGGTGGGGCGTGGCTGCTGTTAGTACAGGGATCCCTCACCCAGGGCCGAGATGCAGCCGCCTCTGGGGTGGGGAGCAGCAGCTGCTGAAAAGCCACACGGCAGTTTGGGACAGGAAGTGAGGACGAAGATTGTCCCGAAAAGACAGAACCGGCGCGGGAATGAGGTGGGGACGGCCTTGCTCTCGTGGAAAGGTCTATGACTCCATCATGCTGGGGGCGGGAAACGGGGGAGGGAGACGGCGACGGGGGGGGGAGGGGGGGGGGGAGAGTTGTCTGGTCCATGTCGCCTAGCAGGGCTCAAAGAGGGGCCTTTGACCAGGCTGCAAAGTCAAGGCACAGCCCCCCCCCAACCCCCCTCCTTGGGATGGGTGCGGGGGTTGGTCCCTGTTTAAAAAAACAAGAGGTCGGGGAGGGGGGCAGGGTCATGCCTGGTAGTTGGAGCAAAGGCAGCCGGGCCTAGTGGTCGGAGCAGTGGCCGCAGGGCCAGAAACCGGCCCCTGATTCAAGAGCCCAGAGCAGGGTAGGAACAGAGGAGCCCGGCTGGGAACAAGGCAGGAGAGCCCAGGCCCCCGTTGGGGGGGCGGGGGGACCGGGTCTCCCGGGAAGCTTAAATACCTGCCCTGAGAGTCCCCAGAGCGGCGTCTGGCCCGGGGACGGCTCCTCCCCGCGAGCGGCTTCCTCACGCTCTAGTTTGGGGCAACCCCCGGATCCCGTGGCGCTGGGTACACGGGGGGGCCGTGCGTGCATGGGGGGGGATGCGTGTAGAGGTGCAGGTGGGGACTAGGGTGTGCACGGGGAGGTGACTGGGGGAATGGGGTTGTGTGTTTGTGTGTGTGTGCGCGTCTGTCTAGTCTAGATTTCTACACACACACACACACACCGGCTTTCTCGGGCTCTGCCCTTGAGAACCAGCCCCCGGGCTGCTTATCCAGTAGGAAACAATCCCACTCTGTTGTCAGCTCCCTGCTCCGCTCCCATGACACACGGCGGTTGTGGCAGGGAGCCATGGGGCGGAGGAAGGTGAGGTGCCCTGGGGAGCGGAGGGGGGGGGGGCTCTCTCACTCGAGCGAGGCTTTTATTTTTAGCCCTTTTCGTCCGGCGGCTCTGGGCCCTCCTATGCCAGCCGGCCAGGAGGGCCCCGATCCTGCAGGACGCTAAGCCGGGCCGGGGCAGTGGGAAAGCGGAGCCCGCAGGCCCGGCTCTGGGCTCAGTTCTGTCCGCGGGACCCACCGGGGTTCAGCCCGGCTGGAGAAGCGGGAGGCGAGTGACCGTGGCCGCGCTGGCTTGCCCACGGGCCCGACGGCCGGTGGCGACGAATTGCATTGGCCCTCCTGCCCCATTCAAACCCACAAGAGGAAAAGGAGAGGCTGGCACTGGGCGCCCTGCCCAATCCTATTAGCCCAGGGAAGTTGGTGCCGGCCCAGCTCCGTAACCAACTGATCTAGGCTAAAGGCAGGGGGATAACGGAAAGTCCCTCGCTGGTGGTAGGAGCCCCTGGAATACAGACGAAGGCCGCTCTGTGTGGGAGCTCGCCAGCCCAGTGGCAGCCGGAGGTTCCCGGTCCCAGCGGAAGACACCAGCATGGGCAATGCCAGCCTGCCGGCCCAGCCTAAAGCCTGCCAATTTAGCCACCCCT
Source organism: Chelydra serpentina (assembly GCA_037349315.1). Lineage (NCBI taxonomy): Eukaryota > Metazoa > Chordata > Testudines > Chelydridae > Chelydra > Chelydra serpentina. The sequence goes on from JBAIAC010000203.1 coordinate 1,343,772, forward strand.
TCTGGAAGGCTGGAGCAATCGGAGGGAGATGTATGGGTTCCTGGGCGGGCAGAGGATTCGTTCCGGCCCGGGCAGGGGACAAGTTTGACATTTCCCGTGAAATGTTCAAACTAGATCTTTTCTCCGGGTCACGTGAAACCTTCCTGTGGATTTCAGGTTCGTATTTGGATTCATAGAATCATAGAATCATAGAATATCAGGGTCAGAAGGGACCTTAGAAGGTCATCTAGTCCAACCCCCTGCTCAAAGCAGGACCAATCCCCAATTTTTGCCCCAGATCCCTAAATGGCCCCCTCAAGGATTGAACTCACAACCCTGGGTTTAGCAGGCCAATGCTCAAACCACTGAGCTATCCCTCCCCCCTCAGGCTGCCTAGAGGACCTAGGAAGGATGCAGCCGAAGAGGCTTAATGAAGTACCGCGGCTATTCCTACCAGGGAATAAAGTGCAATTTCATTTGTAATATCCAGCCGCTCCCCCCCGTGTCATCAGCTAACCAGGGCTCGAGGCGATCACGGAATCGAAACGTTCAGAACATGAAACATCGCCGCACGACCATGGGGACGGAGCATATGTTCGCTGGTGAATCGTTCTGTGATGAAGTGCATCGCAGATGGTGACAGGCGGGCCTGGGGAGCCGGTGTTTTCCTGCTTTGAGAGACCTGCCACCCAATTTCTCAGTCTTTTCAAACCGGGACGGTTTGAGCACTGGCGGAATGGCTGACGTCACACTCAGCAGCAGGAATATGGTTCCTACAACGCTGGGACCGGAAGAGCAAATAGGGTTCTGGGTTGCTTAAATGGAGAGATCTTGAGTAGCAGCAGAGAGGTTGTTTGCCCTCTGTGTTTGGCCCTGGTGCTGGGATCCTGTGCCCGGTTCTGGTGCCCCCAATTTGAGAAGGAGGTTGGTAAATGGGGGAGGGTTCAGAGAAGAGCCGGGAAAATGATCAAAGGGTTAGAAAACCTGCCTTGTAGTGAGACACGCAAGGAGCTCAGTGTATTTAGCTTAAAGAGAAGGTTAAGGGGTCACTTGATCCCAGGCTATCAGCACCTGCCCGAGGAACAAATATTTAATCAAGGGCTCTTCGGTCTAGCAGAGAAAGGCCTAACGCAAGCGGCAGGAAGTTGAAGCTAGACAAATTCAGACTGGAAATAAGGCGTAGGTTTTTAACAGCGAGGGTAATTAACAGCTGGAACAACGTACCGAGGGTCATGGTGGTTTCTCCATCACGGACAATTTTTAAATCAAGACTGGGTGTTTTGCTAACAGATCGGCTCTGGGAATAATGCGGGAGCAGTTCCCTGGCCCGGGTTATACGGAGGACAGACTTGATGATGACCATGGGTTCCCTGAATCACTGAAACCAGTCGCTCCTGAGATCGGTGCCCAGAGAATCAGGTTCTACGCTGAACGAAAATCCGCTTGGAAATGACGAGTCGGTTCCCACCCGAAGGAAATCCGAGCAGCGCATGCTGAAGATGTCCAAATGGAATGTTTTGACATTCTGGAAAACGCGTTTTGATTTATTTCTATTTCCTCAATGAAATTGACACGTTCCCGTGGGGAAGGTTTGATTCCGGAGAACTGGCACGTTCCAGCGGCAACAAACATTCGGCTGGAAAATGTCTCACCGGCTCAACAGCCGGGTGGCCAAACCCTTTCCCGCTTTGACGGGGGCCAGCGAAGGATGTCTGCCTGCTCCGTTCCCCAGGTGGGTGAGTAACGTGCACGAGTGAGTGGCGTCTGGGAGGCCTTTGAATGAGCCATTTGCGCTGAATGTGTCACTTCGTGCCTCAGATGCGGCAGTCAGCACTGAGCCAGCGCATCCCCTAGGATGGAGCCCTGGCAGGCCTGACTGGGGAAAACCATTTATCTTGCAGTGACAAAGAGAAAGTTTAATTTAAAAGGATCTGTCATCCCCCGATCCCACGTGAGACGGATTCCGACAGCGAGCTGTTTCAGGGAGTACATCAGAGAAACTCCCAGGGCCAGCGCCCGGCCTCGGTTCCTCCCACGTCAATCCCTGGGCCAGATCCCCAGCTGATATGGATTGAGACCAGGTTTACCCCGGCTGGGGACCTGGATTTAAAACACAGAGGAGACATCTTTGCACGCCCCTTTCCCATGTTACCTGCAGAGCCGGCCGCGTGGGTTTGGCTGTGGTGTCTTTCCAGTCTCCTCTTTCCCTGTGCGGGTGGGAGACAGAGAGAAAGATGTAGGGCTGCACAAATGCAGACCCTGCCTCCGCTGCTGATGTGAAATCTCAAGCCACAATTAAAGAGAGAGTAAAATATAGTGGGGTCTCCCAGGGAGGGAATTACGAAGCAGCCCCACAGAGGAGTAGCAAAGGGCCCCGATCCGGGGAACACATAAGCACCAGACTTTACATGAGCGAGAAGCCTGTGAGAGAACATGGGGTGCAATCCACACCCCAGTACCCAGGGGCCTGAGAGCCAGGTTAGCCCCACATAAACCCCCATGGGATTTGAATGGTGCCCATATCACATGTCAGACCCTCTGGGCAGGGACGTCAATTTCACAGCCAGAACCACTGGGGGTCTTTAAATCATGACGGAGTCTCAGAGCTGCTCCTAGAAGCAATGGGGCCAGATCCCCAGCGGGTGTGAATGGACATCGCTCCTTTGGAGCCAATGGGGCCAGATCCCAGTGGGTGAGAATGGGCGTCGCTCCTTTGGAGTCAATGGGGCCAGATCCCAGTGGGTGAGAATGGGCGTCGCTCCTTTGGAGCCAATGGGGCCAGATCCCCAGCGGGTGTGAATGGGCGTCGCTCCTTTGGAGCCAATGGGGCCAGATCCCAGTGGGTGAGAATGGGCGTCGCTCCTTTGGAGTCAATGGGGCCAGATCCCCAGCGGGTGTCAATGGGCGTCGCTCCTTTGGAGCCAATGGGGCCAGATCCCAGTGGGTGAGAATGGGCGTCGCTCCTTTGGAGTCAATGGGGCCAGATCCCCAGCGGGTGTCAATGGGCGTCGCTCCTTTGGAGTCAATGGGGCCCGATCCCCAGTGGGTGAGAATGGGCGTCGCTCCTTTGGAGTCAATGGGGCCCGATCCCCAGCGGGTGTGAATGGGCGTCGCTCCTTTGGAGTCAATGGGGCCAGATCCCCAGCGGGTGTGAATGGGCGTCGCTCCTTTGGAGTCAATGGGGCCAGATCCCCTGTGGGTGTCAATGGGCGTCGCTCCTTTGGAGTCAATGGGGCCAGATCCCAGCGGGTGTCAATGGGGGTCGCTCCTTTGGAGTCAATGGGGCCAGATCCCAGCGGGTGTCAATGGGGGTCGCTCCTTTGGAGTCAATGGGGCCAGATCCCTAGCGGGTGTCAATGGGCATCGCTCCTTTGCAGTCAATGGGGCCAGATCCCCAGCGGGTGTGAATGGGCGTCGCTCCTTCGGAGTCAATGGAGCCAGATCACCAGCGGGTGTGAATGGGCGTCGCTCCTTTGGAGTCAATGGGGCCAGATCCCAGCGGGTGTCAATGGGGGTCGCTTCTTTGGAGTCAATGGGGCCAGATCCCAGCGGGTGTCAATGGGGGTCGCTCCTTTGGAGTCAATGGGGCCAGATCCCTAGCGGGTGTCAATGGGCATCGCTCCTTTGCAGTCAATGGGGCCAGATCCCAGCGGGTGTCAATGGGGGTCGCTCCTTTGGAGTCAATGGGGCCAGATCCCCAGCGGGTGTCAATGGGCATCGCTCCTTTGCGGTCAATGGGGCCAGATCCCCAGCAGGTGTGAATGGGCGTCGCTCCTTCGGAGTCAATGGAGCCAGATCCCCAGCGGGTGTGAATGGGCGTCGCTCCTTTGGAGTCAATGGGGCCAGATCCCCTGTGGGTGTCAATGGGCGTCGCTCCTTTGGAGTCAATGGGGCCAGATCCCAGCGGGTGTCAATGGGGGGTCGCTCCTTTGGAGTCAATGGGCCAGATCCCTAGCGGGTGTCAATGGGCATCGCTCCTTTGCAGTCAATGGGGCCAGATCCCCAGCAGGTGTGAATGGGCGTCGCTCCTTCGGAGTCAATGGAGCCAGATCCCCAGCGGGTGTGAATGGGCGTCGCTCCTTTGGAGTCAATGGGGCCAGATCCCAGCGGGTGTCAATGGGGGTCGCTTCTTTGGAGTCAATGGGGCCAGATCCCTAGCGGGTGTCAATGGGCATCGCTCCTTTGCAGTCAATGGGGCCAGATCCCCAGCGGGTGTGAATGGGCGTCGCTCCTTTGGAGTCAATGGGGCCAGATCCCAGCGGGTGTCAATGGGGGTCGCTCCTTTGGAGTCAATGGGGCCAGATCCCCAGCGGGTGTCAATGGGCATCGCTCCTTTGCGGTCAATGGGGCCAGATCCCCAGCAGGTGTGAATGGGTGTCGCTCCTTCGGAGTCAATGGAGCCAGATCCCCAGCGGGTGTGAATGGGCGTCGCTCCTTTGGAGTCAATGGGGCCAGATCCCAGCGGGTGTCAATGGGGGTCGCTCCTTTGGAGCCAATGGGGCCAGATCCCAGTGGGTGAGAATGGGCGTCGCTCCTTTGGAGTCAATGGGGCCAGATCCCCAGCGGGTGTCAATGGGCATCGCTCCTTTGCGGTCAATGGGGCCAGATCCCCAGCGGGTGTGAATGGGCATCGCTCCTTTGCAGTCAATGGGGCCAGATCCCCAGCGGGTGTGAATGGGTGTCGCTCCTTTGGAGTCAATGGGGCAGATCCCCAGCGGGTGTGAATGGGCGTCGCTCCTTTGGAGTCAATGGGGCAGATCCCCAGCGGGTGTCAATGGGCCATAGCTAAGTCTATTTACACTGACTGAGGATCTTTCCTCTCATCCCTTTTTTGGCATCTTAATGAAAGTAGCCGGGATATCAAAGTTTCGGAAGCTTAAGGCTCCTGTGGATTTCACTCGGGAGTGTAAATATGTTTAATGAGCACGTTCAGCTTTTGTAAGCATAAATATATGCAACGCCCCCTTCTTTGAGATGCCTTCCTCCCAGAAACGAATTAACCTGCCTCTTAATGGGCCGTGGGGTGTGTATTATTTGCAGTTTATCATTCATCTAGTTTTTGTCTTCCTATTGTGTGCGTGTGTGTACACACAATGGATCTCTGCACACAAGTGTGCACGGCTGTATGTGTGAGCAACTTCTACGTGTGTGTGTGTGTGGGGGGGATTTGTCAATGCCCCACGTGTGTGAACTGAGAATCCCCCCGCACAGGAGGCTTCCCCAGCCACTGTGGAGCTGGCGTATGGGTCCTGCTCCCAGACTCCGGAGGAGGGGGCAGATCGGGGGCGTGGCTGGAGCACACTGCGCTGTGGCTATTCTCTGCCCCCCAGGGCCCTTAGGGGGCAGAACATGTGTTAGAGCAGCCCTGAGACTGCTCTAACTGACACAGGGGGCCAGGCTCAGAACACAGGGAGCAGAAAGGGGGCTTAACGCCCCCTTAACCCTTCCCATGGGCAGGGATGGGGGCAGCTGGGAATCAGAGCTGGTGACCTTTGGCTAGGTAACGGGGGGAAAGGGGGGTTCTATGGCATTCCTGCTCAGCCCCCCGCCCCCGGCCCCGCTGCCTACGGAAATCCAGCAACGCTGCTATCGCCACTTTCCTTCCCATTCCACCTCAAAGGACCCTCCTCATGCCCACCGCCGGGGGCTCCTGGAAACAAGCCCCTTCCCCATATTAACCCCTCCACGCGCCCCCATGTGCTTCTTTCAGGAACGCTCAGTGTGGGATGCTAGTCCCAGAAGACTCAGGAATTCTGAGCATCAGGACTCCTGGGTTCTTTTCCCAGCTCTGGGAGGGGAGTGGGGTCTAGAATTTAGAGCAGGGGGGTCTGGGAGCCAGGACTCCTGGGTTCTTTTCCCAGCTCTGGGAGGGGAGAGGGGTCTAGTGGTTAGAGCAGGGGGGTCTGGGAGCCAGGACTCCTGGGTTCTTTTCCCAGCTCTGGGAGAGGAGTGGGGTCTAGTGGTTAGAGGAGGCGACTGAGTCTCCATTCAGAAGGCGGGGGGCAGCTGGGATCCCGGAGCACGGACCCCTCTGTTTACACCCCTCTCGGGTCCGCTCAACGGGAGACATCTCTTTAGCTGGTGCAGCCGCGACGCCTACTCTTAGCACCCGCCCTGAGGGGGTTCAGGCTGGGGCCCCGTCCAGGATGGCATCACACGGGGGGCGCGGGGGAGGCCGTGCCGCTTGGGGCTTGATCTCTGCAGGAAGCGGCACTAGAGGCAGGAGAACCCAGCTGGGAGGAGAAGGAGGGTTGGAAGGGGGAGGAGAGCCTGTGATTGAGCTCCCCCCACCTGGGAGGGCGAGGCAGGTTGTGTGTGTGTGGGGGGGGCGGGGGGGGATCAGCCCATGTTGCCACCAGGGACTGAGTAAAATAATCTGGTGCCCAATGGCAAACCTTGACGGGTCGCCCGCCCACCAGGGGCACCGTGACCCATAGCCCTGCCCCCACACAGTGACCCCGCCCCATGCAGCAGAGGGATTCCCACGCCCCCGACCTTCCCACCAGGCCCAGGCTGCAGCATTTGCCCGCACAGCCGGGGTATCGCTACTTAGGGGGCTGGGCCCGCTGTTGTCGCCCGCTCCTGCCCCACACGGAACCCTCTGCAGGCTCAGGCAGCGTCTCTGCACGGGGAAACTTCCCCCCCTCAGAGCGACGGGCTCAGGCTCTCGGCAGACTCAGGCAGCCGCTGCGGCGCCAGGGCATGAAAGGATGCAACAAGGCTCACCGAAGCCGCCCCCCGTTTCAGGCCCTGAACCCAGCCGTCCAGACAGGGCCAAATTCTCCCCCACCCCTGCCCATCAGAGGCAGACTCCATCCCCCTCCTGCCAGGGGAACCGCGCGCGGCGCGTCGGCCTGACATTAATCCTCCCCTAATCCGCCACACAAGCAAAGAGCAGCCCGGCGCGGAGATAAACGGGGACACCCCGCGCATGCTAATTAACCCGGCCAAATCCTCTCCCCGGCGGTGCGGGGAAGGGAATAGGGCCTGGGGAGCCCAGAGCAGGCGTCCTCCCCGGGGCGGGGGGTTAATACCATTAACACGGGTAGCTCATTTACCTCTGCATTTAGCCCAGGGCCGGCCATGCCCCAGATGAGCAACAGGGGAATTATAGACAACTGATACAGGTGTCAGCCGGGGGGGCATGCGATATATATATATATATATAGAGAGAGAGAGATGGGCGTGGGGATGGATGGCTAGCGAGAGAGAAAGACGGGGGGCGGGAGAGAGAGGGGTGCAGGATGTACAGGGCCCCGCTCAACCCCGCCCCGCGCAAACCCTCTTAGACACGACTCAATATTAAGCCTCCTTAAGGAAAATCCCCTTTGTTGGCGCGGCTAATCTACCGCCGCAGGAGGGGTAATCGGATCCCGGCCATTACCGGCGGAGCGGGGCCGGCCGCGGGCCTGTGGGGTGGGACCCTGGCACCAGTAACCAGGCCCCGGGGAGCCACCGGGGATGGGAAACACCCACCGGGCCAGCCGCTGCTGGGCTCGGGTGCAAACCCTGGGACGGCAGCCCGGGCGTTCTCCTCCTCCACCCAGCGCGCAGAGAACTGCTAGCTGGGCCGTCTGTCTGTCTGTCTCCCCACCTCTATCTATCCCTCCATCCGTCCCCATATACCCCCATCTATCCCTCCATCCATCCCCCACACCCCCCTCTATCCCTCCATCCCTCCCCATCCATCCCCCTCTATCCCCCCCACACCCCCTCTATCCCTCCCCATCCCTCCCCATCCATCCCCCTCTATCCCCCCACACCCCCCTCTATCCCTCCATCCCTCCCCCATGCCCCCCTCCCCATCCATCCCCCTCTATTCCTCCATCCATCCCCCCACATCCCCATCTATCCCTCCATCCCTCCCCATCCATCCCCCTCTATCCCTCCATTCATCCCCCCACACCCCCCTCTATCCCTCCATCCATCCCCCTCTATCCCTCCATTCAGCAGCCCCCCACACCCCCCTCTATCCCTCCATCCCTCCCCATCCATCCCCCTCTATCCCTCCATCCATCCCCCCACATCCCCCTCTATCCCTCCATCCCTCCCCATCCATCCCTCCATCCATCCCCCACACCCCCCTCTATCCATCCATCCCTCCCCCATCCATCCCCCTCTATCCCTCCATCCATCCCCCCACACCCCCTTCTATCCCTCCATCCCTCCCCATACACCCCCTCTATCCCCCATTCATCCCCCCACATCCCCCTCTATCCCTCCATCCCTCCCCATACACCCCCCTCTATCCCTCCATCCCTCCCCATCCATCCCTCCATCCATCCCCCCACACCCCCCTCTATCCCTCCATCCCTCCCCATCCATCCCCCTCTATCCCTCCATCCCTCCCCATCCATCCTCCATCCATCCCCACACCCCCCTCTATCCATCCATCCCTCCCCATCCATCCCCCTCTATCCCTCCATCCATCCCCCCACACCCCCTTCTATCCCTCCATCCCTCCCCATACACCCCCTCTATCCCTCCATTCATCCCCCCACATCCCCCTCTATCCCTCCATCCCTCCCCATACACCCCCCTCTATCCCTCCATCCCTCCCCATCCATCCCTCCATCCATCCCCCCACACCCCCCTCTATCCCTCCATCCCTCCCCATCCATCCCCCTCTATCCCTCCATCCATCCCCCACACCCCCTTCTATCCCTCCATCCCTCCCCATACACCCCCCTCTATCCCTCCATCCCTCCCCAGACACCCCCCTCTATCCCTCCATCCCCATACATCCCCTTCTATCCCTCCATCCATCCCCATACACCCCCTCTATCCCTCCCTCCCTCCATCCCCCATACACCTCTTCTATCCCTCCATCCATTCCCATACACCCCCCTCTATCCCTCCATCCATCCCCACACACCCTCTCTATCCCTCCATCCCCATACACCCCGCTCCATTCACACATCTGCATTTATACCGGGGCCCATCACCATGGTATCTGGGAGTTTGCCTGAGGACCCTCCCCCATGCCCCTGACCTTGAAAGGCCCTTTAAAGAATCGAGGCCCAGTGCCACCCCCCCCCCCCGCCCAGTGAGTGTCTGACCAGAGCGTGCTGAAGTGGGGGGAGCCCCAGCCCTCCCCCCCGCAGCGCGACATCGGAAGGACATTCTGTCTGTGAGAGACTCCAGCCTTGCAAATCTCTTCATCCCGCGCCCCGCTGGCCAAACGGCCCCCCAGGCTCCCCTCCCTGCGCCAGTGACTCTGTGCGCCGGAGCAGCCGTTAAGCAGGCGAATTGGAAACAGCCGCCCAGGCCGCAGGGCTGGAAGCAGCCAACGTCTGTTCAGAGGCCTGCTTGCCTTTTCCTAGTCGCGTGTGGCCGCGGGGGCGGCGGTGGCAGCGGAGGGTGTCGGTGTCTTCTCTGGATCACCCCCGGCCGCAAAGCTGCTGCAAAATACAAATCAAAAAAGGACCACAGAGTTCTGCAGAAAGCACGCTGCGAATATTGAATGCTGCAGCCGTGGGCTAGTGTTTAAGGCGGGGCGAATGATTGCCGGCCTGCTCCAAACCGCGGCAGCCAAAGCCGTAGCCTCTCCGGGATGTAGGCCCCAAACCGGCCAGAATAATGGTCGAGATTGGGGCAGCGACCCTGCGGAAACCCCCCCGGTGATTTCTCCGGCGCGCTGCGTGGAGCATCGCCGGGCTAGAGAACGCTGCGGCGACGCGGCCACCGGTCCAAGGAGGCGTCGCGGACTGCTGCCGTAACGCTGCAAAACTCCCGCTAGCGACGCGGCGAAGGTCCTGGAGTAACGACATCCATCGCGCCGGCGACGCTGGGAAAACAGGTGGGGGGGATGCTACAGAACGCTGCCGGGCCGGGGTCACGGTTACTGCCCGGTGCTATAGGTGGGGAAACCGAGGCAGGACGTGGTTTCCAGCGGAGCACTGCCAATGCCAAGGCCGGGCTGCCGCGCGCTGCCGGCTCATATCTGGGGCGGCCCACCTGCCGCACGCCCCCGTGGCAAAGCCCCTCGGAGCCGGAGAGAGTCAATGACACTGTCGTGGGCCCAGGGTGCAGCTCAGGCTGCCAAGCCGAGAACAGTCTGGGGGGCAAACTCCTCCAACGCCAGCCCCGGGCTTGGGGGCAGGGCAGGGGCTAAGAGCCCCTGGACCACGCAGGGCCAGGACGCAGGGCCGTTTGCACGCAAGGGAGCTCCTGGCCTCAGCCCCGCGGGCAGAAATGACAGAGGAGCCAAAATCTCATTGAAAGTCAAAGGGGGCCTGAGGTGTCACTGAAAAATTTTATCCTACAGATGGATCAATCTGTCCCCATCCGCACCCCTCTATCCATCCCCATCCGCACCCCTCTATCCATCCATTCATCCCCACCCCTTCTATCCACCCCCCCATCCACCCCCTTCTAACCCTCCCTCCATCCCCATCCGCACCCCTCTATCCATCCCCATCCGCACCCCTCTATCCATCCCCATCCGCACCCCTTCTATCCACCCCCCCATCCACACCCCTCTAACCCTCCATCCATCCCCATCCACACCCCTCTAACCCTCCATCCATCCCATCCACACCCCTCTATCCATCCCCATCCGCACCCCTCCATCCATCCATCCATCCCCACCCCTTCTATCCACCCCCCCATCCACACCCCTCTAACCCTCCATCCATCCCCATCCACACCCCTCTATCCATCCATCCATCCCCATCCACACCCCTCTATCCACCCCATCCACACCCCTCTAACCCTCCATCCATCCCCATCCACACCCCTCTATCCACCCCCCGCATCCACACCCCTCTATCCATCCCCATCCACACCCCTCTGTCTATCCATCCATCCATCCCCACCCCTTCTATCCACCCCCCCATCCACACCCCTCTAACCCTCCATCCATCCCCATCCATACCCCTCTATCCATCCATCCATCCCCATCCACACCCCTCTAACCCTCCATTCATCCCCATCCACACCCCTCTATCCACCCCCTGCATCCACACCCCTCTATCCACCCCATCCACACCCCTCTAACCCTCCATCCATCCCCATCCACACCCCTCTATCCACCCCCTGCATCCACACCCCTCTATCCACCCCATCCACACCCCTCTAACCCTCCATCCATCTCCATCCACACCCCTTCTGTACGCCCTCCATCCACACCCCTCTATCCATCCCATCCACACCCCTCTAACCCTCCATCCACACCCCTTCTATCCACCCCCCCATTCACACCCCTCTGTCCACCCCCCACATCCACACCCCTCTATCCATCCATCCATCCATCCCCATCCACACCCCTTCTATCCACCCCCCATCCGCACCCCTCTACCCACCCCCCCATCCATACCCCTCTATCCATCCATCCCCATCCCCACCCCTTATATCCACCCCCACATCCGCACCCCTCTATCCACCCCCACATCCACACCCCTCTAACCCTCCATCCATCCCCACCCCTTCTATCCACCCCCCATCCGCACCCCTCCATCCATTCCCATCCACACCCCTCTATCCATCCATCCACAGACACATCCCCTCTATCCATCCCCCCATCCACACCCATCTATCCACGCCCCCATCCACACCCCTTCTATCCTTCCTCCCTCCCCATCCACGCCCCTGTAGCTATCCCCCAGCCGTTTGATTCGCACCCGCGGCACGTCCGGAGGAGATTAATGCCGCTGTCTGCGGTGCGTTTGCCGGGCAGCGATCTGTGGCTGCTCCCCGCTCCGCCAGCCTGATGGGGGTTAATTGGGCCCAGCCTCGCTCTGCTCTGGAAGTGTGTGCTCTCTGCCGAGCCCAGCCGCTGCAGTGCCAGATGGCTGCTAAGCAGCCGGGGCTGGCCAGATGGCGCGCAGAGAGGTGGCGCGGTGTAGAGACACCGGAACGGCCCTCCGGATCGGGCCAAGGGCCCATCTAGCCTGGTCTCCCGTCTCCGGCGGCACCTGCTGCTTCAAAGGCAGGGCCACTCTTCCCAGGGCTGGATCCTCCCTAGCTGGGCCCTGCTGGGAAGTGGGGTGGCTTCTACCCCCGATTAGCTCCAGATCGTCTCCTTCTCTGCGTGCACGCGCTGCCGAGACGCAGGGCGAGGGACAGTCCCCCAGACGGGCGAGGGAGGGGAAGGGACAGCGCGCGGGTGGTGTTTTCCATGGCAACATGCACAGAACCCGGGGCGATGGTGCCAAGGGTCTCGTTGGGCATCGCAGGGCGCGCCAGCCACACCGACCCCCTGCCACCCCCCGGTTGGCCCACACGCCCCAGCTCTGCTCTCTAAAGGAGCCTGTGAATCCAGGGAGCGATAGACCAGCATTGGCCTGCTAAACCCAGGGTTGTGAGTTCAATCCTTGAGGGGGCCATTTAGGGATCTGGGGCAAAAATTGGGGATTGGTCCTGCTTTGAGCAGGGTGTGGACTAGATACCTCCTAAGGTCCCTTCCAACCCTGCGATTCTATGACCCCGCCCCCCGGGCTAATTGGCTCCTTTATATGGAGTCTCCACCACCTGAGGTTCCACTGGATGTAATCGAATGCAAAGCAGGAGGCTGGGAACACCACCTATGCTGGCTCAGTGTTTGCCCTGGGCTCTGGGGTTGCCAGGCCTGTGGGAGGCGATGGCGATCCCCTCCCCAAATCCACCGCCACTGGGATTTCCCCTGCCAGCTATTACTGCCCGGCTCAGACCCTCCCGCCCGGAGGGAGAGGTCTCTACTGGCGACCCAGGGAGAGCCCCCCCCCCGAATTGGCTCAGGGGCACAGGGCAGGATCGGGCCGTGGGAAGGGCTTTCACTCACCGCAGGGGCACCGCCCCGTGGCCAGGCGCGGCGGCACCGCTGGCTCGGGCCCAGATTAGCGTCCGCCCCTCCTGGGGCAACAAAATTCAAGCAACCAAGGTCCAGCAAAGAATTCCAAGTCTTCGGGCCGGGTCCCTGACCCCTGGGTGATGCTAGTGGCTGGCAGGGGAACCCCGGGGCCTCTCTCTCTCCATGGGGCCAGCCCAGGGACTGTAACCTACAGCCCCCTTCTGCAACCGAGCTCCTCCCCGCTGGGCTCTGCCTCCAGGTGCAGCCAGGTCACATAACGGGCCTGCGTTAACCCATTCAGGACTGGGCAGGGCTGGGGAGGGCCATTCCCCCTCCTGACCCCTCCCGCCATGACAAGGTGTCGGCCTGGAGGGAGCCATCAAGACTCCTTCCTATGGCTTGTCTGGCAGCTCTTTGGGCAGGGACTGTGTCAGTCGGGCGATGGTGGGGAGGGGACCCCTGGCTGGGCTGGGGCTTATGTGATGGGTCCGGGTTATAATAATCAAAGTTCAGCGCAGGTAAGTGTGTTTTGCCTCCCCGAATCAGCGTCACCTCCACCCCCACAGCTGTTCACGGCCAGTCCCTGACTGTGGGTCCAGCTTCAATGCAGCCGGGCCGGGGGGCGTCCCAGGAGAGCTGAGGGGGGTCTTCTCCCACCAAAAGCAGAGCCTTTGGATTACGTGGCAGAGGTTAACACAGAGGAGGAAGCCCCTTTCCACCTGAGCTAGGCAGGTCGGCTTTGAGCAGCTCCCTGCTCTGCTTTGGGTGCTGGGACCCCCCCGCGCCGGCAGCACTCCAGTTGTTATTCCACTCTACAGATGGGAAAAGCAAGGTGCAGGAAGAAGGCGGTGGGGGAAGGGTTTTGTCCAACGTCACACACTGCAAGTTAGTAACAGAGCTGGGAATAGGAATCCTGACACCCCCGCTGCCCCCACCCCACCACTAGACCCAACTCCCCTCCCAGAGCTGAGGCTGGAACCCAGGAGCCCTGGCATCCATCCCCCCCTGCTCTAACCAGTAGACCCCACTCCTCTCTCGGAACTGGGATAGAACCCAGGAGTCCTGGCTCCCAGTCCCCATGCTCTAACCACCAGGCCCCACACTGCTTCCAGAGCTGGAAAGAGAACCCAGGTGTCCTGGCTCCCAGTCTTCCATCAGTTACACTCGGGGACCGTCTCCTACACCTTCTCTCCCCACCTACGTCTCCCAGCAGATGTTTAGGTAAAAAGCCCCTTATTAGGGAGCGGCGGTTGTGCCTGAGCAATAATTACTCCCTCGTTATCTCCGTAATTACAGGCTGTCGGCCTGCGCCGGGCACGAGGCTGCGGTAACCAGGGGGATTTGCTCACGAGCTCGGCTCCAACAATTCCCCGGTGCTCTCAGGCGGAACAGAATCTGGGTGGGTGGCTAATGGGGCGGGGTGGGGAGGGGGGCAGCTGGCAGGGGGCTCCCCGCTCTGATAACCACAGCACAGCACAGGGTGGAGCAGCTCCCCCTTATGGAGCCTTGTCATGAACGAGACGCCCTGACAGAGATCTCACCCGTGTACCACGAGGACCCTGGCTGGGATCGGGGGTCCCGTTGGGCCAGGCGCTGCATAGACCCCGACTGAGATCAGGGGCCCCGTTGTACCGGGCGCCGCGCAGACCCCGACTGAGATCAGGGCCCCCATAGGGCCAAGTGCTGCACAGACCCCGACCGAGATCAGGGGCCCGTTGGGCCAGGCGCTGCACAGACCCCAAACGGGATCAGGGGCCCCCGTCAGGCCAGGTTCTGCACAGACCCCGATCAAGATCTGGGCGCTGCCCAACCCCTGACAAGAAATGGCCCCTGCCCACAAAGAGCTCCCGGCAAGAGGCAGGGTGGTTCTCAGGGGGTCACCCCGGGCCAGGTGCCTTGTTCCAGGGTGCCCTTGTCTCCCTGGGTAGAGGCGCCCGTGGTGCTGAGGATCCAGCCACAATCCCCCTGGGGACATGTCTCCAGCTGGTTTGGAAAATGGGGCAGGCGGGTGCGGGGGGCTGTGGAAATTATCGATCCGCTAACCCCAAACTGCGCCTGGAGGGGGCCCCGGTGGGTCCTTCCCCACCCCAGGGGGTTCACAACCCCGCCACCGTCCGGCTCCGAGCAACCCCCAAAGGCAAAATTCGCTGTCGGCAGCTTTGGTCTCCATGAGCTTTCATTGGCCTGCATCCCGTGTGATGTCATCAGTGCCTTGGTGACTGCATGATGTCATCGTCTTCACCGCCCGTCTCCACGGGGACCTCTTACTCCCTCCTTGATGTCTTTGACGTGGCGACCTTTGCCCCCCCCCCCTCCCCGCGCCATCCCAGCATTATCATGGTGGCCGCTCTACCTCCAGGATGTCATCACCATGACATCCGTGAGGTCATCAGTGAGGTCATCACCTCTGCAACCTTCCACCTCTTGCAATGCCATCACCAAGGCGCCAGGTCTCCCCTGGCAACGTTGTTGCCACGGTGATCTTCCGCCCTCTGATGTCACTATGATAACCTTGCTTTTCGGCGTCATCACCATGGTGATCTCACTCCCCAGGATACCATCACCTGGACGCCAGGTCTCCCCTGGCAATGTTGTTGCCACGGTGACCTTCTGCCCATCCGCCCCCCAACCCCTCCGTGGCTCACAGTCCCCTCCAGCCGGCTTGACCCCAGTGGGGCAGGTGATCCGGGACGAGGGCTAACAGAGCCGAAGGTCCCAGGGAAGATTTTGCCCGTTCCCATTATCGTCTCTTCTTCTCCTCCCGAAACGCGGCGCTAATAAAATCTGGGGGCTCCGCGCCCCGTTCCCTGCCGGGCCGGCTTGTCCGTTGAAAAATGAAACAGCCAGGAACTCAGGGAGCCTCCGTATAAACCACGCGCCAGCTGCATCCCTTAACGCCCCTTGTTCGGCCTTAAGTATCAGCCACCTCCTGCCAGCCGCGGGCGCGGAACCGCTCAGCTGATGAGGCCGGCACGCCGATGGGCCCAGGAGAGCTGCCGATAGGGAACCGCTCGAAGTCCCCGCAGCTGGTGCGCTGCTGGCCTTGCGGACAAGGCGCTGGGTTGGCATTCGGGACGCCTGGGGGTTCGCGTCCTCGCTCTCTCGGGGGAGTTGCTCTATGTGGCCCTCTTGCTTCTCCGTCGCTTGCACTCGTGCAAAGTGAGCGTGCGATGCTCGTGCAAGGGAGCGGAGAGTTCTGATCGGCTGGTGTGTACGAGCCAGGGGACAGCTCCTTGAGTTGCCCGTGACTCAGTTTCCCCAGCTGGAAAATGGAGATAACGAGTTTTCCTTTGTCTTGTCTTGTGAGCTCTTCAGGGCGGGAGCTGTCTGTCATTCTGCATCTGCCTGTGCAGGACCTGACACAATGGGTCCCTGGGCTTAGCTGGGGCCTCTAAATGCTCCTATGGACTCCCGACTTCTATCCCCAGTACCGGGAAGGGAGTGGGGTGGGGAGTAGGGAGATCTGGGCGTCAGGACACCTGGGTTCTATTCCCGCCTCTGTCACCAACTCTCTGGGTGACCTTGAGCAAGTCCTTTCCCGTCCCCGTGCCTCAGTTTCCCCATCCTTAAAATGGGCGGGGAGGGCACCTTGCTGTGGGAGGGCGGAGATTGAGACCTTAATTCATTAATGTTGGTAAAGTGCTTGGGGATCCAACCCCACCGCAGAAGTGCGAGGAGTGTGGAAAGAGCCGTGCCAGGGGCGTGCCTCGATAAGGAGAGATGCCCGGCACCTCGCCCATCCCGGTCACTCTCCTTGTCCCCTTGTTCCGGACAAGCTCCTGGGACGTTTCACGCTCTCTGCCCCTGGCATGTTCTGTTCGCTTGCCTTGCATCTCGCACAGCCCGGTGCCTCACTCCATGCGCTTTGCACGTCTGGGACCCCCCTCCAGCCCCCCGGGCACTTTTCATTCGTGCTTCTTGCGCTTGCGTGTGCCTGTGCATGCTCCAGATGCCAGTGGGGGGGGGGGGGTTCACACTCGTCGCACCTTGCATGTCCCGCTTGCCTTGCACGCTCCATGCATCTTGCACGCGTGGTTCACCCTCCTCGCCCCTCACGCCTTCTGTGCAGGCTCCTTTCAGCCTCACACGTTCCCTGCAAGCTTCCAGCCGCTGGAGGCAATGCCCCAAGTGCAGCAATAAAACCAACTAGCCAGGCACTGCCCCAAAGATCCCGTCTCCCCCCAGATCTCCAGGGTGTTCAGATCTAGGCAGGTGTGGCTCGGGACTCCCAGTTCCCTCCAGTCTAGGCCGGGGAGGCTGTCCCCCGGAGTGAGATTGAAGGCCTGGGCACCTGTGAGCCCTCAAGGTTTGCCGCTTCCTGTGTTTCTTCCTGTGTCCCCCAGCCCTTGAAAGCGACATGGGGCAGTGTCCGCGGCTGGGGGAGGCCCCGGCTGCGGCTGGCTGGCGTCGCTGAGAGGGCCCTCATCCATCATCGTTAGGTGGAAGTGCATTTATTACAGCTGCCAGCGACAGGGGACAGGGCTAGTTCCCACGCACCGGGGACCGGCACGGCCTGCACGGGCCACAGGTACCCGGTTCAGGCAGTGCCCCACAGGCAGGCTGAGCCCAGCCAGTGGGGGGCAGTGCTGTGTCATCCCCTCACCCACCCCCACCCAGTATACCTGACTACCAGCCCCCGCTCTATCCACTAGACAGCACACCTTTCCCTGAGCTGGGGATAGAACCCAGGAGTCCTGCCTGACTCCCAGTCCTCACCCACCTACCAGCACACCACATTCCCTTACAGCATCAAGGAAAGAACCAGGAGTCCTGACTCTCAGTCCCCCCTGTTCTGTCTACTAGCTTCCCCTTCCCAAGCCAGGAGTCCTGGCTCCCAGCTGCCCCCCTGCTCTAACCACTGGACCCCCTGCCCTCCCAGAACCAGAACTAGACCCCAGGAGTCCTGACTCCCAGCCCCCCTGCTCTAACCCACTAGAGCCCACGCCCCTTCCCAAGCCAGTGGTAGAACCCAGGAGTCCTGGCTCCCAGCCCCCCACCCACTAGCCTGTCCTGCATCTCCCTCCCACCAACTCTGACTTGGTTTCCCGGGGCGGCCTCTCCCATGCAGCTGCATCCGCTGCCCTCCCCCCCAGCACCACACCAGTCTCTGCTCTTTGGATGCAAACCCACAAACACACACACACACACACACACACTGTGCAATCACCTCCCTTCTCATCCTCCCTCCCAGTTGTTTCCCTGAATGTCAGCCTGCGCCTGACAGGGCCCATGCATCACAGCCTGTCCCCAGCCAGTGCCTCTGACCTTTTCCCACATGCAAGGAAGGGAAAGCACCCAGGGCCTTGGCTGACTTTTGCAGCTGCCTCTCAGCCTCTGGGGACCACCAGCACCACGCAGGAGGGAGCAGGAACCCGGGTGAGCCAGGCCTGGATGAGGGGAAGGGCCGGGCGCCCAGATGTAAGAGGCAGGAATGCTCCTACGTGCTTTCCTAATATGTCCTTCCCGTTATTAAATGTTGCAGCTGGTTGGAAAGGAGCCGGGTCAAAGGGCCTTCGCCTCCCTGGGTAGGTCCGAGCTAGCCAGGCTAGCCGCCTGCCTCCGTCCCCACAGTCCTGAGCCCCCTAGCCAGCGCTGTGCCCGTGCTGGCGCGGCTTCGCTGCTCCGGGTCCTCACGCTGGCTAGGTCGCCGCGCACTCAGGTCCGACGGGGCGTGACTGCAGGGTAGCCCGGCTCCTGTCCTTTATTTTGTGTCCGCGCGGATCACCATGCCCCAGTACACCACTAGGGGCGCTGTTCTGCGGAAAGCAAGGCAGGGGGCTCAGAAGGGGGCGCTCTCCCCTTCCAATGAGTGCTGACCCCGATGCCCTAACGTGGCACTAGGGGGCGCTGTGCTGTGGGGAGCAGGGTGGGGGGTTCAGTAGGGGGTGCTCTCCCCTTGCAATCAGTGCTGACCCCGATGCCCTAACGTGGCACTAGGGGGCACTGTGCTGCGGGGAGCAGGGCAGGGGGGCTCAGAAGGGGGCGCTCTCCCCTTGCAATGAGTGCTGACCCC
The DNA here is from genome assembly GCA_037349315.1 of Chelydra serpentina. NCBI lineage: Eukaryota > Metazoa > Chordata > Testudines > Chelydridae > Chelydra > Chelydra serpentina. The sequence continues at coordinate 1,362,533 of JBAIAC010000203.1, forward strand.
GATGCCCCCCCCGTCTCAGTAGGGGGGCGCGCTCCCCTTGCAATCCGTGCTGACCCCGATGCCCTAATGTGGCACTAGGGGGACGCTGTGCTGCAGGGAGCAGGGTGGGGGCTCAGAAGGGGGCGCTCTGCCCCCAGCGTCGGTGCAGCCGAGCTCCCCGGCCTGGCCGGAGACCCCTGCCCACGGACCGACAGGCGCTACACCGCCCAGGCCTCACCCCTCGAAGTGCGGCTGCTCGTGCCCGTGTGGGCGGGTCCTCACGACAGCGGGGCCCGGCGATGTGCCAAGCGGCGCCGCCCCGGGCAACCTGGACAGGACTGGCAGGGCCTGTCTTCATAGTGTGCTGAGGGAGGGCTCCCAATCAGAGCAGGGGGCCCCGTATCCCCTTCTCTGCCCTGCTCAGATCTATGGGCTCCTCTCACCTGGTACCTCTCGTCCCCGCCACCCGAATTCAGACCAGGGAGCCCACGGAGGGATGGAGGGGTGTGTAAGGGGATGGATTAGATTCAATAGTGTGTATGGGGATGGATGGACTGAGTGAATTTATGGGGATGGATGGATGGATATTGTGTATGGGGATGGATGGAGTGTATGGGGACAGAGGGATGGATGGATGGATGGCATGAGTGAGTATATGGGATGGATGGATATTGTGTATGGGGATGGAGGGATGGATGGACTGAGTGAATTTATGGGGATAGATGAATGGATATTGTGTATGGGGATGGATGGATGGATGGATGGATGGCTATTGTGTATGGAGATGGATGGAGTGTATGGGGAGAGAGGATGGATGGATGGAGGCATGAGTGAGTATATGGGATGGATGGATGGATATTGTGTATGGAGAGAGATGGAGAGTATGGGGACAGATGGAATGGATGGATGGAGGGATGGATGGATGAGTGAGTAAGTATATGGGATGGATATTGTGTATGGGGAGGGATGGAGAAAGGGATGGAGATGGATGGATGGATGGGGACAGAGGGATGGATGGAGGGATGGATGGAGGGATGAGTGAGTGAGTATATGGGATGGATATTGTGTATGGGGAGGGATGGAGATGGATGGATGGATGGGGACAGAGGGATGGATGGATTGAGAGAGTGAGTATGTGGGGATGGATGGATGGGGAGAGAGGATGGAAGGAGGGAGGGATGGGGACAGAGGATGGATGGAGAGATGGAGGGTGGAGTGTATGGGGACAGTGGATGGAAGGATGGAAGGATGGATTTCAGCCCCAGGAAATAGCCCCGGCTCCCTCATACCAGCTCCAGTCAGTGCAGCGCCCCGTCCCAATGAATTATTCTTAAGCCTAGAGGCCAGGATGAGGGCTGGAGATGAGGTGGGGGGAGCAGGGCCCAAGGTGTTTGTGTGGGGTGGGGAGGAACAGGGCCCAGTGGTATCAGCTGTCCTGCCTGCCTGGGCCGGCAGCGCTTGGCACTGAGCACCGGGCCAGGGGACCCTAGGGAGGCTGGGGGCAGAGAGGGGGGCCGCTGGCAATTGACGGATGTGGCATGGCTTGTAACTAGGCCGGACCGTCAGCTGGTTGCCACGGTAACCAGCCGAGCCATTGTTCTATTTCAAGGGGGAACACCACGGAGGTTTCTGGGTTACACGGGGCATTGTTGGGCGGGGGTGGGGGGTGGTCATGTACTGATGCCCCCTCCCCCTTGCCCAGGGGCCAAAAAGCAGAAGTGGAGGCGACAGGAGAGAGTCTGACGCTGGTGCAAAGCCGGAGTAACATTGACACCAGCTGGGGATCTGGCCCCGTTGACTTCAAGAGAGTTACTCTGGTGCATCTGAGAGCAGAATCGGGCCCTTGCTCCGGATTTATATTCTCAGGTCAAAAACATCCCGAGGTGCCTGTAGCCCTGTGATCGAGTCACCCCTTCACTGTCTCTTTGGCAAAGTATCTCCTGGAGTTGGTCACTACCAGGCAGGTTTTCTAACCCTCTGATCATTCTCGGGACTCTTCTCTGACCCCTCTCCGATTTATCAATGTCCTCCTGGAAGGGCTGCGCACCAGAACTGGACGCAAGATCCCAGCAGCGGTCACACCGGAGCCAAACACAGAGGGGAAACAACCGCTCTGCTCCTCCGCGAGATTCCCCTGTTTATCTCTCCCAGGGTCGTATTAGGTCTTTCTGCCCCAGTGTCGCACTGGGAACTCCTGTTCCGCTGATTTCTCCACCACGACCCCCGGATCTTTTTCAGAGTCACGGCCAATGTTCCCTCTAATTTTTGACAGCCGTTGTGAGCAAAAAAATGTCTTCTATGCAAATTGTTGTGCTTCTGTGCAAATATTTGTGCGCGCGGTGTTTCGCCGTGTGCGCGGGTGGTTTAGGATTGTGTGCGCGCACACACGCGCACAGCTTAAAGGGAACAGTGGTCACGGCTTGCCAGGAGAGACCCCCCCCCCCCCCCAGCCTGTCCGTCTAGCTCATTCTTGGTGCCGAGATGTCTCCATTGACACCCGCACTCAAACCCATACCGGGGGCTTGTGCCCAGTTTCCCAAGCCATCCCGATCGCGCTGAACCGGGGACATGTCACCTTATATTGACTCCCCCGCCCCGATCTTTGCGTCATCTGCAAACTTCATCAGTGACAATGGTACAGTTTCTACGTGGATAAAAAGGTGAAATAGCGCAAGGCCAAGAACTGCCCCTCACGGGACCCTACTGGAAACAGATCCACTCAGTGATGGTTCCCCGCTTACAGTTACATTTTGAGACCAATCAGCCAGTTCTCTGTGTGTGTCTGTGTGTGTGTGTGACCCTTCTGTCCCCTGCTGGAGGGAATGAGCCCTGTCCTCTGTGTGTGTGTGTGTCCCTGCTGCCCCCTGCTGGGGTGGATGGGCCCTGCTCCGTGTGTATGTGTGTGTGTGTGTGTGTGTGTGTGACCCTGCTGCCCCCTGCTGGAGGGAATGAGCCCTGTCCTCTGTGTGTGTGTGTGTGTGTGTCTGCTGCCCCCTGCTGGGGTGGATGGGCCCTGCTCCGTGTGTATGTGTGTGTGTGTGTGTGTGTGTGTGACCCTGCTGCCCCCTGCTGGAGGGAATGAGCCCTGCTCTGTGTGTGTGTATGTGTGTCTGCTGCCCCCTACTGGAGGGGATGTACCCTGCTCTTTGTGTGTGTGTGTGTGTGACCCTTCTGTCCCCTGCTGGAGGGAAGAGCCCTGTCCTCTGTGTGTGTGTGTGTGTGTGTGTGTGTGTGTGTGTGTGTGTGTGTGTGTGTGCTGCCCCCTGCTAGGGTGGATGGGCCTCTTGTGTGTGTTTGTTCCTGCCGCCCCCTACTGGAGGGAATGAGCCCTGTCCTCTGTGTGTGCGCGTGTGTGTGTCTGTCTGTCTGTCTGCTGCCCCCTGCTGGGGAGGATGGTCCCTGCTCTGTGTGTATGTATGTGTGAGTGTGTGTGTGACCCTGCTGCCCTCTGCTGGATGAGCTCTGCTGTGTGTGTGTGTGTGTGTGTGTGTGTGTGTGTGTGTGTGTGTGTGTGTGTGTGTGTGTGTGTGTGTGTGTGTGTGTGTGTGACCCTGCTCTCAGAGACCAGCGCTCCATAAGCCGCTCTCCTCCCTGCGCTAACTCTCCGGTCCCAGCTCAGGATCAGCCTTTTGCCTCCCAATCCGGATTCTTTTACCAATCAAAAACCCAACACCCACCCCCCCACCCCCACCAAGCACCGCTGCCCCCTGGAGCCCCCGGCCCAGAACTGCAAATCCCCGGCTCCCGGCTGCGGAGAGACCGCAGGACGCTGCTCACGCAGGCTGGGGGAGCCGCCCTGTGGGGAGCTGGGGGGCTCAGTAGGGGGCGCTCTCCCAGGCTGGAGAATGGGGGTATCCCCCAGAGTACAAGCAGGGTGCGCTTCCCCCACCCGCCCAGCCCAGCCCTGGAGGGACCCTCCCCAGGGTTGAGAAGCGGGGGTTCACACTCACCTCCGATTTCCCATCTCAGCCAACATGAAACAGAGTCTGGGCCTGGCAAGGGGGTGGGGCCGGGGGAGGCAGGAGGGGATGAGCGGGGTGGGCCCCGAGGGCTCGCCCTACAGTTTTGCACAGGGAGGGGGGCTTCTCTGCTAGGCCCAGGCCATGGGGGAGGGGCTCAGAACTGAGAGCAGGTGAGGGGGGGCAGTGTTAGCCCCCCAGCAGGGACAGACCCAGGCAGTAATGGGGGGCAGAGTTACCCCTCCTCAAGAAGGGACAGACCTCAAACATGGACCAGACACCCAGGTTGGGTCCCAAGTGGTTTATTTGCTTCCTTGACAGTTGCTGGAGGGGGGCGGGACCGGTGGAGTCAGGGGGGGATCTCGGAGCCGGCCCTGGGGGGGTCTCCCCACCCCCTAGCGGAAGAAGGCCAGCCGTTCCCGCAGCCACTCCTCGGTCAGATCCTCCGTGGTCCGGATCTCGAACACCTGGGGGGCAGGGGGAGAGGTGGCTGGAGCTGGGGTGCGCATTAAGGTGGGGTCCTCCAGAGAGGAGCCTCGATTCAGAGGCGTGGATGCTGAATGGGGGGGGCAGTAAATCCCAGCTTTGGGGGATCCTAGTTATGGGGCAATCCAGGGATGGTCCTGGCTAGATCCCAGGTATGAGGGCAGGTCCCCGCCAGATGGGTGGGAGGCCCCGGGGGCGAGGAAGCAATAAGACCCCATGCCCTAGGACAGTCCCCCCCGCCCCCGGGCCCTGGGACAAGGCAGAGCAGGGGGGAGGGGAGAGCCACAGCCCCTTCCAACGTGGGCCAGAGGGGAGGGGCAGAGGTAACACACCCCCCCCGGGCATGGGTATGTGGCTGGCAGCTTGGGTGAGGGGGCTATGGGGAGCAGGGGTCCCTGGGGTGCCAGCGCTGCCCGTGGGAGGAGCTCGAAGGGGCGGCACAGCCCTGGTACCTTGGTGAGCTCGGCTGCCTGCACCAGCCTGTTCTTGCTCCCGGCGTACATCATCTGCTGCTCCGGCTTGCACCCTGCTCCGTGGGGAGAGACAGAGATAGAACCCAGGAGTCCTGGTGCCCAGCAATAACCACTAGACCCCACTCCCCTCCCAGAGCTGGGATAGAACCCAGGAGTCCTGACTCCCAGCCCACCCTGCTCTAACCACTAGACCCCCACTCCCCTCCCGGAGCTGGGATAAAACCAGGAATCCTGGCTCTCAGCCCCCCCTGCTCTAACCACTAGACCCCCCACTCCCCTCCCGGAGCTGGGATAAAACCAGGAATCCTGGCTCTCAGCCCCCCCTGCTCTAACCACTAGACCCCCCACTCGCCTCCCGGAGCTGGGATAAAACCAGGAATCCTGGCTCTCAGCCCCACCCCACTCTAACCACTAGACCCCATTCCCTTCCCAGAGCTAGGGATAGAACCAGGAGTCCTGGCTCCCAGCCCCGCCCCGCTCTAACCACTAGCCCCCGCTCCCCCTGGCTCTCACCGACTGGGCTGGAGAAGATGAAGCAGAGCGGGTAGGAGATGCGCCCGTCATCATGGACGTATTTATAACTGTACACCACAAAGGTAGCCCCAGTCAAGGAGGCAGCTGCTTCTCGGCGGAGCTGGGCCACCCCTGAAATGCTCCTGTCTCTATCCTGTCTCTTCACCTTCCTGGCTGCTCCTGTCCCCCCAATACCCGCTCCGGGCTGCCCCCACCCACGTCAGACTCGCCAACTGTCAGATACATTGGGATCCACCAGGACCCCAGCCCACAGGGCCTGGGGTGGGTTGGCCCAAGGCCCGGAGCTCTGGGGCTCCTGCCTAGCCTCCCACCACACTGCAGAGCCACAAGCAGGGGGGCTGTGGGGTACCCCCCCCCCAAGAGGGGCTCATTTCCCTCTCCCTGTCTGCGCTGCCCCCTGCTGCTCTGATCCCCTGGCTGCTCCCTGCAGCCCACTCTGATCTCAAATCTGCGCCAAGCTGGGGACAAGGGACCCTTTTCCCTGCCCACAGCCCCGGCACCCCTCCTCTCCCGGGGGCGAGGATGATCCCAGCGGGACACCCCCCCACACACACATCCCTCATGCACACGCCTGGCATCCTGCCACCATGTGCGATGCCCGCGCCCTGCCAGGTGGCTTGGATGCCCCCTCCCCGCCCCACGGCAGAAGGATATCGGGGCTGGCGCTCCGGCAGCTCGCTCTTCAGCTCCTCCGGAGAGATGTCCTGTGGATGAGACGCCAAAGGCTGCATCAGCTAACGGGGGTGGCAGAGGCGGGAAGAGAACCAGGAGCCTCCCCGTCACTCACCATTGTACAGACGGGGAAACTGAGGCATGGAACAGGGCAGGGACTTGACCTAGGTCACCCAGCAAGTCAGTGGCAGAGCAAGATGTGGAGCCCAGGAGTTCTGACTCCCTGCCCTGCCTGGCAAAGCAGTTAGAACAGAGCAGGTCCTGGGAGCCGGAACTCCTGGGTTCTTTCCCCAGATCTGGGAGGGGAGTCTAATGGGTCACAGCAGGGGGGTCTGGGAATCAGGACTCCTGGGTTGTCTCCCTAGCTGGGTGGCGATAGGAGGGGTGGCCCAGGAGATTAGAACAGGAAGGGTCCCTCCTTATACAGGCCAGCAAGAGCTGAGGGTCTGGGTGCAGAGAACACCAGGGAGCTGGGAGGTTCCTGCAGCCACCAGGACACAGACCCAGAGACGTGGGGCAAGGCTGGTGACCAGAGGCAGTGCTTCCGTGGCATTTTACCACTTGGAGACAGACTCTGGGGTGGCGCCGCTCGCCCAGAGACACCCCGAGATCCGTGATCAACAGCTGACTAGATGATCACAATGGTTCCTTCTGGGCTTGGAATCGCTGAATAAATAATTTACTCCGCTAACTGGCGGCAGTAGTAAGTTGTTACCTTCTATATGGACCAGCCCTCCAAGGGTCATATAGACAGTGAACCCGATTTGAAACCAATGGGAGAAACTGGTAACAAGAGGCAGTGCGATCTAATGGGCAGGGCGCTGGGATGCAGGACACCAGGCTTTTGTTCCTTGCCTTGGGTGAGTCATGGCCCTGCTCTGTGCCTCAGTTTCCCCTTCTGTGGGGCTAAAGATTTCGCCCCCACCGGTGTAAAGTAACCCTCATTCCCCTCTCACCAGATACAGCGAGTGCTTTGGGGGCCAGACTTTCTATGCGTTTCTTACATACAGCACCCAGCTAATGGGGCCCATGCAGTTGGTTCTGGGTCTGTCCCAGTTCTCGGGGTGGGATCTAACTCAGGCCGTGTAGTCTCCGCGGTGCGTTTGGCCTCAGCGCTGCCGCAATCCCCCGTTGCAGTGCAGCGAGCCGGAAACTGTGTGGCAGCTTCATTGAGGTTGTAAAAACCGCAGGCTCGGATCGAATTAAGGACGAAACCGGCTGGTGCGAGCCGTGGCGCCTCCCCGGGGCTATTTCATTCGATGGTAAATTCAATTTCTTTTCCTCCGGCCCCGTGCCGGGGAACTCAGAACGCAAACCACTGTTTGGAAAACGAGCGGGGTTCCTTTCGGGGCCACACGCCTCCCCCCACGGGCCGGGCACTCAACCTTAGAGGGGGAGATGCAGAGAGAGGGACAGTGTGTGTGTGTTGTGTGTGTGTGTGTGTGTGTGTGTGTGTGTGTGTGTGTGTGTGTGTGTGTGTGCATCCTTCTGGAGCAATAGGCACTTGCTCTGTGTGTGTGTCCCATGACCTTGTCCCTGCTGGAAGGGATGAGCCCTGCTCTGTGTGTGTCTGCTGCCCCCTGCTGGAGCAATTGGCACCTGCTCCACATGTGTCCCTGCTGGAGGAATGGGGACCTGGGGGGGAGGGGTGTGTGTGTGTGTGTGTGTGTCTGTCCCTGCCGCCCCCTGCTGGAGGGGATGAGCCCTGCTCTGTGTGTGTGTGTGTGTGTGCGCGCGTGCATGCGCGTGCACACTGCCCCCTGCTGGAGGGGATGAGCCCTGCTCTGTGTGTGTGTGTGTGTGTGTGTGTGTGTGTGTGCACTGTCCCCTGCTGGAGGGAATGAGCCCTGCTCTGTGTGTGTGTGTGTGTGTGTGTGTGTGTGTGTGTGTGTGTGTGTGTGTGTGCACTGTCCTCTGCTGGAGGGGATGAGCCCTGCTCTGTGTGTGTGTGTGCCTGCTTGTACACACAGCCCCCTGCTGGAGCAATTGACACCTGCTGTGTGTGTGCTCCAGAGCCTGAGAACACTGCCCTCTAGTGGAGACAATCAGTCTGCCACCTCTGCACCTCATAGCCTCCTACGGTGCCTATGAGGTTGCTTCTCTAGCTCCAGTGGCAGGGGGCTGGGCTTTGGAAGCAAGAGGAGCCGGGTTCTAGCCCCGTTGGCGCTGTGGGACGCTAGGGGCATCTGGGAGGAGCCAGGCACGGGGCTGCTGCCCACAGGGCCTTTAACCTCACTGGGCTTTCCAAAGGTGGCTGGAAGACGGGAGTGAACGGTCCCCACCTGGAATTCCTCCTCCAGCACCACCAGCTGCCGCTCCTTGTCAATCTTCACTGGGGAGAGAGACAGAGCGAGGGTCACGGTCTGCCCAGGGGCCGCCTCCGCCGGCAGGTACCTGAGCAGCGCTGCCTTCCCCTCCGGGACGCCGAACAACACCCCGGCCAGTGCTCTGGCCCCATTCCCCACAGCGTCCGCTGCTGGGACTGGGGTAGCCGGGGGCTCCCCCCTGCCCCGCTCCCCACAGCGCCCCCTGCTGGGAGAAACTGGCCCCAGCGGCTGTCCAGGGCGCAGGCTGAGCGGAAGATCCGCCGAGGCGAGCGCCGGGGCGGCCGGGGATCGTGCCCCTGGGGAGGGAGCCGGCCCGGGGACACTCACTGAGGATGGCTGCGTTGTTGGTTTCCTTCCGGAAGCGGAATTTCCTCAGCTTCTCCGTGAGCGCGGGGTCCACGTCACACACCACCAGGGAGTCCGACTGCAGAGAGACCGGCCGTGAGAGGGGGCCGGGGCAGCCTCCTTCGTGCTCCCTGCGGGACCCCCAATGTGGAGGGGAGGGGAGCTGCCCCCCACAGCCAGCGTTCCTGCCCCGCTCCCCACAGCGCCCCCTGCTGGCAGAGACTGGGAGCTCTGCCCCATAGTCTGCGTTTCCACCCCGCTCCCCACAGCGCCCCCTGCTGGCAGAGACTGGGAGCTCTGCCCCATAGCCTGTGTTTCCACCCCGCTCCCCACAGCGCCCCCTCCTGGGCCAGGCCAGAGCTGGAGTAGCCCAGGGTTGGGTCCAAGGAAACAGCCTCCTTCCGCCCGTCGTGAAGCGTACACCGCTCTGGCCCTGCCCGGCCCAGTTGCCGGGGCCGCGTCATGCCCGGGGGAAAGGGAAGGGAGAGTGCAGGCGCATGTAGGTCGCTGCCCCCTTGTGGTGGGGAAGGGAGGGGCAGCCATCGTGGTTGTGGGCCCAAAATGTTTCATGGTCTGTTCAGCTGTGTGCTGTGCATGGGAGAGACCCACCGGCTGAGAAGTGCACACACGCACACCTCCGCCCCCCACCACCACCACACACACATATGTTCAATCTCACATATGTCATTGTGCTGGCACACCCAGGGTCACACCCACACACATCGCCTCACAAACACCCACCCACCCATTGTCACACACACTCATTGTCATGCACACAGAGACTTACACCCATTGTCACACACATAGCCTTTGTCACACACACACACACACACATTTTCACACACAGACTCACACCCATTGTTTCACACACAGCCATTATCACACACAGAGACTCACACCTATTATCACACACATGTTGTCACACACACTCATTGTCACACAGAGACTCACACCCATTGTCACACACATAGCCATCGTCACACACAGACATTCACACCTATTGTCACACACATAGCCTTTGTCACACACACACACACACATTTTCACACACAGACTCACACTCATTGTTTCACACACAGCCATTATCACACACAGAGACTCACACCTATTATCACACACATGTTGTCACACACACTCATTGTCACACACAGACTCACACCCATTGTCACACACATAGCCATCGTCACACACAGACATTCACACCTATTGTCACACACACAGCTATTGTCACACACACACTCACACCCATTGTCACACACCCACATAGAGGGGTGGGGATGGGGATGGGTTGATAAACAGATGACAGATGAAGAAACGCTCCTGTACCCAGCCACTTTTCCGGGCCGCCTTTGACACCAGGGTCGTGGGGGGCGCCCGACACGGCCAGGAATACTGGTACTGTGCTACGCTTCGGATCTCCCGCCTCCCCCACAGGGGTCTGGTGGGCAGTTCCCCCGACCCACAGGCTGCTGCCCGGCTCTCCAGGGCACAGGCACCTTTTCTACACCTCCCACCCACCACCCCGGAGACACTGCTGGTGCCTCTCGGCGCCGCTGAAACCTCGGCGCTTGCACACCCCTCTTGCTGCAGGGTGCGGGGCCCAGAGCTGCCATCCACGGGCATGTGGCCTCCTGCCTCCCCACCCCAGCCGGGCTGGGGCCCTTGGAGCGAAAGACCCAATTCGAACACGCCCCGAATCCCAGCTTTGCAGAGGAGCTAGCGGGTGGGGACACACAACACCTGCTCCATAAGGAACCCCCCTGCCTCCAATGCGTCCCCCCACTTCCCTTCCTGACCCCCTCGCCGTGAAGCAATGCTCTTCCTGACCATTCTGCTGCGGTCTCTGCCCTCCCAGCGCCGGGGCGGCCTGCCTCTCGGCTTTCCTCACTGCAAGCTAGGCTGGCGCTGACCTTGTGACAGGATGCTCGGAGCGCAGTTCCTCCGGTCGGGGACACTCTGACAGCACTGATCTGCTGGGGGAAGTGTGGGGGTGGGGGAGGGCAGGGCAGGTATTGCCATGTGTGGAAAGAGGAAGGGGTTTGCTTTCCAGTGGCCAAAGGGGGAAGGGAACGGTGGCGGGGTGGGGCGGGGGGGCAGGACAGCACAAAGGGCGCTCACGGATCTCCCCGGGTGCCACCACATCCTGTTTTGGATGAGCTGAACCAACGGCCACCTGCCCCCCCGCCACCACCATTCCCCGCCAGCTTCACACCAGATCCACACAGGTCACGGGGTTTCCGCCGCGCCCTGCGCCTGGCACGCACCTTTACACCAGGGCAACGCGGTCAATCAACCACCAACAGCCACCCCTGCCGCTGAAAGGGGGATTGCCCCTGGCATAGCCTGGGACCCAGTCCCACGATTAGACCTGTTAGGTGTATTATGGGAGAGACTAGAGGCCCTGGCTGAGATCAGGGATTGTGCCAGGGGCTGCACAGACCCCGACCGAGATCAGGGCCCCGTTGCACCAGGCACGGCACAGACCCCCAACTGAGATCCAGACCCCATTGTGCTGAGCTCTGCATGACACAGAGTGAGATCAAGACCCCCATTGTGCCTGGCGCTGCACAAACACAGAGCGAGAGACCAGGCTCAAAGAGCTGCCAGTCTAAATAGACAAAACAAGGAGTAGGGGGAAGGAGGAGGGGAAACCGAGGCACACAGCTACTAAGGCCTCCAGATCTGCAAGGACTCAGCACTCACAATTGGGGCTGGATGCATTAAGGAGCTGACATTTTCTGGCTGTCCATATTCTTACACGTAGATTGTAAACTGTCTGGGGCAGGGACTGTCTTTTTGCTATCGGTGGGTACAGCCCAGGCCTGTAGGCATTACAATGAATTAGTTAATTAAAGCTGAATAAAATAAGTAATTATTGCACATACATGCTAAACCACTGCTATAGTGCCTCATAGGAATTGTAGTTCAGTTGTCTCATATTCCCATTCTCTTCTGTGGGCTGGGCTGCCCAGCTGGACTACATCTCCCATGATGCACCGCAGCCACTGGGCTGCCAAGATGCCCCCTCCCTTCATGAGGAGGTTGTGTGCATCATGGGAGATGTAGTCCGACCAGGGACACTAAGCTATAGTGGAGAAGACGCGCACGAGGTGTCTGAGCTACAACCCCTCTATGAGGTGCCGTGCTGGCTTTTCAGAATAAAAACATTGTGGTTTTCAATTTTTCACCCCAAAAAGTGTTTCCCCCCAAAATCCCAGCATTCATTTTATTTAAAATCTCGGGATTTTAAAAACAATCTTGTGGTTTTTTTTGGAGGGTGCGGGAGGGATGGCTCATCATTTTTGAACCCTCATGGGGTTGGCAAAGCTGCAGTTTGGAGACCTACACCCATCTCAGCCACTAGCTTGCTGGGTGACCTTGGGCATGTCACTCCCCACTCTGTGCCTCAGTTTTCCCATCCATAAAGTGCTTTGAGCTCTATGGCTGCAAAGAGCTAGATAACATTGAAGGGTTTTTATTATTAAGTGAGTTCTGATGTTCTGTCTCATATCCCCAGCTCCTGGAGTCATGGTAGGCAGTGAGAATCTGAGTTTTCTTTTTTTTTAAAGAAGAAAACATTAAGGGCTTGCCTACTGGCAGAAGTTTACCAGTGTATCATAGAATATCAGGGTTGGAAGGGACCTTAGGAGGTCATCTAGTCCAATCCCCTGCTCAAAGCAGGACCAATCCCCAACTTTTGCCCCATATCCCCAAATGGTCCCCTCAAGGATTGAACTCACAACCCTGGGTTTAGCAAGCCAATGCTCAAACCACTGAGCTATCCCTCCCCCTATAATTATACAGCTATAGCTAATGTGGTATAACACCCTGTGTGGATGCACTCTTGCAGATTTTGGGGCTCGCCAACTCTGGGGGTGGGTGGGGGGGGTGAGTTGGTGTGTGTCCGTTAGCTCTGTAATTCCTGGGTGTAGACATTTCAGTTTGAAATGAATGTAGCTCGGCACTTCCTAGAGGGGTTTGAGTTTTGCTGAACCCGGTGTTCTGGATGGCCCGAGATGACTCCAGGCAGCCTTCCCTCTGTGTTAACAAGAAGTTATTTTGTCAGGGATTTTAGTTGCGCTTCAGTCACCTCCAAAGGAGACATAAGCTAAGCGGGGGGAAAGGACGAAAGCACGCGCCACTCCGGGGGGACTGACACCGACACAGCTCTCGGGATTTAGTGACCCCCGCCCAGTACAGCTGCTAGCTGTAAGTGTCTAGGCTTCATGGTCGCAGGGAAAAGCTTGGACATGTGAGACCCCACCCCCACTGCCCCCAAGGCTTGAGGGCAGAGGAAGGCCAGACATTGATTGATTGATCGATTGATTTTAAAAAAAACTCTCGTGATTTGGAAGCCAATCTCGTGATTTGTGAACGTTTGGGTTGGGCAACGGTGAGAGGAGGGGGAGACAGGAGAGGGGAGGATAAGAAGTGGGGTGGGGTGGGGGGGAGAGTTGGGGAAGGGGAAGAAAGAAAGAGGAGGGGAGGAGGGGCTCATAGGGGGAAGGGAGGAGTAAGGGGATAGGAGGGGGAGGAGGAGTTGGGATGGGGAGGGCAGAAGAAAGGGGAGGGGAGAAGGGAAGGAGAGGGGGAGGGGCAGGAGAAAGGGGAGGGGCGCGGGGAAAGGGGAGGGGCGGAAGGAGGGGGAGGGAGAGACAGGAGGGGGAGGAGTTGGGAGGGAAGGGGCAAGAGAAAGGGGAGGGGCGGGAGGGGGAGGAGTAAGGGGAGGGGAGGGGAGGGGAGAGGAGGAGAAAGGGGAGGGAGCGGTCTTCGTCCCGCCCAAGCAGACACTCCAACGCCACAGCCCAGCCTGTTACGTCACCGCGATACCACCACGCCATTGGGTATGGAGCCTCGGAGTGACAGGACTGAGAGTCAATCAAAGGCTCCGGAGCTGAGCCTGCGGCCGAGGCAGGGCGGGTGGGGGTGTGTTGCGCATGTGTGCGGTCGTGCGCGCGGGAAGCCACGCCCCACCGAGGGCAGCCGCGAGCTCCTAGTTGGTCCGGGCCGCTGCCAGTCGACCTTCCACAGCCAATGGCGAGGCGGCTGCGCGCTGACGCATTGCGTGCCGTGCGCGCTGACGTTGCGCGGTGGGGTACGGTACGGGCGCCTCGGTGTGAGGCTGGCGGGGCCGAGGCCGGGGCCGGACGGGCCGCAGAGACGGTGAGTGCGGGACGCGTCCCCCCTCCCCCCCATCGGCCCCCTCCCCCGGCCAGGGAGCCCCCCCCCCTCCCCCGCGGGCATCCCCCCTCTCTGCTGCATCTCGCCCCTCCCCCACCCCGGGCCCCCTCCGCCCCTCCCCCAGCCAGGGATCCCGCCAGCCCCGATCCTGGCTTCTCCCGCCTGCTGCAGCTCGCCCCTCCCCCACCCTGCGCTAGGTGCCCCTCCCCCTTCTCCAGCACCTCGACCCCCCCCTCCCACAACCAGGGGTCCTCCCGCCCTGCTCTGGGCGTCATCCCCCCACCCCTAAACCAGCGTCCTTCCCTCTCTGCAGCGCCTCTCCCCCCAGCGATCCCCCTCCCCTCCATCCCCACCAACCCCGCCCTGCTCCGGGGATCCCCCTCCCCTCCATCCCCACCAACCCCGCCCTGCTCCGGGGATCCCCCTCCCTTCCATCCCCACCAACCCCGCCCTGATCCAGGGGACCCCTTCCCTCCATCCCCACCAACCCCGCCCTGCTCTGGGGATCCCTCTGGGCGTCATCCCCCCACCCCTAAACCAGCGTCCTTCCCTCTCTGCAGTGCCCCTCCCCCCAGCGATCCCCCTCCCCTCCATCCCCACCAACCCCGCCCTGCTCCGGGGATCCCCCTCCCCTCCATCCCCACCAACCCCGCCCTGCTCCGGGGATCCCCCTCCCCTCCATCCCCACCAACCCCGCCCTGCTCCGGGGATCCCCCTCCCCTCCATCCCCACCAACCCCGCCCTGCTCCGGGGATCCCCCTCCCCTCCATCCCCACCAACCTCGCCCTGCTCTGGGGATCCCTCTGGGCGTCATCCCCCCACCCCATAACCAGCGTCCTTCCCTCTCTGCAGTGCCCCTCCCCCCAGCGATCCCCCTCCCCTCCATCCCCACCAACCCCGCCCTGCTCCGGGGATCCCCCTCCCCTCCATCCCCACCAACCCCGCCCTGATCCAGGGGACCCCTCCCCTCCATGCCAACCAACCCCGCCCTGATCCAGGGATCCCTCTGTGCTTCATCCCCCCACCCCTAAACCAGCGTCCTTCCCTCTCTGCAGCGCCCCTCCCCCCAGCGAGCCTCCATCCCAACCAACCCCGCCCTGATCCGGGTATCCCTCTGGGTGTCATCCCCCCACCCCCTAAACCAGCATCCTTCCCTCTCTGCAGTGCCCCTCCCCCCAGGGATCTCTAATCGCTCCATCCCAACCAATCCCGCCCTGATTTGGGGATCCCCTGTAATCCATCCTCCATGATCATGGGGTCCCCCTTCCCTCCATCCCAACCAACCCCACCCTGATCTAGGGATCCCCTGTAATCCATCCTCCCTGATCCAGGGATCCCCCTTCCCTCCATCCCAACCAACCCCCCCCTGATCCAGGGATCACTCTGTGCTTCATTCCCCCCCATCTTTAAACCAGCATCCTTCCCTCTCTGCCGCTCCCTTCCTCCCTGATTTCCAATCCTGCCCTGATCTTGGGATCCCTAATCTCTCCATCCCAACCAACCCCACCCTGATTTGGGGATCCCCTGTATTCCATCCGCCCTGACCCAGGGGTCCCCCTTCCCTCCATCCCAACCAACCCCGCCCTGCTCTGGGGATCACCCTTCCCTCCATCACAACCAATCCCCTCATAGGCACTGACCCCATGGGTGCTCCAGCTGTTCCATGGCATATAGGAGGTGCGGGGAGGGGCAGGAAGAGGTGGGGGGAGGAGTCTTGGAGAAAGGAGTGGAGTGGAGGCGGGGCCTGTGGTGGAATGGGGGGTTGAGCGCCCCCTTCCCCCCCCTCCCCCCTGGTAAGTTGGTAACTATGAACTCCCCACACACACACACACACACTGACCATCTAATCCACTATGGTCTGGGCATCCCGTTCGCTCCATCACAACCAACCTTGCCCTGATCTGGGAATCCCCAGTATTCCATCATCTGTGATCTGGGGATCCCCTACACTCAAGTCAGCTGGACCCCTAAAACAGAGATTGCCTGCCCCTTCCAAAGCAGGCATCCTAGCTCATCCTTATCTAGAGTTACACTTGACCCCCACTCCAACTAGGGAACCTTTCTCCTCCCCTAGCTCACTCTGATTTGAGTTCCCATATATTACATAAGAATGGCCATACTGGGTCAGACCAAAGGTCCATCTAGCCCAGTATCCTGTCTTCTGACAGTGGCTAGTGCCAGGTGCCCGAGACCGAATGAACAGAACAGGGAATCAAGTGATCCATCTCCTGTCGCCCATTCCCAGCTTCTGGCAAACAGGCTAGGGACACCATCCCTGCCCTTCCCGGCTAATAACCAAGCTAATGCTTGATGGACCTATCCTCCATGAATTTATCTCGTTCTTTTTTGAACCTTGTTATAGTCTTGGCCTTGACAACATCCTCTGGCAAAGAGTTCAACAGGTTAACTGTGTGAAGAAATACTTCCTTTTGTTTGTTTTAAACCTGCTGCCTATTGATTTCATTGGGTATCCCCTAGTTCTTGTGTTATGAGAAGGAGTAAATATCACTTCCTTATTTACTTTCTCCACACCAGTCATGATTTTATAGACATTTACCATATCCCCCCTTAGTCGTTTCTTTTCCAAGCTGAAAAGTCCCCATTTTACTAATCTCTCCTCATACGGAAGCCATTCCATCCCCCTAATCATTTTTGTTGTCCTTTTCTGAACCTTTTCCAATTCCAATATATCCTTTTTTGAGATGGGATGACCACATCTGCACACAGTATTCAAGATGTGGGCGTACCATGGATTTATATAGAGGCAACATGATATTTTCTGTCTTATCCACTTCCTAATGATTCCCAACATTCTGTTAGCTTTTCTGACTGCCACTGCACATTGGGCAGATGTTTTCAGAGAACTATCCACAATGGCTCCAAGATCTCTTTCTTGAGTGGTAACAGCTAATTTAGATCCCATCATTTTATATGGGATATATTACATCACTTCCTCTCTCCCCAACCGGGGATCTGCTACCACACCCTAAACCTGGGACACCCCACCCCCACCTCCCAAATGCATCCCTCCCTTGTTCCTTTTGCCCGGGACATCATTCTTAATGTCTCCGCATTCTCCCCATGGATTCCAGAGTGCGCTTGCTAGAGATCCTGTCTCTTCTCCCCTTCTCTCAAATGCACACGGAGACCATCTAGCCAAATTTCTTCCCCGTTCCTATGTACCAGACAGAACACCTCCTATCTACTTGCTCTGATTGCCTTAAGATACTCTCAGCTCTCTCTGCTAGACTCTGACTTGAGGTGTCTCTTCCCTGTCATGTTGGGTGATTGCACTGCCTTCGGTCCTCCTTATGTGTATGCCCTAAGATCCTCCCATGGAGGAGATCTGTTCTCCTTCCCTCTGTACTGAGGCCTTTCTATGGAGATATTTCCTGCAAAGCCTTGCATCAGCCCAGCTCCAGAAATCCCCTTATCCCTGAAATGCTTCCAGCAGGGATCCTTGCATCCCATTGGAACCCTCATGCAAAGCTGTTAATGGTCTATTGAGTCTGTCTGGTATCCTGCCTCCTGCAGTAGCCAGTACTGGGTGTTTCAGAGGGTGGCATAACCTTCCCTTCCTAAAACACCTCCTTGAGCAATCCCATCCCACTCTGGAACGCGCACATGCATTTCCTTCCTGACCACCCCCAGCTGCTTATCTAATGCCCTCATGCTTTAGGGCTGATCGTCCTTATGATTTTGTCCTGTACAGCTGAAATTCTTTCCTAATACCGTCTGATCTTTCTTTTTGGAACCTTAGTGCCCAACCCAGTTGCTTACTCTCATGTGGCAATGAGCTCTACAAGTTAATTTTAAATTATGTTAACAGCCTCTTTCCTTCTTACAAGTTTGAAATCAGTTTGTTTTTTTAAATTCTGAGTGGGCTATTATGGGTCAGAATAGACAGGGAGAACCAAACTAGCTTTCCTTGTGCCATAGGCCTGTATCTCCTTCCATTTTTCAGATCTCCCCCATGTACACTTGATCCTGTTTGCTGGCCTCCTCTGGTCCCTTCTCTTTGCTCTTAACTGAAATGAACAACTGCAGTACCTATGCTGAAGCTGTACCAGCAATGTGTACGTTGTCACTATTTTCTTATTGTTCTCCATCACTTTCTTAATATTGGGTGTTGTGCTTTGACGACTGGACATTCACTGGGTTCTGTCCTTGGCTCTGAGAGCAGGGTCTAATGGGTAGAGCAGGGAAGTGGAAGTTAATACTCCTGGCTTCCATTCCTGGTTCTTCTACCCAACCCTGCTTCATAGCTTGCTCTTTCTCCAGGAGGGGTCACTTATACTTCACAAAGGGGACTGCTTTGATGTTGGTCACGGGCTTGGAGATCCTGAAAATAACAAGATCTAGCGAAGGACCCGAGTGTGTTTCTTCCAGTTGGGTGGAGACCTTTGTTACTGGGTATCTCGTATACTTGGAGGCAGCTCTGAGCGGAAAAGGGGTGGTGTGCGGGAGATTGGGAACAGTGGTGGCATCTGGGCTCAGGAGAGCTGAGTTGAGTTCGTGGTCTGTCGTAGACGCAATGTCTTCACAGCTGGAAAGGCATGGTTTGGATAGCCAGTCATAGTGGAGACAGGGAACAGGAAGTTTTAACCTCAGGTAGGTGGGCTCCATCCTATACTCCCCTACCGGGGGTTTGCTAGCCACATGGAGGTAAAAATCTACCTGTCTCTTCACTAGGACCGTGTGCCTCAGTTCCCCAGGTGTAACGTAAGGATCATATTGCCCCATCTTACACCAGGAATGTGGGGATAAAACCCATGGATGAGTGTGAGGGACCCATGTTATGATGATGCGGGAGGCTATATAGACAGACAAAACAAGCAACAGCATTTGAGAGAGGAATTGTTTTAATGGGAGCACCCATTCAACGCATCTGTACAACCCAACTGGATTAGACTCTGAAGAGTGAATCCCTTTCCAGACTCCTGGCCGCATTGGTGTCAACCCTGTCAATGAGGTCAATGAAGCCCTTCAAAGACGAGCACCAAAAGTGCTTCGCAGGCCTCAGGGAAGATTCAAATAAGCTGTAACCAAGGATGAGGGGCGGGGGGACCCAAGAAGAGACAAGAATTGTGGCCTGTGCATGCATGGGCTGAAATTCAGTGAAGCGGAAATGTCTCGCTGCTGGGAGATCTCTTTGGACTTGTCTTCGCTGTGAAATTCGACCCCTTGAGTTGGCCTAGCTTGAGAACTGCCATGCTGCAAAATCCTACAGTTACTGCGTCCATGTTGGTGCTGTCCTCGCTTGTGTGAGGCGCTAGGACTTCTGGGGGAGGTCGTACCCCATGGTTTTTAGCACTGTCAATCGTGTCGCAGTGGCTTGTGGGAGAACTTGTCTGCTCTTTCCGGCCAGCCGGGCAGAATTGGTGAAAACAAGGCCTTGGTGGGGTAGCCGTCCTGTGGCTTGTTCCTCTTGAAACCAGTCAGGATGAAAGGCTGAGGAATGAACCCTAGGGAACTAATGAGCAATTTGGAGAGAGCTCTTCCGTCATTGTCTGTGATGTGCCGAGATGGTGGGGGTGAAATTCTCACCCTCTCTTCGAGGCCTTCTGGTGTCCTTACCCTGAAGCCTTCTGAGAAGACGCTTTTTGGGTTAGTGCCAAGCACAAGGAGAACCTCCCTCATCTCCAGAATAATCCTAAGCCTGAAATCTTTCTGGTCCGCACCACCACTGCATTGTCCTACGGAAGGCATGGGATGAAGACACCCCTAGCTCCAAAGAGATGCTGAGGGAACACTGGGAAGCCTTCCTGCCCGTGATTAATCTCATTGCTCATGGGTATCATGAAGGAACAAGATCTCTGGATGGTGTCAAAGGTGGAGAAAGCAGCGGGGGACTGGGAAGGTGTCAGTGTATTGGGTGGGAGCAGACACCATGAGGCACTGAAACGGGTGGTGCCAGCCAGGCAGAGCGGGGGATGTTCCCTTCAGAGGAAGGCACAAGAAACCCTGTAGCTAGCCCTGGCCCCTGTTGTGGGGGCTAGATGGCTCGCCTCGGCGGCGGCGTAGTCTGGAATGCAGTTGCGGACAGGAGGGAGCCTTTGGAAGGATGCGGCAAGGGAGGGGTGACGTGAGCCAATAGGCCGAGGAAAATGAGGTCTGGTTTCTCCCAGTTCAAAGTCTTTGCTGAATGAGGCAAACGCAGAGGCTCTTCTGAAGCAGCAAGTGGATAGGGAAGCACACTTTGGCCTAACTAGCCTATCGGAGCCGAGCTGCTCGTCTAGTGCGATCTCCAGATCGGGGGAGGGGATTGTTTTGTACTGTATTTTAGCACCGTTGAAGAGGAAGGATGGCCTAGTGGTTATGGAGCAAGCCTGGGGCCTGTTCCCTGCACTGCTGAAGTGATCCTGTGTGACCATATGTCACCTCTCTCTCTCTCTCTGCCTGAGTTTTCTCATCTGTAAAATGGGCATGTTAGCCCTGCCCCAGCTCACAGGGTATAGGGAGGATGAGTCCATTGTGAGGTGGTCAATGCCACGGTGACGGGGGCTGTATAAGTAGAGGGGTTGGATTTACAACATGCAGATATCCGCTGGAGGCTGAATCCTCTGTTTATCTGTGGAGCAGGTACAGGCCTGGTAGTGGTAGGGGGATCTTCCCCCTACACGCTGCCCCCCTTCCGCTCATGTGCCTTAGCCCTGCCCTAGAGAAACCAGCTCTCGGCCTCCGGGGTCCATTCAGATCCAGTCTTCCTGAGGCATCAGTCACTTGTCTGTTGTGGTGGCTTTTGTGACAACCTGTCGGGTGCTGGTCTGAGACCCATCACATTCATTTCAGAGAGGCAGTATGACCTAGTGGGTAGGGCACTGCACTGGGACCCAAGAGAGCTAGATTCTGTCCCCTGTTGGGTGACCTTGGGCAAGTCACTTCCCCCCTCCATGCCTCGGTTTCCCCATTTTGGGGGGAAATGGAGGCACAATGGTCTGTAAAATGCTTTGTGGTCTACAGATGAAAAGAGCTAGGTGGTATAATAGTAACTTCTCAAAGCAG
Organism: Chelydra serpentina; assembly: GCA_037349315.1. Classification (NCBI taxonomy): domain Eukaryota; kingdom Metazoa; phylum Chordata; order Testudines; family Chelydridae; genus Chelydra; species Chelydra serpentina. The sequence continues at coordinate 1,383,494 of JBAIAC010000203.1, forward strand.
GAGGTGGAGGGCGGCGGCGTGTACAACAGATTTCCAGATGGTGACTACGTCAGTCAAGGGCAGGAGTTGCCAGCTCATAGATAATAGATCTTCAGGCAGGGATAACAGAAGCCGGTGTGAAATTCCTCCCTCTCCTCCGGGCCAGCCTGGGAACTAAGGGGAAGTTTGCACAGGGTTAATATTTGAGGGTGAGACTCAGGAATCAGATAGCTGGAGGGATGAGATACAGAAGCCTCGGATCTCCAGAACGCTGGTTCTGATCCAGTCCAGGACTACCCCAAACTGGCTGCCGTGGTGGTGGTGGCTGGGTGCCAGCCTAATTCCCAATGGGACATGTCTGCATCACTGAACCCCCCCTGCTGCCAACTGGGGGGGGGGGGAAGCCTTAGGAGCAGCCTCAGCAGGGAGAGACAGGCGCGGAGGGTCGGGGGGGGGGGTCTGGATTTCCACGGGAGTTGCTCGGGGTTGGCACCTCTCAGGCTGGCCACGTCTCGGGGGTGTGTGTGTGTGTGGGGGGGGGGGGCTGTAGAAATGCAAACCGCCGGCCTCCTCCAGTGGGGATGTGGCGTGTGCTCCACATCGGTCCGCTCAGCTGCGTGACCTCCATCGCTGCTTGTCTCTCCCGGTCCCCCTCTAGCTTAGGCCGCTGGTGGCCAGCGCTCCCGCTTAAGGTGTAATTCCAGCGGGTTGCGTCGCTGCTCCAGCAGACCGCTCCTGTCTCCTTACCTTCGGGAGCTTGCTTAGTTTGGCTCTAATGATAGCGTCCAGTGGGGAGAGACCCAGACAGCAGCTTCCCGTCGGTCTCCCTTCACACACACGCCTTTTCAGAAGGCTTTGACAGCAGCGCCCTTTAAAAATTGCTGCTTCTCCCTTCACCGCCGGCCCCATCCCTCAACTCGGCCGTGACTAGTGCACGTGAACAGGGCGCGATTGTAACCTGGCTGCCTCCAGCGATGCTGACAGGAAACAGCACCCCGCCCAACGGGCAGAGGGGAAAACACTGGGACAAAGGATGCTTCATTCAGCAGGGACCAGGCGCTGCTTCCACTTAGTGCATTAGCCTAGGACTTGGGAGTTCAAGTCCCACCTCCCCCACAGGCGCCGTCATTTAGCCCCATCCGTGCCTCAGTTTCCCCATTGGTGCGTGGGGATAATAGCACTTCACTCGTAGGCAAGCTTGGAGGGATTAGATTTTTATCGGTAAATGTCAGTAAACATCGATTTCACTGCACCCCCAAGCCCAGGAAAAATATTTCCCACTGATAATGGAAATTGGCAGGTAGCATTTTTCTTACTTTGCCTAACTTATTAGCATCCAAATCCAGTGATCAAGACTTTTGAATTAGGCTCGTCACAAGCAAAAGAATAGTAAAAAAAACAGGTAGGACTTGTTGATCGAAGGCTATTTACCTTTGTATGTTTTGACGTGTGATGTTGGCAGTTTGTGTTTTAATGGTTTCTAAACCGTTGGCTTTTTGGATCTCGGCACCTACTGGCATTAAATGTTTGTCTGACCCCACATCTCCAATTTCCCAAAACGGTGGAAATTTAAATAGATAAAAATTGGGGCGGAGGGCGCTTAAAAAATAAACCTTTATAATCTGTTGTAATTATAGAAAAATAAAATTGAGTTCCTCTTGTAGGGCATAAATATATTCGATTGAGACACTCAGGTCCTACATAATGGGGTCAATAGATTCCTTTGTATAGATCCAAGATATATTGATTGTGTTTTAGATTGCTGCAGCGACTGGCACAATACAGAAGTGCTGAGTACCCGTGGAAAGGGATATGCTCCTCCAAAGAAATGGACTGTACCCTTGCAGTCGTAGGCTTTACCTGCTTGTAATTTGGTTGCTCTTATTTTTATAGGGTTGTCGTCTCTGCATCTGTCTGTAGTCACAGCCTGAGGAAACGGACATATCTTACATCCGTATCTGAATGCCTCACAATCTTTAGGGTATTTATCTTCCTAACACACCTGTGAGGGAGGGCCTAGCGGGATAGAGACCTGGACTGGGATTCGAGGCCTGGTTCCTTCCGTTGGGTGGCCTTGGATAAGTCCCATCCCCTCTCTGCCTCAGTTTCCCCATCTGTAGATGGGGTTGACGGGACTGACCTCCTTTGAAGCATTTTGAGATCGAGTGAGGAAAAGTGCTAGATGTTTTGTTGTCTCCCATTGCTGCCTCAGTTTCCTCAGCTGTACAGGCTACATGACTTGTCCACAGTCACACAGAGATTCTAGCAGAGCAGGGAATTGAACCCGGATCTCCTGAGTGCCAAGTTGGCGCTCTAACCACTGGGCCTTTCTTCCTCCAGAATCCAAAGGAGGCTAGATAACAGATGGTCCTAGTCTCCGAGCCTAATTCCAGTGCTTGTGCTGAGCATGGCGGTGTCTGAGACAGCCTGACAAGAACGTTGAGCTATGGAGAGGCAAATGAAGAGAGTGCAGCATAAGGGTGACTCAGCTCAGCTGATGGAGAGTCAGGACTCCTGGGTTCTATTCCCATCTCTCCTGCTGGCTAGCCTTCGGCTCTGTGCCTCAGTTTCCCTATCTATAAAATGGGGATAGTGCTACTTTGTAACGGCCTCTGAGGTCCGCCAATGAAAAGCGCTAGATAAGAGCCGAGGTTTATGATTTATTGATGACTACCTGGCTTTCACGCAGCAGGGGTGATGCAGGGTCTCCGCGATTGGGGCGGGGGGTTAGACGGAGGCTTCCTGTTGAAATGGCCGCAGCAGCTGGCACAGGACAGAGTCTCCCCTCCTGAGCTGGAACCCAGGCTGCGATGCTGGGGCTAATGCCCCAGTGGCGCTGAGAAGCGCCGTGGAATGGCCAACAAGGAATCCGTAGCAGAGCGAGGATGAAAACGTGGGAGTCCTGATCCTTTGCTCTGAGCACTAGGCTGTGCTACCCACTGTGATCAAGGTGGCAGCACTGTACACTGGGACTTGTCCATATTAAAGAGAGGGGGGCAGGCTGCAAGTTGCCTTGGATGACTCCCAAGGGCTGCATTCTTGGTATGGTATGTCCTGCCTTGCCAAGTCAGAGCACGGTCCAGCCGTTTCAACGGCCCAATCAGCAAACCAGACGTCTCTCTCCAACAGTTGGTCTCTGTCCATCACCCCTGGACTCTGTTGGAAAAGCATCTCTGCTTTTCCTTTGGTTTTTTACATACGTAGAGGCAGAGAGAGCTAATCCCACTGCAGAAGGAGCCAGCCAACATGCCTTCCGTGGTGCAGACAGTCTATAAAACCCTTAGACATAGCGCAAAGATGCTGTCTGAATGCTTTGTTGAGCTTCAGAAAGCCAGAGCTTCGGACAGAAAATCGAGGTGTGTAAACAACACGGGAAAGTCAGAGGTCGCGGGAGCTCAGGAGTTCAAGACGTCTTGTGTGAGAATTCCACACCGAGGGGGAAAAAAAATCAGACAGTTACGTGGCTGGAATATGAAGCACCTGTTGTCCTTCCACTTAGTCAAAGCTGCTTCTTTCTCATACAGCCTTCAGCATTGTCAGTTCTGAAGTGCTGAATCTACAGAATGACTGTGCCGCAGAGCGGATGTCCCCGGTCCCCCACCACCACTGCAGCTAGTGTGCTTCTTCCCTGCCTTTGAGAGAACCCCCACCACACACACACACCCTGCTAAGAGGAAGTTCTTTCTCCATCATCTCGTTAATCCCCTCTTGGAGCAAAAACGGGCTGGGAATTTAGGGTTCCTAGCTAGGCCCCTCTGGATTAGAAAGAGACTGCAGCAAAGTTCCCCTTGTGACGCTGATTTATGCCCCGGATCCCCATCTGCTAAACCCACATTGCGTGGCTCTCCCGATGGCCAGCGAGTTAATGGGGGCGTCTCGTGATAGGAGAAAATGGGGTCTTTAATTGTTTGCTGAAGAGGCGTTGAAAGCCAGTTAGTTTCCTTTTCAGCCCCCTTACTGCTCTCCCTCTTACTCCTCTCCTATCTCTGCCTCTCCTGTGCAGTCCTAATCCTCAATATTGTGCTTGCGTGCCGGGTGCTTGCGTGCCGGTCAGAGACGCCGGCGACTCGAAACCTTGTTGGTGTAAAAGCAAAAGTTAAAAGCAGCAGTAGGTCCTAACGTGTGCCCTGAAAATGCTCCCTTTTGAGGCTTTACAGTTGCATTTTCCTACCTTGTATGTTTGTCTTCCGCTGGGGCTGTGCAGAAGGAGTCATAGGGACAAAAGGGGAAACAGCCAGAATGATAGTACCCAAAGTGCTGCCGAATGCATGAAGGAAATTGAGGGCAAAAAGACACTTTTTTTTGCTCATCTGTGAGTGCGATCTTTGATGCCTTAATGGTAGCTAAAATATCTTCAGACAGAAGTGACTTATTGTAAGTCAGTGGTGTATTAGAAATGTGTCTCGACTGGAAGGTGAATTTCACTGAGGGTTTTATGCTGTGTACGAGAACCAGGAAGTGGAACTGACTGTAAACAGAAGATAGAACAGATTCTGCTATGAGTGAAGTGCAAAAAGCAAACATAGCTTCTGAAAGGTCCCCTCCAACGACCTGTGGTACTTGAATTGCCCGCATCACCATAAATCAGTGGTTTGCAACCTTTTTCATTTGCGGACCCCTAAAGAATTTCAAATGGAGGTGCAGACCCCTTTGGGAATCTTAGACATAGTCTGTGGACCCCCCGGGGTCCGCAGACCACAGGTGGAAAACCATTGCCATAGAATCAAAGCATCTTGCAAACTTTAACTTATTTATCTTCACAACCCCCCTTGTGAGGCAGAGCAGTGCTATTTAGATGGGCCGTGGAAGAGGTATAGAAAGGTTAAATGCCTCTTCCGAGATCACACAGGAAGTCTGGGAGAGCGAGGTATTGAACTCGAGAAATCCCAGGTTAGCACCCTAGCCGCCCCTTCCTCCATCACAGGTCCCAAATAAGAACTTTAGGTGTGTGTGATGTCTAGTTAGCTTAACACCTAAATCACACCATTGGAAGGAAAACTAAAGTGAGCCCAGCGTTGACTCTCCAAAGGCGGAGATCTCACACGCTATGCCTGAGTCCTCCAAGGAGACCTCCAGGAAAAGTGAGATGTAACATTCCTGACATTCTTAAAAAGGAGAGTCTCCCTGCTTTGTTTTTTTAAGCTTAGAAAGGATAGGAGGGAGTGTGTGTGTTTTGCAAGCATAGCTGTGTTAGCTAGGAGTGTGGGGATAAAAATCAGCCCCCCTAACTGACATAGGTGTGCCGGCAAATCTGGTGTGGACACAACTATACCAGCAAAGTCTTTGTAGTGTGGATAAGCCCCAGGTCTTTGACTTTGCAGGCCCCCTGTGTGTTTATAATGTACGTCCTTCAGCTTGGACCGTTTTGCCTCTTGAATGCAGTTAGTTCTGCTGTGTGGGCAGCAATCCGTGCAAGAGGAGACTTTAAATGTAAAAATCTCCTCTCCCTGGCTTTCCAGGTTTCTCTCTCATTGGGCAGGGCAGGAGAGAGAAGATGTCTTTTTTACAAAACCTAAACTTTGGCCCCGGACCATCCTTTTCCACCAGTGGCTGGCCCTGACTTGATTCTCGCTGTCCGCTCGCTTATCTCAGTGCTGCTTTCAAATGTCGCTTCACGTCTTGTTAGGGCAGCCCTGGGGTTGGGGGGAGTTGGTTGGCTGCGTGCGAAATGAACCAAGATTAACTTGCAGTTCACGGGGGTGGAGGTGGGGAGAAGGGGAGGAGAGGGTTTATGGTACTGTAGCAATGTGGTTGCCCAGGACTGGCTGGTTGGGTGTCTCTGATCAGGTACCCTGCCCTTGTATCGCTACCCTGCCTCGCTTGATTGGTCTGTTGTTCCATCTGGTACATTCCTGCCGCACTGGGTCAGACTGCTGGTCTACCTTGTCCGCTATCCGGCTCTACCAACATCCAGTGCCTGATGCTTAAGGTGAATCCCCTTCTCATCCAACCAACTCAATCTAGTAACTTTCTTTGTTAAGCTAAAGGGGTGACTTGATCCCAGTCTATAAATACCTACGTGGGAAACACATATTTAACAGTGGGCTCCTCAGTCTAGCAGACAAAGGTCTAACGCGATCCAATGGCTGGAAGTTGAAGCTAGACAACTTGAGATTGGAAATCAGGCATAAAGTTTTAACGGAAAGAGTAGTTGACCCTTGGGATATTGTTCCAATGGTGGTCATGGATTCTCCACCACTGCCCATGTTTAAATCAAGACTAAACGTTTTTCTGAAAGCTCTGCTCTAGGAATTATTTGGGGACAGGTCTCTGGCCTGTGTTATCCAGAAGGTCAAACTAGGTGATCACAATGGTCCCTTCTAGCCATGGAATCTGTGAATTGCACAATACCATACGTGGGGGAAACAGGGAAGAAAAGTCAATTCGTCGCTCCCACCTGAGGTCTGATTTGCACCAACGTAGCTGGTCATAAAGCTGTCCAGATGCAATAGTTGACTCTCTGATCTCCTGTGGCGATGAGTTCCGCAGGTGGGCTTTCCGCTGGGCTCCAGATATAGCCTGTTGCGTGTGGGGATGGGTAATCGTCCCACCTGTCTGCTGTTGTAAAGCAAGGGAGGCCTTAGACCTGGTTATAGAACAACACAGGCTGTGCTCCGGGGTGGCCAATCTTTCTTAATCGATTTCTTATTTCTTTTTTCCTTGCAGGGATCTCCAAGGCAGTCTGCTTCGAGGAGAGCCCTGCAGAAGGATCTAGACGGAGAAAGATCTTTGGGGACAGTCCCCTCCCCATGTGATCCCAGCTTCCCTGGCAGCAGGATTTGCATTCGAGGTCGCGCCCTCCTCCATCCCCGGGCCAAACCGTAGGACTTAAAGCTGAAACCATGTGAGGGGGTTTCCCTTGCTCCCCCCTCTCCCCTGACCCCCTTCCCTCCCCCTCCCTCCCCCAGCCTTGGGCGTGTCGCTGCTGAGCTGCGTTGACGCCCCTGCCACCATGATGTTCCGGGATCAGGTGGGAATCCTGGCCGGCTGGTTCAAAGGCTGGAACGAATGCGAGCAGACGGTGGCTCTGCTCTCCCTCCTCAAGCGCGTCACGCGCACCCAAGCCCGCTTCCTGCAGCTGTGCCTGGAGCACTCGCTGGCCGACTGCACCGAGATCCACATCGTGGAGTCGGAGGCCAACAGCGCAGGTAAGTTCGGCGCGGCGTCGGGGCGCGGCTGCTGCCGCTCAGGTGTGGAGGTGGAACAGGCTGGGATTAGCATCCGGAACGGGGGTGGGTTTAGAGCCGCCTTGCTTAATCCGACTCTCCCCTCTCTGCGCTCTAACATGAGTCCATTGTTGGGACGTGCGAGACTAACCCTCTCTGAAATGCAGCCATGTCTGGGGCGAGATAACAGCCTTGCAACGGCGCTATGCAGAGGTTTAGGGTGGAAAAGGAGACAGGCTATATCCATTGGGATTGTAAATCTCTTGGGTCAGGGGACTGTGTGTGTGTGTGTTTGTGTAGCATCTAGGACGATGGTGTCTGTAACTTGGGCTCCTAGGTGCTGCCGTAATACATCTGTACAGCCCCTGGCGTAATGGGCTCCTGGTTCATGGCTGGGCACAATTGTCCTACAAATGGTGGTAATTTAGACTCTGCTCATTAAAGCTGGGATACCAGGGCAGCTCTTTCTTAATGGCTTCCCCCAAGACAGCAGCAGACAAGGTGTAGTGGGGTGAGCCCTGATTCAGAGAGTCATTTCTCTCTGCAGGATGGCCGGGCCCCTTAGTGCAGCTCTGGGGCATTGGGGTCAGTTCGGTTCCCGAGGGGAGAAGCGCCCCCTACTGAGCCTGGAGCGCTGTATAAACAGGAGATCTTGGTAACTAACTTTGGAGCATGTGTATCGTCCTACACCAAAGATTGAAATAGACAATTGGTTTATATAATCCAGCCCACCGGGAATCAGGGCAGCGTTCTTCCTGAGTACAATCCTCTCTGTGACCTAGTTCTAACCGTTCCAGGAGCCGGGCCTCCTTTTTCCCTGGGAGGAGAATGTTCCCCAGCTTCAACTCGGCCTCTGTTCCCCTCGACTCCATTTCATCCCCTTTCTTCCCGGTCCCACCCCCAGCCACTCTCCCGCCTTTGCTATTCACATTCTTCAGATTCTTGGAGAGCAATTGCAGTGTATTGGAACTACTTAACTCTCCTCCCTGGTAGGCAGTAGCTGCTGTCTCTCTCTCTGCACTGGATCACTTAAGCATCTCGGAGGCACAAAAGTTTAAAGCTCTTTCAGGGTAGATCTGGCCTTAATGCAGATTTACTTGTGGGGTGACTTGTTCTAATGCAGCGTTACTCAGCCTTCAGGCTGGCGACCCCTTATTTGAAGGCAAACATTTTCCTGAGCCTCTGATGCTTACTATAAAATATATATATAACAATTAGTGATAATGCTAAACCTGTATAACTTATTCGTGTGTGTTAAGAGGTTGGTCGGAGAATGCTTGACCATGAAAAGGTCAAGATGTGCCAGAAATGGGGGAGTGAGGTTTTCCTTGCTTTAGATTGTAATAAAACTTCAGCATCTCATAACCCTCTTAAGGTTGTGGCCTTCCTGGTTGAGAGATGCCTGGTATAAAGTCTTGTATGTGTTTGTGTTAAGACTTTCTTCCCCTCCCCCCTTTGGGGGGTGGGGAATAAACATGAGGAAATCAAACTGACTTATTCAAACCAGGGCAACCCTCAGTGTGGACACTTAAGGTGTGTCTACATGGGGACCCGCAGGAAGATTAATCTGAATTAACCAAAAGGTGTAAAATTAGTGACATCACTTTAAACCACTGGGTGGATACTCCCATTGTAAATTGAAGTGGCCTTTATTTGATTCAGTTTAATTCACTATGGAAGTGAATTGTGAGAGTGAGGTTTTGGAATTGAATCAAACTAATCTGAATTAAGGCCACTTTCATTCTTAATGAGTGCATCCACACGTGGTTTAGTGTAGTTTAACTAATCCACTTTGAATGTACACGTCTAGCTCAGGGTTCAGCCGGTCGCCATATTTGGGGTCGGGAAGGAATTTTCCTCCAGGGTAGATTGGCAGAGGTCCTGGAGGTTTTTCACCTTCTTCTGCAGCATGGGGCACGGGTCACTTGCTGGAGGATTCTCTGCATCTTGAAGTCTTTAAACCATGATTTGAGAACTTCAGTAGCTGAGACATAGAGGAGAGGATTATTGCAGGAGTGGGTGGGTGAGATTCTGTGGCCTGCGTTGTGCAGGAGGTCAGACTAGATGATCATAATGGTCCCTTCTGACCTTAAAGTCTATGAGTCTATGAGCTACTAACTTGGATTAATTTTTCCGTGTCCCCTTGTAGACAAGCTCATATTTCATTTTAAGGTCTTCTCTGCACAGAGATTTTTGTTTTGGTGTCACTGTCATTTAGGGGTGCCAGCAAAGCACCCCTAACGCACATCTGGCCACAGTGGTAGAAACACATGGATACCGGCATCACCGCATCCATATGCGGGGAGGGAGGGGCGTCTCTTTGTGTGTACCACTGTAGTTATACTGGTCTATTTAAAGCGTGTGCAGACAAGCTCAAAGACACCTTCATGAGCCCACGCTTGTGTAGCTGGTCCTAGCAAAGCGACTATTGCAACTAAGGGCTTGTCTGCACTTAAAGTATGTGGGGGAGGCTGGTGGCTTTTTACCAGGACTAGCCTTAATGCCGGAGCAGTTACACTGGGGTAAGGGGCTTTTATTCCAGTAGAGTGTATTTTGCTTTGCCATAGTCAGGTAAGCTAGGCCAGTCTAACTCCAGCTAGGGTGGGTGGTTGTGTTTTTGCCACTCAAACTATGCTGGTGGCAGTGGGGTGGAATCTACCCTTTAAATATCCTGGTGGGTAGATATAAAGCAGGGGGGGCAAACTTACTGGCCCTGGGAGCCGCATACAGTCATCTTCAGAGGTTTGAGAGCTGCAAGACATGTACAACCTGCCCCGCCGGGCGGCGCCTCCTGGGGCTAAAGCCCTGAGACCCCCCCCTCCCTCCCCAGTCTGGTAGATGGAGAAGTGGGGGCTCCATGAGCCATAATTTAACTGTAAAAGAGCCGCGATTCGGCCATGCCTAATGCAAAGTATCAGCAAGACCTAACTCTTTTTTTTTTTTTTCCGGTCTTAATTTTGTGGCTAACTTGGTTAAAAGCTTTTTTGTGTGTGTGATTCATTTTTTATTAATTTTCCTAAAGAAACCATAAAAAAAACCCTACAAAAAGGTAAAGGACTTGCGGCTTGTGTGTGTTACCAGATACCGCCCCTTTCACAGGGTAGCCCGTACAATGATGGAGTTCCGCGACTTTACAACTTGTCGGAGCTGCAAGACCAGACAACGCAAAATCAGACAATATTAGGCAGACATAATATGCTAGGGTGAGAGTAAAAATAATAATAAAAAGACATACACAAATGGGCAACAAAGAGAAGTGGGGGGGGGGGGGGGGAGCAGAGAGATCAGATGAATGGCAGCTCAAATAATACCGGACTATCTCCGCATTCTTGATCCAAAGGGATCAAGAAACAGGATCATAAGAACGGCCATACTGGGTCAGACCAAAGATCCATCTACCCCGGTATCCTGTCTTCCGACAGTGGCCAATGGTGGCCAATGGTGCCCCAGAGGGAATGACCAGAACAGGTGATCATCAAGTGATCCATCCCCTGTCGCCCGTTCCCAGCTGCTGGCAAACAGAGGCTAGGGACGCCAAATTTCTTTGACTTCCTATCGTTTCTCTCTACGTCATTTAGCTGTTCTTTAACTCAATTCCGCCCTCGAAATCAGCACAATCAAAACTCTTTAGACACTTTAATATTGTTTCCGTCTAGCTGAAGCTAAATACGTAACGCCGGGCATGGATGCATCATGGGAAAACATTGGCCTTTTCAGCCAAAAGTAATTAGCCATTTCCCCTCTTCAGTAGCCAGTTTTCCAAGCAAAGTAAAACTTGACCGGCTAAGGGGCCTCTTGTTTTGTTCCTAGAAGGGAATGATCTGAATTGGAAGGACCGTTTGATTTAAAAACAAGTATTGAGTGAACTGTAAAAAGTGTGTTGCTTTTGAGCTGGGAAGAAGTGTCAGATTCAGAATGGGTCGGGCCTCAGAACAGAGTAGATTTAAAAAAAAAATCTACCTATTTGTTTTTTTTTTAAAGCAAGAGCTCTTGATTCTGCTATAATTCCCCCTCTTGCTTGTGCCACGCTTCAGCTCGCATGTGAATTTTAACAGCCTTGTTCCAGAATTCCCCCATGAGGCGATTTGAGATTGGAAACGTGGCAAACCCTGTGCAGCATGGTACCCCTTTAGCCCCCAGCTGTTCTCTGTGTGCGAGGATGCTCCTTGGCCCCCCGATGAAGTAGCAAAGCAAATCTTGTCAAGTTTGCGCAGGGGCTGCCGGCAGCTTGCGGGAGACACTCGCTGAGATCGTTGGCCTCTGTGGCCTAGCCTTTCCCTAAGCCTTAATTTCCAGGTTAAAAATAGCTGTCTGTGTGTGATGGGAAATGCCCCAGAGGTAGCCGCTCTGTCCTTTCCAAGCGTGCCTCCTGCTCCCTGGCTGAGATTGCGAGATCTGCTAGGGGCAGGCAGAGATGGGTCAAAGCCCAGATTGGAGTGTCAAACACATGCTTGTTTCTACAGTCGCTCTGGCAATGTGTGGATGCCCCTAAATAAACCACGAAGACGATAGATTCCAGTTCCATTAATCAGACCACCCATCCTCCGGGGACTCGGGACTTAGGCCGAGCCAGTGCTTTTCATCCCGAGACCGTTAAGTGCCCTGCAAACGTATGGTTATCCCTGTTTTGCAGATGGGGAAACTGAGGCGCTGGGCGAGGCAGTGACTTGCCCTAGCTCTCTCAGCGAATCGGTGGAAGAGCTAGGAATAGAACCCAGGAGTCCTGACCCTCCAGGCGTGTCTCATGCCCACACTGTCTCCCTTGCAGGGGACTCTCGAAAGCAGAGTCGCAGCACAAATCCCCATGGCGCAGAGATGGGGAAGGGGTCCCTGTGCAGGTGTGGGCTCCCCCCCTGTGCAGCAGACCCATTCTTCCACAGGTGTGGGAAGGATCTTTCCCTAGGAGGCCAGGAGGAAGCAGCGGGTCGGAGCTAAGGTTTAAAAAAGTAAGATTGCTGGGCCTGCATCTGCCGCTCAGTGCAGCCTCCCTTGGCAGAGGGTATCTTCCCTCTGACGGGCACGCAACTGTGCGGATTCTGCAGTTCCGCGGCTGTGGGCCCCCCTGCACAGTTGGTGGGTCACTCCGGGCCTGTAACTATGTCCTTTGGGCATCCGCCCACGGTGGTGGCAGCGTTTGCTGGACTCTGTCTGCTCTGACTTTGCAGGGAAAGTTTCTCCCGAAGCCTCCCGGCCCCTCCCTCCAGTGGTGAACTTTCTTCAGCGCTGGGGGGGGGGGGCCTTGAAGTCGCTATTAAAGAACGAGAGATCCAAGTTCTGCAGCCTGCGCTGCCAGGGAAGAGATGGCCAGAGCCTCGAGCATCCAAATGCATTCCCCATGGCATTGGGGAAACCGAGGCAGGGCAGTAAAGTGACCCCTCCACCCCTCAGTCGGTTAGTCGCAGAGCTGGGATTAGCACTGAGTGTTGAGGGAGCTGCATGCACCGCTCTGGTGGAGCTGCACAGACACTGCCGACTGCACCACTGATGCAGCTGCTTCTGGGGTGGAGAGCAACACAGACCAACAGTGGAGGTGGGCGAGGAAAGTTTGGCTCAGGAGACCAGGGCAAACCCCTGCTCCTGCAGAAAGTTCCCAAGGAGATCTTCATGTCCATGCAGAGAGGTTAGGACCTTGGATCGCCTCCGACCCGAGACCCTCACACCCATCTTCCTGGAACACTATGGCACTACCTCGGAAGGCTGAGGGGGCTTGGTCCTCTCTGTTGAGAGTTTGAACCAGTGGCTATTCCAAAGAGGCGGTAATACCTGCTTGAGTTAAGGTTGGGTCTAGCTTGCCGTTGAACAGCCGACTTTCCGAAGCCCTCCAAAATCCGCAGGCTGACTTGGATGGTCTTGAAAATTTCTGTCCCTCATGGAGGTCCGGCGTAGCGTGACCGATCCAAACCTGGGGTGGTTTGAGCACGGGGTGCCTGAGATACAGCCCCCCCCCCCCCTTAAAATTTGTCTTGCATGAGATCAACATTTGACATAAGAACGGCCATATTGGGCCCATCTAGCCCAGTATCCTGTCTTCCGACAGTGGCCAACGCCAACTACTTCAGAGGGAATGAACAGAACAGGGCAGTTTCGAGTGGTCCATCCCCTGCCGTCCACTCTTTCTAGCAGTTTAGGGACACCCGGAACATGGGGTTGTGTCCCTGAGCATCTTGTCTAATAGCCATTGATGGACCGATCCTCCAGGAACTTAACTAGTTCTTTTTTGAACCCGGTTATTCTTTTGGCCTTCACAACATCCCCTGGCAATGAGTTCCACAGGTTGACAGTGCGCTGGGTGAAGACCTACTTCCTTTTGTTTCTTTTTAAACCTGCTGCCTGTTAATTTCATCCGGTGAAATTAATTACGGTTCTTGTGACTTTCTTTGCTGGCACCTGGGGTTCAAACCAGAGGCGCCGAGTTCCTGGGGGGTGCTCGACCCCCGCTCCGCCCCAGGCCCTGACCCCACCCCACCCTTTTTCCCCAGGCCCCCTCCCCTCGCCTCCTGCACGCCACTGGACAGCTGATCACAGCAGGTGGGAGGCCTTGGGATGGAGGGGGGAGCTGATTAGTGGGGCTGCCAGTGGGTGCTTATCACCCACTATTTTTTTTTCTGTGGGTGCTCGAGCCCCGGAGCACCCATGGAGTCAGCGTCTATGGTTCAGACTATGGCTCTGATCCTCCCTGAACCAATATCATCTGTTTAGGATTTTATTCCACTGCACACTGAGGGTGGGGTAGCTGGCAAAGGAGAGGAAGAATAGTCCAATGGTTAGGCACTAACCTAGGACTTGGAGACCTAGGCTCAATTCCCAGCTCCGCCACAAACTCCCTGGGCAAGTCACTTTGCCGCTGCCTGCCTCAGTTTCCCCATCTGTGCAATGTGGGCAGTAGCCCTTCTCTGCCCCACTAAAGATTTTGAGGCCCTCGGATACATGAGGCCAGATAAGGACCTAGGATGCGCTCCTCCTTCGGAAGAAAGCTGGGACGCACCGCTTCGGTTCACAAGCCGGCGCGGCCTCCTCTTCCGGCCAGCGCCATTTGCATCGCGAGCTGGGCTGGCTGTGTATGTGGTTATTTCCCAATAACAGTACGGTTATTTACCTAATTCCTAAACGGTTGAGAAATCTCTATGCCAGGCTCCTGTGGTTCACAGCCCCCAACTTCCCCCCCCCCCCATTACGCTCATAACAAATATGTCCACTTCAGCGTGGTGCCCCCTCTCTCTTTGAAGGCCTCTTTTATGCTCCCCACCCAGATCAATCCCTGTCTTTAAGTTCCGCACGCTGTCTGGGAGAAGGGAGTTCAAATCAGAGCCGTCCCGTTAGTTTTGGGCCGAGAGATCTGGAGAGTTCAGCAGGGAGTGGTGACACGGCCTAGTGAATAGAGCACTGGGCTTTAAACCCGGATCTGATGAGCCCAGCTCTGCCGCTGAACTTGGGCAAGTCGCTGCCTTGCCAGTGCCTCTGTTTCCCCAGCTGTAAAATGGGAGTAATGAGACCACATTTGTAAAGTGCTTGGAGCTCTTTGTTGCTGGAAGTGGTGACGTTTTGGGGGACACACAGACTGATCACCTCGATTGCTTGAGATCACCATGTCGGGTTGGGATGTCATTCCAGGTGTCTGGCTCTGGTAAGCCTCCTTGGTCACCCCACGCTGTGGCTTTCGGTAGGACACAGATCTCCCTTCCTGAAGCTGTTGCTAGTGTTCCTACACACCTCTTCACTAGCAGTCTTGTTCCTCCCCAGAAGGGGCTGCATTGATTTCTCTGTGGCGAAAGCTACTGGAGGAAGGAGCGGGCTCCTGTTTGTTCCTGTTCTTCACCCCTCTCTGCCCTCTCTCCCCCAAACAGCTCTCATCAGCCAGTGGCACCAGGAATCGAAGGACAAGGTGGTCTCCCTGCTCCTGTCTCACCTGCCCCTGCTGCAGCCTGGCAACACGGAAGCCAAGTCCGAATACATGAAGCTATTGCAGAAGGTCCTGGCCTACTCCATCGAGAGCAACCTGTTCATCGAGGAAAGCCGGCAGCTGCTGTCCTACGCCCTCATCCACCCGGCCACCACGCTGGACGATCGCAACTCCCTGGCCCTCTGGCTCAACCACCTTGAGGAACGCCTGTCCAGCGGCTACTCCGGCCAGGGCAGGGGCCGGCCCGACACTGCCTACCACTCGCGCCAGGGCTCGGACGAGTGGCAGGGCCCGGTGGACTCGGGCATGGGGGAGCTGGGACACGGCTGGCAGGAGAAGCTGCCCCGCGAAAACGGACACTTGCCTTTCCACTCCTCCAGCTCGGTGCCCTCGGCCATCAACAGCATCGGAAGCAACGCAAATGCAGGTACTGGGAGGGGACAGGATGGGGCGTGGGCAGGAGGTAGGATCCGTAGCGGCCAATATAACCTTATTTCCAGTCTGAGTTTGTCTAGCTTCAGCATCCAGCCATTGGATCAAGTTCGACCTTCCTCTGCTAGCTCGAAGAGCCCAAGATCAAATATTTGTTCCCCACGTAGGTACTCAGTCTGAGATCAAGTCATCTCTTAACCTTTCCCTTAAGCTGCGCAGATTGAGTTCCTTGAGTCTCACGCTAAGGCATGTTTTCTAATCATTCTCATGGCTGCCTTCTTCTGTAGAGCTCAAAATACTCGACAGAGGTGCGGTATCCCAACCTTGTTTTACCCATTGGGGAAACTGAGGCATGGAGTGGGTAAAGCCACTTGCCTGTGGCTAATCAGCAGGAGAGATGGGAACAGAAACCAGGAGTGTCCCTATCAGCTGAGCCGTGCTTCCTTCTCGGACTCCGGGCCTGCTTCCTGATGGGCCCCAGAAGAAAATATTTTGAGGCCCAAGCAGCAGCGGGGTTGGAGGGGTGGGAGTGTGTCCAGGTGGGTGGTCAGTGATGTCTGGGGGCAAAGGGAGCGGGTGGGAGACGACGATGACAGATCAAATCTAAGCTCTGACCTTGGGAGACATGTCAGCGCCCTGTGTCTGTGCCTCAGTTTCCCCATCTATAAAATGGGGCTGATAATATCAGTTGCCCCTCCATCCCAAGGGGCATTCGTTCATGTTTGCACGGTGCTTTGGGCATGTGAAGTGCTTGGAGTCCTACGTGCCATGGCGGCTGGTGCTTACATGTACGTACAGATGCCACCGTGACTGGCGAGGTAAATGAAGCTTGAAGATGGTCAGGGGAGTGTCAGGATGGGCGGCTGGGGGTGTCCATTTCCGAGGTGACCTACTGAACCCTCCACCCTCCAATAACTGTCTCTACTTCTATTAAAGAAACAGGAATGATTATTAAAGCTAATCAAATTTACTCGCCCCTTCTAGACACGTCTTCCTTTCGTCGTCTCCTCTCCCATTGGGGCGGTTCCGGGTGGATTTCCCTCCCTGCAGCCCCCAGCACTCCAGTGGCTGCGGGGGGAATGGGAGGGGAGAAAACGTGCGTTCTCTTCTCACAGAAACAGGAACAACATGAATCAAAGAGGCGGCTAAACTTGACTTACCAGCGTCCCCTTTAACAAGCCCACCCGCCTCTGAGGGTGTGCCCAGGGTTTGTAGACTTCAGGGGGAAAACCAGCTGTATCCCAGAGCGGCGATTAGACCTAGCAACGTCTTCACCTCCCTGGCCGTAGTTGTAATGGGTCCCTTGGCCGAACCGGGCTCTGCCTTGCTCATGTGCCATGCCCCTGCTTGGCGTTGGCTAGCTCCTTGGCAGGTCTCACGGGCACTCAGGATAGTGGGCGATCCGTGGCGCGAGAGTGGAGGACACCTGTCGCTTTTCACTGCCGCCAAACACAGCAGGGAGACAAGACGGGGGTTGAACTGCTCCCCGGGCACGATGCCGGGGAAGCAGACGGAGCAGTGCAGACGGCAGGTCGGTCCAGCCGCAACCCCCCTGCCCAGACGGACCCTGCTAAGCCCTTTGCTGCTGTTCGCCCCTTCTGCACGGGTGACTGGCAAAGGGAGCCAGTCGTGTGGCTAGTTCCTCCCGATAGGTGTGAGTTTGGTTCTCAGTTGCACTGTCGATCCTCTGCATGCCCCGGAGCAGGCCGCTTCGTGGGGAGGGGTCCCCACTCCTGCTGGCCAGTTGCCTCAAGGGCCTTGGATGAAATGCACCGTAGCCACGCGGAGAATTCTGCCCATGTGGCTCTGGGGGAGCCTCGCTGGGGGGGCAGGGCCCATTCTGGGGCCGTATCCTGAATGCGGAGAGCAGGAGCCTGGCTGAGAAGGACTTTGCGAGCGCAAGGCCGTGAGGCATCAGCTGCCCTGAGTTGTAGGTAGCTGATCTCGTCTCTTTCCGCCCCCCATCTCAGAGGCTCATCCTCCCTGGTAGGTCTGTAGGGTGGGAGATCCGGCCCCGATGTCGTCATGTTAACTCTCTGCCCTCCACTTCCAGCTCTGCCCTGCCAAATCCACCCCAGCCCGCTCAAGCGCTCCATGTCCCTCATCCCCACCAGCCCGCAGGCCCCCGGCGAGTGGATGAGCCCCGACGAGCTGTGCGCCCGGCAGGCTTTCATCCCGGGGGACCACGCGCCCCTGTCCCCCCAGAGCAGCGTGGCCTCCTCGGGCAGCGAACAGACGGAGGAGCAGATGGGCAGCCGGAACACCTTCCAGGAGGACGGCAGTGGCATGAAAGGTACGGCGGGGCGGGGGGGACCCCAACCGCCTCGCTCTGCCGGCTGACCCCGGGAACGCAGGGATCCCATGCTGGGTCATACCCCTGCCTGTGCAGCCGTAACCAGGGGGCGCCCAGCGATTTGGCCGGGGGCTGGAGGGGACAAGGGCAGTAGTGAGCCAGGGGGATGAGCCCTGCGTGGATACAAACGTGGATCCGTGTCCAATGCACGTCAGCCAGGATCAGCCTGCGATCCGCTAGCCGTCTTACCTGTATCCACCCCCGCAGCAGCAAGCCGTCTCACAAGGGCTAGCGAGGGAGGGGTCTTGCAGGGAAGAGGCAGCGCCGGGGCGGGGTCTCAAGGAGAAGGGGCGGCGCGAGGGGGGGGTCACATAGCGTGCTGCTCCCGGGGGCTCATGAGCTTGGTGTGTGTTGCATCACAGCGAAGGGGAGGGGTTGGGCACCGGGTCCCATCCCAGGAGCCGGCGGGCCGGGACTGGGATCGTGGCCAGTGCGGCCGGGCTGGGCCGTGATGGGGACGCCGGCGCTGCCCAAGGGGCCCGAGCTGCTGGACAGGAAGCGGCGAGCGGGTGCTGGACAGCCCCAACTCTGACCTGCCGCTGGCCCCAAGCCCGCTGCGCCCCCTGGGCTGCCCTAGCCGGACACCGCCGGCCAGGTGCCACCAGCGAGCAGAGCCCTGCGCGGTTGTATCTGCATCCAATCCACTATCTGCAAAAATCATCCGCGGCTATGAAGCGGAGAGCCGTGGATTTTCAGGGCTCTGATGCTGGGAGTCCTGCGGTGGGTATCAGCCAGCCTTGGTCTGCAATCTAGCCCCCGCTAGAAGATGGTCAAATACCCTCTCACACTCCCCTTGTCACCGGAGAAGGCCCAAGTTCCTCTGGCTCTGGGGAGCCCCCAAGTGGCCGGTGCATAACACCGGCGGTCCTGGGAGCTGTCGCCATCCTGCGGCCGCCGAAGCTCCCCCAGGCCTGGCCGGTGGGCGGCGGCCTAGGTCCCGCTAAAGGGCCGCTCTCTCCCGTCTCCGCAGACGTCCCCTCGTGGCTGAAGAGCCTTCGCCTACACAAGTACGCGGCCCTCTTCTCCCAGATGACATACGAAGAGATGATGACCCTCACGGAGCAGCATCTGGAGTCCCAGGTGAGGAGGGGACAGCAGGGTCCCCGCCGGGAGGTGGGGTGGGGGGGCTGTGTAGGACACATGTCTTCCACAGACTTAAGGGGAGCTCTCAGGACTGCATAAACGCACTGACACCCGCCACCGTCCCCATGGGTCCTGGCACAGGCCGGCGCCATGCTGAGACGCCGCTGGAGGTTGCGCCTCGCCCCTGATTTGATCTGCTCGCTCAATTCCAGGAGCTTCTCTGGATACCTCCAGCCCAGAGCCCGAAAGTCCCACCTCCCCGTGGGGCGAATGCCCCGGAAGAGCCCTGAGTTCCTGTCGGGCCGCGTGGCGCCCAGGGGGCACCGGCCCTGGGACCTGTTCCCAGGGCATGTCTCCAAGTCTGTCAGGGGCAGGGGTGGCTGCATCCACGGCTGTCGCCTTAGCTCCCGCGTCTCTTCCTTCCTGCACAGAACGTGACCAAAGGAGCCAGGCACAAAATCGCCCTGAGCATACAGAAGCTGCGGGAGCGGCAGAGCGTTCTCAAGTCTCTGGAGAAGGTAAAAGACCCACCGGCTTCCCCTGCGAGGCCTGAACTGGAGGCCTCGGGGTCAAGGCACCCAACTGGGACCCGGGGTTGATTCCTGACTCTTCCTTAGGCCCCTCGAATCTCCCCTCTGTAAAATGGGGATCGCAGCCCTTGCTTAGGCTGTGAGCTCCTTGGGATCTGGGCCTCTCGGTCGGGGCCTGCCCACAGCACCTGGTGCAAACGGGCGGGGGCAGCCCTGATCTCGGTCAGGGCCTCTAGGTGCTACTGGTTTGCACTGGTGAAAGGCTCTGCGCGGGCCAGCATTCCCATAGCTCCTGGCGCGCCCTCATTTGGTCTCCGATGCGGAACGGGGCTAGTCACCCGGCTCACCACGGTGATTGGCGCTGGCTGGTCCCTCTTCCCCCCTGCAGCAGCGTGGCCGAGGGATCGCCGAGTGGCAGATGGCGCCTCTGAACCGCAGCCAAGCGGAGCCCGTACCACGGCAGCCGGGGGGAAGTTTGCTTCGAGGCTGCTGGTGTTAAAACCCAAGATCTCAGGGCAGGGCAACCAGGATCGTGTGGCTGCAAGTCCTAAATTACTTCCCACTCTTTCTGCCGCGAAGGGCGGCTGGGACTCGAACCCGTGATCCCGGGTGCCCGGACCACTGAGCCCCTTTTTGAGGCATGGGGCTGCCCTTTATTTTACATGGCATCTTCCCCGCCCCCTTTGCCCTGTCTCCCACCCCCTTTCCCTGGCCCCTCCGCAGGACATCCTAGAAGGAGGGAACCTATGGAACGCGCTCCAGGAGCTCCAGCAGATAATCATCACGCCCATCAAAGCATACAGCTCCCTCCAGGCCCTGGCCATGCCCAAGGAGGGGCAGCAGGCGGGGCCCGAGCGCCACGGAGCCCCCAGGCCGGGCCTGGACAAAGCCACCAACGGGGCAGAGGACAAGGAGCCGGCAGTGGACGGCTTCCCGTCCCAGACGGCCTCCCCCTGTGACGGGGAGTCGGCCACGGCGCCCATCGCGGAAGGGGACATCCCGGGGCAGTTCACCCGGGTGATGGGGAAAGGTAAGGGCGGCCCCGTGCCCGGTGTCGGCTCCGGAGGGCACTGCCTCTCCCGGATGGAGGCGGTACAGCTTTGGGGGCCATGCCCTCATGTTGGCATGTGTGGCTGAGGCTGACTGATGTCTCCAGCCCTGTTTCAGGCGGCCGGGTCCCACTAACCCCCACTTGGCAGGGCAGGGAAGCTGGATGACTTATCTCATCTGTTGGGGGAGGGAGCTGGGCACAGGATGCCTGGGGGGAGGGATAGCTCAGTAGTTTGAGCATTGGCCTGCTAAACCCAGGGTTGTGAGTTCAATCCTTGAGGGGGCCATTTAGGGATCTGGGGCAAAAATTGGGGATTGGTCCTGCTTTGAGCAGGGGATTGGACTAGATGCCTCCTAAGGTCCCTTCCAACCCTGAGATTCTATGATTCTACCTGACTCTGGGTGCGGGTGGTCAGGAATCCTGTCTTCTATCCTTGGTGGGGCGAGAGAGGTGGGGTCTAGTGGTGAAAGCAAGGGGGGCTTGGGAATTGGGACTCCTGGGTTCTATGAGCAGGACTCCTGGGTTCTTTCCAGCCCTGCTGCTTGCTCATCGCTTGTCCTTGGGCGAGTCCCTTTTCCTGTGTGCTGCAGCATCCCCCTCTGCTGACCCACCTCCAGGGGGCATGATGCTGAGCGGGGGGGTGGGGGGGGAGAAGATGCTCCAGAAGGGGGAGTAACCCCTCTCCTCCCCTCGCAGTGTGTACGCAGCTGCTCGTCTCCCGGCCCGACGAGGAGAACATCACCAGTTACCTCCAGCTCATCGAGAAGTGCCTGACTCACGAGGTATCGTCTGCATGGAAACTCCCTCTGATCCCAGGGGCGGGGGCTGCTGGCTCCCCTCAGGACTCCTGGGTTCTGCTCCGCCCTGCCCAGCGGGCCAGGCCCGAGGGCCGTTGAACTGATCCAAGCAGGTCATTTAAGGATCTACCTTCCTTCCCCTCACCCTCCACACACACCCATCCAGCCCAAAGCAGGTGTGCTCGAATCCCTCCATTTCCTCCGCTCTCTGGAGCAAAGCGCCCCCGTTCTGCGCCCCGCGGCTGCTCCCGCCCCCTCCCTGCGTCCTGACGGCGCTGTCCCTGTGCGCCCCAGGCATTCACGGAGACGCAGAAGAAGAGGCTGCTGTCCTGGAAGCAGCAGGTGCTGAAGCTGCTGCGAGCGTTCCCCCGGAAGGCGGTGCTCGACCTGCAAGGGTACCGCCAGCAGAAAGGGTAGGTGTGGCGAGTTTGCAGGGCTCAGCTGTCGAAGGGCATGAAGGCTGGTAGTTCGGGAGGCGGGGGGGCAGTGCTGAATAACACCCCCAGGGTGATCTGGCTAGACAGTACGGCCCAGTGGATGGGGCTCTCCGGGACCTGGGTTCTGGTCCCAGCTCTGCCTTGATGTGACTTAGGCTGCCTCAGTTTCCCCTCCACCCTCTGTCTATTTAGACAAAGTTCTTCGGGACGGTCTGTCTGGGCAGCACCCAGCACAATGGGGCCCCAATCGCAGTTGCTAGGTGCAACCAATAAATAAATTGGAGGTGGGGGGGGGGGGTCCCAGCGGTGCCCGGAGTCACTTGGCTCCTAGATTGCTAGGATCTAATGGCTGCGGAAGGGAGGCAGCGGGACCCAGCAGTTAGAGCACGGCCCTGTTGCGATTCCAGCCCTTCCCCGCCACCAAGGGTAGCTGGGAAGCTGTCTGGTCGCTCCCAGGGGCACAGAAGCAACACGCTCTGCGTTACGAAATCCCCCATCTTCCCCCACGCTCCAGCTCTGCGGCCTTCCCCCTGACGAGCCCAGGCACTGGGATCACCAACGGGGCTGGCTGGGTGTCAGAAATCCCAGCGGGCGTGGCTGGCTCACGCGAGTTTCGAAGCCCTGCTCTGTGCGCTGTCCCCCGGTGCGTCTAGCGCCCCGAGATGCTAGAGTAGTGTGTAGGCTGCTGTAGGAGGGGGGGGGGCTCCAAATACCTCTCCCATGTAAAATTGGGGGGCGGGGGGGTCGATCCCAAGGGGTGCAGCCAGTAGCTGGAATCTCTGGTGACTTCAAACCAGGCCTTTATTTTTCTGCCTTCTCCCCTCCCCCAGGTGGGCCTTTGGTTCCAACTCTCTCCCCATAGCTGGATCTGTGGGGGTGGGCGTCGCGCGCCGAGGGCAGCGGCCGTTCCAGATGCCCCCTCGAGCCATGCCCCCGAGCCGCCTGGGGCTGCTGAGCCCAGCGGGGATTGGAGGGGTCTTGCCCCGGCATGCACTTACCAGCCCCATCGGGAGCCAGGGACGTCAGGTGAGTGGGGTGGGCCGGTCTCTCTAACCAGACTCCCCCCGTGGCACTGGCTGAAGGGGATTTCACAATGAACGGGAGCAGCGGGTGCCCATCCAGAAGGGCTCGTCTGTCTAGGTCCGCAGGTTGTAGAGAGGCATGTCTAGTGCTATGAACACAGGGCTGAGTTCCACTGGGTAGAGCGGGGGGAGGGCTGTGAGCCGGGACTCCTGGGTTCAATCCCCAGCTCTGAGAGGGGAGCGGGGTCTAGTGGTTAAAGCAGGAGGGGGCTGGGAGTCAGGACTTCCGGGTTCTATTCCCAATCAGCCAGCAGATTCTCCATCATCGTCGCTCTCTGCCTCAGTTTCCCCATGTTACTGTGGGGTTAATAGATCTGCCCTGCCTGCCAGGGGGCGTGGGAGGACAAATACATTAAGGATTGTGAGGCGTTCGTGTATTACAGTGGCGGAGGCCAGATCGGTATCCTAGATGGAACTGGGAGCCAGGACTCCTGGGTTCTATCCCCAGCGCTAGTGGTTAGAGCAGGGCGGGCCTGGGCGGGGAGGACTTCTGAGCCCCATTCCTGGCTGTAGGAGAGGAGTGGGATCTAGTGGTTCGAGCAGGATAAATTGATGTGGGGGTGGCCCTTTTTAAAAATGAATTTCTGCTCCCCAAATGGCCTGCTTGGGGGAGGGAGGGTTAAGAGCTGCTCTGTGAGGTCGAAAAGCGGGGTTCCCTCTGCCGGCCCTAGGATTGCAGAATCAAGCTGGGATCTCCCCTTGCAGTGTCACCTCCCTGCCCCTGGGGGGCGCCAGGGCCTTCCCGCTTGTGCAGAAGGGCCTCATGACTCGCTCTGGCGCGGGAGCCCAGCCCCCCTCTCCCAGCACAGCGTTAGCCTGCTGTTCCTTCCAGGGGAGCGTGACTCCAAGCGGCCCGATCCTTTGCTGCTATTGAACGTTGACTCTGGATCCCCCGTGTGCCAGGATCCAGCTGTTCTGGGCCAGGCTCCTGCATCCTCTATCCCTGTCTTCTCCTCTCTCCCTAGAACCTGTGGTTTGCCAATCCCGGGGGCAGCAACAGCATGCCCGGCCAGAGCCGCAGCTCGGTCCAGCGCACCCATTCACTACCCGTCCACACGTCCCCGCAGGCCATCATCATGTTCCCCCAGGGTGAGTAGCCGGGTCGCTCTCCTGGTACCGGCCCTTGGCAGGCTCGGGGCAGGGGTTCTTGGAGAGACTGTTCTGCCCAGCTCAGGCCTGTAGGAGGCCGTCTGCCGTGAACTCGCTCTCCTCTTTCTCCTCCCTGGCTGTGGGGTGTAAGCCTGCCGTGCTCCTCCCCAGAGCAGGCTGCACGTGTTGGCAAGCAGTGTCCATCTGCTGCAAGTCAGGACTCCTGGGTTCTATCCCTCGTTCTGGGAGGGGAGTGGAGCCTAGGAACCAGGACTCCTGGGTTCTATCCCTGATTCTGGGAGGGGCATGAGGTCCAGTGGGTTAGAGCAGTGGGGGCTGGGAGCCAGGACTCCTGGGCTGGGAATAGAACCCAGTCATTGGATTCTCCATCACTGATCATTTGTCAGTAGAGAAGGTGGCCGCCCAGGGGTTAATAAGGGGATGAGGCTCGAAGCTGCCACCTTGCCGGGTGGGCGAATCCAGTTTCCATCCCTCACCAGGGAGTGTGGGGGCCATATGGCTAATCCCCTTCCTCCGACCCCCCTCTGTAGATTGCCAGATCCCCGGAACAGACCTGGAGATCAACCCCACGCTGGAGTCGCTGTGCCTGAGCATGACGGAGCACGCGCTGGGCGGTGAGACGCGGGACGGGGGGCTGTTCAAGGGGGATACAAGCCGGCAGGTCCCCGGGAGACCGGGATGGGGCCGAAACCCTCCCCTTGACCCTGTCCCAGGGCCCTAGATCGCAGCCAGACGCACGGGGCGCACGTATCTAGCGGTGACCTTGTCTGCAATGGGGCTCCCGTGGTGGAACCCAGCACGCAGTTTGGCGTAGTCGGCAGCGAAACCCTGGCCTGAGACCTCCCGCTACTCTTGGCGTTTGGGGGGCCCAGCGAATTCCCGGCTTCTCTCTTGTGACTGGAGCCGCCGTTGGCCCCTTATGAATGAACCCGGCCACGGGACGACGACTCGTCCCCTTCCGCCTCAACACTCAACACTCTCTGGTCCTGTTTTCTCTCCTAACAGACGGCACCGACAAGACCTCCACCATCTGACCAGCCTTGGGGAGCCGTGGTTCCTGAGAAGCTTTAGGGGGTTATCTTTATTTTTTGGGGGGGGGGGTGCTTAAAGGGGTGGTTGAATCTTCCACCCCACCCCCCTCCCGCCCTCCCCCGGCGTTTGCCATCAACTCCGCCACGGCGGGGGGGGGTTGGAAGAAGCTCTCACTACAATCTTACCATCTTATACGTTCTAATATTTTTCTACTTTATTATTACTTTAACTATGGTTTAATACTGAGCTGCATCTTGTACCTCCCAGGGTAATGAAGCCAGACGCAGCAGGATCTTGGGTCACGCATGCGTGTGTGTCCTCCCGCCCCTCTCCCTTCCCCCCTGCCCATCCTTTCTCAGCATGGGGAAAAAAAGCTCTTGAGAGGGAGGAGTGAAGGGGGGCGGGGGGGTAAAACGCATCTCTGATTCCTCCCCGGGGCAGGACGGCCGCTCTTGGCCGATGGCCGGTCGCCACGAAAAGGCACCGGGGGGCTAACCTGGCGAGCTGGTTTCTTCCGGGTTATGCCCCCGCCTGCTTTTCGCACCTGATCCCTGCAATGGGGGGGCGGGCTGGGGAGAAACACCTCCACAGATGGGGCTGAGAACTCTTCTGGAACTGTTATTAAGTGCCTGTAACTCCCCACCCCACCCCCGTGACTACTTGGGGGGCATGGCCTTTGAAGGAGGCGTGGCCTTTGACGGGGTCCCTGCCCTCCCCCACAGGGCAAGTGGTGGATTCAGGGAAAGAAGCCACGCCCCAGAGAAGGAGTTTTGGGTCGGGGCTGACGAGTGGGGGCGGGGGGTGATGGGGATACCCGGGGGGCAGAGGATTGGAGGGTATTGAACCCTTTGGGCATCTCCTGGGGTGCATCCTGCCCAGAGGGGATTATAAGGCTTATGTGATTGAAGCGTTAGAAGGTTGGTGGGCGTCGGTTTGGCTGCATCTGGGGCCCTCGATGGTCAGCTCAGTTGATGAGTCCCCCCCCATCCCCCCCCCCCCCCCGACCCGTGTGTGCCCCTGGCATAGGCTGGGAAGGCTGCGCCCGCACAGGGCAGACCCGCCTGGATGAATTGGCGGCTTCCCCCCTGTTGGGTTCTGCCTGGGGGGGTCGCCTCTCCCTGCCTGGAGCTCGTCTGCGTTGGCAGCGCCGTCAGGCCGAGCTCAGGCGGCCGGGTTAGAGCGCCCCTTCCTGGCCGGGGGCCGCAAAGCGTGCAGCCGTGTGGCAGGGCAGTGTGGGGCACTCACGGTGCTAATGAACTGGCCGGGGATTGAGAGAGGGCTGTGAAGTGGGGGGGTTGTTTGCAAGCCCCTTTGGGGTGGTCTGGAAGACACACCCCACCCTGGGTATGGGGGACGGAGCTGCTCCTTAAATGCCTTGATGGGGGTGTGGGGGGAGATGAGGATTGAGCCCTGCTGAGCTCGGGGGGGGGGGGGGGGGGGGGGGGCATCAGGCAGGAGCGAGCCCTCCCCTAAAGCCCCAAGCTTTGTGTGCGCGTGTGCATGTGTGTAAAACAAAACAAAAAAACACTACATAGGCTGGGGGTGGGAGGAGCCTGTGGGAAGGGGGTGGAGCCTGTGGGCAAGAGGGGTGGTTTTTACCCATCCCAACCCCCCTTTTGATTGGACTAACCTTTTTTTTTTCCTTCTGATTTGCGACTCCTTTTAGAAAACCAAATAGATTTAAAAGTTTCCAAATTTTCCCCTCCCCGAGCTCTGCTCCCATGAGGCGCCGAAGGGGGCGGGCCCAGCTGCGCTTGGGGAAAGGGGCCCCCCGTCTCCCCACCACCATCACTGATACCCGGGCAATGACGCCGTTTCAACGGGGGAGCGGCATTGGTGCACCAGGCGGAGATCCGGGGTCGCTTGTGGTATCCTCGGGTTCAGGGGCAGCGGAGGGGAATCTGGGGTGAGGTTCACACCAGGGATTTGAGGGGTGGCAGGGGAGAATCTGGGGGCGTATTGGGCTTCGCAAGAGCCCCATGGATTTATTTTGGGGGGAGAGGGGAGCAGGGTCCTGCCCAGACCTAGGTACAATTTTGTCTCTTTCCAGAAAGACGCCCTGGGACAAAAAGTCCCGTGTCTCCCCAGATCTCTCCGCAGCATGGGGGGAGACGCATGCCCCAAAGTAGATGACCCCCACAGCTGAGCCCCTCCTGCTGGTACAAAAGAAGTGTCCCCCCCCCCCCCCCCCCCCCCGACCTGTTTAAATGTTTAAAGGCCTCTCCGAAGTATATACCGTATAGTAGTGTGTACAAAAAACAACCCCACCGGGGCAACCCCCCTCCTCCCGACCTATTTCTACAGTAGAGAGACAAAGGGTTCCTGTTTCAGATAGAAATGTTATTTTAGATACATTTTATTATGAATAACTTTTGTTATGACTATGGCTGGTAACCATGAATACGTTATTAAAAAACAAAACGCAAAAAAAAAAATTTTACAAAAAAAAAAATGACCAAAAAACCAAACCCGGCAGCCCGTGTTCGCTGGCTTTGTCCCACTGCGCCCCCCCCCCCCCCCCCGCCTCTCGCTGTCTGGCCGTGTGAAAGAACCTGCCCCCGACCCAAGTACGAGACCTCCCCCTGGAAAACCCCCGAACCCTCTCTGAATAAAGTTGTACTTATTTTGTAACCCTGCTTTTTATTCTTGATTTGCCGGGGGGACTTTGGGGGGTGGGGGATTTCTTTACAAAGAGCCAGGCTGGGACAGCGGGCCCAGTGGTTAGAGCGCTGGTGAGCTGTGGTTTCTCTAGCCGGTGTTTATCTAGCGGAGCGCTTGGAAGCTGTTAACGCCCCCGGCTCCCGCAGCTTGGCCTGGCGGAGATCTGGGCACCATCAGGGATTTTTAAGACCAGGATTTTGAGGCCCTTGCAAGTGGGGAGGGCAGGGCACTGATTGTATTTTTTTGGTCCCTTCCCCATGCAGGGCGAGCAGTAGAGGGACCCAGATGTGGCACGGCTGTTTAGGTGACTCCTGTCTGCTGTGCCCGGCCTTCCATGTCCCCCCACATCCCACGGGGCCTGCCCCCTTCTGCCAGAGGCTATGCTTCTCTGGGACCCGCTGGGGGCCGGCTTGGCTCCCAAGAGGACAGCCAGGGCCGGCCGCTTGAGACGGCAACATCTCTGCTCGCGTGGGAGGCCTAGCGGTGGTTTTTTCCTCCTCTCCGTGATCCTGAGCGGTTTTCTCTCTGCAGTAACCGGTACCAGGCTCTGGGCTGCTTCATCCAAACCGTCTTGGGGCAGAAAATGGGGGTTCCAACAGGCCGGGTGTGTGAGCTGCGCTGTAACGAGGGGTCTTGGGCAGAACCCCTCTGCTCTTCCCCCCGCCATGCTGTCAACCCTCCCTAGGCTGAGACTTAGCCCCCCGCTCCTCCCGGCTCTGCCTCCAGCGGGGCCCCTTTCTGCTGCGTCGCGCCTGCTTGCTGGGATGGGAGCTTTCTTGGTCCAGCCCCGTTGGGCGTGCTCACGGACCAGCGCCTGGCTCCCGGCTGGCATCGGGTTGAACCGTGGGCACCGCCTCTGGGTTCTTCTCTGTGGGGGCCCCCCGTGCCCAGCTGATGCCCGTACTGCTGCACCAGGCAGGACCGTGCCAGTGGGTACATGTCACGGGGCCCACCCCACCCGCCTCTTCCAGCCGTTGCTGGGGATAGCGCCGGCCGGCCTGAGCCCCGCGAGGCCGTACTGCCCCTTGCCTGGCGCTGCAGGGCTGTAACCGGCCCCACGTTGGAGCAGAGCGCGCGGAGGGGAGCCCAGCCCCGGGGGCCTGGTCACGCTGGCAGAGAGCTCGGTACTTTGGCAAATCCGGCTGTGCTTCCCCTCTTGCCCAGGACTTGGGGTCCTGCGGCCCCTGGCACCTCCTCTCTCTGCAGCTCTGTCGGGGCAGGGCTGCTCCCTTCTTTCGGGGGGTGGGGAGAGAGACCTTGGGGTGGGGGCTCTGATCCTCTTTCCTGGATTGCACCCACCCTAGGAGGCAGAACTAACCTGTGCTGGGTCTTTAAATCTCTCCCCTCTGAGCTGCCTGCCTGGAACTGGGGCCCAGTTTGCTGCTTGAAGTGTCCCCAAGGCAGGTGGGGGATTGTGGGGCTGCCTGGAGGAAGATGGGGGTGGGGGGAAGCCAGGCCCTGTCTCACCCCCCCCCCCCCCTTCCCAGGGCTGGGAGGCTCCAGGCCTTGCAGCTGGAGAGCTGAGATGGTGCTGGGCTGGTGGTGGAAAAATGGAGGTTCATAAACAACTCAAGGGGTGTCTCTGGCAGGGGGACACACCCCTGCTCCCCAAATCTGGACAGCTTATGGTCCAAAATCCTGCAGACCCCCATAGCTGCAGGGGCAGGGTGCCTATGGACCAGCTGCTGGTCTGGTGAGTCCCCGTCTGTTCACTGCCCTGGAGATGGGCCCTGGTTCGTTCCCTTGCCAAGGTGCCTGGGTCCCTGCTCCCGGCAGGAGGTGGTCGAGCGAAAGAGCGCCATGGAGGTTGGGGGCGGTTCGCCTGGTTTCTACCGACCCTTCGGAGGAAGGATCTGGCTCCTGCCTGCAGAGACAGGCGAGATCTCAAGGCGGGCAGGGCCGGTGCGATCAGCTAGTGCCTGACCTCCCGGGTCCCAGGCCTGAGATCTGCCCCAAATAATTCCCAGCATGAGCTGTTAGAAAAACACCCCGCTTCATTTAAAAACGGGCTGTGTGGGAGAAGTCACCTCCCCCCTCCCTCAGTGGGGCAAGAGATTAATGACTCCCCCATTCAAAACTGACCCCTCCTTCCGGTCTGAATTTGTTCAGCTTCCGGCCAGGGGTCGTGTTCAACCTTCCTCTGCTAGCCTGAAGAGCCCTGGATGAAATATTTGTCCCTGGGCAGGTCACCCCTTCACCTTCTCTTTGTTAAGCTCAGTCAATTGAGCTCCCTGAGTCTCTCACTACCAGGCAGGTTTTCTAACCCTCTGATCCTTCTCGTGGCTCTTCTCTGACCCCTCTCCGATTCATCAACGTCCTTCTCGAATGGTGGGCACCAGAACTGGAGCCAGGATCCCAGCGGCAGCCGCTCCAACCCCAAACACGGAGGGGCAAGAACCCCTCTACTCCTATGTGAGGGGCCCGTTCATGCAGCCCAGGGAATGGTACATAGGATGCTCTTGTATTACGCGGCCAGGGCAGAGGGATCGGTGACAGAGGGGGAGCAGATGAATTAATGGGTGTCTTTCCCCCACACACACACACCCTCTCTTGGAGAGCTAGGATCCCAGTACGTGGCCTCCACAGGAACCGAGCCAGGGGGGTTGCTCCCTGTTACGAGGGGCCCAGTGAAAAAACAGGCCGGGCATGGAGCCCAGGGCTGGAATAGGGGGGGAAGGGGAGTGGGTCAGGGTTGAGCATTGCACGGGACCCCAACCCCTGCCCCTATTTTTCTCCCTTATGGGGCTTCATCCCAGCTGGAGCCAGGGCCGACGAAGGCAGCCTCTCCCTGCCCGCTAGCCGGAGCAGAGGTTGCTGTCGGCCTGGGCACCCGCAGCCACAATGTTCCCACAGGGCCGAGAGCCCCCTAGTCATCTGGCAGCAGCCCCCCTTCTTTCCCAGCTCTCAGCGGGGGCTGAGGGCCAGCACCGGGTGCCCCCATCCCCGCACAGCCCGGAGACACGACCCCAGGGGGCCCCTTACAGTCACAGCAACAAGACTTTATTCCAGCAGCCCCGGCCCCTTTAAATAAAACAGCTGACTGAGGCTCCGGACACATCTTCCCCTCCACCAGGATCGGGGCAGGGGCTCCTTTAACGAAGCGTCCCCCTCCTCGCCCCGTGAGTGGAGCAGGAATTGGGGGATGGGGTTCTGCCCCCTGCCGAGGCTGAGGTCCCAGAGCAGAAGGGAGTAAAAGGCAGAACGGTGGCGGGCCATATGGCCCCGTATCGGCCCGGAGCCAACCCAAGCCCCTCGTCTTTGGGCTGCGGCCGAGAGGCCCCCGAGGCTCAGTTCCAGTGGGTGTCCAGCCGCCGTACCCGCACCTTCTGCTTGTAGTGGTATTCCTTGAGGTACTCCTGGAGCGCCCCGGGGAGGGGCAGCCGGCCGATGCCGTCGTAGGAGGTGCAGCCGGCCACCACGGCCCGGCACAGGTGCTGCAGGGCGAAGGGGAAGGGCCGGCGCACGGGGCAGGCGAGCAGGGGCTCAAAGAACATGCAGGCGCTGGGCTCCTTGTAGCGCTCCAGCAGGCCCGAGACGGTGGGGGCGTGGAAGACGCCGGGGTCGTGCACGTCGAAGCTGAAATTGTGGTTCCACTGCTCCACCCGGGCGTGGAGCGAGCGGCCGTAGCGGCGGAAACTGACCGAGAAGAGATAATCCTCCTGGGCCGAATCCCGCAGCAGGAAGGTGCCTTCCGGCTTCCCCTCCAGCAGGGCCTCGGCCTGGTAGCGGTCCATCCCCCCCCAGTAGCAGGGCAGCCGGGTGAGCTGCAGCAGATCCGGCACCAGGCAGTGGATGTAGTCGATCTGGGTGTGGACGCGGGGCTCCCGGGGCCGCCGCCTCCTCGTCTTCCTGGGGGGCCCGGTTGTCCCCGGCCAGTTCGTTCATGCCGGGGGCCAGCTTGGGCCCCAGTTTGTAGAGGGGGTTGATCTGCGCCGTGGCCTCGAAGGTGTGGATCAATGGCGTCCGGGGGGGGCTCCACCCCCTGCTCGATGCTGACGCGCCGCCGCTCCCGCAGCCGGTCGTCCTCGTCCTCCGCCGGCCCCGCCCGGGCCGAGACGGGCGCCGTGTGCTGCTTGATGAGGTACCACTTGTGGGCCAGCTCCGAGCCGGGCGGGAAGGGGCAGGCGTCCAGCATCAGCTCCCGCAGGTGGATCTTGCGCTGGGAGGGGGAGAATTCGGGGGAGCGGGCCCCCCCGTGCCCCCTGGCGGGGAAACACTGGCCCACCGCGTCCTGGACCTCTGCCGCAGCGAGCGGCCCGGCTCCGCCCCCTGTGGGTCCCGCCCCGCCAGCGGCTTCGCTCCCCTGCGACCGCTACGCCCGGCCTCGCCCGCCCGCTCTTGGGCCGGGCCCCGCGCTCCGGCCCCTCTCCGGCCTGGGACATGGCGGACTCGGGAAGGGGTCAGGGGGCCAGGCGGGGACCGGGAGAGGGCTGGGGGGCCCTGCTGGGGTGGGGTGACCCCAGCTCACTCATGGTGGGGACAGGGAGCGTCCGGCCTGCACTGAAGGGAGAGAGTTCATTAGCGCCCAGGCCCAGGCTGTCCCACCCCACCCCTGGGACCCCGGGACCCCTGCACCCCGCCCCAGAAGTGGCTGCATCTCAGAGCCAGGTATAAACAGCCGCCGCGCCCTCCCCCAGAGGTAGCTGCACCTCAGCGCCGGATGTGAGACCAGCGGCCCTGCCGGCACGCCCCACCCCAGAGCCAGTTGCAGCTGAGGGGGCTCTGGGCTGGCACCACCCAGGTCCTGTCCCGGCCAGCGGCCGATCCCATCCTGCCGCAGGTATTTCATTCAGCGCTAACGGGGAAGTGACCGTCTCCACTCACGAGCCCCCCCACCCCCTCCCCATCCTACCCCGCCCTCAGCACTCGGGGCGGGGCCTACTGGGGGGGGGGGGGAAGAGGGGGCAGCGGTCCCTTGAGTCAGGAATGAGGCCACATGGCGGCTGCTTGGGGTCCAGCTCAACCGTCCGGCAGCAGCTGTGAGTATCTGGGCCTAGGTTGCTCCATTTCAGACCCCAGCCCCACAGATCTACCCCCACCCCCCCACCCCACATATCCCAGCCCTGCCCCACAGATCTACCCCCAGCACCCCAGCCCCCATATCCCAGCCCTGCCCCACAGATCTACCCCCAGCCCCCACCCCCCATATCCCAGCCCTGCCCCACAGATCTACCCCCAGCACCCCAGCCCCCATATCCCAGCCCTGCCCCACAGATCTACCCCCAGCACCCCAGCCCCCATATCCCAGCCCTGCCCCACAGATCTACCCCCAGCACCCCAGCCCCCATATCCCAGCCCTGCCCCACAGATCTACCCCCAGCACCCCAGCCCCCATATCCCAGCCCTGCCCCACAGATCTACCCCCAGCACCCCAGCCCCCATATCCCAGCCCTGCCCACAGATCTACCCCCAGCACCCCCACCCCCCATATCCCAGCCCTGCCCCACAGATCTACCCCCACCCCCCATATCCCAGCCCTGCCCCACAGTTCTACCCCCAGCACCCCACCTCCCATATCCCAGCCCTGCCCCACAGATCTACCCCCAGCACCCCACCCCCATAGCGCAGCCCTGCCCCACACATCTACCCCCAGCACCCCACCCCTTATATCCTAGCCCTGCCCCACAGATCTACCCCAGGCACCCCCACCCCCCATGTCCCAGCCCTGCCCCACAGATCTACCCCACACCCCATGTCCCAGCCCTGCCCCACAGATCTACCCCCAGCACCCACCCCCCATATCCCAGCCCTGCCCCACAGATCTACCCCCACCCCATCCTGTCCCCAGCTCCCCTGCCCCATATCCCAGCCCCACAGATCAACCCCACTCCCCACATCCCAGCCCTGCCCATTCACCCCCACACCCCACACATTTACCCCCCGCCTGTACCTCAGCTCCCCATATCCCAACCCCCCACTCCCTGCCCATTCACCCCACACATCTACCCCCAGCACCTCCTATCCCTGCCCCACACATCTACCCCCAGCACCTCCTATCCCAGCCCTGCCCACAGATCTACTCCCTGCCCATTCACCCCCCAGCCGCCGCCCCCGGCCGGGCCCGGACTCACCGCGGAGGGGCCCCAGGCCGAGGCGGGGCGAGGCCGGGGCCGGGAAGCGGCGACCGAAGACGGAGGCAGCCGGGGAGGCGAGGCCGGGCCCAGCGCCCAGCTCCCCCGCAGCGCCGCCCACCTGCAGCCGCGGCTGGGGGAAGGGAAGGCCAGGCCGGGCGAGAACCCAGGCGTCCTGCCCCGCAAGAGCCGGGAGAGAACCCAGGCGTCCTGCCCCGCAAGAGCTGGGAGAGAACCCAGGCGTCCTGCCCCCGCCCCCACGGGAGCCAGGAGAGAACCCAGGCGTCCTGCCCCCCAAGAGCTGGGAGAGAACCCAGGCCGGTCCTGCCCCCAAGAGCTGGGAGAGAACCCAGGCCTCCTGCCCCCCAAGAGCCGGGAGAGAACCCAGGCCTCCTGCCCCCCCCAAGCGCCGGGAGAGAACCCAGGCCTCCTGCCCCCCCAAGCGCCAGGAAAGAACCCAGGCCTCCTGCCCCCCAAGAGCCGGGAGAGAACCCAGGCCTCCTGCCCCCCCCAAGCGCCGGGAGAGAACCCAGGCCTCCTGCCCCCCCCAAGCGCCAGGAAAGAACCCCAGGCCTCCTGCCCCCAGAGCCGGGAGAGAACCCAGGCCTCCTGCCCCCCCAAGCGCCGGGAGAGAACCCAGGCCTCCTGCCCCCCCAAGCGCCAGGAAAGAACCCAGGCCTCCTGCCCCCCAAGAGCTGGGAGAGAACCCAGGCGTCCTGCCCCCCAAGACCTGGGAGAGAACCCTGGCGTCCTCCCCCGCCCCCCACCGGAGCCAGGGGGGAACCCAGGTGTCCTGCCCCTCCCCCCAAGCGCCGGGAGAGAACCCAGGCATCTTGGCCCCCAACCCTCCCTAATAGACACCCCCCCCCCTCATCCCTCCCACCTGGGAAAGAAAAGAACCAGGCGTCCTGCTCCCCAGAACCTTCCCCACCCTGCCCTAACCACTAGGCCCCACTCCCTGAGCCTGAAAACAGCACAGGCGCCCTGGCCCCCAGCCCCAGCAGACTCCCCTCCCCTCCAGATCTAGGAGAGAACCCAGGCGTCCTGGGCCCTTTCCCCACCCCAGTTCTCCCCCTCTCAGGGAAAGAACCCCAGGCATCCTGGCCTCCAGCCACTCCCCTCAGTTCTCACCACCAAGCACCACCGGCCACCCTGCCCTAGGGAAAGAACCCAGGCATCCTAGCCCCCCACTCCCCCTGCTCTGACCACTGCACCCTCCCACCCCAGAGCTGGGGAGAGAACCACACCACCCCCCAGGTGTTTTGCACGTGTGTGTGTGTTGCACGCGAGTTTGTCTCTCTCGCACACACCCTGCTCGCCCCTCGCTCCGCACCCACCCCGGGCCGAGCCCCATCCCGGCTCTGACACACACTCCCCAGCCAGGTGTGCCAGGCCCACGAACACCCATGTCCACCCCCTTGGCACACACGGGCCTTGGGCACTCGCACGCCCCTGTCCTTTGCACACTGGAGTGTCTCTCTCCCCCCCGCCACATCGCACACTCACAGCCCTCTCCCCCCTCCCCACACACGCGCGTGCCGCACACTCAGCCCGGGCCTGGCCGGCCCCCTCCCTGCACAGCCCAGGGTTGGGCCCATGTCAGGGGTTCCTCTGCGGAATCACCCCCATAATGCCTCAAATCCCTCTGGGGTAAAGCACGTGGAGGGCCTGCTTCATCAACCCCCACCTCCCCCTACAATCCCTCCCCCGGCAGAATGGGGGGGATAAGCACAGCCCCCCCCCCCCGCCAGCTGATTCTCACCCCCCATAACCAGCTCTCCTGGCAGGGAGCAAGCCAAGCTAGCAGCCCCTACTGCCCCCCTGAACCCCAGCCCTTCCAGCAAACGTGGGGTGTGGGTCTAACATCCCCCCAGGGGGCCCCTTAACTCTCTGGCTCCGGCTACCGCCCACGCTGCTCTGCCTCGCACGCCCTCAGCCCAGTTCCGTGCCGCGATCTCCCAGCCACTCCTGGACCGTACCCAGGGAGGCCCCCGCCAAGCACCCCCCAGAAACGTGCCTGTGACCCCGGCTCCAGCCCCCCTCGGCCATTCCAAGCACCTCAAGCCATTTTATACATGAAAAACGCACCCGGAGCCGAGATTCCCCCGCGCCCTGCGATCGAAACACGCCGCTTTAGGTAAAAGAATAAACCTCGTTTATCAACGAAAGAGAGAGAGATTCCAGGCGACCGAGGTCAGACTTGGTAACAAAAAGAAAGGCAGGGATCAAATCGCAAGCGGCCCGAACCTCGCCCGCGGACCCCTCTGGCCGGTCACAGCTCTCGGCACACGCCGAGTCCTTCCAGCGGACGCGTGGCCGTAGAAACCGGGGAGAGCGAGGTGATGAAGAAGAAATTCATTGCCTCTTACTTTATACGCTCCTGGACGATTCCCCCTCCCCGGCTGGGGTACAGACGAAGCCGGCGCCGGCGAGATTCGCAGCGTCGCCCCGGCGAATTGCGCGTTCCTCGCTCGCGTCTTCTGCGAACGCGACACTCAAGGCCGGACTCGCAGCACGTCTGAGTAACGAACCGACAGCAACATCTCGGCCCTCCCTGGCCAAGGCGGGCCTCCCGTGTTAACGGGAAGATACTCCGCAGATACTCCGCAGCGGGGGAAATGCCGGTCAGTTTCAGGGGGCGGCGCTGGTCAGTTTCAATGCCCCAGGTGCCAGCATGGCCTTGCCCCCACCCCCAAAGCCTGTTTCTCCCCAAATGCCCCCCTAGCTCCCCCACCAGGAAGGGCTCTGCCCCGACCCCCATCTCCCGCTCACCCTACCAACAGCGAAAGGGCTGGTGAATCCCAGCCCCCTGGCAACGCCGAGATGGGGGGAAACCAGCCTGCCTCCCCGGCTGCGGAGACAGGGCAGCGTTTGGGGCACAGGGGGATGGGACAAGCCCTTTCTTCCCCGGAGTACCTGTCCCCCCACTCATCCCAGGGCGCCTACCCACCCCAGCCCTCCGAGTGGGTGCGCCACACCCGCCGCCCCCTCCAGGAGAATAGGAGGGGGCATGACGGCAGATGCCGGACCCTCTGCTCGCCGCCAGAGGGAGGCGCTGATGCTAGCAGGGCTGGACGAGCCCGGCTGCCCCCGGCCCAAAGGGGGGGGAGAGATCCCAGCAGGGCCGGCGCCAAGGGGAACAGACGCCCGGATTTAGGGAGAGACCCTTTTATTGAGGACGGAGAGGGGGTTCTGGTACAGGCTGGTATGTACAGGGGGGCAAAACCCATCAGCAGTAAGAATAAAAACACCCCAGTGTGTGGGGGGACCCCCAGAGGGGATCCCCTGGGTCTGGAGGGGCCCTCCCAGCGGGTCCTTGACGAAGCATAGGGGTGCCAGGCAGAGGTTGGTGGGGATTCCAGCAACTCCCGGACGAAGCGAGCCCCCCGCATCACGCCCACATCCTCCTGGAGCGACGGTCCCCCAAGGGGGTGGGTGGATCTGGCCCGGGCGGCAGGGGGGGGGGCAAGGGGCCACGCCCCCCCGCTCAGTCGCTGTCGCTCCCCTCCTCGCTGGAGTCCGAGGCGGCCTCGCTGCCGCTCCCGCTGCGCTCGTCGTCCTCCTCCTCGGCATTGGAGCCCTCGCTGCCGCTGAGGAAGGGGCTGCGGCTGCCCCGGCGCCGGGCCCCCCCTCGCTGCCGCTCTCCTCCTCCTCCTCCCCGGGGCTGCGCCGCCCCCCGCCCCCCTCGCCCTCCGAGTCCTCGTCGTCGCTGCCGAAGATCTCCTCCTTGTCGCGGGCCGCCCGCTCGTCCTCCTCGCTGGCCTCCGGCGAGCCCTCGCCGGCGCTGCGCCCGCTGGGCTCCCGCTCGCTCTCGCTGCCCGAGCGCCCGTCCTCCTCCTCCTCCTCTTCCTCCTCCTCCTCCTCGCTGGCCTCCGGCTCGCTCTCGCTGCCCTTCTCCCGCTCCTCGTCTGCGGGGAGAGCCGCGGGGTCAGCGGGGAGGGGGCGGCCGAGGCAGGGTGATGGCGTGGCGGGGGCAAGGAAGGGAGGGGCTCATCCCCCCCCCCCTCCCGGGGGGAGCTGGGGGTGATGGAAGGGAGGGGGGAGAGTGGATAGAGACAGGGGGATCACCCCCTGGACGGGGGAGGGGTGATGGAAGAGAGGGAACCGTCCCCTCCCCAGGAGATGGGGGGCTGATGGAAGAGAGAGAGAGAGAGAGGACCACCCCCCCATGGGAGGGGAGAAGCAATGGCCCCTCACCTCCTATTCCTTTGGGGGGGGGGGGGCGACAGGAGCCATCCTCGGGGGTGGGATGTAGAGGGGACTCGGGGGTGGGGAACAGGACCAGCCCGTGGGGAGGCAGGATTCCGGGCTGCCCCCTGTAGGGGGGGCGGCAGCACCATCCCCGGGGGCGTGGGGGGGCCGGGGGGGGGGGTGGTCAGAGGGATGGAGGATGGCATGCCGCGGCAGTTCCAAGGGAAGCCACCAGAGGGAGCCCCACGCCCTTGTGCCGCCAGCAGTGGGTGGGAGCAGTTGATGGGGAGGGGACAGGCAGAGGAGCCCCTTTTCCCATGCGCCACCCCCCCCCGAGCCGCAACCCCCCCTTCCCCGGTTACCTGAGCCCTGGGCCTCCTTGTCCATCTCCTCCTCCTCTTCCTCCTCCGGCTCGTGATTCTCCAGCTGGGCCTTGCGAGCCTCCTGCCGGGGCGGGGGAGTCGGGTTAGCCACGGGGTGGGGGGCACACACACCCCCCCCCGCCCAGGCTGGGACCCCAACCAGCGCCCCTCCTCAGTCAGGGAGAGTGGGTGACATGGGGCCTTCAGGGCAGGGAACCGACTCCTGGGTCCTCTCCCAACTCTAGGAGGGGAGTGGGTCTAGCGGTCAGAGCAGGGGAGCTGGGAGCCAGGACTCCTGGGTTTTCTCCCCAGCTCCGGGTGGGGAGTGGGGTCTAGTGGTCAGAGCAGGGGGCTGGGAGCCAGGACTCCTGGGTTCTACTTCCAGATCCCAGCGAAGGGGGTGAGAACAGAAGCTATGTGGGGGGGCACGGCTGCACTGACTGCCCCCCCCCCCCCCGAGGGCTCCCCGTCCGCCCCCAGCACAGAGCCCGGAGATCAGCCTCGCCATACCTGAGCCTCCAGCTCCTTCTCGTTCATGTCCCGGTGCTTCACCACCAGCACGGCGTTGGTGCCCGACTGCACCCCCGCCTTGGCCCTGCGTTTGCTGAGCCGCACCCTGGGGTGGGGGGGAAAGAGGGCAATGTCAGGCCGGGGAGAACCCCCCAACACACACACACACAACACACACTCTCTCTCTCTCCCCCCCCCCCCCCCCCCCCCCCCCCAGGACACAGCCCCACCCGCTCCATGTGCCCCCTCAAGGCATCTCCCGGAGCTGGGGATCCCCCCGGCCCTGCTGGGAAGTCAGGGCTCCCTGGGACGCCCCAGCTCTGGTCGGTTCTTTGCTCCCCCATGGCTGCTCTGGACCCTCCCCCCGGAACCATGTAGCTCCAGCCTCGTTTACCGGCCGGTCAATTCCCATTGGTTCAGGTACTGATGGGCAGCGGCCACTAACTCCACCCCCTCTTTGTCCCCCTCGGAGCCGGCCCCGATCCACCCCCCACCCGCTGGGGCAGCCCCCCCGCGCCTCACCGGGTCTCCAGCTCGTTGTAGTAGACGCCGTCACCCTCGCGGAAGATGAAGAAATAATTCTCCTCGTAGCCCTTGCTGGCTTTGTTCTTCACATTCCAGTTGTACTCCCGGGCGATCTTGTAGTCGTACCTGGGGAGGGGGGGGGGGGTCAGCACCCCACAGCTCTGCTGCCCCCCTCCTGAGCAGAGAGCTGACCCCCCCACCTCCCTCCATTCCCCAGCACAGCCCCCCCCACTTCCCCAGACCTCCCACCCCTCTCCCCAGCCCCCCCACCTCTCCCCAGCACGATCCCCCACCTCTCCCCCATTCCCCAGACCTCCCACCACACCTCCCCATCCCCTCCCCCAGCACAGCCCCATACCCCCCCACCCCACCTCTCCCCCAGTCCCAGACCTCCCACCCCTCTCCTCAGCCCCCCACCTCTCTCCCATTCCCAGACCCCCCCATACCCCCCAACCCCACCTCCCCCTATCCCCATTCCCAGACCACCCACCTCTCACCATTCCCCATACCCCTCTCCCCCAGCACAGCCCCCATACCCCCCATCCCCCTCCCCCAGCACAGCCCCCATGCCCCCCCCCACCCCACCTCTCCCCCATTCCCCCAGCACAGCCCCTGTCCCCCCTCCCCTGAGCCCTGCACTGCCCCCCCCGCCCCTCCCCGGCCACGTACACATCCTCGGGCGCATAGTCCCATCTCCTCCTCCTGGTCCCGCTTGCGTTTCCGCAGCGTGTCCTCCACGGGCAGGAAATAGGCCACAAACTGGTTCCCCTCTTCTGTCCATCATCCCCTGAGACGGCCAGGAAAGGGTTAACGAGGGAGCGCGCCCCTGCTGAGCGCCGCCCCCCCTCCCTGCAGCACAGCGCCCCCTAGCGCCGCCCTGGGGCCAGCACGTGGGGGGCCTCCCATCCAAACAGCAACCTGCCCCCCGCTTTAGCTTGGGATCCCCTCCCACGGCCCCACAGCAGCAGGCCATGGGGCTGAGCCCAGGGGGAGGGGAGCCTCCTTCCAGGGCAGGACGCCCCCCTGCCTTGCTAGACCGCTTGGCGGGGCGGCTCTCTGTGATGGGAGGGGGCCAGCGCCAGTACCCAGGGACGGGGGACGCCCGGCTCTCGGGGCCCCGGGAAGGGCTCTGCCTAGCGGAGGGGGGGATATCCGTCCGGGCACAGGGAGGGTGAACCCCCATCCCAACCAAGGCAGGAGGGCGCGGCGTTACCTGATCATGGCCTGCGACATCATCTCGAGGGCCGCGACCCCACTGGTGTCCTTGGGGGCTGGGTCCGAGTCGAAGATGACTTGGGCACAGGGGTTGATCCACATCTGGGGGGGGGAGGGGAGAGGAGTCGGTGAGTGGGGTGATCCCTGCCCCCAACACCCCCCTCCGCCCCGTACTCCCTGGCACGGCGCTACGCTCACGGCCCCTCCATCAGGGCAGACCCTCCTCACTAGCCCCTTGATCTCCCTCAGGATCAAGGATGCAGGAGGGGAGTCAAGGCCGATGGGGAAACCGAGGCACCGACGGGACGGGCTAGGATTAGAAGCCGGGTCTCCTGACTCCCGACCTGGCGCACTGCCCACGACGATGCTGCCCCCCCAGGTTCGCTTAGCCCCAGACTGGGGGGTGCTTAGAACCAGCCCAGCCGCTAACGCTGCGTGCCGCGGGACCGGTGCCCGTGGGCCTAGGGAAGCCGATGCCAGTGCCAAGCCGCCCCCCCCCACCCCCCAGCCTTACCTTGAAGTCGGGGAACACGGGCATCACCTCCATGGGGGTGACGCGGGGTTTGCTGTAATGCTGGGCAATCTGGGGACGGAGGAAGCAGAGAGACCGTGAAGAGGCCAGCAGGGGAGGGGTAACCCTAAATCCACTCCTTCCCCCACCTCCTCCCCTCTAGGGTGACCAGACAGCAAGTGTGAAAAATCGGGACAGGGGGTGGGGGGGTAATAGGAGCCTATATAAGAAAAAGACCCAAAAATCGGGACTGTCCCTATAAAATCGGGACATCTGGTCACCCTATCCCCCTCCAGCCCCTCTGCTGGGGTGCTTTCAATAGGGGCCCTTTAAGGCTTAAAGGCACAGTACGATGCGCGGGGGAAGGGGCAACTCACCGATTTCTGTGCGTCTTCGAAGGTCTTCTCGATGGCGGCGATCTGGCTGTCCCGGTCCTTGTAGATCTCCTCCTCCGTGAACTGCTGCTTGACGGACACACCGATCCTGATTGGAAGGGGGGGGGGGGGGGGGAGTGAGCAGAGCGAGGCCTGCTGGGAAAACGCTGCCCCCGCTGGATGCAACCGGCATCGCTGGATGCGAAGCTCCCCCCTGACCCCTCGTCCGCTGGATCGACCAGGATCCACCACTACCCCGCGTAGGTCCACAAGCGCCAGGCCTACGCTGCCCCCTGCTGGACGCAACCAGTCCTGCGCCAGGACATGTCTCCCCATAGCGGCTGGTGATACCGTGGCCCCAACACAGGGGCAACAGAGCAGACGCGCCGGATGCTGCAAGGGGGCAGCTGCTCCTTGGGGCAGGGGGCCACGCAGCATTACAAGGGGAGGCGGAGATCCCAGAGGGAGGGTAACCTCCCTCCCAGAAAGGGGACGGTCCCCGCCCCCCACCCCGGGGTGCTGTCCCCTGCCCAGGAGAGTCACCCCGGCCGGCCCCCCCAGACTCACTTGACCTCCGGCTTCTCGTTGGACACGCCGTAACGGTTGAATTCGGTGGAGATGTATTCCGTCTTCCTCATCCACGGCACCACTTTGGCATGCTGCTGGGATCTAGGGCAGAGGAGGACGGGGGGCTCATAGGCCGTGGGGCGGAGGGAGCTGCTGACTCCCCCCCCCCCCCGATATGTAGGGGAGAACCTCCCACTGGGGGCAGGGCTCAGTCAGGCGGGACTAAGCAAAGGGACCCCAAGGCCGCACAGCAGGGCTGGGAGAGGGGCTCGGGGAGGGGCTGCCCTCCGCAGCCAGGGTGCCGCCGTGTGTTTTGGGGGGGCCGGGTTACCTCTTCGAGCTGGTGGGCGCCTGGACTTCCTCCTCCAGCAGCTTCTCGTCGGCCGGGTCCAGGAGAACTGAAAGAGGCAGAGCTGAATGGGGGCAGGACCCGCGCCAGCCCCACCGCCCCTCACGCGCCCCCCGCCCCCAAAGCTCCCGGGCTCGGCTCTCAGTGGGGCAGGGCTGAGTGGGGACGGGCGCAACGTGCGAGATGCTTGGGGGGGGGGGGCGCTTTGAAACTAGATCCTGGGATTCGGGGTGCAAGGAGGGACCCCAGAAATACAAAAGAGGTCCCCCATCCCCCGATGGGGGCACGCACCACACGCACACACACACACATACACACGACACAAACAGTGTCCCACGATCGGTCGGTGACACACACGCGGGCTCCCCCCGGCCCGGCTCTCACCATTGGGGTCGATGCGATACGTGTCAGGGTTGATGAGGTCGATGGTCACCCCCAGGTCCGGCTCGGTGAGGAGGTCGTGTTTGTGCTGTTTCTCCAGAGAGGTGGCTTTGTACTGCACAAACCTGGGAGAGGGACAGGTGAGACGCCGGCCCGGGAGAGCCCCCCTGGGCAGAGCCCTCTCCCCTCCCCCAGCCTCCACCCCGGGGGGGCAGCACTGGCGCGGGTGAGCAGGGCGGGCTCCGAGCCCAGTGGCTGCTTCTCTCACCTGTTCTGGTCGAAGGGGTATGTGATGAATTTGGGGTCGAAGGGAATATCCGGGAGACTGTTGCAGTATTTCACCCGACACACCACGCCCGATCTGGAAGCCCAGGGAGAGACATCAGCACCCCCCGGATTCCTGGGTTCCTTATCCCCCATCCCACCCACCCAACATGGGGTGACAGGGTGAGTCTAGAGCAGGGGTGGGGAAACTAGGCCCCGGGGGCCGCATCCGGCCCTCCAGATGTTTTAATCCGGGCGTAGAGCTCCCACCGGGGAGTGGGATCCAGGGCTTGCCCCACTCCGTGCGGCTCCTACGCGTAGGGGCAGCCAGGGGGCTCCGCACGCTGCCCCTGCCCCAAACGCCACCCACACAGCTCCCATTGGCCAGGAACCGCAGCCAATGGGAGCTACAGAAGCAGTGCCTGCAGACAGGGCAGCGCGCAGAGCCACCTGGCCGCGCCTCCACGTAGGAGCTGGACAGGGGACATGCCGCTGCTTCCGAGAACTGCTTGAGGTAAGCGCCACCTGGAGCCTGCACCCCTGAGCCCCTCCCGCGCCCCAACCCCCTGCCCCAGCCCTGATTCCCCTCCCGCCCTCCGAACCTCTCGGTCCCAGCCCGGAGCACCCTCTTCCACCCCCAACCTCACCCCAGAGCCCACATCCCCAGCCGGAGCCTTCACCCCTTCCCACACCCCAACCCCCAATTTCATGAGCATTCATGGCCCGCCATACAATTTCCATACCCAGATGTGGCCCTCGGGCCAAAATGTTTGCCCACCCCTAGTCTAAAGCAGAGCACCATGGAGGACTGGGATCCCGGACTCCTGGGTTCCTTATCCCCCGCCAGCCAGGGGGGATGGAAAGAGTGCATGCGGAAGGAGCTATGGGCAGGGGATTGTGGAAGGGCTCAGGTGCCAACCCCACCCCTGCCCGGGACTGCACTAGAATCT
This sequence comes from Chelydra serpentina, assembly GCA_037349315.1. Classification (NCBI taxonomy): domain Eukaryota; kingdom Metazoa; phylum Chordata; order Testudines; family Chelydridae; genus Chelydra; species Chelydra serpentina. The sequence goes on from JBAIAC010000203.1 coordinate 1,427,377, forward strand.
CCAATGCCCCATGTCAGCTACGATTGTGCCCAGCCGCCGTGAAATGAGTTTGCCAGGACTCTGACAAGCAGCCACAGTAATTGCTCCCCCGTCTTCCCCCGGCCTTTGCCCGGAAGTCCAAGGGCTGGGCAGGGGAGCTGTGAAAACAGGACTGTTTCCTCCCCACCTCCCGGGACACTGCGGTGGGGGAATTGTGAACCGTGGGACAAGGAGGGGTCATACCTCTCAGGGAGAGTCCGGTGAGCGTTGGGCCTGCGAAGACACAGAAATAAATAAGAACAGTCAATAATCACAACACCGTGAGCTCTTTTCGTCCAATGCCCTTTTACCAAGGAGTGTCGGTAGCATTATCCCCATTTTGCAGGTGGGGAAACTGAAACACAGAGCAGCAGAATGAGGGTCAACATTGGGGGCGGGGGGAGAGAGAGAAGCTGCCTATGGGCCTGGCCCCTGGAGGCTGCCCCCAAAGTGAGAGCCCTGCCCAGACACTCCATGTAGAGTGAAACCAATTCAAAGCACTTTATCAATATTGATGTGTTGCCCCTCCCCCACAAGCAAGTCAGCAGCCTCAGCTGTACTGGCCAGATGGGGAAACTGAGGCAAGACCAGCAGCCAGGCCAGGATCAAGCAAGTGGAACTGCTGCTGAGTTTGTGCGACCACTTCTGGGGTGGGACACGGCAGCCAGACGGTGACGCTATGGTAGAGTTTGGTGGGGGTTAGGTCAGGCCTCTCAGGTGACTGGGAATGGGCCCTCCCCACAGGGCTCTGGCTGTCCACACACCAGGAGATGGAACCCAGGAGTCTGGGATCCCAGCCCCCCACCCCAAATCTCCCCATCATCCAGGACCCCAACTCTCCTCATCACCCCTAGTGTGTGTGTGTGGGAGGAGTGCAGGCTCCCAGCTCCCCCCCACAACTCTCCCCGTTACTGCTGGTGGGGGGAAGGGACCCAGGAGTCCCGGCTCCCAGCTCCCCATCACCCCCGGCGGAGGGGACCCAGGAGTCCGGCTCCCCATCACCCCTGGCGGGGGAGGGGGCAAGGGACCCAGAAGCCCGGGCTCCCTGCTCCCCCCCCAACTCTCCCCATCACCCCCGGTGTGGGCGGAAAGGACCCAGGAGTCCGGGCTCCCTGCTCCCCCCCAACTCTCCCCATCACCCCCGGTGTGGGCAGAAAGGACCCAGGAGTCCGGGCTCCCGGCTTCCCCCCGCAACTCTCCCCATCACCCCCGGCGGAGGGGACCCAGGTGTCCGGGCTCCGCATCACCCCTGGCGGGGGGGGGGGGGGGGAAAGGGACCCAGGAGTCCGGGGGGCGTGACGTCACGGGGGTATGAGGTCACGGCCGTGACGTGCGGCCGGGGGCGGCCCTACCTGTGCCCCGGCTCCTCCCGCTGCGCCTGGGTCTGGATGGTCGGGGCCATGGCGGGGCCGCTGCTGCGATCCCTGCTGCCCCGCCGCGGGGCCTGCGGGCGGCGAGGGTGGCCGAGGCCCGCCTGACGGGAAACGCAGTCGCGCCCCGCGGAGCAGCTCCGGGAGGAGGAGCTCGATGAGGCGGGGAGGCGAGGCGGCGGAACCCCGGGCGGGCAGAGACTCCGCCCCGGAGACAGGCACCGAGGTAAACGCCTACGAACGGGCTCACAGGGCCCTGCTGCCGGTCAGTCTCACGGGAAGCGCAGTACTTCCGGGCAGAGAGCAGGGCATGCTGGGAGTTGTAGTGCCGGAAACGGCGCTCCCGGAATGTAGTGCGCATGTACGCTAGAGGCGCGGTGCATGACTGGAATTGCAGAAGCGGTGCACGATGGGAGCCGCCAGTCAAGGGGGAGCGATGCATGCTGGGAGCCGTAGTTCTAGCCGTGTGAGGGGGGCTAGCAGGATGCGGCGGGGAGCGCGCAATGCATGCTGGGAATTGTAGTCACTGTTTGGGCCGGGCGCGCGTGGTGCACCCTGGGAATCGTAGTTTGGGGGGGGGGGGGAAACGGTTGTAGGCGCGGTGCACGCCGGGAACTAACGTCGGCGCGCTGCCTGCCGGGAGCCGCTATCCCTGTGGGGGGCGGGGGGCCGCGGTGCATGCCGGGAGGAAGCTGTAGTTGCTAGGGAAGATGGCGGCCCCCCAACAGCAGCAGCAGGCCCCGTCTCAGGCCCCGGCGCCCGGGCCGCCCCTCACGCTCCAGGCGGGCCCGGGGCAGCAGCCCCAGCTCCAGGCCCAGGCCGCCGCCGCGCAGGCCCAAGCCCAGGCCCAGGCCGCCGCGCAGGCGCAGGATTTCGACCCCGTGCAGCGCTACAAGATGCTGATCCCGCAGCTGAAGGAGAGTCTGCAGGTGGGGGCGGGGCCTGAGGGGACGGGCTGGGGCCTAGAGGTTGGGGGGAAGGGAGCGGGGTCTAAACTGAAGAGGGGGTGGCCTGAAGGGGAGGGGGTGGAGCTTACAGGGCGGTGGTTGAGGTATAAGGGGACGGAGTGGGGCCCATGGGGGTTGGGCATGCGGGGAGGGCGGGGAGTGGGACACGGCTGTGGATAGGGCTGGAGGGGAGGAGGATGGGGCGGCAGCTGCTGGGGTGGGCAGAGTTAAGGCTGTTTAGTGGGGGGGGGTGTATTTGCTGACGAGCACGGTGGGGGCCATTTCTGTGTTGCACAGGGTGGGAGCAGGGCTGTGGTGCCCTTTAACCTGCTGCACGGTGCATTTGATGAAACGGTAACTCACTATTTACTAGGTGTATTACAGTAGCGCCTAGAGCAGTGGTTCTCAAACTTCTGTACCGGTGACCCCTTTCACAGAGCAAGCCTCTGAGTGTGACCCCCCCCCCCTTATAAATTAAAAACACTTTTAATGTATTAACACCATTATAAATGCTGGGGGTAAAGCGGGGTTTGGGGTAGAGGTTGACAGCTCATGACCCCCCATGTAATAACCTTATGACCCCCTGAGGGGTCCTGACCCCCAGTTTGAGAACCTCTGGCCTAGAGTCACCCTCACTCAGATCCGGGCCCCCATTGTGCCCAGCAGACCTAGTGAGAGACAGTCTCTGCCCTGCAAGGGCTCCCAGTCCGACTAGAGAGACAACAGGTAGGAAAAGAGAAGCATCATCAGCTCAGTCCAGCGGATGGTGGAGTGAGGCCCAGTGAGGTTAACACCCTGATGTTGCAGGCATGTTTCACCATAAGCCTGGGAATAACCCCCTTGATTCCATTGGCAAGGCATTACCTGGATGCCCAAAATACATTTGGGGGGGCGGGGGGGAAGGATTTGCCTGATTAGAGGGTAAGTGACTTGTCCACAGGCACACAGGACATCTAGCAGAGGCAGGAAGAGAATCTAGATTCATTCCAGTGCCTTACCAGAAAGTCAGCCGCCTTCTTCAATGCTTAGCCAAGCAGTTGGTTGTAGTGATTGTTTGCCATTTGGTTCATTCCTGTGTGGTGGCAAGGGCTTGACAGGCTGAAAGTCCAATGTCAGAACAGATTTAATGCTCCCATTTAATAGGGGGTCTGCCTGTAAGTTGCCTCCACCCCTCGGTTGATGGGATTTTATCCCGGATGTTATAAGTCACCCGGAGAACGGCGTTCACTGGAATGTCTCGCGGCATTCTGGCAACATGTCCAAAAAGTGTAAGACGTCGGCTGCAGACAATGGCCCCAGTAGTCTGTAAACTAGAGCGACTGTAAACGTCTGCATTACAAATGAAGTCATTTCACTTTATGCGCAATATACGATGTTGGCATTTGGTGTGGAAAGACTCCAGCTTTGCCCAGTCTGAGCGACATAGTGTCCATGTTTCACAACTGTACAGCAGTACGGAGAGGGTACAGCTTCGAACAGGCCTGAACTTGGTTGCCGCGCCGCGATGATGTTGATTCCATATTCGTCGTAACCGACCCATGGCAGATGCTGCGATGCCAATCCGGTGAAGAACCCCCGGGTGAGAGCTGGAGGGACTGGTGAGTACCGAACCCAAACAGCAAAAGCTGGAGACTGCTTCGGCAGTTTCATTAGTCAAAGAGATTGGAGTCGCGGGTGGACCTGATCCTAGGTTTTGCATCTTAGTCTTTGACCACAAGACATGGAGGCTGATCTTGGCCGACAACGCCTCCGTTTGCTGGAGTGCCTCGCTCTATACTAGGAGAACAGCGTCGTCGGCAGGGGCAAGGTCTGAGAGCGTGAGATTGCTGATCTGAATGCCCGGGGATCGGACTGAAGGCTGCATCATGAGATCTGTTGCCCGGCAAAAGAACGCAGGGGCCAAGACACAGCCCTGCCTGACACCAAATACTGATTTAAAAGGCGCCGGCATCTGATTCCCCCAGACGAACACGGGCAGTGGTTCCATTCTGCAGCTTGCTAATCAAGTCCAGTAGAGTGGCTGGGACGCCTATGCCCTCTAAGGCCTTCCCTAGCCCGGCTCGGTCAACGGAATCAAACGCAGGCTTAAGATTGACATGCACCACGTTCAGGGGCTTCTTGAACTCGCAATGCCTCTCCGACAACAAGTGGAGGGCCAAAATGGAGTCTAATGTGCACCTGTTCCCCGTAAAGCCTGGCTGTTTGGCCCGATGCTTCTGATGTAGCTGCAGCTCCAAACACGCCAGCAGAACCGTGCACACACCCATTCCTCGGCACGGACAGCAAGGTGATTGGCCTGTATTTCTTACATTCGCTGTGCAGACCCTTGCCCTGATAAAGCGAGATCACAATACCATGGTTCCAGGCGGTTGGCAAGGATCCAGGCAAAAGATGGCCAGAAGCCAGCCCGCCTCCCGTCAATATTGACGTTGGAGGCAGATGTGCCGGAACTGGTTACACAGTGGAGTGTTTTGTGTTGTAATAATTAAATGGACTGAGAGTCGGAACAGTCTGTTCCTTACTGCATTGTTTCCCAAGGAGTTGGGTGTGCCCCCTGGAGGGGTATGAAGGACCAGCTGGGGGTGGGACCTAGAGATGCTTCCCAGTTTTTCTCCAGCTCCCCAATGAGCAGCGGCAGTCAAAAAAACGAACAGAATCTTGGGAATCATTGAGAAAGGGATAGATAATAAGACATAAAATATCATGTTGCCGCTATATAAATCTGTGGTACACCCACATCTTGAAAACTATGTGCAGATGTGGTCGCCCTATCTCAAAAAAGATCTATTGGAATTGGAAAAGGTTCAGAAAAGGACAACAAAAATTACTAGGAGTCTGGAGCAGATTCCGTATGAGGAGAGATTAATAAAATGGGGACTTTTCAGCTTGGAAAAGAGATGACTAAGCGGGGGATATGATAGAGGTCTATAAAATCATGACTGCTGTTAAGAAAGTAAAAAAGGAAGTGTTATTTACTGCTTCTCATAACACATAACTGCTTCTCATAACCAAATGAAATTAATAGGCAGCGGGTTTAAAACAAACGGGCGTATTTCTGCACACAGTCAACCTGTGGAACTCTTTGCCAGAGGCTGTTGTGAAGGCCAAGACTATAACAGGTTCAAAAAGAACTAGATAAATTCATGGAGGATAGGTCCATCAATGGCTATTAGCCAGAATGGGCAGGGATGGTGTCCCTAGTCTCTGTTTGCCAGAAGCTGAGAATGGGTGACAGGGAATGGATCACTTGATGATTCCCTGTTCTGTTCATTCCCTCTGGGACACCTGGCATTGGCCACTGTCAGAAGACAGGATACTGGGTTAGATGGACCTTTGGTCTGACCCAGTATGGCCGTTCTTATGTTTAATTGAACAAAGTAAGTCTCTAGCTGCTACAGTTGCTGAGAAAACCTTCAGAATAGGAAGCAAGTGCAACCAATTTAGTGAAGTCCACCTGAGTCTGCAGAAAGCCTGAGCCCATTGCTGTGTGGTGGTGGGTTGAGCGAATGACCGGTGTGGTATGGAGAAAGCGACTAGGGAGGGCAGTGTTGTTTATTCCTTCTCATAACACAAGAACCAGGGGTCACCCGATGAAATAAATAGGCAGCAAAAACAAACAAAGGGAAGTATTTCTTCACCCAACCTGTGGAACTCACTGTCATGGGATTCAGGGGGGAGGGATAGCTCAGTGGTTTGAGCATTGGCCTGCTAAACCCAGGGTTGTGAGTTCAGTCCTTGAGGGGGCCATTTAGGGATCTGGGGCAAACATTGGGGATTGGTCCTGCTTTGAGCAGGGGGTTGGACTAGATGACCTCCTAAGGTCCCTTCCAACCCTGATATTCTATGATCATATGAAGGCCAAATGTAGAACTGGGTTCAAAAAAGAATTAGAAAAGTTCATGGAGAATAGACCAACCAATGGCTGTTAGCTAAGATGGTGAGTGAGACAACCTCATACTCCGGGTGTCCCTAAACTCCCAGAAGCTGAGATTGTACGACTCGATGATTGCCTTGTTCCATTCATTCCTCCTGAAGCATCTGGCATTGGCCACTTTTATTAGGCAGGATACTGGGCTAGCTGGACCATTCGTCTGGCCATTCTTATGTGGGTGACCTGCCCTGTTAATATCGGCGGCTACTGTCTCTGGTGCTAACGGGTGTCCATTAAAATTGCCCATCGGCAACTTGTTGTGCTTTGAGTGAGGAAATGGAGGCTCATCTTATGAAGCTCTCACCTATGTGTTGGCATTGAGCAGCGAGATGGAAAGGGGTGGACTGAGGTTGCTTTTGCCTGCCTGACCAGAGCCTCTGCATGGGAAAACGCTGCATGTCACGTTTCAGTTTCCAGGCTTAATCGACATATAGAGAATGGCTTTTTTAAAAAACTAAAACCTACCTCGAGATTTCACATCCGTTTCTCAGCCTCTGTCTGAGTCAGGGAGTTTGTTGCCCAGAGTCATGGGGCTTTTTCAAGAGAGGTTCATCTTAAAAAAGAGCATGTTTTAAAACCAAAATATTTACTTTGAAAACAAAGTGAGTCATCCTTCTCCAAAAATAGAAACTCGGGAGAAGGAAACCAGTGCAGAATCTGTGTGTCATGTCATAAGCCGCGTGTGACTGAGATTCTGGTAAATGACTCAGCACTGGGTTAGATAATAATGTCAACATCTCAGAAACTGCAACGTTCAGATAAAATGGAACAGAACTTTAGCCCAAATTCCTCTTGTCAACATGCCATCTGACCTGATTTGACTCAGCAAATTCCTGGATTAAATTTGGTTCCAGTTCCTGTTAGTCTTTCCCGATTTAGAGCCCCTAGATGTAAATTGCATTAACAAATCCACAAGAGCGGTATTGTTCATGTAGTCCCTGCGTGACTGTGTTGCTTTTTCAAACAAGGAAACTGATATTGACCATCTGGATGGGGGAGTGAGGTTTAATTATTCTTTGTAAAATGCTTTGATTGGGGTCTAGTGGTTAAAGCAGGTAGCTGGGGGTCAGGACTCTTTGTTTCTGGCTTTGGGTGGGGAGTGGTGGCTAGTGGTTAAAGCAGAGGACTTTGGCAGTTCAGTCCTTTTCGCAGCTCTGGAATGGGTGACCTTGTGTGAATGGCATCATGGGTCTGTGCCTCAGTTTCCCCATCTGTAAGACAGGGAACGTAACGCCAGCCCACAGTTGTGATTTGCTTCGAGATCCTAGAGGACCGCAGTGCGGTGTGGTGTTTAATATTAATGGCTGTTTCCTGCCAGAGCCAGGATTCTTGTGACGGCTGCGAGGGTCCCAAACGTGGCCTCTCCCATAGGTGGCATCAAGTCCCAGCTCCATTCCCAAAACTAGCCAAGCAAAGGAGGGAGCGCCAGCGCCTGGCGCGTACCTCGCACCATCTGACGCTTGCTTTCTCTCGCACTCCAGAACCTGATGAAAATCGCGGCTCAGAATCTCGTCCAGAACACGAACATCGATAACGGGCAGTGAGTATTCTCTCCCCTCCTCCCCCGGCAGGGCTGTCTTCTAACCCAGGAGCCACAAGGCTTTCGCCCGTGTCTTTAAACTTTTCAACTTCAAAGGACACTGCAGCGCACTCCCCCTGGTGTAACTCCAGTGGAGTCCTTGGGGCCATCTAGCGAGAGGCTGGGGTGAGTGACCCCCAGAGCCAGGCCTGCATTTGGTTCCTTTCTGGAGCCCACGTTGTTCTGGTATCTAGCAGCCAAACTTCCCGAAGTGGCCGTGGATGGCAGGCGCACCTGGTTCTGGGCACCTGATGGCTCCTGTCGGTACCGTCTGGGAGAATGAAGCCCTGGGTGACTTGAATAGGGCGCCCCAAATCCGTGCTGATTCGATCCCAGCGCAGCTGAGTAACGGCCAAACGCCACCCCCGCCTGACAGCCGCTGGGGGGCCCCACGTGAAAGGATCTGGCTGGGTCTAATTGGAACCCGCATGGACAAAGCCCGCTCTCCCCTCCCGCGCTCCAACCCCATCGAAGGCAGGTTTTACACAGAGGCCGAGGTCTGAATGGGGGACAGCGACTGAGCTCCCCCTGCGAAAGAGGTGACCCTCTGGGGTGGGGGAGGCATATTGATGGGAGTGCGGAAGAGGGGAGAGTTTGCCCTGCAGCTGTCCCTGTTGTAGGGGTCACCCCAAGATTCACTAGCGTGTCCCCTTTAAAGATGAGGTGGGCTATACCTGCTTTCCGGCCCGTTTTACCCTCCTCTCTGTTTCTCTCCCTGCCTGCTCTGCTGGAGACTCTGCCCCTTCTGTGTCCGCTTGCCCCACCCCCTTCGCTGTAAATACTCTGCAATCCAGAGGCATTGCGCCATCTCAGTTGGGGTCCCCAGCATCTTGCTGTCCATTGGGGGGGGGGCAATGTTCCCCAGGGGTACCCAGGGTTGGGAGGCACCTCCGCACCACCTGCCCTTAGTGTGAAGCAGCTTGTCTGGCCCTGCTACGGCTCAGCTCCCTGAATTAGGGTGACCAGATGTCCCGATTTTATAGGGACAGTCCCGATTTTTGGGTCTTTTTCTTATATAGACTCCTATTACCCCCCATCTCCTGTCCTGATTTTTCACACTTGCTGTCTGGTCCCCCTATCCTGAATCCACCAGCCCCTGGTGGCACAAGCCCTGCGCGCCTCGTGCTCTCTGGAGCAGCAGACCCACGCCAACCCCCAAGTCCTCGGCGTGTCCCTTGGAGTGCCCAGGGCACTCTCAGAATGCTGCAAGTCAGGCCAGCACTTTGCTCAACACCATCTCACTCCGCTCTCTTGGTAGGGAAAGCGAGAAGACGCTTATTCTCAAAGCTCAGAGGATGTTGGAAACACGGTTACGTATCAAACAAAATCTTAACGCGCTTCGGAGAGTCTAAACTCAACGGGTTAAACCCGTTGTTTTATCTCCCCTGAAATTCTCTGCAGTGTTTTCAGCCAAGCTGCCAGAAAAGGCCCCTTTTCATGGGACAAAACTGCCGTCCTTTTTCTTCCTTGGTGGAGGATGCCTGCCTGTCTTCCCTCCCCCTGCTGTCTTTCTCTTCCTGTTAAATCCCCACAAGCCAGTGATGGGGGAGGCCCACTGTGACGGGGACCCTGCACAATTTACTTGTCAACGGGTAGATGGCTAGAGAGGGCCTGTCGGAAAGGAAACCTGTTTTTCACTTTTGCTGGTGCCCAGTATCTCGGTCCAGACTTGAAGAATGTATTTGGAGTAGATATAAATGCATAGAATCTGCACGTACATATTCCCAATGATATTGCTGAGCACGGGGACACCAGCTTTCATTTGGGAGCTCACGTGACGCTCTTTGGTGAACCAGAATGTACATACCAGACTCAAGAAATTCTTGTAGCCCTTCTGCACCCCTTTCCCAGTTGCCACGGAGGTTCGTGAGTCACAGGGGGGATTCCCAGCCTGGGGTCAAGCAGTCCCAGCAGAGGATCTGTCTGCCCTCTCTTGTGGGGCCTAATCCCTGACCCGGGAGGTGCTGGGCTTTGGATCTGCCTGCCTTCCCTGGAGCAGATGCCTCGGAGTGCAGCTGTTGCCGCAGTGCCACGGCTGCCCCGTCACGGTACCTGTCATTTCAGGAAAAGCAACGACGGAGTGGTGCAGCGCTTCGACAAGAGCCTGGAGGAGTTCTACGCCCTCTGCGACCAGCTGGAGCTGTGCCTAGTGAGTTAGCCCCTTGTCGACGGTACTTCATGGGAGTTATAGTTTTGATGGCGTCATGTCCCCATTCTCCTCCATAGGCCGGGGGCCCCCAGTTGGACTCAGTGTCCCATGATGCAGTTGCGTCACTGCAGTTGGTGGCTGTGGTGCATCGTGGGAGATGGAGTCTGTCCGGAGAGCCCGGCCCATAGAGAATGAGGCTATAAAGCAACCAAACTGTCTCCCCCTTGTTGCCTGCTACTGCAGTGATGCAATCACCTCACGCCACGCGACATGGTGCCTCATGGGAGATGTAGTCCTACACCGTCTGAATGCAAAGAGACTAAATGTGATGCAGGGGAGGGTCAATGATGTTGATCTGTCTGGGGGCAGGTTAGAGGCTGGAGGGAAGGTTGCCCTGACCAAGGCCGGAGGGCGAGTGGCCGTACCCCGCGTGTTAATTGTCTCCCTCCCCTTCCAGCGGCTTGCCTACGAATGCCTGTCCCAGAGCTTCGACAGCACCAAGCATTCCCCTAACCTGGTGCCGACGGCCACCAAACCCGATGCGGTGCAGACCGAGAGCCTGCCCTACACCCAGTACCTGAGCATGATCAAATCCCAGATCTCCTGTGCCAAGGACATCCACAATGCCCTGCTGGAGTGCTCCAACAAGATCACCGGCAAGATCCCCGCCCAAGGGGGGCCGTAGCCCGCGGCGCCGGCACGGTTGTTGCTCCTGCTCCGCGGCCGGCGTGGTTTGAAGGAGACTCGGATCATTTCCAGGCTGGCGCTGTGTCAGCCAGTGAAACTTTACAAACTTGCATCTGACCCACGGCCTGTCTCATGTCCTCTGAATTCCCTGCGTGGGTGGATGGTCTCGTTTGTATCGAGAGTGAAACGAATGTCCCTGGTCCATTTCCTCCTCCCCTCTAACTTCCTCTGGTCTTACTCCTTCCCCGCCCTCCCCCCCATTTATCATGTTCCCTCCTTTCCCCCTCGCCTCATTCTCGCATTTCCTAGGCCCTAATCTTCAGCTGCCATCGGTCGTCAGACCTTCGCCGAACTCTCTGCTGCCACGCCAGCCTATGCCACCCGGTGTCTTGGCCCACATAAGTTCAGAACTCATTAGCCCTGCTAAAACTGACTCTTCAGTAAGTAGATCCCGTGCTGGGCGTCTCCCATGCCGGAGTCTAAGCACCCTCCACTCCCCTTTGACTTCAGGAGGGGTCGAGGAGACCTGAGACTGTGCTGCTAATGAAGAGAGGAGGATCAGACAGAAACTTTCTCTGCCATCAAATGAAAACTTCCCCCCCAACCCCAGGTGAATGGGCTGGATTGTAGCTTTCCAGGTTGGTGGGTGTATTATTTATTTTTCTTAAACAGGAACCATTTCAGAGAGAGGCCATTGAGTTAAAACAATGCCAGGTGTTAATTTCCTCCCTCCATCGCACTGACTTTACCCCATTGTAACCCTTCTGTCCTTTGAGACATTTCTCTCTTGACCAGCATGGTGCGAGAGCGGAATCGGACGCCGGCTCATTTAAAACTCGTTAATGATAACGCCTTTGATCGTTTAAAACAGAGGGCTGGACTGTGATTCCATTCCCACCAGCATAAAGCAGAAGTAATGAACAGAATTATCTCTGCGTCAGACTGGCATAAAACCTAAAGGAGAATCAGATCCAAAGAGTGAATTAAAGCAAAATAACTTTGATTCAGTTTGTTTCCCTCTATTTGTCAGACTGAATCTAGCCTGGTCAGTTTCACTTTCCATTTCTAGTCAGTTTCACCTCTCTCCCTTCCCAATTTGCTCCAGGGATCTGATGTTTACTCCTGGGGGAATTCTGTACCACTGAGCATGTGCAGAATTTCTGTTCCCCGCAGATTTTTTTTTTTTTTTTGTTTCCCCACAGAATAATAGATTCTGAAAGGGAAGCCACAAGAGGGGTCCCATGCCCCTCCCTGGCAGCGGTCCCAAGCGGGCACATGGGAGCAGCTGGGAGAGATGTAAATTACTTCGGGGGGGCTGGGTGTGCATGCAAGACTCTGACCCTGGTGCTCACTGTCGCGATGCGCCCAGCGGGGAGGGGCAGGACACAGGGGGGTGTTTGTGGGGCAGGCCTGGCCCTTGCTCTGTGTCAGGGTTGGGTGCAGGGGGGGGCGGGGAGGGCTGCAGGGTGATCCCCCACCTCTGCGCAGCCTCAGTGTGTGCCCCTTACCCCTGTTGCTGCACATGTCCTGCAGAGGCGTGGGGCTGATGCAAGCAGCTGTGGGAAGCTGTGAGGACTCTTGGCCGGGTTGCCATTTAGGGAGGGTGGGGGGCACCTGCCCCTCTAGTTTCGCACCGGATGATCAGCTCGCGGCGCACACCCCAGGCGGAGCTCTTACCTGCAGCGCCCCACAGGAGACGGAATTCTCTGGCTGCAACTCCCGTGGTCAGTTTCCTCCGCTGCCCTAGGGCCTCTGGGGGTGGGGCAGGCAAGGAAGAGGGTGGGAGGGGGAGCACAGGTCCCCAGAGGTGGTGGGAGGGGGGAAGAAGCAGAGGGAGCACAGGGCTCCCCCTGGCCGAGACAGTGTTGGAGCCTGGGGCGGCCAGTGGGGTGGGGAAGGGGAGCCAATCTCCAGGGGAAGAGAGAGGTGAGGGCATGGGGCTGTGCCCTGAGGCAGGGGGGCAGTGAGCATGGGAGGAGCAGTTGAGGGGGCACAGTCCCTGTGGCAAGAATCCTGAGGGGCAGGGAGCTGAAGAAGGGTGGGGGACTGGGGGGGCAGCTAAGTGGGTCTTGGAATTTGTTTGTCCTCAGAGAAGCAGGGAGCACCTTCCCCTCTTCCTGGGAAGAGACTTGGGACAGATCCCCCTAAACTGATTAATCTGCTCTCTGCCTTCCTCCCCGTCTCTCCTACTTCAGGGTAACTTAGACCTTGGTCCTGCCGTGAGGATCCATGTAGGCGCAGGGGTTTCTTTAACTCTCCTCCTGGGGGAATCTTTTTTGTGCTCTGAATTGTTACAGACATACTTGCTGACAGGGATTTTGAAATAAATTCCCCAACTAACAGAAACTGGCAGGATTATATTGTGTTGTTTTGACGAATAAAACAGGCAATATTTTAAAAGATTGTGCGCAGCATGTTTAATTTTTTGGTGCGGAATTCCCCCAGGAGCAGAACTTGGGCTCTTCGAATTACAAGGTGTGGTTTAAAATTTAGATGGAGGACAATGAGTTTCACACACACGTTGGGCCTTTTTTTTTTTAAAGCAATCAAACTTTTTTCCTATCCAGGTTTTTCTAAACCTTCTTTTTAATGAAACCGTACCATGTATTTGGCAGCGGGCCGCGTTCTAAGCCCCGAGGAGTAAGTCCACAGCCTCCTCTTGAAATCAACAGGCACGTGGTGGAATTACTGTGGCACTTAACAGATCGGAACCTAGCCCGCAGGTTTCTTGTTATCATTGTTCTAATAAAAGCTCTGACCTGTCTCTTTGCAAGGGCGGGAGGTTTAGTTTCATGCTCTGTCACTGCTGGGGGCAGAGCCCCGGCCTAGTACCCTTCCTTGAAATACGGGACTGTAGTCCAGCTGTCCTAGGCCCTGAAAAACCAGGGGTGAACTGTCCCGCCCACACTCCCCAGGCACGCTTTGGTTCACAGTTTAACCCCTTGGGGAGCATGTGGCCCATAAAGCAAGGGACTTTGCACCAGGCTGCAGAGGGCAGGATGAGCCTGTCTGCCTGAAGGTGGCTGGTCTCTCCCGCAATCCTCATATCCTGCAATCAAAGGTGACTGTGGTTAAGAAACTCCTTTGCCTGGGTCTTCAAAGGTATTTAGGACCTTAACTGCCACTGTCTTCAGTAGGAGTTAAGCACCTAGCTAACGCTGAGGATCAACGGCTGAAATACCTTTGGAGGATCTCAGCCCGTGTTCCTGGCTTGACAGGCCATTTGGGCAGCCGGCCAATCCGGCGTTCTTCAAAAGGCCGCAGCTCCAGGGCTCTTAATGAGGGATGGAGGGGGGAAGGCGTCTCCCCTGATAATGAGGGCTCGGGGGGAAATCCACTCGCCCACCCCAGTGCCCCCCGTCTTCAGCTGCAGCTGGTGCTTTCTGGCAATCTGCCCCACATTCAGCACCCGAAAATCGGCAGCTGCTTTAGAAAACGCCGCCCTCCGCCTGCTCCAGGAAGTGGGCGTGGGCTAGCCCGAGCGGGCCCTGCGGCTAGGGCAGTGGTTCCCAAACTTTAACAACCTGTGAACCCCTTTCACTAAAATGTCAAGTCTTGCGAACCCCCTCCTAAAAATGAACATTTAAATTAGAAAAGCAGTGATCTTGGAAATAGAAAATTTGTTTTTATGACATGCTTATTACACACTATTATTAATTATAATGTAACATTACAGTATTTTTATTACATTATGAAAATGGCAGCACTCTTCCAAGATCTCACTTTCGTAGCTTGTATCACTTTGAATAAGCCTGTTATAAGACAAGGCTCCTATGTTTCATCAAGGAGTATCAGATGTGAAACAACATGAAGGAGAATTTAAGAAGCCAATTCAGAGTTCCTCTACACAAGCATTCAGGTCTTGAGCAGTCCAGGCAAACAATGCATGTTACAACAAAGCTTAAACTTGTTCTTCATAATAATTTAAAAAACAATACACTAGCTGCCCATTTAATCTTAAAAACAGCAAAAAATATCCACCTCCCTTTCCATTTCTGAAAAGGAATCTTGAAGTTTAAATCTCCTCAGTGTGATAGATATGCTTGCTTTGATCTGCTTAGCTCTTGGAAGTCCAGGGGCTCTGGGCTGGGGTCCCTAGGGACAGCTCTGTCCGCCATTAGGGAATTTTTCCCCGAGAACCCCCTGTAACATTTTGAGAACCCCCAGGGGTTCACGAACCCCAGTTTGGGAACCACTGGGCTAGGGACAATCGGGGATTGGGCCCAGAGTTTAATTAGCTACGCCAGACTCTTAACAAGCCTGGAACCTGGACCCCTTTGTGGATCTTCTGTAATAAGGGTGTGTTTCATTCCTCCTCCCTGCCCCCCTGGAGGGAGCTGAGTCTCTTTGGGGCGATTGCCCCTGGCTTTTGGCCAGCAGTCACCCAGTCCCCAGCCAGCCATGCTCGGTTCAAGGTCTTCTATACTCTTGCTGTCCACGGGTGCAAACGCTCCAAGTTTCCTGCCCGTTCACAGCAGCTGATCTGCCAGAACTAGGCAGGATCAACAGGGTCTGGGCTTCCTGGGGCAAAGGGCATACAGCCCTAGAGGCAAGAGAAGGTTGTGGGGCCCATGCCCATGTAACGTAGGGTGGCTGGTGATCTGCCCCCTATGCGGCAGAGAATAGCCACAGCTCAGTGTGATCCAGCCATGCCCCCGATTCGTCCCCTGTGGGCTCTGGGGGGCAGAGAATAGCCACAGCGCAGTGCACTCTGGCCATGCCCCCGATCCGCCCCCTATGGGCCCTGGGGGGCAGAGAATAGCCACAGTGCAGTGTGCTCTGGCCACACCTCCGATCCGCCCCCTGTGGGCCCTGGGGGGCAGAGAATAGCCACAGTGTACGGAGCTCTGGCCACGCCCCCGATCCACCCCCTATGGGCCCTGTGGGGCAGAGAATAGCCACAGCTCAGGGTGCTCCAGCCACGCCCCCTATGCTGGGGCCCGTACGCCCAGCTCCATGCCGGCTGGGGAGATCCCCTGCACAGGTGAGAGTCTCTGGGGCCTGTTTCCACCCATGTCGAAGGCCCCTGGGCTGCCGGCTCCCCTCCCTGCGGCTTGGCGGGGCCCCGAGGGGTTTTCCCCGATGTCTTTGTTCCTTGACCTCGAGCGCTTCAGAGCGACACGACCGGGAAGCTGGGCTTCGATGAGTTCAAGTATTTGTGGGGCAACGTCAAGAAGTGGCAGGTAGAGATGGGGGGAGGGAGTAGTTGTCACTCGTGGCTGAGACCCGACCATGCCCCCCCTGTCCGGGCGTGGGGACAGGAGGGGGAATGAGAGACCTTGGGAGCTCCCAGTCGGGGTGGGGGGGGGGGGGACGACTTTTCAAGAGCGCTGGAATTGACCTGCGGGGGGGAGGGGGGTGTGTGTTTGTCCTTGCTGCTGCATTGCCTTCTGGGTACCCAGAATTCCCAGCGCCGCTCCCGTGCCTACCTGGCAGAGGTACCGGAAGGGGGCAGCTGGGATCCGAACAGTCCCCTCCTTGGGGGCAGAGTTAAGGGGATGCATTGCCTGTGATGTCCCCCCCCTGCTCTCTCCATCACCCAGCGTTCTAGTGAGGGGCTGCCATTTTAGTGTGGGGGGGGCATCTCTCTCGTGTCCCTCCCCCGGGGTGCCGGTTTCTTATTTCCCTCCCCCACTCTGCTGTTCTGGGGCGGGGGGGGGGGGATCTCGGCTTTTGTCCCTTCTCCCCTCACCCATATCTGCCGTCTCTCTGCCTGTGGTCCCCCTCCCTGCCCAGCCTCAATCCGCGGCTGTGTGTTTGTGATGGCGGGGGGGGGGGGGTATTCTCTTATCCCATAACCAACTTGTCTCCCCCCCCCGCCCCCCCCAGTGTGTCTACAAACAGTACGACACGGACCGATCCGGCACCATCGGGAGCAGCGAGCTGCCGGGCGCCTTCGAGGCGGCGGGTAAGGAGCCGCGGAGGGGTGGGATGGGTGGGCGGGGCGGGGAGGGGGCCCACAGGGCTGTCTCAGGTCGACGGGGAGTGACTGTCTCTCTGCCCCCCCCAGGCTTCCGGCTGAACGAGCAGCTGTACGCGATGATCGTGCGCAGGTACTCGGACGAGAACGGCCACATGGACTTCGACAACTTCATCAGCTGCCTGGTTCGCCTGGACGCCATGTTTCGTAAGTGGCCAGCGGGTCGGTCCTGGGGATTCGGCGTGGGGGAGGGTTCGCCTTCTCCCCTCTGTCTGCCCCCCCACCCCACCGCTAGTGTGAGCTGGGCCCCTCCCATCTGGGTTTTGCTCCGTGTGTGTGTACAGCGCCAGCCACAGTGGGGCATGGTCCATGACTCGGGCTCCTAGGTGTTACCATAATACACCTAATAGCACCAAAATGTACAGCGCCTGACACAATGGGGCCTGGTCCCTGACTCGGGCGCCTATGTGCCACCGTAATACACCTAATAGCACCAAAATGTACAGCGCCTGACACAATGGGGCCTGGTCCATGACTCGGGCTCCTATGTGCCACCGTAATACACCTAATAGCACCAAAATGTACAGCGCCTAGTGCCATGATGGGCCCCTACGTGCCACCATAATAAGGGTGTGTTTCATTCCTCCTCCCTGCCCCCCTGGAGGGAGCTGAGTCTCTTTGGGGCGATTGCCCCTGGCTTTTGGCCAGCGGTCACCCAGTCCCCAGCCAGCCGTGCTCGGTTCAAGGTCTTCTATACTCTTGCTGTCCACGGGCGCAAACGCTCCAAGCTTCCTGCCCGTTCACAGCAGCTGATCTGCCATAAAAGTGTACAGCGCCTGGCACCAGGGTTGTGCGTTCTGCTGCCCCCTGCTGGCTGGGATCGGGACCTAGCTGTGTGTCCTAGCTCCCTCTGCTGCCAACAGCCGATGAATCTCCTCCTGGAGCAGCTGGAAGGGGAGTTCAAATCCCTCCGGCCTCAAGGCCGCCCTTCCTGGGGGGCGTTTCACCCCGGGGAGTTGGGGGGGGGGGGGCTGTGCTGATAACCCCTCCTGCAATGAGGCGGCAGCGGCAGGGCCGGGAAGAGGACGTCCAGTTCTCAGCAGGTTCCTGTGGTTGGAAAAGGCAGGTTGCATCACAGCAGAATTTTTAGGGCTGAAGCCTCGGAACCGGGGCTCCCGCTGGCCGCGGTCAGGGAGGGGGGAGCTGCATCCGGTGGCTGGGGGGGGAGGGGGGGAACGCTCTGTCCCAGGCCAGCGTGGCCTCCCCTCCCTGCCAAACCCGGGAACAGCCGTGAGCTCTTGGAAACAGGAACCAGCTGCCAAACTCCAACCCAGCAGCAGGGCGGGAACAAGGAGCCAAGCTGCTTCGCTTCGGAGACAGGCCAGATTACACAGTCAGCGGTGTAAATCCGGAGTCACTCCCCGACTGGCTTCAGTGCAGCCCGGGCCAGATTCTGATCACAGTGATGTAAATCCGGAGTCACTCCCCGACTGGCTTCAGTGCAGCCCGGGCCAGATTCTGATCACAGTGATGTAAATCCGGAGTCACTCCCCGACTGGCTTCAGTGCAGCCCGGGTCAGATTCTGATCACAGTGATGTAAATCCGGAGTCACTCCCCGACTGGCTTCAGTGCAGCCCGGGTCAGATTCTGATCACAGTGATGTAAATCCGGAGTCACTCCCCGACTAGCGTCAGTGCAGCCCGGGCCAGATTCTGATCTCAGTTGTGTAAACAGGAGTCGCCACACGGATGTCAGCGGCGCGACTAGAGCGTCTGATCCTGTTTACGTCCGTGTGAAAGCTGGAGTAACTCCACCAGGGGCAGATCCTGATCCGAGGAATGCCCGTGTGTAAACCTAGAGGGACTTCACTGGAGCAAAGGCCAAGTGCTGATCTCCATCACGTACCTTCCCCCGGGGTTGCTCACGCTCTGTGCCGTATGTTAATTGCTAATGAGGCCTCTCACGGCCTCTGGCATGTGGGCCAGTAGCATTCTCCTCATTTTATAGGTGGGGAAACTGAGGCAGTGGCGGGGCGGGGTGGGGGGGGCTGTTTGCAAATCCCAGATCAACCCCCTCCTCCCTCAAAGTTCCTACTGGGGCCTCTGAGCTCATTTCCTGGTTTGGATTTTCAGCCCTCCAGCTGAGAGTGCGTGGGGGGGGGGAGGGCGGTGTGGAAAGGAAGGGGGGGCTCTGCTTGTGGCCGGGGGTGGGGGCGGGGAGTGGCTGATCTAGGCTGAGGGATGAACTCACAGAGAACAGCTTGTTCTTTGCGCGGCAGGAGGGGAATTCTCTGCATTGTTTCTGATTTACGCAACCTCTTCCCACCCTGCTGCGGGGACGGGCTGGCCGGCGGGGAGGGGGGGCTGGAAGTAGGGGGGTGGGGTGGAGAAGCCCCTCGATCCCCCCCGAAAGTCCTGCCTCCCAGCCCCCTACATTGTCCCCTGCAACCCAGCCCCCGGATTTGCAGAATGGCCCTTTCGAGGCTCACCGGGCCAGCCCCAGGGCTGCCCCTAGTGGCAGGGGACCCCCTGGGGGAGGGAGGGCAGAGAGGGATACAGCTGGGGAGAAGGGGGTGGGGCTTGCTGAGTGGCACTTCGTTAGGGAAAAAGGGGACCCCCTTAGCATGAGCACCCTATGCTGCTCTCCCCTTTGCCTTGCCCCCTTCCTGGGGCGCATCGGGGCGTGTGCCAGGCTCCCTCTCAGCTCCAGGGACGCAGGATCTGGCCCGGAGCACCTCCTTGGTGGGGCCCCATACGGGGCCCTGGTAAAGGCCCCTGGGGTTGTTCTCCAGCTCAGTTCAGGCTGTTGGGATGTGTGCACGGTAGCATGTGAGTGTGACAGGGCGGTGTGCACAGTAGCTGTGTGAGCGTGACAGAGGATGTGCACTGTGCAATGTGAGTGCGAGGGGGTGTGCATGGTAGTATGTGAGTGAGACAGAGGGTGTCCACTGTGCAATGTGAGTGCAAGGGGGTGTGCACTGTAGCATGAGTGTGACAGAGGGTGTGCATTGTGCAATGTGAGTGCGAGGGGTGTGCATTGTAGCATGTGAGTGTGACAGAGGGTGTGCATTGTGCAATGTGAGTGCAAGGGGTGTGCATTGTAGCATGAGTGTGACAGAGGGTGTGCATTGTGCAATGTGAGTGCGAGGGGTGTGCATTGTAGCATGTGAGTGTGACAGGGCAGTGTGCACAGTAGCTGTGTGAGCGTGACAGAGGGCGTGCACTGTGCAGTGTGAGTGTGAGGGGTGAGCACTGTAGCATGAGTGTGACAGAGGTTGTGCACTGTGCAATGTGAGTGCAAGGGGGTGTGCACTGTAGCATGAGTGTGACCGAGGGGTGTGCACTGTGCAATGTGAGTGCAAGGGGGTGTGCACTGTAGCATGAGTGTGACCGAGGGGTGTGCACTGTCAGTGTGTACGTGCAAGGGGGGTGAGCGACACGCCGGGTGTGCGTGAGAGAACAGGTGTGCCAGTGGGTGGGTTTCCGGACGCGCCAGCTAGTGCGTCACTGAGAGCATTTGTGGGTTAGGGTGTGCGAGTGGCAGGGCGCTGTGGCAGGCCGGGCGGGGGCCATGTGTTTGCTGCGGGTGAGGTGTGAACCCTGCCGTTCCTTGGAAGAGGGGGGAGGGATGTGTTGTGTTGGTGTGGTGGGGGGGGCAGGGGAGAGAGAGTCTGAGAGTTGAGCGGGGTTGTTAGCGTCAGCGATGTGTGCGGTTGTGATCTTTGCGTGTGTCTGGGTTTTTTAGCTGTGTGTGTGACGTGTGAGCTGTGTCGGTGCCGTGCGGTTGTGTTAGTGAGATTTTGTGAGCTCTGTGACTCTGATTGTGCGCTGGGCGTGTGTGTGTGTGTGAGACCTCTGTGCAGATGTGGCAGTGTCCGTGTGTGTGCGTCTCAGCTAGGGTGACCAGACAGCAAGTGTGAAAAATCGGGACGGGGGAGGGGGGTAATAAGAGCCTATAGAAGAAAAAGCCCCCCAAAATCGGGACTGTCCCTATAAAATCGGGATGTCTGGTCCCCCTTCTCAGCTGTATGTGGTGGTGGCAGGACGCGCGTGTGTCGGTGTACTGGTGAGCTCTGTGCAGTTGTGGCCGTCGCTGCCTTTGCAGCTCGGGCATGGCACGTCGCACCCCTCGCTGCCAGGGCTGGTACGGGCCTGGGTTCTTCCAGATCAGCTTGTGCCGCTCAGGCGGGCCCAGAAACCAGCCCTGCCACCGCCCCTCCCCCCTGCCTCTGTATGACAAAGGCCAGTGCCTCTAACAGCCTGCAGGGGGCAGCACGAGAACTAGGAATGTGTCCAGGGCACACCAGGATTGGTGTAAACAGGAGACCAGGCAATTGTGAGTGTGAGGCCCAGTCCCCGCTCTAACCACTGGACTCCACTCTGCTCCTGGAGCTGGGGATAGAACCCAGGAGTCCTGGCTCCCAGCCCCCTGCTCTAACCACTAGACCCCACTCCCCTCCCAGAGCTGGGATTAGAACCCAGGGGCCCTGGCTCCCAGCCCCCTCTGCTCTAACCACTAGACCCCTCTCCCCTCCCAGAGCTGGGATTAGAACCCAGGAGTCCTGGCTCCCAGCCCCCCCTGCTCTAACCACTACACCCCTCTCCCCTCCCAGAGCTGGGATTAGAACCCAGGAGCCCTGGCTCCCAGCCCCCCCTGCTCTAACCACTACACCCCATTCACATCTCAGCTCCCCATGTGTTTTTGTGACTGGGATCAGGGTGAAGGGAGGGCTTAGGCCAAGCTGAGCCCCTGGAGTCCTGAAGACTCGTATGGAACTGGAGCCGAGTGCCGGCTCGCGGGATGTGCACGTGGACGA
The DNA here is from genome assembly GCA_037349315.1 of Chelydra serpentina. NCBI lineage: Eukaryota > Metazoa > Chordata > Testudines > Chelydridae > Chelydra > Chelydra serpentina. Next base: position 1,448,795 of record JBAIAC010000203.1, read on the forward strand.
CCGCGGGGGGCAGCGTGAGGGCTGAGCCGAGGGGCCCCGGGACGCTGCGGCTGACAGGAGCGAAGCGGCCGTCTATGCTTGCAAACTGCCATTGACGCTCGCATTTGGAGGCTGGGCTATTACGTGTATTGGGGTAGCGTGGAAAAGCCCCAGTCATAGACTGGGGTCCATTGGGCTGGCAGCGTTTGGCTCAGCCCCATCTCCCTGCAACACCCCAAACCCCTTCCAGCGGGATTGGAGCTCCCAGCAGGCCCATGGTCAGCACCCGAATGGTCCTTGGCTTTAAGGGGACACTGGGGCACCTCACAGAGGGTCTCCCAAGCAGGGGGATGTGGAAAGACGGAGTCAGGAGAGTTAGAGAGTGGAGCCCAGGGCTCAGAGCCAGGACTCCTGGGTTCCCATCCCAGCTCGGGGAGGGGAATGGGATCCGTTGGTCAGAGGGGGGAGGCTGGGAGCCAGGACACCTGGGTTCTATCCCCAGCTCTGGGAGGGCAGTGGGAGCTAATGGTTAGAGCAGGGGGCTGAGCACCAGGACTCCTGGGTTCTATTCCCAGCTGTGGGAGGGGAATGGGGCCTAGTGATTAGAGCAGGGGGCTGGGAGCCAGGATGCCTGGGTTCTCTCCTCAGCTCGGGGAGACAGCGTACTCTAGTGACCTAAAACAGCACTGGGAACCAGAAATCCCAGCCCTGCCGCTGACTCACCGTGTGCTGTTTCTTCCCTATGCCTCGGTTTCCCCATCTGTCAAGTCAGCGTAATTACTCCAGCGCACACGCTTAATTAGTGTTTGCAAAACACATGGTTATTACTATAGAGATGGTGACGCTCGGTGTGTCCTTGGCACCCTCTGTGTGAGGATTCCAAAGTCCCCTGGCAACACGAGTGAGGCCGACGTCGTGGCAGAAGCTGGGTCACTCCCTCATTTCACAGCGGGAGAAACGGAGGCAGGGGAGGGGCTTTGCCCAAGGTCATTGAGGGCAAAGACAACGGCAGAACCCAGGAGTCCTGGCCTCTAGTTACGCTCCCACCCACAAGAGTCCTGAGTCTGACCAACAAGTGCCATCTATCACCCATTACATACCACACCCCATCCCAGAGCTGGAGATAGAACCCAGGAGTCCTGGCTCCCAGCCCCCTGCTCTAACCACTAGGCCGCACTCCCCGCCCCGATCTAGGAGTCAGCTTTTCATTCCCAAACAGCTGCGCTCGTCCCAGAAGCCCCAGGCTGCAGCATCTTCTCCCTGGGAGCATCCAGGTGGGGAAATTCTGAGAGTTTGCCCCGGAGTTGGGCCAAAGGTGGGAGCGAGGAGGGGGGGGGCACCCTGGGCTCGGGGAGGGCGGCAGGCGGGATCTGAGGGCAGCCTCTTCTTTCTCTTTCTGTTTCCAAAGTGGTTTGTGTTGTCATGGGCTGAGGCGCAGTGGCAGCTGCAAACCCGGTGACCTTGGTTGAGCAACTGACGGGAGGCACGTTTTGTTCCACTCCCTTCCGTGGTGGTTTCTCGCTGGCGTTCTCGTTAGACGGTGATGACTGTGGTTGTTATTCATGATCATTTACTGTTCTGGGTGTCGTGGCGTCTAGGAGGCACCCCATTGTGCTAGGTGATGTACATTTTGATTGCTATTAGGTGTATTACGGTAGAATCGAGGCACCCTGGTAATGGACCCGGCCCTATTGTGTCAGGCGCTGTACGTTTGCGTTGCTAGGAAGCGCCATTCAGCCTCCAGTTCTGATCCTTACATTCAGACAAGGGTAAGCCCGGATCAGCTCGCTCAGTGCAAACTGCTAGCCGACCTGGGGCTTGTCTAGCCGCTCGAGCAGGGCCAGAGGGCCCGGTGAGACCGGGGCCCGTCTGCCCCGGCCTCCCGTCTCCTCCAAGGGCCAGGGCCCCTTGTTTCAGAAGGAGCTGCAAGGAGGACCCCCCTGGTGGGCAGTGATGGGGTGACCTACCTCTGGGGGAGGGGTCTTCTCAAAGACTGTGAGATCCGCGGGTAGATGGGGGAGGCTGGGTGCATGGGGAGGCAGGCTGGGGTGTGCAGTGGGGGCCGGCCATGCATTTTCGGGCGCAGACCCCCGTTTAATCTCACGCCGGTGCGAGGGCCTCCTCCCCCGCAGCCCCTTCTGCTGGGCAGGGGCTGGGCTAGGACTCCTGGGTTCTATTCCCAGCTCTGCAGGGGCCCTTGGGCCCGCTGGTTGGCTCAGGTGGAGCCATTTACCGTAATCCCCAGAGCGGGTGCCCCTGAGCGCCCCCCCCCCCCCCCCCCCCAGTTGGGCCAGGTTTGTTTTGCTTTGCCTTGTGGGGAATGAGTCAGTAGCAAGAAAGTGATTTCCTTACCCCTCCCCCCGCCACACCTCCCCATTTCCCCTCCCCCGCGTTTCCTGGAAGGGCCCCACCCCCAACTGGAGTGTCAAACTACCCAGAGAGCGGGAGCCCTCCCCTGACCCCTCCTGGGATGGAATGAGGGGGGGGGCAAGGAGCACCCAGCCCCTGTGTCCTACTGGGGTTCGCCCTCCCCGCTCACAGACACGTCAGGCTGCTTGGGGTTGGCAGTGCCGGGCCAACTAATGTAGACACACGGGCATACGTGTCCATACATCGGTGCAGACACACGCACGAAACACGCGCGCACATACAAACACACACGCGCGTGCGAGCACATACAGACATAGGCATACACGCAAACACCCGTGCAACACACAGTCAGGCACGCGCTCGTGCATGCCCGTGCAAATATACCAGAGCGCACAGGCGTGCAAACACGCGCAGCCCTGCAGACACATGCGTGTGCAAACACATGCCAGCACGTATGCCCGCATGCGGGTTCACAGGGACACAAGCACACGCTGGCACAGGCCCATATTAAACTAGGCACCGGAGAGGGAGCAGGGCAAAATGGGCCCTGGGCCTGCTGCCCCCCTGCAGGGTCCCGCCGGGGCTCTCCAGGCTGGGAGGAGCCGGGCTGGGGTCTGCAGCCAGCCCTGAGCCGCTTGGGAAGGGGGGAGGGGACCCCAGCGCGCCTCACAGCCCCCTGCTAGCCCAGCCCTGCCCCCCCTCCCCCGCAATGGATGTCCCAGTTCACCTCCATGCCCCTGCCGAGCGCCGGTCCCCAGCCAGGGCCAGGGAGCGGCTGAGGTCGGGAGCCCTGGCCCGTGTGAGCTCAGAGCTGGGTTTGGCTGGCCCGGGGAAGCCCGAGGCAGGCGGGGCTCGGCCAGCCAGCCAGCCCCTTGGGAGGGGAGCCCTTTTGCTGCTTCTGTTTTCCGTGCCCAAACCTGGCTCCAGCCTGGGAAATCCCCGAGCGGCTCAGGCTGGGAACTGCAGAACTCATGGGAGCCGCATCCCCTGGCTGTTTCCAGCAGGCTGCATAGGGAATGCCCCCTTCATGCCCAGCACCAGCTCCTCGACCGGTGCCCCACGCTGCCCGTTGGGCAGTAAGTGGCCCACGGGGTGTAGGCTGGAAAGACCGAATAGCTCCCCTGGAATCCACCCCCCACCCACACTCCTGCCATGGGTGGGGATTATCCCCTCCAGTCCCTGGCCCCCCAGGGGGTGCGATCCTCCCCACAGTCCCAGCCCCACGGCCCTCCCGGGGGACTCCACATTTCCACCCAGGGAAGCAGAGCTCCAGGCTAGAGATGGGGATCCAGCGAGTGAGTGACCCTACCCGGCAGGGAGCTCCGGGGACTGGAAATGAATGGGCCAGGATTCCCCTTCCCCCAACCCCTCCAGGGCTGGGCTGGGCTCCATGGGGCACATCTGTCTATCTGTCCCTATGCACACCCATATCTATCTATCCCCATACACCCCCTCTATCTATCTATCTATCTATCTATCCCCATACACCCCCCCATCTATCTATCTATCTATCTATCTATCAGGGGCCATCATATCCCTTCCTCTTCAGCAGCTGATGCTGTCACCACTGGAGACAGGTCTGTTCTGTCCCTACGAGGGTAGATCTGGCGCGAGCGGGTGCAGTTCACACTTGGGGGCACTGGGGAGCAAATCCGGAACGGGCAGATACGCTTGGCTCGGACAGAAGGGTCCTGTTTCGTTCAACGGGTCAGAGACCATGCCGGGGGGGGGGGGGGGGTGTATGCGGTGGGGTGTCGCTCCCCAGCCACCTGGAGGTCTAAGGATCCAAAGGGAGCCACAGGCCAGTCGGGGGCTGGGACGGACTACACCCCTGTATTCACACCCCTGCATTCACACCTTACACCCTATTGCACAAAACAGGCCTTGTGAGGGATCATTTGGAAACGAATACTTGGCTGGCTGCTACTATCTCAGCGAAAGGTGCCTAGCAACCTTATGCGTAAAGCTATGAAATCCCCCGCCCCACCGCCCCCCCGGCGGCTGATGTTAAAGGCACATGTACAAACTCCCGTAGCCCCCTTAGGTGGAACTGGTCAAGCCGGCCTGGCGTACCTAGGTGATACACACAGGAAGATGCTTTTCAATGGGTGACTGTAAAAACATGGGGAAAAGCCACCCCCGCCCCATGATTGCCCCCCACCCAGCTCTCTTTCGCCTAGGGAGGCAGGCGAAACCAGCCACTGGATTGGGGAGCAGATCCTGGCCTGAGCGCTTGGCGAGCGTCACCCGGAACCGAGCGGAGAAAGCGTTTTCCATTTGTTTTTCTTGTAACCCTTTTTCTGACCTGAGCGCCGCGCCAGGCCGGGCCTCATGTCCAACCTCCCTCTTTAGCCTGAAATAAACTTGGTTTGGTCTTCCGTCAGAATGGATCCGGGGCTGGGAATTGGCCGGGTCGCTCCATTTAAGGCAGCGAGCGGATGTGCATTGATCTCCCTCGAGGGCCAGCGGAGTTAGTATATCTGGGGCGGTCCGGGAGAGGGCTGGACGCCGCAGAACATGGGACCGGGCGTGTGTTGGGGTCACGCTGCAAAGAGGAGGCAGGAGGGGTGTTGCTTTCTGGCTGCTGGGATCGGAGGTGCTTTACCCAGACGCTCAGGGGGGTACCTGCCGACTGTGAGCGACCCGAGTTGGAAGCCACACCAGCAAACCCTAAGGTTGCAGAGCAGGGGGGTGACACTGCCCCTCACTGGTCTGTGTGGCACCCTGGAATTTCACCAGGGCTCCCCGCTCTTCCCAGCTTCCTTCCGCTGACTGCACGGGATAGATGATGCGTTACACCTTGGCGCTGAGGTCTGCTGGGACGGGAGGGGTTTTTACAGGCTGGTTGGCTGGCACATGGGGTGGGGGATTGATGCAGAGATGTGGCCCGGGGGGGGGCGGGGGGGGGCAGGGAGGCGATCCAGACTGGCTGATAGGTTAGGCAGGAATTTGCTACATCTGCTACAACCCGTGCACCAAGTTTAATTCATCACCCCAAAGGGAAACACACACACACCCACACCCGTGCCCGCAGGCTGACAAGATGGAGGGGCATCACCACTGCTCCCCGTGACGTCCCGTCCCCAGCAGCGACGGGTGCTGGGCACTGGAGAGGCAGGACCCATCCCTAACCCCCAGATCAATGGTGCCAGCTGTTCCGGACCACCCCTGTGAACTCACCAGGGGCCCTGACGCATGGGGGCTGGCTGCACATGGCGGGATCAGCCAAGGGAGCAGGCCCTGATGCTGTGCTGGGGATGAGGACTGGGGTACACACTGGGACCCCCGGTGTTCAACATGAGGGTCACATAGTCCAGTGGGGCTCCCAGGGGGTGTCCTGGTCTGAGAGAGACTGATGGGGGCAAGCGGGTAAATGGCTAACTGCAGTGTGTTTGTGTGTGTGTGCGTGTGTGTATACACGTGTGCACATGCATGTTAGTGTGTGTTTGCATACAGATGTGTGCGTACATGCATGTGTGTGTGGGGGGGTCACTCATCTGTGTATACATGAGTGTGCATACACGCGTGTTGTGTGCGTGTGCGCTCATGGGTACCGGTGGGCATACACGCCGGTTGTGTTTGCAAGCCTGTGTGTTGGCACACGTGTGTGTGTGCACCTGCGTCACGGCGGCTTGAGGCGAGGGGTTTCTAGACACGCCGCGGGCAGGCTATGGAACGCACACGCTCAGCCTGTTTACAAACACACACCGGAGCACGCGCGTCACTGGTTCCGAGCGACTGGCGGGCAGCGGTGGGGTGGAGCACGGGGAATCCCTGGCTGGCCCTTGTGTCCAGACATCATCACACCTTGTTGTGATTTCATGGCTGTCCCTGTTGGGGGTGGTTTAGGGTGGATTCGGGGGGGGGGGGGGCGGCCAGGCCCGACAAAGGCGCAGAGCGACGCAGTTTCCTGTGCTCCATGGAGGCGGCTGTGTTGGTTTCGACGCTGATAAACCTGCAAAACAAGAAGTGAGAGAGGGTGGGGGAGGGAAGCGAAAGGGACCGTTTCCTCCCCCCACCCTGGAGGAAGCGGGGGGGGGGGGGCTGTTACCGCTAAGCCCTTCCCCTGGCTCATGGCACAACTTAGCCTCCCCCCCTTGTCCGCGGTTGGCTGTGGTTAGCATCCCCGACCAGAGGCTCCGGTGACGGGCCCGGCATAAGAACCTATGCAGGCTAGGCGGCGAGACCCCCCCCACCCCCCTCCCACACACGGAACCGCTCAGGCCCCTCTGCCTTTAGCCTGGGATCGGGGCACTGCTCCGTGGGGGAGGCTGCACGTACTGGGGTGTCTCGGGGATTGGGGTGTAGGCTCCCCCATGGAGCAGCAGATGTGGAGCCCTGCTGGGTATCGAGGGGGCCGGGGTGGGGTGAGGGGGCCTGGGTCCCATGTGCGCTGGGCCTGGGTCCCAGGTGGGCGGTGGGTTGTAATCGGCCCCCCCAGGGTGGGGGGCTTTGATGTCACCCGGCCTCATCCCCCGCCTGGCCAGGTGCCCCGGCTCCGGGGGCCCCCAGCTCGGAGGCTGAGGCCTGGTCTTGGCCTGGGAATTAGGTCAGCCGGGGAAGGGGGGTCGTTGTATGCCCCCCCGCCCGCCCCCCCCGGCCTGAACTGCCCAGGGCTGTGGGGCACCCACTCACTACAGACACCCACCGTGCACACACACCCACACCCACTGCACACACACTGCGGACACACACCGTGCGCACACACCGACACACACACACACTGCACACACACTGCGGACACCCACCGACACCCCCCCCCACTGCACACACACTGCGGACACCCACCGACACACCCCCCCACTGCACACACACTGCGGACACCCACCGACACCCCCCCCCACTGCACACACATTGCGGACACCCACCGACACACACACCGTGCGCACACATCAACACACACACCCACTGCACACACACTGCGGACACCCACCAACACACACACCCACTGCACACACACTACGGACACCCACCGTGCACACACACCGACACCCCCCCCCCCACTGCACACACACTGCGGACACCCACCGACACACACCCCCACTGCACACACACTGCGGACACCCACCGACACACACCCCCACTGCACACACATTGCGGACACCCACCGACACACACACCCACTGCACACACACTGCGGACACCCACCAATACACACACACACTGCACACACACTACGGACACCCACCGTGCACACACACCGACACACACCCCCACTGCACACACACTGCGGACACCCACCGACACACCCCCCCACTGCACACACATTGCGGACACCCACCGACACACACACCCACTGCACACACACTGCGGACACCCACACACACTGCACACACACCACAGACACACCCACACTATGGACACCCACTGTGCACACACACTACGGACACCCACCGTGCACACACACCGACACCCACACCCACTGCACACACACTACGAACACCCATCGTGCACACACACCGACACCCACACACACTGCACACACTACAGACACACCCACACTATGGACACCCACAGTGCACGCACACCCACACCCAATGCACACACACTATGGACACCCACCATGCACACACACAATCACTGCACACACACTACGGACACACCCACACTACAGACCCCCCATGCGCACACACACACACACACACTCACTATAGACACCCACTGTGCACGCGCACACCCACACACCCACACTGCAAGCTCCCACTGCACATCCACCCACCTGCCCACATTACAGCCACTCAGACACTAGAGTCACACACACACACACACACACACACACACGCCCACTACAGGCACCTGCTGCATGCCCGCCCTGCCACCCATCCTACAGACACACCCACCCACCACACCCACACCACAGACATCCAGTGTGGACATGCACACGTACACAAACACACACTACAGACACCCACTGCATGCACACACAAACGCACTACAGCCACCCGCTGCATGCACACACACACACAAACACACACTACAGACACCCACTGCATGCACACACACAAACACAGATGCTCTACATACACACCCATTGCAGATATCCGCTACACCCCCCATTACAGACACACTGCACCCACAAGACACAGTACTCACCACTCACACACACAAACACCCACTACACACACAAGATGCAGAACTCACTACACACACAGGCACAAGCACACAGAGAATTTGCACTTCTCTACCATTCGTTTACATGGCCTGGCCTGACGGGGCCCTGATCTCGGTCACTGTGTGTCTGGGCGGTGCCCGGCCCGACGGGGCCCCGATCTCGATCACTGTGTGTCTGGGCGGCGCCCGGCCCGACGGGGCCCCGATCTCGGTCACTGTGTGTCTGGGCGGCGCCCGGCCCGACGGGGCCCCGATCTCGGTCACTGTGTGTCTGGGCGGCGCCCGGCCCGACGGGGCCCCGATCTCGGTCACTGTGTGTCTGGGCGGCGCCCGGCAGGACGGGGACCTGATCTCGGTCATTGTGTGTCTGGGCGGCGCCCGGCAGGACGGGGACCTGATCTCGGTCACTGTGTGTCTGGGCGGCGCCCGGCCCGACGGGGCCCTGATCTCGGTCACTGTGTGTCTGGGCGGCGCCCGGCCCGACGGGGCCCTGATCTCGGTCACTGTGTGTCTGGGCAGCGCCCGGCCCGACGGGGCCCCGATCTCGGTCACTGTGTGTCTGGGCGGCGCCTGGCAGGACGGGGACCCGATCTCGGTCACTGTGTGTCTGGGTAGCGCCCGGCCCGACGGGGCCCCGATCTCGGTCACTGTGTGTCTGGGCAGCGCCCAGCCCGACGAGGCCCTGATCTCGGTCACTGTGTGTCTGGGCGGCGCCTGGCAGGACGGGGCCCCGATCTCGGTCACTGTGTGTCTGGGCGGCGCCCGGCCCGACGGGGACCCGATCTCGGTCATTGTGTGTCTGGGCGGCGCCCGGCCCGACGGGGCCCCGATCTCCGTGACTGTGTCCTAATTTGTGTGCTTTGAAATCCACCCCGGAGCAAGCGATTCTGGGAGGGTGGGGGGCTGTGGGCATGTGGTCTCCCCCAGGACACTTGGAGGATGGGGGGACCCCCAGGAGAAACCCGCCCTGTGTTGCTTCCAGTGGCACCAGCAGCAGAATGAACGTGACCCCCCCCCCCAATCCCCCGCTCTTCCCCAGAAGTGGGGCTGTCTCCGGAGGGGTATTTCCAGCCCAGCGCGGAGCGTGTGGCTCCCTGCCCGGCTGGGCGGGATCCGGAGGAATTTCCCCATAGAGGAGCCTGCGCTCATGTGGTTATTGGAGGAGGAGGCCAGGCCGGGTCCCTCCTCCTGCGAGGAAGGGGAAGGAAAGCCGGGCTCTGCTGGATTCCTGGAAGGGCCAAGGGTGGAGGGAAAACGCCCCCGCACTGCCACACCTCCCCCCCCCCCCCCGAACCTGGCTTCTCAGCGGGGCCCCTGGGCACTGGGAAGCCTCAGCCCTGGCAGGAGACAGTTTTGCCCGCCCCCAGTGCCTGCTCCTTCCTTCCTGGAAACAGAGGGTTCCCGGGCCCCCCAGAGCTCCAAAGGGATCCAGGGAAAGGGTTCACGAGACCTGGGGACTCCCCAACCCTCCCCCTGCTGCCAGGACCAGGGGACCTTCCCCCTCTGTCCCCATGCCCGCCTCCCACCAGGACCCTTGTGCCGGGCGCTGCCCAGACCCCGACCGAGATCAGGGCCCCGTTGGGCCGGGCGCTGCACAGACCCCAACCGAGATCAGGGCCCCGTCACGCCGGGCGCTGCCCAGACCCCAACCGAGATCAGGGCCCCGTCGCGCCGGGCGCTGCCCAGACCCCAGCCGAGATCAGGGCCCCGTCGCGCCGGGCGCTGCCCAGACCCCAGCCGAGATCAGGGCCCCGTCGCGCCGGGCGCTGCCCAGACCCCAGCCGAGATCAGGGCCCCGTCGCGCCGGGCGCTACCCAGACCCCAGCCGAGATCAGGGCCCCGTCGCGCCGGGCCCTGCCCAGACCCCAACCGAGATCAGGGCCACGTCGCGCCGGGCGCTGCCCAGACCCCAACCGAGATCAGGGCCCCGTCGGGCCGGGCGCTGCCCAGACCCCAACCGAGATCAGGGCCCCATCGGGCCGGGCGCTGCACAGACCCCGATCGAGATCAGGGCCCTGTCGCGCCGGGCGCTGCCCAGACCCCGACCGAGATCAGGGCCCTCATTGTGCCGGGCGCTGCGCAGACCCCGACCAAGATCAGGGCCCCGTTGTGCCGGGCGCTGCACAGACTCTGAGTGAGGTGTGGAAACTGAGGCACGGGGCGATGGTGGGGACTTGCCCACCGGCCTCACTGCACAAAAGCATCCTCTGGTTGAACCCCCCCAACCCCCCTTGCAGGTCCCAGCCCCCCAGGCCATTTTCAAGGCACCCCCTCTGCTCTCCCTCTCCCATTGCCAGAGCGTTCCCCCCCCACCCCCAATCTCCATCCCAGAGCCTTGGGAGAAGCCGTGCAGGGAGCGTTTCGGGGGAGCTGCTCCCCAGCCACACAGGTGCCCAGCATTCCTGGCTTGTGGGGTGGGGCCGAGGGCAGCCGGGCCACGGTGACGGCTCGCTGGGATGAAGGCTTCCCATGGGGGGGGGCAGTTTGGGGGTGGGGGGTTTCTGCAGGATCTTTCATGCGGTGGCCGGATGTCCGGACACGGCTGGGTGGCCCTGGCACCAGCCGGAAGTGCCAGCAGCCGGGTCAGTCCTTTGGCTCGCATGACTCACCCGCTTCTGCCTCACTTGTGCGGCCCGGCGGGGGGGGGGGGGGGGGCTGTTTCAGAGGGGAAGTCGGGCTGGGAGCCGAGATCTGGGACCCTGAGCTCCCCGGCAGGGAGCCACCGTCCCTACCGCTGGGGTCATTTCCAGCCCCCTAGTGCAGAGATTGAGGTCCCCGGGGGCAGGCGTGCATTCGTGCACCCCCCTCTCGCCAGACCCCCATTGTCACGCCGGGCACGTCTGCTCACTCGCGCACGGGGACCCCTTTCTGGGCGCGCTGTCGTGCAAGGCCCGATCTCTCTCACGTCCGTGTAACACCAGTCGCAGATTCTGAGGCCGGAAGGCAAAGCCCCAGGCCCCTGGCACGGAAGGCCTTTGCTCGCACGGGTGCACCCACCCGTGACCCAGGTACATGGGGGCTCACCCTGGCTGACTTGTCTAGAGAACGGCAGCTGGCATGTGCCCTTTGCTCTCTGTGTCCAAGGGCTGTTTGTTGGGTTGCGTAATGGGCGGGGGGGGGGAAGAGGGGGGAGGACCCCGTTAGTTTCTTAGAATCAGCAGCTGCCAAAGGACACAGGGTCCCGGGTCAGGGCTACAGACAATGGCAGGGGGCGTGCGGGGGTGCTAGCGGCGGGGGGTGCAAAACAGGGAGTGGAGCGAGCGTGTGTGCGAGACGGGGAGGGAGTGGGCAAGAGTCGTCGTGCACAATAGTGAAAAGAGACTGGCCTGAGCTGGGCGTGACGGTGCAAATGCGGCCCCGGTGAATTGCACCATGGAGCAGCAGCACTCACGCGTGCGTGCGTGTCCGTTCATGGGCATGTGAAATGGGGTGTGCGTGCAAAGCTGTGTTTGTTCACGTGCATGTGTGTGCAGAACGGAGGGGGTTCACGGATGGGCATGCAGTGATGGGCGCGTCCAGTTGTGTTTGTGCGCCAAATTGTGTAAGTTCATGTGTGCACATTTGCGTTGCTGCTCCTGAAAGCCATTGTGTGTGGGGGGGAGCATCATTTCGGTGTGCGTTTGTGCGCCCGCACGCGCACGGGTGTGTACTTGTGCCTCCGTAATGGCGCCTCTGTGTGGGCGCAGCTCTGCTTTTTGTGTGTGCGTAACAGTGTCTCCGTGGGTGTGTGTATCGACCCGTGCAGGTGTGTAATTGTGTGCCTGTCGTGCATCTGTCTGCGTGTAACCGTGTTTGTGCGCCTAATTGTGGCTCTCTGTGTGTGCAGTTGTGAGTCTGTGCGTGACAAATCCATTTTCACTTGAGTGGTTTCCTCCGTGTTTCTGAGCTTCTTCTCGGCCTCTGTGCCCACCAGTGCCAGAGAAACCAGCCCGGCCCGGCTTCCATGTCCACCCTGACAGCCCTTGTTGGCTGTATACAGGCGCACGGCTCCGGTAGCCCAGCATCAGTGTCTGGGAGCGGGTGACACAGGGAGCGGTAACCCAGTGGCATGGAACTGGGCCCCAGTTGAGGGGTTGCAGGGCACATCTGTGCCACAGATGCCATCCCGCTACAGCCACTAGGGCAATGGACAGCCGGCAGCATGGGAGTCAGCCAGGCCATACAGCCGGCAGCCTCTCCTGCGTCAGCTGGGGGGGCACCAGGGCTAAAACAGGGTTCAAGAGAGGCCTGGCTAACCCTGCCGCTCTGACCTGAGAGGCCAACATGGGAGGGGCCACGGTCATGCTCCAGGGCCCCCGTTTGTCCTCCACAGAGGTCAGGAAGGAACTCTCTCGCCGTATGCCCGGGAGATTTGCCGCTGACCAACCGCCCGAGCTGGCAAAGCCCTTGACTCCGCCTGGCACTGACTGAGGGTCAGCAAACCCCATGGTTGTTATTGGGGGGGTACTTTGGAGCCCCCCCCCCCAGCCAAAATTGGGGCTCTGTCGCACCATGCAAGAGAGACCCTGCCTCCGAGTCCAATCGGGGGAAGGGAGGGTGACTACCCCACTCCAGAGGCCTTGGGAGATTCGGGGGGAGGGATAGCTCAGTGGTTTGAGCATTGGCCTGCTAAACCCAGGGTTGTGAGTTCAATCCTTGAGGGGGCCATTTGGGGATCTAGGGCAAAAATTGGGGATTGGTCCTGCTCTGAGCAGGGGGCTGGACTAGATGACCTCCTAAGGTCCCTTCCAACCCTGAGATTCTATGATTCTAGGACTCCTCCAGGGCTGCCCAGGCCGAGCTGGGGATGGAACCCAGGAGTCCTGAGTCCCGCCAGGCCCTCTAGGGGCTCGAAGATTCCAAACCCCGGGACCAACCTGGATCCAACGTCCCAGCTCCCCAGAATCAGGGTTTCAGCAGCTGCCCTCTTTCGGAGGCCAGTTCTAGCTCGGTTCCGACCCGGAGGGAGAGGTGGATCCATCTGGAACTGGCCACCCCCATCCCCCATGTCTCGGCACGGAGCTCACGTCCCATGTTTGCCTTAGGGCATGAGCCATCGTCAGCTGACAGATCTCCAGGCCAGTCCTTCCCCACCCCAGGCGCCCTTATCGGCAGGGAAACCAGCAGCGCTGGGGGAGGCTGATGCAAGAGACCAGGGCCTCGGACCCCCCCACCCCCTCCGGGGTTGGCTAGAAACCATTAGGGACATGGGTGGGTACAGGGGTGGGCGAGCTGTGGGGCTCAGCAGGGGGCGCTCTCCCCACAGAGTCAGCGCCGACCCCCACGCCCTAGGGGGCGCGGCGCTGCCGGGGTGCGACGCAATAGAAAACCCCATTCAAGAGCCCAGGTCGCTTTCCACCAGAGCTGGGGTGATCCGTCCCCTGCCAGCGCTCAAAGGAGGGTAAAACGGTCTCCGCTCCTGCCACACTTTCAGTCGGACAGAGGGGTCGCCCTCACGCCTTGTTGTGCAATACGGCAGCCCAGGCCTTTCTGAAGACGGGGGCCGCCTCTCCGAACCAGCTGAGTGATCCCTGTACAAACAGCTGCCGTGCCACGCCCCAGAGGTGGCTGCATTTCATTGCCGAATGGGGGATCCCTGTACAAACAGCTGCCGTGCCCCACCCCAGAGGTGGCTGCATTTCATTGCCGAATGAGGGATCCCTGTACAAACAGCTGCCGTGCCACGCCCCAGAGGTGGCTGCATTTCATTGCTGAATGGGGGAATCCCTGTACAAACAGCTGCCGTGCCCCACCCCAGAGGTGGCTGCATTTCATTGCTGAATGGGGGATCCCTGAACAAACAGCTGCCGTGCCACGCCCCAGAGGTGGCTGCATTTCACCGCTGAGTGGGAGATCCCTGAACAAACAGCTGCCGTGCCACGCCCCAGAGGTGGCTGCATTTCATTGCTGAGTGGGAGATCCCTGTACAAACAGCTGCCGTGCCACGCCCCAGAGGTGGCTGCATTTCATTGCCGAATGAGGGATCCCTGTACAAACAGCTGCCGTGCCACGCCCCAGAGGTGGCTGCATTTCATTGCTGAATGGGGGATCCCTGTACAAACAGCTGCCGTGCCACGCCCCAGAGGTGGCTGCATTTCACCGCTGAGTGAGCTGTCCAAACAGCTGTGGCTGCATTTTAGCAGCAGCAAAGTGATCTCCATGCATAGTCTATGAGGATTTTGGCTTGGGAGGTAACAGAGAAATAGACACAGCCATTCGGTAGCCATATGCTGCACGTTACCTTCATAAATCTGCCCCACCCCCTCCCATCCCAACAGTCCCTAAGGGTTAGCTCAGCGGGAAATACCCTTGGTGCAGGCACTGGGGGCGGAGCTACCTCTGGGTCCACCGCCCTCTGCTGTTGCGGGTTTAGCCAATGGCAGGCCAGCTCCGGGAGCTGATTAACCCCGCCCCGCCGATGACACATTTCCTGAGTCACTGAGTTCCACAGGTGAGCTGGGGGGCTGGGCTGCTCTGTGATCACGGTGCGCAGCCGAGCCAAGGGGGTCCGTCCCGATGCCAACCCCAGGGTGGGTCAAGGCGCGGGGCTGGGCCTGGGTCCGGGTCCGTCTCCGGCTCAGCCGCTGACTCCAGGTGGGACCGAGGGCGAGTCATTTCAGTGCTCCGTGCCTCAGTTTACCCACCTGTAAAATGGGGCAAATACGCCCGCCTGGGGCTAGGACACCGGAAGGGGCTGATTTGTGCTCGGTGTCTGCCGCGCCTGGGTCTGATCTCAGCTGGGGTCTCTAGGCGATCCCGTAATTACCATAATAATTGCTGCATCTATAACCCCAATGGGGTCTCCCTCCCTGTGGGGTTTCACTCGCTACCGTTTCCCTTCCCGCCAAGGGGCTGCCTGGAGCAGACAGGTAAACAGCTAGTCCTGGGCTCACCTGGCCTCAGCACACAATGAGCTCATTGTTCTCCCGGCCTCCTCCTGAGCTCACCTGTAACCGCTGATTCCTTAACCCTCTCCTGCCCGGGGGCTGTGCCTTGCCGACAAGGGGATCCTGGGGCAGCCAGCCAAAGGGCGCGCTGGTTCTCGGGCCGCAAACAACCCCCTGAGACTCATTCCCCGCCCCGCCACCCAGCAGTGGAGCTATCCTCTGCCCCCCACCCAGAGCCCATAGGGGGGCGGATCGGGGGCGTGGCTGGGGCGCACTGAACTGTGGCTATTCTCTGCCCCCCGTAGGGAGCAAAGCAAGAGCTAGAGCAGCCCTTGAGGGACTCAGTGTCCCTATCTGTACAATGGGAGAATAGCCCTGCCTTTTGTGTGTTTACACCGGATGTTTTTGGGGCAGGGACTGGCTCTCGCTCAGCGCCTGCAGCGCCCGGCTTGCTAGTGCCCCTGATCTCGGCCAGGGTCTGTGCAGCGCCGGGCACAATCGGGCCCTGGTCTTATTTCGGGGCTGCGGGGTGCTAGCGTATTATAACTAATAAGAGACTGCCGGGTGGGGGGAATGAGGTGTCGATCCGTCCCATCACCGGAGAGGAAGGCTGGCTCAGCGGTTAGGTAGCTTTCCTGGGAGACCGGCGTTCGGCTCCCAGCTCTGCTACAGGCTTCCTGTGTGACCCTGGGCATGTCACTTAGCGGCTCTGTATCTCCGTTTCCCCATCGGCACGGGGAGGGGGGTAACTCCCTCCTGTCCGGGGGCGTGTCCGAGGAGGAACGGGTGCTGGTCTGTGCGGCGCCCGTGGGGGCCTGGCTGAGAAAGGGTTATGCGCCCGGCTCACGGCTCCGGGTGCCAGGGGAAAAGAACAGGCTCGGGTAGCGCCCGGCTCTGATCACCTGGCTCCCCCGCTGGGAGGTGACTCAGCAGGCCGGGCGGGGGACGCGAGGGGGGGAGAAGCGTGTGACGCTGATGTCACCCACGTGAGCCCTTATGTAACCAGAGGGAAACCCTGTCATCCCTTCCTGGAACAGCCCCCACACACCCCCCAGGCGCTCGGCTCTCTGACCCAGACGCACGCCCCTATCTGTACCATTTCTCCCCTGTGTACACCTGGCAGGACTCCTGGGTTCTCATGGGGAGGGGAGTGTTTAGGGCAGGAGACTGGGAGCCAGGACTCCTGGGTTCTATCCCTGGCCCTGGGAGGGGAGTGGGGTCTAGTGGTTAGAGCAGGGGGACTGGGAGCCAGGACTCCTGGGTTCTATCCTCGGCCCTGGGAGAGGAGTGGGGTCTAGTGGTTAGAGTAGGGGGGGCTAGGAGCCAGGACTCCTGGGTTCTATCCCCGGCTCTGGGAGGGGAGTGGGGGCTAGTGGTGGAAACGCGGGATTGGGGCCCAGGGGTGTTCCTATCTCTGCCACCGATCGGCTCGGTGACCTCAGGCAGGTGCTTCCCCCGCTCCGTGCCTTAGTTTCTCCCTGTCCGTAAAACAGGGGCCGTGATGCCAACCGGCCTGACCATGGGCTGCAAAGTTGCCTCTGTGTTTATAATGGGCCGGCTCGCAGGGGCCAAGGCTCATGAAGCAATGAGGCTGGGGGAGTGTGGGGGGAGCTCCCAGTGAGCAGCATCCTTGTTCCCACAACTACCTTCAGTCACGTCCGGGCAGAGGGGAGGGGGGGTCTGGGGGGAGAACCGGGGCCTGGCATGAACCAGGAAGCCCTGCGGAATCACCCACGGGTGGGTGGATCTCGCCAGCGGCTTTCGACACTTCCTGATTGACGTGCCGGGCTCCAGCAGCGATGCTGGCCGGGAAAGTGGGTGGCACTTCTCGGCCCGGCTGGCGAAGCCGGTTTGGCCCGGGCTCAGCTGGCAGGGGGCATTGGCTGGAGGAAGGCCGGGTCGGAGTCAGCCGCGGCATCGCGGCGGGGGTGTGGCTGCCACCCTGCCGGCGCCGGGCGATCTGGCACGGGCTGCAGACCTGGAGAGCAAACCGCAGCGCTCTGCTGGCTCAGGGAGGGGAGACGGGCCGGGGGCGCCCGTTCCAGGCTGGGCTCAGTGTGCCCCGTGAATGTGGGCGAGGGATCCATGTATAAATAGCTGCAGCGTCCTGCCCCAGAAGTGGCTGCAACTTAGTGCTGAGTGATCTCTCCGTCCCCATACGCACCCCTCGATCCACCTATCTGTCCCTACACCCCCCATCATCTGTCCCCCTACACACCCCTCTGGCCCCATACACACACACCCATCTATCTTCGATCTCCAGACACACCCCTCTGTCCACCCATCTGTCCCCCTCCCACCCCTCTGTCTATCTCGGCCCCACCTTTATCTACCTATCAGCATATTTCATAGGTTGGAATTCATGGTGGGGTGAGTGTTACTGACTTTTTAAAACGAAAATAAGAAAGAAAAACTTGTAGCACCTTAGAGACTAACAAATTTATTTCAGCATAAGGTTTCGTGGGTTAATACCCACTTCATCGGATCGGGGTGTGATCTTTAATGCTGGTGACTCTGTCTATCACTCTGTCTCTGCACAGCGCCCAGCCCGACGGGGCCCTGATCTCAGTCGGGGTCTGGGCAGCGCACAGCCTGATGGGGCCCTGATCTCAGTTGGGGTCTGTGCAGCACCCGGCGCGACGGGGCCCTGATCTCAGTCGGGGTCTGGGCAGCGCCCGGCGCGACGGGGCCCTGATCTCAGTTGGGGTCTGGGCAGCACCCGGCCCGATGGGGCCCTGATCTCGGTCGGGGTCTGGGCAGCGCCCGGCGCGACGGGGCCCTGATCTCAGTTAGGGTCTGGGCAGCGCCCGGCGCGACGGGGCCCTGATCTCAGTCGGGGTCTGGGCAGCGCCCGGCCCGATGGGGCCCTTATCTCGGTCGGGGTCTGGGCAGCGCCCGGCCCGACGGGGCCCTGATCTCAGTCGGGGTCTGGGCAGCGCCCGGCCTGACGGGGCCCTGATCTCGGTTGGGGTCTGGGCAGCGCCCGGCGCGACGGGGCCCTGATCTCGGTCGGGGTCTGTGCAGCGCCCGGCGCGACGGGGCCCTGATCTCGGTCGGGGTCTGGGCAGCGCCCGGCGCGACGGGGCCCTGATCTCAGTCGGGGTCTGGGCAGCGCCCGGCCTGATGGGGCCCTGATCTCAGTCGGGGTCTGTGCAGCGCCCGGCGTGATAGGGCCCTGATCTCTCTCTGCTGGGGCCTGTAGCCTCTGCCTTTGTACAAACAACAATTCAGACAATCGGAGGCCGGGACTGAAGCCAGAGGCCATTGTAGCAGGCCGGAATTGCCTGGGGGTCTCTCGGGCGGTGCCGCGGGGTTCTGAGGGCTGAGCCAGCGGCCGCTAGTCCTGGCGATACGTTTCCAGCCGCCGCCCGCGGGGTCGGGGACATTGTGCCTGGCGTCCCAGGGCTGCCGCTCGGAGCTCAGCGCCGGGTTTACGTTCCTTCGGGTTGTGCAATTCATCAGCTTCTGCTTTTCTGACGGCCGGCTGGGTCATCAGAAACACATCTGCCAGCCTGCCCGCGTCAGCATCTTCCCGGCAAAGGCAGGGCCCCCGAAATGCTCCACGGTTATCCACATGGGCTAGGAGAGTGGGGTCTAGTGGGTAGTCAGGACTCCTGGGTTCCCTTCCGTGCTCTGGGAGGAGAGTGAGATCTAGTGGGTTGGGGGTTAGGTTGGGGGGAGGCTGGGAGTCAGGACTCCTGGGTTCTATCCCAGCTCGGGGAGGGGAGTGGGGTCTAGTGGTTAGAGCAGCGGGGGCTGGGAGTCAGGGCTCCTGGGTTCTCTCCCCAGCTCTGGGAGGGGAGAGGGGTCTAGTGGTTAGAGAGGGGAGGAGGGACTGGGAGCCAGGGCTCCTGGGTTCTCTCCCCAGCTCGGGGAGAGGAGTGGGGTCTAGTGGTTAGAGCAGGGGGGGCTGGGAGTCAGAACTCCTGGGTTCTATCTCAGCTCGGAGAGGGGAATGGGGTCTAGTGGTTAGAGAGGGGAGCGGGGATTGGGAGCCAGGACTCCTGGGTTCCCAGCTCTGGGAGTGGGGTGGGGTCTCGTGGGTTAGAGCAGAGGGGTGGGATCTAGTGAGTCAGAGTGGGGCTGAGTGCCAGGACTCCTGGGTTCTATTCCCAGCTCTGGGAAGGGAGTGAGGTCTAGTGGTTGGAGCAGGGGGCCGAGCGGGTTCTGTTCCCAGCTCTGGGAGTGAGGGGGGCTAGCTGGGGCACGCGACAGAACCCAGCCGCGCCCCCCACCCACCCCCCAACCACTAGACGCCGCCCAGGCATTTCTCAATGGGGCAGGAAACTGAGTGGCTGACCCCCCCCCGTCCTCCCCCGACTCCCAAGAACTGCATCAAACTCTTGCGAAAGGCCAGCCTCAAGCCAGCCCTCCCTTACTCCACACGTAGGTTCAAATCCACGAGCCACCAGATGGGCAGTGCTGGGTCGGGATTGAGGGGCACCAGCAGGCCTGGGGGAGCCTAGGGCCCGGATAGCAGGGGGCTGCGGGTCGGGATTGAGGGGCACCGGCAGGCCTGGGGTGGGGGGGAGCCCAGGGCCGGGATAGCAGGGGGCTGATGGATGGGATTGAGGGGCACCGGCAGGCCTGGGGTGGGGGGGAGCCCAGGGCCGGGATAGCAGGGGGCTGACGGTCGGGATTGAGAGGCACCGGCAGGCCTGGAGTGGGGGGGAGCCCAGGGCTGGGATAGCAGGGGGCTGATGGATGGGATTGAGGGGCAAAAGCAGGCCTGGGATGCGGGGGAGCCCAGGGCCAGGATAGCATGCGGCTGACGGTCAGGATTGAGGGGCACCGGCAGGCCTGGAGTGAGGGGGAGCCCAGGGCCCGGATAGCAGGGGGCTGCGGGACGGGATTGAGGGGCACCGGCAGGCCTGGGGTGCGGGGGAGCCCAGGGCCGGGATAACAGGGGGCTGTGGGACGGGATTGAGGGGCACCGGCAGGCCTGGGGTGTGGGGGAGCCCAGGGCCCGGATAACAGGGGGCTGCGGGATGGGATTGAGGGGCACCGGCAGGCCTGGAGTGTGGGGGAGCCCAGGGCTGGGATAGCAGGGGGCTGACAGATGGGATTGAGGGGCACTGGCAGGCCTGGGGTGCGGGGGAGCCCAGGGCCCAGATAGCAGGGGGCTGTGGGACGGGATTGAGGGGCACCGGCAGGCCTGGGGTGGGGGGGAGCCCAGGGCCGGGATAGCAGGGGGCTGTGGGACGGGATTGAGGGGCACCGGCAGGCCTGAGGTGGGGGGGAGCCCAGGGCTGGGATAGCAGGGGGCTGCGGGACGGGATTGAGGGGCACCGGCAGGCCTGGGGTGGGGGGGAGCCCAGGGCCGGGATAGCAGGGGGCTGCGGGACGGGATTGAGGGGCACCGGCAGGCCTGGGGTGGGGGGGAGCCCAGGGCCGGGATAGCAGGGGGCTGCGGGACAGGATTGAGGGGCACCGGCAGGGCCGTGTGCGAGTGGGCGCCGTGGGTCGGGACTGAGGTTACTGACGGTGCTGTCTGACATCCCGGAGGCCTGAACTCATCCCTTCTGCCTCCTTCCCCAGACGAGGGGGACGTGACTGCAGGCCGCGGGGGCCATGCAGCGCCAGCAGAAGCTCCCCGGGCGGCGTTCGTAGTGGTGAGCGTCTTTGGTTCCTGGCTCGGGAACCCGGCTGGCATCACCCTCTGCTCAGAGTGACTCAGAGAGACCTTCCCGCAGCCCAGAGCCCACCCGCCCCCACCACGGCTAGACCACAGAGCTCCTGCCGGGACTCAGCCGGAGCGGGGGCTAGGAAACACAGCTAAGCCGCGCGGAGTCCGTCCAGGAGATGGCGGCAGACGCGGGCACACGGAGAGACGCAATCAGTCGCACAGACGCCGGCGTGCGGAGACACACACGCGCACACATGCAAAGACACACGGCTCGGCGCACGCAGACCCGGAGACCCCCCCCCACTGTAAATGTCACCCCCACCCCCCACTAGCAATGTCACACACATACACACTGCTAATGTCACACCCACACAACACCCACCCACTTATTAATGTCACACACACACACCCCCACAGTATTAATGTCACTCACATACACAACGTCACGCTGTCAATGTCTCTCTCTCACACACACACAACAAACACCCCGCTATTTGTGCAACACACACATACACCACTGGTAATGTCTCCCCAACACCCCCCCACTATTAACGTAAGACACACAAACCCCGCTATTAACACACCCCACTATTAATGTCACACACACACCCCACTGTTGATGTCACACCCACACAACACCCCACTCTTAATGTCACACACGCACACACACACCACTGGTAATGTTACCCCAACATACACCCACCCCACTATTAATGTAAGACACACACACCCTGCTATTAATGTAAGACACACACCCCCCCCCGCTATTAATGTCACCCACGTACACAACACCCCACTCTTAATGTCTCACACACACACTCTAGTCATGTCATTGAGAGACCTGAAATTGACAAGGAACCAGACCGGCTCGGGCGCTTTTTCTCCTTCTCTTGCCAGAGGTGGGGGGGCTGTTGGGGCGGAGGCCCATGGGGCAGGCCGTGCAGCGGGAGGGGTGGGGGGTTGAGAACTGGCTCACCTGGAAGCAGCGTTCGTCTCTGCAGGTGAGCGTCCCCGTCACCCCCCCCCCCCTCCATACCTGTCACAGATGGAAAACCTCGTTACAATCATCCCTAATTGGATGGAGGAGGGAAAATAAGGCACGGGGGGGGGGGGGGGGGGGAGGGAAGGGATTCCACCATGGTCACCCCATGAGTCAATGGAAGAGCCAGAAATGGAACCCAGGAGTCCTGGGCTCCCAGCCCCTGCCCTAGCCGCTAGACCTCGCTCCTTCCCAGAGCTGGGGAATAGAACCCAGGAGTCCTGAGCGACAGCTCGATTCTCTTCCTGGCTCAGAGACAAGAGCGGGGCCTAGTGGTTAGAGCAGGGGGGCTGGGAATCAGGACTCCTGGGTTCTATAATATGTATATGAAGATAGGCCTATCTTATAGAACTGGAAGGACCTTGAAAGGTCATCGAGTCCAGTCCCCTGCCTTCACTAGCAGGACCAAGTACTGTCCCCTGGCAGATATTTGCCCCAGATCCCTTAATGGCCCCCTCAAGGATTGAACTCACAACGCTGGGTTTAGCAGACCAATGCTCAAACCACTGAGCTACCCCTCCCCCCCTTGAGCCCAACTTGGGGAGCGCAGCCGAGTCTAATGGTTAGTGAGGGGGAGTTGGTTAGTCTAGTGGGGGTCTAATGTAACCGGGGGGGAGTGTGGAGGGTGGCAAGTTCCCAGCTTTCTCTGTGCCTCAGTTTCCCTGCCTGAGGGAGAGGCCCAGTGGCGCCAGCCGGGCGGTACCGGTGTCGCAATGCGAGACCCTGAGGCAGGGGGGCCCGGGGCTTGGCAAGGGGGTGGGGCCCTTTCCCCAGCTCTCCCCCTGGCCGGGATGCACATCTGGAGGCCAGCTGTGCAATCAGCCGGATGCTGACTCAGCCCTAGGCGATTGGAAGCTCCTAGAAGCCAGCTGGGGGCTCAGTCCACCGTGTCCCCCCCGCCCCCGCACACACCCACACACCCTCCCCACAGCTGCCTCCGGTTATCAGCACATTCCTGCCATTCCTGGCTAAAATTAGCCTTCCACGGTGGGGTGGAGGGGCTGGGGGCCCAGATCCCAGCCTGTGGGGGGATGGGGGCCTGGAGCCTGGCTTCTTGGGGATGAGGTGGGGATCAGGGCCCAGAGCCGGGCCCATACAGGGTAGGGTGAGGATCAGGGCACATAGACTGCCAAGGGAATATGGACTAGGGGGCGGGTGTGTGTGATCGGGGCCTGGGGGCTGCAGTCAAACAACGCTGCACACGCAGGGCCGCTTGCCCCCAAACCCATACCCTTGTGCACGCCCCCCCAGCCCCCACCCCCAGGCCTCCTCACCCCCACCCCCACCCCCCGCCTCCTCACCTCTCGCCCGGATGTGGCTGATCCGTGCCCTGCAGCCCGCGCACGGTCGGCCCTGCTATTTTTAACCGAGTTGCTGACACTTGCTTTTCTGGCTGCCCTGTTTACGCAACCTCACCCCCCACCCCCCCGCCTGCCCCCACCAGCACCTTCTCCCACCACCAGAGAGCATCCCGACCTGTCACCCTGCTTCTCACCCGCTGTGACCCGGGCTGTGTTTTCCACCCCCCACGGCTTCCAGCCACCTCGAGCGCGTAGGACTGACACGGAGTGAGTCACGGCCAGTCCTCAGTCGGGTCTAGCCTGTCTCTGGCCAGCCGTTGGGGGGCTCAGTAGGGGGCGCTCTTCCCAGTCAGCGCTGGCCCCAATGCCCCAGTGTGGTGCTAGGGGGCGCTGGGCCGCAGGGAGCAGGGTGGGCTCAGTAGGGGGCGCTGGGCCGCGGGGAGCAGGGTGGGCGCTCAGTAGGGGGCGCTGGGCCGTGGGGAGCGGGGTGGGGGCTCGGCAGGGGGCGCTGGGCTGCAGGGAGCGGGGGAGGAGCTCAGCGGGGGGCGCTGGGCTCCAGGGAGGGGGGCGGGGGCTCGGCAGGGGGCTCAGTAGGGGGCGCTGGGCTGCGGGGAGAAGGGGGGGGGCTCAGCGGGGGGTGCTGGGCCACAGGGGGCGCTCAGTAGGGGGCGCTGGGCCGCGGGGAGAAGGGGGGGCTCAGTAGGGGGCTCTGGGCCGCGGGGAGAAGGGGGGGCTCCGCGGGGGGCGCTCAGTAGGGGCCGCTGGGCCGGTGGGAGCGGGGCGGGGGCTTGGCAGGGGGCGCTTTGCCCTCCCAGTCAATGCCGACCCCACGGCTCCCGGCACTAATCTCTCCTCTCCGCGTTCTGTCACCTCTAGGCCGAGCAGAGGTGCAAACAAAGGGACAAGGATCAGCCGTGACCCTAGTCACGCTTGTGTTCACACCCAGCGCCCGGCTGCTGTGGTCTTTGTCCCGGCAGGCCTTGGGAGGGAGCATTTGAACACTATCGTCTCACGGTGGGGGCTGGCTTGTCCGCCGATCGTCTGTTTTAAAGGTCGCATTTGAGCCCGTAGGGACGGGGGCGGCCCTGGCCGTAACCCCCGAATGCAGCACGGTGGGCAGGGGCTGCCGCATACCTGTGCGGGAAACAGACCCATCAGAACTCATGACAGAGTCGCAACCCAAGGGTGAGTCAACAGCGGAGTCCCATTGCAAAACACACACACACACAAAGCAAGCATGATTCCCGTCTGCATTAGCAAGCGTGTGGCAAGCAAGCCATGACTCTGAGCCGTGATTCTTCCCCTCTGCTCGGCACTGATCGGGCCTCAGCGGGAGTTGTGGGTCCCAGGCTTCGGGAAGGATGTGGACACATTGGAGAATGTCCAGAGGAGAGCAACAAACATGATGACAAGGGGATTGTTTAGTCTGGAGGAGAGAAGATGGGGGTTGATGTGTGGGTGTGAGATAAGTTGCCAAGTACATCAACGAGTATTCTAAAGAGGGGGGTGGTACATTGTTCTCATTAACCACCCAGGACAGGACACAAAACGAGTCAATTTGCAGCAAGGGAGGTTGAGGTTGGACATTGGGAAAAACTTCCTGACCGTCAGGGTAATTAAACACTGGAACAAAATGACTTAGGGAGGGGGTGGAATCTCCATCACTGGAGGTTTTAAGAGCATCCCAGTCAGGGATGGTCTAGATCAGGGGTGGGCAAACTACGGCCCTCAGGCCAGCACTCCAGCCGGGGTGCAGGGTTGGGGGCCGCTGCAATGGGAGCTGCAGGGGCGGTGCCTGCGGACGGGGCAGCGCGCAGAGTCGCCTGGCCGCGCCTCTGCATAGGAGCCAGAGAAGGGACATGCCGCTGCTTCCGAGTGCCACTTGCCTGCACCCCTGAGCCTCTCCCTGCACCCCAACCCCCTGCCCCAGCCTTGATCCCCCTCCCACCCTCTGAACCCCTCGGTCCCAGCCCAGAGCACCCTCCTGCACCCCAAACCCCTCATCCCTAGCCCCACCCCAGAGCCTGCACCCCCAGCCGGAATCTGCACCCCTTCCTGCACCCCTGCCCCAGCCCTGATCCCCCTCCTGCCCTTCAAACCCCTCGGTCCAAGCCCGGAGCACCCTCCTACACCCCAAACCCCTCATCCCCAGCCCTACCCCAGAGCCCACACCCCCAGCCGAAGCCTGCACCCCTTCCTGCACCCCACTCCCCTGCCCCAGCCCGGAGCCCGGACCCTCAACCAGATCCCTCACCCCCTCCCACACACCCCAACCCCCCATTTGTGAGTGTTCATACAATTTCTATTCCCAGATGTGGCCCTCGGGCCAAAAGGTTTGCCCACCCCTGGTCTAGAGACTATTTGGTCCTGCCTCAGAGGAGGGGACTGGACTAGATGATCTATTGAGGTCCCTTCCAGCTGGACGATCCTATGACCAGATCATAAAGAACGGGGCCTTCGCTTCTCTAACCAGCGTGGTCCTCTGGCTGGAGACAATGAAGGGACATTTACCTAACAGCTAAACAAAGCTGGACTGGAGTATCCAGGGGGAGGGGAAGCTGCACACCCTGGACTTTGAGTGAGAGAGAGAGGCCAGATTATAAAGAGAGGGGGACAGTGAACCCCCAAGTTATCGTTCATCTAAGGAGACACAGGAAACCGGCCCCTGGAGCTCCTCTGGCAGGTCCCAACTGAGAGACCATCAGCTGTGCTGGACCAGGAGAGCGAAACCACCTTTTAGCCGCATGGTTTTCACTTCTTGTAACCGTCTCTGCTTTGATTTCGCTTCCTTGGCATCGCTTACCCTCCGCCCTGTTACTAAAGTTCACCCAGCGCGGTGTTGGCGTGAAAGTCATTTTTAATGCCAGGTAGTGGGGCGAGCTGTCTCCTGAAAGGAGCAAATGAACCGGATTATGTCTCCGAGTCGCCAAGGCCTGGACAAATTTGGGCCCAGGGGACTGGGTTGAGGATAACAGTAACCGAGACTAGTGGGGCCCGGAGCATGACTGTGGTGTGTCAAGCCAGGGCTGCTCGACACACAGACATTCAAGGCCTGCATGTAGGCTGGCTGGGGGTGTCCAGACCACGCCGCTGTGGCAGGAGAGCATTTCAAGGCGCCCAGGGTTACGGGGCGGGTGGTGACGCAATCTCTCACTGGTCTGGATGGCCCCCCCAAAACGCGACAGAGGCACAACAGGGCGTTAGGCTGTGGTCTGATGTATCTGGGGCACTCTACCCAGCACGACGATCATTAAACCGGATAAGTTAAACCGGATTAAGCCCCCGTGTGAACGCTCTCCTTTGGAATAAAACTGGTTCCATTCGCAGGGTCGAGGCAGCAATTCTGCCCCCTGGATGGGCGCTTCACCCTCCAATCCGACCGGGCGGAGATTAGGTGTACAGCTGCTGCCTACGATCTCTCCGCCCAGGAGTAGGATCCGTATCCACAGGAGACCGCAGATCTCAAAAAGCAGCCGTCCCCGGGGCGGTTTCTAGCGGGGTTCCCCAGGGCTCGGCACCAGCCCAACTCTACTCAGCATTTTCATCAACGATCCAGAAGTAAATATAAAATCGTGGGGGATGAAATTTGAAAACCAGAGATTGGCGGAAGAGTCAATGCCAAGGAGGCCGGGACAGTCGTCGTAGGCTCACTCTGTCTACACTGAAACGCAAGCCCAGGGTTAGTAGAACCGGAGCGAGCAGACCCTGGGCTTGTTAAGCTCGGGCTTGAGCGTCTATGCTCATTTGTAAGCCCAGGATAGGAATTGTCGAACCCTGGGGCCCAACCCGGGGCTGTGTTATGGGGGCCTGAGTCCAACCAGCCGTATCCCGGGTTTCCTACTGCCCTCCCCAAATGTGGCCGCTTTGGCGCGTGGTGCCGCGTGGGGAAACTTGACTGCCCACCAAACCAGAGGACACAAAAAATCGGCCCGTGGGACACTTCTGCGGGGACTCCCAGAGCGTGAGGCCCCGTGGGGCTGTGTCTACCCGGCCAAGCAATGGGGCTTGAACTTTGGGTCTTGGCTTCACCCTCTTGGGATCCTGGGACCCTGGATTAGCGCGATTTGTGTGTAGACCCAAGTTATCGGGATCCATCCGGGGTATTTAATGGCCGGTGTCATGCAGGAGGTCGGAGTAGACGATCTAATGGTCCTTCCTGGACTTTAGCTCTCTGGCTACGTTTCCACCGCGATAAAAGACCAGCAGCCGGCCCGGCTCAGCTGATTTGGGGCAGTAAAATTGCAGGTCTCCGAGCCCGAGTGTCTACGTGGCAATCTTTAGCCCCCGCATGCGTGAGTCAGCAGACCCGGGCTGCGCGGCTCGGTGGAGCCGGTCTTTTATCGCCGTGTAGACGGGCCCTCTCAATCCGCGCCGATCAGATTCCATCCCCGTGTTTCGGGGCAGCAAGCGATCGTCTCAGAGCGGCCTTGGGTTTTTACACCCCGCCGATCCTCGCGGTATCCGAGCGCCCCCCCCCCCCCCAAACCGGGCGTTACGCCAGGGGACCACATGTGTGCCGTGGGTCATCTGCTCTCTCATCCGCTCCCCAGAGGGTCTTCTTTTGGTGGGGCTGTTGCTTTGGTTTGCCGTTCACTAGGCCCGTTGCCGCGGGTGGGTATTCGAGACGGGTCAAAGAAGATCAGATGCGGAGAGCGGAGGACGGGCGAGCTGCTGGGTGGTTTCGCTGTAGCCTAGCTCGGAGGCCCTGAAGAGACGGGGCCAGGTCACGGTCGGCCAGGACGGGACGGAGCCCCTAGCCGGCCGGAGAGGGCAGCCAGTGACATGGGAGCCCAGCGCCGGCGAAAAATGCAGGAGAACTCCCTGGCGAAGGGCTGAGTTGAGCAGCTGAGAATCAGGAAGACAAATCTGCCTCCTATCATCAGCCCAGAGCCGCACCCCATCCTGAGTGTGACAGCACCCCCCACCCACCCACCCCCGCTAGCTGGGAAGTCCCCTCCCTGCGTGGTTTTACCCTCCGGCACATGACGTGGCTTGGATGCCCGCATCAGCCCCACCATCTCCAGGTCATACCTTCAGGTGACTGAGCGTGTCCAGCAGGACTGGCTAAGTGGCCCAGTGCCTTGTGTGCGGGGGGTGGCTTGTCTCCCTGGCTCGTGATGTCAGGCTCAGCCGGCGAGATGGAGTCGGGACTAGCAGTTAGCAGATGACACCGGCCGTCAGGACTCCTGGGTTCTGTTCCCAGTTCGGGGAACCAGCACGACCTCCTAGTTAGAGCAAGGCCAGGGTGGGATCAGGACTTGGGGTATCTATTTGAGCTCTGGGCGGGAAGTGGGATCTAGAGGTTGGGGCTCGGGGCAGTGGGGTGTGATTGGGAGTCAGGACTCCTGGGTTTAGTTCCTCGCTTTAGAGGGAAGGGGAGTCCAGTGGTTAGAATAGGGGCGGCTGGGTGCCAGGACTCCTGGGTTCTTTTCCTAGCTCTGGGAGGGGAGGGGAGTCTAGTGGTTAGAGCAGGGAGGGCTGGGAATCAGGACTCCCGGGTTCTATCCCTGGCTCAGCGAGGGGAATGGAGGCTAGTGTTTAGATTGAGGTGGGCGGGGGGAGGGGAGTCTGGGAGTCAGGATTCCTGGGTTCTATCCCTGGCTCAGCAAGGGGAATGGAGTCTAGTGTTTAGATTGAGGTGGGGGGTGGGGGGGGGAGTCTGGGAGTCAGGACTCCTGGGTTCTCTCCCTGGCCCTGGAGACCCACTTAGGCTAGCGAAGCCGTGTGCAGCCCATTTCCAACCCGGTCCTCCTGCCCCCGGCTCCCCTAGCCGGTTGAGACTGCTCCTCCCCAGCCTGGGGCCTGGCGGAGCGGGGGCCACCCCCCCCCTCGCCTCCTGGCACTGGGAGATTCCTGGGAATGCGGGCGGATTGTGCAACCGCCTGGCTGCAGAAGGTGCCGCAGAGGAAGTGTGCGAGGGCCGCTGGCTTCCCCTGAACCGGAGCCAGACCCTCCGCCCGGCCCGCCCGGCCGCGGGGAGCCAGCGAGCGCCGTTAGAAACCATTCCCGATCGAACGCAGCCACGCCGGGGTTGGCTGCTGATCTGAGATCAACGGAGCTGCTGACAGTTCCGAACAAAGGCTCAGAAAGACAAATCAGAACCCACAGACCAGCGGCTCCGGACCCCCGGGAAAACGGGTCAGAACTGCGGCGCGGAGCTCCCAAGAGTCAGGGGAAGTGAAACACGAGAGTTCAAATGATTTCTGAACGGGGTGGTTTAAAAGAGGACATTGAAATACACGGCACAGAGCGCGCCAGCCCCAGAGAGCTGACAGCTGGGTGGGAGGGGAAACTGAGGCAGGGAACCAGCCCTGTGGAAGGTCATCAACAGAGCAGCTGCGAATAGAACCCAGGCGTCCTGGTGCTGCCGCGGGGGCCTGAGCCTCTGGGCCCTGCTACCTTTCTAGCGCTGGGGGGAATTGCCGGCGTGGGATCAGACTTCTGGGTGGGCTGGATCCAAGCCGGGGGCGAGGTGACCTGCAGGCTCTAGGCCTTGGGACATTCACGAGACTGTGAGAAGGCAGCAGCTGTGAAGCCCTGATACTCCACCCCAGCCCGGGCCTCCCAGAGCCGGGACAATCCCCATCCTTATCCCCAACCCCATCTCGGGCCTCTTAGACCCGGGACAATCCCCATCCCCCCATCCCATCCCTCTCTCAGAGCCGGGAAATCCCCATCCTGTGTCTCTCAGAGCTGGGACAATCCCCATCTCCCCCTTCATCCCATCCCCGGCCTCTCAGAGCCAGGGAAACCCCCATTCCCCCATCCCATCCTGGGCATTTCAGAGACGGGAAATTCCCATCCCTGGGCCTCTCAGCGCCGGGACAATCCCCATCCCTCCCTTCATCCCATCCTGGGCCTCTCAGCGCCGGGACAATTCCCCCTCCCCCTCCCCATCCCCATCCCATCCTGGGCCTCTCAGAGCAGGGAAATCCCCCTCCCCCATTCCCATTCCATCCTGGACCTCTCGGAGCCAGGACAATCACCATCCCCCCCTCCATCCCATCCCAGACCTCTTAGACCTGGGACAATCCCCATTCGCCCCCGCCCATCTCATCCCCGGCCTCTCAGAGCCAGGGAAATCCCCCTCTCTCTTCAGAGCCAGCATAGCCCCATTCCCCCACCCCCTCCGACCCAGGATATCCCAATCTCCTTACCCCCGTCTGGGCTATCCCTGTCCCGCCCTCCCCTGCAGAGCCAGGGTATCCCCTTCCCCGGGGCTGGCTGGTTCCAGCGCCTTGTTGTTGTTATTGATCCTTGGATTTTCGCGGATGATTCAGCAGGGATTTCCCGGCTCATCGGGGCACGCCGCCAGTAATTCACACCCCGGAAACCTGGGGTCCTGACGCAGAACCAAATCGGAAGCCCTGGTCCCAGTGCAGATCCCTGGCAGACCCCTCTATTTACCTCTTTGCACTCTGAAAAATGACCGTTTATTCCTACCCTTTGTTTCCTCTCTTGTAACCAGTTACCGATCCAGGAGAGGACCTTCCCGCTTCTCCCAGCTCAGCTTACTTTGCTCAAGAGCCGTTGGTGAGGGACCTTGTCAACGGCTTTCTGCAAATCCAAGTACACCATCTCCACTGGATCCCCCTTAGCCACATGCTTGTTGACCCTCTCAGAGAATGCTAGTAGATTGGTGAGGCGTGATTTCCCTTTACCAAAGCCGTGTGACGCTTCACCGACAATCATGTTCATCTAGGGGGTCTGATAATTCTGCTCTTTACTATAGTTTCAACCAATTTGACCGGTACTTAAGTCAGGCTTATGGGCCTGTAATTGCCAGGAACTCCTCTGGAGCCTTTTTGAAAAATCAGCGTCACGTTAGCGAGCGTCCAGTCATGCGGTACGAAGGCTGATTCCAGCGACAGGTTACAGACCACAGCTCGTAGTTGTGCAATTTCATAGCTGAATTCCTTCAGAACTCTTGGGTGAATGCCATCTGGTCCTGGTGATTTATGACGGTTTAATTTATCTATTTGTTCCAAACCCGCCTCTATCGACACTCCAATCTGGGACAGTTCCTCAGATGTGTCATCTGAGCAGAATGGCTCGGCTATGGGGATCTTCCCCACATCCGCTACCTAACATAGAGCAGCCCCGTGGCTGCTCTGAGATACGCCCAGCTCCCCACGGCCCCAAGGGGCTTTCCCAGAATCGAGGAATAGCTGGGGTGCTGCCAGCATAAACACAGGCTGTGGAACGTACCGTTGGGGATTCCCCGGTAGCCAGTAAAACCAGCTTTGCTGGCCATGTCCTGCCCTCACCCCTTGCTGTTATTCACCTCTGCTACATTCCTCCCCAGAGACAGCTGCACTGTAACACTCCCAGGACGGCTTCTTGTATATACAGGAGGCTAGATTCTGCCTTGTTTATGCCACAAATGAGTGAGGAAGCCAAATAACCCAGGTGTCCTGTCTACCTGTCTAACTACTAGACTCCACTCCTATCCCAAGGTCAGGTACAGAACCCGGGAGTCCCTGTGTTCGAACTAGGGGGACCAGATGTCCCAATTTTATAGGGACAGTCCCAATATTTGGGGCTTTGTCTTAGATATTACTCCCCCCCTACTCCCATCCCAATTCTTGACACTTGCTACCTGGTCATCCTAGTTCAAGCCACCAGACCCCATTCCTCTCCCGGAGCTGGGGACAGAACCCAGGAGTCCTGGGATGATGGCGGTCACCGGTAGGCCATACGCCCCCCTTTCAGAGTCAAGAATAGAACCCAGGAGTTCTGCCTCACAAGCCTGTGCTCTAACCACTACACCTCACTCTCCCCCCCTCCCCCCAGAGCAGGAACTGTACCATGCTGCTCTTGGCTTAGGCCTCTGCTTGAAAGCAGACGGGTGAAAGCCCTGGAGAGAGACATAACACTGCAGGGACTGCACAGGACGGTCTAGGTTTGCCCTGCCAGTTGGCTGAGGTTTGTCATTTCCTGAGGCTGGGGGGCCGTGTCTCTCCGCCGAGGGGGGTGCGCCGGCACGCGAGCACGCGCGCGTGGGAAACTTCCCGCTTGCTCGTGTGTTTGTTTCCCAAAAGCGTTACGTTGGCGATGCGCCTCGCTGCGAGAAAGGGGAACCCGGAGCGGCCCCTGCGCCGAGCGTGCCGGGCGGCTTCCGGAAACGGCCTGCTTCCCGGGCGCTGACTCAGCCCTGACTTACAGGGCAAGGGGCACCGTGAACAGTCCCTGGCTAGCAAACTGAGAACTGAAAGGCTGACGCAACTCGGGCCGGCGCTCCTAGCCCCCAGGGTTTGGGGGAGGTTGGGGGTGTGCCCGGGCTGTGGCTATTCTCTGGCCCCTAGGATCCATAGGTGGCGGATCGGGGGCGTGACTGGCATGCACTGAGTTGTGGCTATTCTCTGCCCACCAGAGTCCATTAGTAGAGAAGTGGTGGGCCGGGATGGGGAGTGTCACCAGATGGCTCTGGCTGTCCAGCCTAGTCTGGCCCGAGCATCTCAGGTCCTGCCTGGGCTGCCAATGTTGCTTCTTGAGGGGTACTGACAACTGGGTGATTAGGCGCCCCAGCCTGGCCCTGCTCCCTAGCAGGTGTGTTTGTGTGCCTGTGTGTGAGGGGATCGTGTTAGCCCGGGGCCGTGACTTTTCCCCTATCGGCGAGGTGGAAGCAGGGGATGCCCTTCCCACTGTTGGGAAAATCACGGCATTGAGCATTAGACTGCCCAGAAATCGTGACGTTGCGAGTTACACGGGGCCTGACCCGTAGGGCGCTGGGCACGAGTTAGAGCAGCCCAAAGGCCACCCTGGTGTGTGTGGGAGCGGCCCGGGGCTCGGCTCCCGGCTCGTACTACGGTGCAGCGGTAAACGTGAGGGCCCGGTGCCTTCTGGACTGTGTCTCCTGCAGCGGCGAGTGTGCCAACTCCTCCCGCCAGCCCCAGAGGGTTGCGGACTTTGGCTGGGGCCCGAGAGGCAGCTTGAAAGGGCGACGCGATGCGACCTCTGTTGGAAGAAATGAAAACTGCCAGTGCGGCTGGGAAGACGGGAGATTTTATTCCCTTCACCCAGAAACCCTCCTGAATTTGTTCTTCGGCTCAACCAGGGCCTCTAAACTTGCCAGGCCCCCCCAGGGTGATGGGAACAAATCCTATCACCCAGAGGAGCCTGATCTTGCTCCCAGCAGAGCCAAACAGCCCCCCTGACAGCTGCTTACTTAGGATGACCAGGTAGCAAGTTTTGCGTTTTTGGGGCAGAGAGGAGACAATAATTGCTTATGTAAGACAAAGCCCCTAATGTCGGGATGTCTGGTCACCTTACATTGACCCCTTCTGGGCCTGTTTCCCACCCCCCGGCCTGTTTCTCACCCACCCACACACCCTCCCCGGCCTGTTTCTCACCCCCCTTCTTTTCCCCTCCTCTCTCTCTTTCTCTCTCTTCCCGCCCCCCCCCCCTACCATCCACCTTTGGTTTAGTCTTTTCCCACGCCCATCTATCCGCCCCGGCTCTCAGGGGTGGGTGTGGTGTTTGTTTAATGAGATGAGCTCATGGGAGGCGGGGCCGCAAGAAGCCCCGCCTCCTCGCCTATATAAGCAGCTGGTAAAGCCGCCGCAGCTTAGCTCAGATCAGCTCAAGCCCTGGAGGCTTAAAAGACAGACGGACCGACCGCCAGACGCCTCTCGCCAGCTGCTCCTCCCTCATCTCCTGGTTCGCTATGAGCTCCATGGTGGATGTGAAAACCTTGTACGAGGTAAGAGGCGATCTTCTCTCCGGGGGACTGAGTTTCCTGGGCTGGCCCGACTCCCCATAACCAGGCTAAGACCGATGTATGGGGGGGGGGGTGATTGCTCCTGCCAAAGCCGCCCCCCCCCTTAAAAAATGTTTGTACCCTGAGCCAGCTGGGTCACTCGATTGCACAGAATCGCAGCAAAAATCGGGGGGGGGGGGGGCTAGAAAGCGCCCCCCCCCCCTCCCGAAAAGATCTCCGCTCTCTGTTTTGTTTTTTGGAAAAAGAGACAAAGTTGCTAACGCGGGTTTGATTCGGAGTTGGAATCGATTCGCGTCTCCACGGGCGCCGGCCGGGCCGAGTTCTCGCCCCTGCCCTGGGGGGGGGGGACGACTTGGCGTCGCTTCGTTTTGATTTGGGGGGAGGGGGGAGGCTGAATTGTCTCGGGCCCCAGAAAGGAAAGTTTTTGAGGCCGCGGAGCTGGGCGGGTTTGTGTGACTGACTCCCCAGACCCCCAATTCTCGGGGCGGGGCTGGGCGGGGGGGTTGTTTAAGGCGCGATCCTCGCTGGAGTGAATTCGTTTTGCTCGGATCTGTTAAGGGAGCGAGCAAACCGGGGGTTGAATTTGGGTTTGCGCCCCCCCCCCCCCCCCGTCCCGTTTAATCGGTACATTAAGCGGGGGAGGGGTTGAGCTCAGGAACTGCTTTTAAAGGCAGGACCCACACTAACCCCCCCCCCCCCCCAAAAAAAAAAACTCAGCCGCCAGGGGCTGCCTCTGCTAGCCCGGGGAGCTCCCCGTCTCCCCTCCGCCCGGGATTGATTGATTGATTTTGGGGTTTGGCTGGGGAGACCCGCGATCCGGTGCGGATTGAGTGTCTGGCCGGTCGGGGTAACTTACAAACATGGCCCGCTCCCTAGAGGGGTCCCCCGCTCCGACTGGGTGGGGGGGGAGAGGAGAAATTGCCAGCGGCCAGGAAAGGGTTAAAGTGACCTAGAATGGCGTTCCTCCCCGCCTCCATAGCGAGCTGTTGTGGGTGGGTGGGGGGGGGGGGGCTGTGTGTGTGGGGGGGTGAGCAGGGCTCCTCTGGATCGGTGGAGGACCCCCTTGGTGCAGGGAGGGGGAAGCTTCGGGGCTGGGGGCGACTGGCCGCGTGTGTGGGGGGGGAATGCAGCGACTTTTGGGTGCAATGGGAACTTGGGGGGGGGGGGTGAGCGGTGGAGGACCCCTTGGGGTGTGTGTGGTGGAGGGGGGGGCAGTGGAAAGAGTCAAGGAGAAAGGGTAGTTTCCCGCTTTAGGTTTACACCAGGGAGGTGTCCACACCATAGGAATCTGCCCCTCTTCGGTTGTGTCATTTCTCTTCTCCTCTGCCGCCGCCCCCCCATGGATTTCTTGGGGGGCACCTCACTTTTTCCACTCCCAGTGCCCTGCCATCGCTTGCCGGCCCCCCGCCCCATGGTGGGCTGGCGGAAGGGCCCCTTGTGGGGTGGGTGGGTGCCAGTATAAAACCCTCCCTCCCTCCTGGGCCCAGCCCGAGTACTTTATAAATAACCCTGGGCCCTGGGCCAAGCCCTGTGAGTCACCACCGAGCTAAGCCTCGCCCCCCCCTCCCCGAAGAGCTGGGGAGAGCCAGGTGCCAAGTTTGCTGTAGGCAAAGTGGCCATGCTGGGGGGGGGAGGTGGGGGGTGTATCTCTGTAGTGGGGCAGTGCCAAGCTCCCGGGGCATCTGTGCTAGGTGCCGCCGCCGCCTTCGGTGTCAGAGCCGGGCATTAACCCCCCCTTTTTTTCTCTCCCCCCCCCCTCCCCCCGCCCCACAGAACCTCCTCAACCTGAATCTGAGCGAGGAGCGGGACGCCCCGGCCGGCTCCGAGCCCCTGGGGGGCAGCGGCGACTCCCACGTCTGGCCCCTGCGCACGGTGTGGAGCCCCAGCACGGAGCGGGCCCGTTCCCCGCCCCCCCGCCCCCCGTTCCGCACCGACCGCTCCCTCAGCCTGATCGAGGGCCGGGCCCTGCCGCCCCCGCCGCCCGGCTTCCCCCCGCTGCAGCCCCCGGCGGCCCCCGCCCTCTCGGCCCGCTACAAGACGGAGCTGTGCCGCACCTACAGCGAGACGGGCCGCTGCCGCTACGGGGCCAAGTGCCAATTCGCCCACGGGGCCGGGGAGCTGCGGAGCCTCAACCGGCACCCCAAGTACAAGACGGAGCTGTGCCACAAATTCTACCTCCACGGCGAATGCCCCTACGGCTCCCGCTGCCACTTCGTCCACTACCCGGAAGAGCGGGGGCTGGCCGCCTCCCCGCAGGTCCTGCGCCAGAGCCTTAGCTACACCGGGGTGCCGGCCGGCCGCCAGGGCTCCCCGCCGCCCGGCATCTCCGACCCGGCCTCTTTCGCCCGGGCGCCCTCCAGCTCCCCGCCGCCCGCCGGCGACCTCCTCTCGCCGCCCTTCGCCCGCCTCAACTCGGAGCCCGTCCCTCGCATGGCCACGCTGGGAGAGGCCCTGGCCGCCTCCGCCGCCCCCGGCGGGCGCTGCACCTGCCGCTGCGGCGGCACCGCCAGGCGGGGCACCATCGAGAGCCCCCGGGACTATTTCGCCGCCGCCCCGGGGACGCCCGTGGCCGCCGGCCTCCCCAGGACCCCTTCGGCCAACTCGCTCTCCGACCAGGATTGCTACAGTAGCTCGGGCAGTCTCAGCGGCTCCGAGTCGCCCGTCTTCGAGATGCTGCCCACCAGCGGCACCTGGAACGGGACCCGCCGGCTGCCCATCTTCAACCGCATCTCCGTGTCGGACTGAGCGGGGCGGGGGGACTTGGAATAGGATCCAGGCCAAGGGAGGGGATCGAATGGGGTGGGGTTAGATGCATTTATGGGCGGGGTTGCAATCAGCTCCTGGGAGCAAAAGGTGACCCTCTGGTCCCTCCAGGCACTGCCCCCTGGCCCCTCCAGCTGCTGGTCCAGATGTTTGGGGAAGGGACAGCAGCTCCTCTGCCAGATGTTGGCAGGAGCTGCTCCTGTCTGGGGCGGGGTGTGGAATGGAAGGGGATTGGGGTGGCCTCCCCTGGTGTGGGACATGAGCTCCCCACAGTGGGGGAGGGAACGGGGGGGGGGGGACGACGGACGGATTGCACAACACAGATGCCAGATGTGCAAGGCAAGCTCTCTGCCTGGCCAGATGGAGCCACGCCTTTTAAGTAACTTGCTCCTGCTACCTAGCACTGAATGTTGCCATATGGGCACTAAAGGCCAGGGCTAGCAGGGGCCGCTGCCCCCCTCCCCCCCGGTATATAGACCATCACCCCGCCTTGTCCTAGAAGTGCCAGATGCCACAGTGCCTTGCCCACCCCCCTGCTGTCTGTCCGGGAGTGCTCCCCTGCTTCGAGTCAAGGACTTCCCCGTGTCCGGCTTTCCACCGGACTCGCCTGCATTACGGAGGGTGAGGGATAAGCCCCGTGTGGGGCCGGCGTGCATCCCTGAAAACGGATGGACTGGGTGGGGGGAGGGGTGCCGTTTTATGCCCGGTATGTAGCATTTTTGGGGGGTGTCCGGCGTGGGATAAATTTGGCTCTAATGGTGGTGCTTTCCTCCCCCGCCTTTACCCTTATTTCATGCTGTGAATATTTCCGGAAGGGTTCCCTGAATTTTTTGGGGGAGGGGGGCCTCAGATCCATCCTGCTTCACCCCCTTTCAGGAGCTGGAGGGGGGGGGGGGGGCTGTCCAAGAACAACACAAGCGTCCTCCACTATCCTTCTGAAATACTGGAGTAGCACGATGCTGTAGCCTTTTGCGGCGTGATGCTTTTTGCTACTCCAGGGGCTACCCACCCTCTGATTTAAAAATATAAATACTCCAGTAACACCCCCTAACCTTGGAGTCACTTTTTTTTTTTTTAAACAAGCAATGGCCTATTTTGGCTCATTACGGGAGTGCTTCCCCTAGGGTTAGTGTGCGAGCTCTCTTCACTTGATTCAGTGGTTTTCAACTTTTTAATTTTTTATTATTTGTGGACCCCTAAAAAATTGCAGATGGAGGTGTAGATCCCTTTGGAATTCTTTGACGTAGTCTTCTGCAGCCCCCCCCCAGGGGTTGATGGACCACAGGTTGAAAACGACTGGACTTAATTAGTACAAAACTTTTTGTTTTAAGTTGGCGAGGAAGGGGGGGTATTAATCTGCAAAGACAGTGGTGTTACTGCAGTATTTATGCTCCAATATATCTTAAAGAGGAAGATGAGACTATGAGCCATCAAGATCTCTGGGTGGAGCAGGAAGACAGCACTGTAATATCGGGCAGTTTGCAATGAAGATGTGGTGTCCCCTGTCCCTCCCAGAATCCAAACGAGGTTATGGGGAGGGAGGGGGGTCTTTGTTCCACCCTGCCCACCCCCAGTTAGCCACCCCATTCGATGCTTGGTCAATATGACCGCAATGTTGACCTTGATTTCCAGGGAGTGGGTGTCCAAAGCCATAGTGTTAAACCGGTCGGCCCTTGCCATGTAGCGAGAACTCTGTGAAGGGGTGGGGGGGGGGGAGATGCGGAGTTTGCCTTGCCTGCCTCCTTGCGCAAAGCGAAGTGGTGAAGTGCTCCCCGATCCTGCCCGGCCTCTCCTCTTGCTTGCAGCTGGTGTAAATCAGGAGGAAATGGACTTACACCAGTGTTGCCAACCCCATGTGATCAAACTCGTGACCTCCCCCAGCCCCCAAAATAAATCTTGAGCTTGCTTTTAAAAGGCTACAGGTTTTTAAAAACCAATAAATCCATTTGGATTTGCCATGTTCAGGGTTCCCGTTTGCCAGCATTTTCCCCAAACCCCGCAGGCTAAACTTGTCTTTTTCAGTACGGCTCTGGTCACATGACTCCCAAAGCTGGGGGTTTCAGAACCGCACTGAACATCACATGGCTTTAGCAACACTGGTATCAAGCTCCGAATCCCTCTGTGGTCGCTTGTGACGTGCCCACTTTGCGGCTCGGAGGCCTAACGAGATCTTTCATGTTCCGTTTTCTGTGCTAACGATTCCCTGCTTTTTAAGTGTTGCTCTTGGAAACGAAAACCAAACAAGCTGATGTTTACCTTTGTAATGATAGACCAGAAACCAAAATTTATTTATAGAATTTTATTTATTCAAGACAGAATTTTATATAATATTTATCTTTTTGTAATATTCTGAAATAATATATATTTTTTCCGTGTTATTAAAAAGTTAATTAAAGAGAACCCAGCACGATGTAACCGTGAAGCGATATAAGTGACAAATGCTTTTTTAATCATCATTGTGGTGTTTTATTGCTGAATCTTGAGGATTTAAAAAAAAAAAAAGAAAGATGGTGGAAATAATAATAAAACAAAGCCAGCCATGAGACTGGGCAGTTTTTGTGTTCTTTGGGATGGGCCTACAGTCGGGGCAGCGTGATGGCTCAGGGTACCCCCACCGCCAGTCTCCCCTTATCTCATGTGAAGAGTATAGAGCACAGAACATGCACAGAGGGGCTGAAATTCCATTATGGGACACCATGTGTTGGTGGGTGTCTGTCTACCCCGCCCCCCCCTGCTGTCTGAGCATCTCACAGAACATGGGGCGGGGGTGTTTAATAAGAAGGGGGGTGGAATCATCAAAGGCCTAACTGCACAGAGGCTGAACAGGAAACATCCTCTGTCCCGAACAGCCTCTGCTCTAAACCTATCCAAGATAGGGGAAACTGAGGCAGGGCTCAATAAAGAGGATGGATGGCCCAGTGGTTAGGGGACATCTGTTGGGAGTTAAGTCCTGACACCCAGCTCCCCAAAGGGATCTAGGCACCTCCTCTAGCCTGAAGGGAGAGTTCTCGATTTCATAAATAAGCTTTGCAAGAACAATCGCCGCTCAGGGATTTTCAACGGGTGCAGGTGAGCCTATAAGCACCTGCCTCTAACGCAGCCAGTACAGGTATCTACCTGGCCATAGAGCCCCATTGCTCTAGTAAGGGGGTTATTGTCCTACCTGCACTGGGGGGACACAGAAAGCACTCCCTCTGTTTTACTGGTAGCAGTAGTGGGATTTTCAATTTAATCACAAAACTGCCTGGATTAGGGTGGGAAATTTTTCCATTCCCGTCACCCATCTGCCTGGAGTGCAATCATGGGCGGACCTACCCCAGTTCCCTTTAATCAAGCTAGCTGAGGTTCACATGAGGGCAAGTCATTACCATGGGGTGTGGGTGCGTTTGTCTGGCCCTGCGCTGAAACCTGCGGCTTGCTGCTCCAGGCCGGCTAGGTCAGGGCTGAGGGTGGGGGGTTTCAGTGGCTGCTCAAGCACAGGCCCCTTTTGGTGGCATTTTGGCAGAGGGGCCCCTGGAATGCTCCTCCCGCCCCCCCCCCCACAATCCCCTGGATCATCTGGGCGGCCCTGGGCAAGGTTAAAGCTAGCGTGGGTACGTCCGCTGCAATCTTCCCCCTGAGACGCCGGATCGGTTTAGATTTGTCTCGGGCCTGCCTGAGCGGCGGCACGTCCCCAGGTGATGAGCGCAGTCCAGACAAGGTGTTTCCTTCCCTCTCTTCACTGGCTGCTCCCGTCACGGCTGACGCCAGCAGGGCGCGGCCGGCCCCTGCCGAGGGCACGTCAACAAAGCTCTTTGCGCAAGGCCCCGGCCCCTCCCAGACAGGAGGAACCGGCCTGCTGAGTGGCCCCCGCCCGCTGCCTTCGGTAAACAGGCCGGCTTGGGAAACCCAGCCGAGCAAGGCCGAGGGGGAGCAATTGGGCCCAGGCGAGAAGCCGCCCAAGGTGGGGCCCCAAACACTGGGGCACCAGGAGGCCGATTCCCTCGTGATCGGTTTCATCCCATCACCCCCCGTGCCAAACTTCGCCGGCCCTAGCCGGTGCTTGGCAGGAGCAGTGCTGGGAGACCTGTGTGTGTTCAGGCCAGAAGGGAACACCAGATCATCAGCTTTGACCTCCCTACAGGAGAGAGCTGCCCTCGCGGTATCAATGGGAAGCTCAGGAAGCACCGAGAGGCCCTAGCAGAGATCCAGGCCCCTTTGTGCCAGGCGCTGCACAGACCCCGGCCGAGATCAGGGCTCCCATCGTGCCAGGCGCTGCACAGACCCCGGCCGAGATCAGGGCTCCCATCGTGCCAGGCGCTGCACAGACCCCGGCCGAGATCAGGGCTCCCATCGTGCCAGGCGCTGCACAGACCCCGGCCGAGATCGGGGCCCATCGTGCCAGGCGCTGCACAGACCCCGGCCGAGATCAGGGCTCCCATTGTGCCAGGCGCTGCACAGACCCTGGCCGAGATCGGGGCCCATCGTGCCAGGCGCTGCACAGACTCTGATCACGATTGGCTAGCATAGGGGGTGGCTTTGGCTTGGAATCCCCCTCTGCAGCCAGGCCGGAGGGATTCTCCCTAGAGAGGCGGGCTGGGGTCTCATGGCGGCTGCATTGCTCCTGCTCCGTGGGGTCAGCCTCCAGGCCGACCGCGGGGATCTCACTCCTGGTAGGTGCTTCTGGGCGCGTGGCTGCTGGCTGGGGGCGCCGTTCCGCTGGCTTTGGTTTGGGCTTGTTCTTTGTGGTGGTGGTCCCCGCCACTTTCCCCTGGCATGGGGGCTAAAGGGGGTTCTCCATGGGGCTCCTTGCAGCTCGGTTCCTTTGACCCGCAAGCTGGGGGCTCGGAGCCGGCCTGCCAGTGTTGCTGAGTGTAGGTCAGGCTATTGCCTATGCTACTATAAAATCTGCCTCTCGAATGGGCAAATCGGTTTCCTGGTCCGGGAGCAGTTTGTTTTGGCCGGCACAGGAGGGACTCGGGAGCGTTGGGTTCCTGTTTTTACCCTTGTCCCTGCCGTTGAAGCCGTTTTTTCCAGTGCGTCTCCATCTCACTCCCGATGAGCCGGGTGAGGAAGCACGTGGGGGCGTGGCCAAGATAGATAGGCCTCTGTTAGGTTCGAAGTATGGCCGCTCCCCGCTGCGTCTCCCTGATCCTTGGCCCTCTCCGTCTCGCCTCGATGGCCTCTCGAAATATTAACCGAGGGCGTGATGGTCATAAAAGGGCACAACCCTGGGAAGTTCTCCACCCAGAACTGACTGATCTCGTCCTCCTGTAAGAGAGGCGCTCAGACCCCGCTAAGCCGGGAGGGGCTTGGCTGAAGGCACGGGAAGGGGACGCGGTCTCGGGTCATGGCTCCGATGTTGGCTGGGGAAGCCGTTCTCTTTTCCACGGGGACACGGATCCTCTCTGGGCAGGAGATTGCCCGGGGCCGGCTCCTCCGGGTAGAGACGCATATGGACGCTGTGGTTTTCACGGTGCGTTCCCCTGCTCTGGGCCGAGAGCGCGGCTCCTTTTCTGCAGACATTTGCCCAAGCCACTCTGTGCTGTGACCCGGATAATAATATTGCCCTGGGAGAGGATTTTAATCCCACTGTAGATTATGTTTTAGGCAGGAACCACGCCAGCTGTCAGCCAGGGAACTGTACTGTCTCCTGCAGACCTTTGGGTTTGTAGCTGTTTGGAAGGTGACGGCCACCCCCAGCCGTCATCTTTCACTGAAGATTCATTTTGAATTCCTGGCGATGCCAGGACAATCCTGGAGGCTTGGCCGCCCTATGCAAGGCGGCCTGCAGAAATGGTGCTGCCTCCTGCCTGGATTCGCCTTTCAAGGACGGGTTTGTATCGTCAACAATCTTGTGACCTCCGAGTCGGGGCACCGGCTAGTGCGGCTGGGCCCTCTCCCAGGCCTTTTGCACCGGATTCCGAGGGATTTTAACCATTTTTTTTAATAGTTACTGATGGCTGCACCCTGCTGTGCTGTTCCTGCCATGAGATGAGGGTGGGGGCACCAGTGGCTCATTGATTTAGTCTGCAGGGTGGCGGCATCTGACCCCAGGTCTGTTCAGCAGGTGCTGTGTGTGACGGGTTGGATCACAGAAACCCCTTTGGGACGGCCACCTGATGCGCTGGGACTACCTCTGAGCCCGTTTTCCCTGGCAGCTTGGGACGTCAGAACCCCACCTGGTTGTGCCAGACACGCTAACCTGCTACAAACACAGACCCAGGTCTGAACCACGTCTCCCACAAGACGTGTTTTCAGTTAAGCTGCAGGCTTAACTGAAAACAGCTTAAGGAGTGCTCCTGTCTCCAACACTCAGGTACCCAGCTCCCAATGGGGTCCAAACCCCAGATAAATCCATTTTACCCTGTATAAAGCGCACACAGGGT
Source organism: Chelydra serpentina (assembly GCA_037349315.1). Classification (NCBI taxonomy): domain Eukaryota; kingdom Metazoa; phylum Chordata; order Testudines; family Chelydridae; genus Chelydra; species Chelydra serpentina. Next base: position 1,491,938 of record JBAIAC010000203.1, read on the forward strand.
AAACGCATCAATTGTTCGCCCTCTATAACACGGATAGAGAGATATGCACAGCTGTTTGCCCTCCCCCCACCCCCCTGCTCCCAGGTATTAATACATGGTTAATTAATAAGTAAAAAGTGATTTCATTAAATACAAACAGTAGGACTTAAGTGGTTCCAAGTAATAACAGACAGAACAAAGTGAATTACCAAGCAAAATAAAATAAAACACACAAGTCTAAACCTAATACAGTAAGAAAGTGATTACAGATGAAATCTCACCCTCAGAGATGCTCCAGTAAGCTTCTTTTACAGACTAGCCTTCTTCTAGTCTGGGTCCAGCAACCACTCACACCCCTGTGGTTACTGTCCTTTGTTCCAGTTTCTTCCAGGTATCCTTTGGGGGCGGAGAGGCTACCTCGTGAGCCAGCTAAAGACACAATGGAGGGGTCTCCCAGGACTTTATATAGTTCCTCTCTTGTGGGTGGACACCCCTGTGTAGAAGCCCCAGCTGCAAGATGGAGTTTTGGAGTCACATGGACAAGTCACATGTCTTGACTCAGAACTTTACAGGTGGCGGCCATTGTTCACATGCTACCTTGAACGTCCCCAGGTAGACTTCTCATGTGTATTGGAGTCTTCCAAGATCAATTGTCCGTTAAGTGTTTCTTGACTGGGCACTTCACTTGCAAATTCCTTTCTTCAGAAGCTGACCAAATGCCTTACTAAGGCTACTTAAAATCAAACAAGTACACAGCCAATATTCATAACTTTGAACACAAAAAGGACACATGCATGCAAATAGGATGAATATATTCAGTAGCTCATAACCTTTGCAGAGATATGTTACATGGCATATGTAGCATGAAACATATTCCAGTTATGTCATATATACATTCATAAAGCATATATCCATAAAGCATTTTGGGGTGCAACGTCACACTGTGTTCTCCTCCCCGCTGGCCCGGAAGCCCTTGCCTTCCCTCTCCTCCATGGTGCTGGGGGGGGATGATCTTTGACTTTCACCCCTTTTTGCTGGCCCCGGGTTGATTGCAGCATCTGGATTTGCCACTGTTCCAGTTCAGTGGGCTGCCAAGTATTGGCAGGCAGTTTTTGCGGGGGTTGTTCTTCTGGCGGGGGCATCCTTTGTCCCCCTCACTAGATAGCTTCTCCCCGTCTGTGGACGAGATCCTTATGCAACCAGGCAGACTGTTTTCCTGGAAGGGTTTGGTGAATGTTCCTTTTGCACCCGTGATCAAGAAGCAGGTCTACAGCATGAACAGAAGAACGGCCTTACTGGTTCAGACCAATGGTCCATCCAGCCCAGTATCCTGTCCACCGTCAGTGGCCAATGCCAGGTGCTCCGGAGTGAGTGGACCTAACAGGTAATGATCAAGTGATCTCTCTCCTGCCATCCATCACCCCGCTCTGACAAAAACAGAGGCTAATGACACCATTCCTTATCGTGGTTAGTAGCCATTAATGGACTTCATCTCCATGAATTTATAGCATGGAGGTTTGCCACCCTCTCTGATCGTCCTGAATCAGCCTGGCGGCCCACCCCTGGTGACTCTCTGTCCCCAGCTTGGGCACTGTTGTACAAACCTCCTCCCAAGGCTGCTCTCCGGTGACTTGCAGCAGAGGGTCTTGCATAACGTGGCAGCAGCTGACCGCGGCGTGCACTCTCTCACCCCGGAGGCGTCTGCGCCGGGTTCCCTTTCCAGCCGGCTTTCGACACCTACATGGCTCAGGTCCGATTTCTCTTTATTTATCGCCGCAGCTTTTCAGCCCTTCGCAGATTGAGATCCAGAGCTCGCATCTGGCCATCTTCCTGCCTGGTTCTTTGTTTTGCTGGGTGAGGCAAAACTAGACATTTAGAAATGGGGAGGGATAGCTCAGTGGTTTGAGCATTGGCCTGCTACACCCAGGGTTGTGAGTTCAATCCTTGAGGGGGCCATTTAGGGATCTGGGGCAAAAATTGGGGATTGGTCCTGCTTTGAGCAGGGGGTTGGACTAGATGACCTCCTAAGGTCCCTTCCAACCCTGATATTCTATGATTCTATGAAATCTCACCAGAACAGACCGGCCTCAGCATACAGTGATGTGACATGCCAGGCCTGTATGTGGCCCGGCTGTGGGTTGATTACCCCGTCTATAAATTGACTTGTAACCTGGACACTTTTGGGGGCGTTAACAATCGTTTGGGTGAACGTTGATGCTGCTGCTTTAGTGATTACGGTGACCAGACAGCACATGTGAAAAATCGGGACGGGGATGGGGGGTAATAGGAGCCTATATAAGGAAAAAAAACCAGAATCGGGACTTTCCCTATAAAATCGGGACATCTGGTCACCCTATTAGTGATCCATGTTTAATGTTCACTTAAGCCATGTTGTGCTTTATTTTATTCATATCTTTTGGGGGTATATAGTGTAATTTAATAACATTTTTAATTGTTTTTAATGTGATGTTTATGGGAATAAAGGTGATTTTCATGTCACTTCTCTCTCTCTCTCGTTCCAACCTCTCTGGCAAACAGGGAACGTCTGATCCACTATCACAGCTCCATCCTCTCGGCCTGTTCCCGAGCACGAGGCAGGGGCAGTGCCTGGCATCTGCCCAGCGAGGCAATTTGGCTCAGAGCAATGTGAGCCGCTCGGCCAGAGAGTAAAGTTTGGGGAAGGAAATCAAAGTACAGGGACGCCCTGTCCTGCTGCCTCACTCGCATGCAAACACGCTCCCATCACATTAATAACAGGGTGGCACTGTTTGCCTTGCAGCCATCCACCATCCCGACACATCTATCTATCTATCTATCTATCTATCTATCTATCTATCTATCTGTCCCCATACACCCCCTCTCTCCATACATCATATCTATCTCTCTATCTAATCTCCAAACACACTCACCTCTTTCTTTCTTTCTTTCTTTCTTTCTTTCTTTCTTTCTTTCTTCCTTTCTCACTCCCAGGCAGCAGGTTTAAAACAAATAAAAGGAAATATTTCTTCACACAACATGCAGTCAACCCGTGGAACTCCTTGCCAGAGGATGTTGTGAAGGCCAAGACTATAACAGGGTTCAAAAAAGAACTACATAAATTCAAGGAGGTTAGGTCCATCAATGGCTATTAGCCAGGATGGGCAGGGACGGTGTCCCTAGCCTCTGTTTGCCAGAAGCTGGAATGAGCGACATGGGATGGAGCACTTGATGATCACCCGTTCTGTTCACTCCCTCTGGGGCACCTGGCACTGGCCACTGTCAGAAAACAGGATACTGGGCTAGATGGACCTTTGGTCTGACCCAGTCTGGCCGTTCTTATGTTCCCTCTTGCCCCACGTGTCTCTCTTTCTCTCTCTCTCTCTCTCCTTCCATGGCGCCAAAGTGAAGTTACTCAGGAGTACCTCAGCCCCCCAGCACTGGGTGAGGCTCAGGAATTCTGGGGGTTTGGGCCCAAGCGGCACCCCCGAAGTCCAGCCCTTTGGGGCAGAGCAATGAGCTGCCCAGAGGAGGCCCTGGAGTTTGTTGGGGCTCTTTGCTAGTAACATGCTTGAGTGGCAAATTTCAGCTCCTGAGTGACACGGCTCACAGGCCCACAAGTTTGCGGCGGCTCAGCTCCAGCGGTTTCGGGCCACGCTCTTACCCAGCCGGTGAGTTGAACTCTTCCTGGGGTGCTTACTTAGAAGTTGAACTCACCTGCCATCCCGTCACGTCAAGGCCCAGCCAGCTGGTGCGCCGGGCTGGTCCTGAACTCCAGAAAGACACCCAGGACGTCCCAGGGGTTTCGCAAGCCCACCCGCTCGTCTCTGTTTCAGGCCGCGCTGCAGATGTCCCCAGCCCGGCAGGAATGGCCAGACGGGCTGTGTCAACGGCAGAGGCCCTGTTATGAAGTGGCCGTGGTGTGAGTGCTGAAGGATGTGAGATATGGGGCACGCGCTGAGCTGTCAGAGGGGATACTTCACAGGCCAGCGGGCAGGGAATATTGTTTGGAAGACCGTCCCTGGACTGTGCGGGAGCTTTGGAGGTAACAGAACCCAGGAGTTCTGGCTCCCAGCACCTCTCCCCCTGCCCCCCCGCCCCGCCCCACCCTGCTCTAACCAATAGTCCCCATTCCCCTCCCAGAGCTGGGAACAGAACCCAGGAGTCCTGGCTCCCGGCCCCCCACCCTCTAACCACTAGCCCCCACTCCCCTCCCAGAGCTGGGACAGAACCCAGGAGTCCTGGCTCCCCACCCTCTAACCACTAGCCCCCACTCCCCTCCCAGAGCTGGGACAGAACCCAGGAGTCCTGGCTCCCCACCCTCTAACCACTAGACCCCACTCCCCTCCCAGATCTGGGACAGAACCCAGGAGTCCTGGCCCCCCACTCCCTAACCACTAGCCCCCACTCCGCTCCCAGAGCTGGGACAGAACCCAGGAGTCCTGGCTCCCCACCCTCTAACCACTAGACCCCACTCCCCTCCCAGAGCTGGGGATAGAACCCAGGAGTCCTGGCTCCCAGCCCCCCACCCTCTAACCACTAGACCCCACTCCCCTCCCAGAGCTGGGAACAGAACCCAGGAGTCCTGGCTCCCCACCCTCTAACCACTAGACCCCACTCCCCTCCCAGAGCTGGGACGGAACCCAGGAGTCCTGGCTCCCAGCCCCCACTCCCTAACCACTAGCCCCCACTCCCCTCCCAGAGCTGGGGATAGAACCCAGGAGTCCTGCCTCCCAGCCCCCCCTGCTCTACCCACTAGCCCCCACTCCCCTCCCACCGTCAGCAATGGAGCCCAGGCGCCCTGACTGCCTGTAGGGCTTGTGTTTACCACCTGCCGACTCTTTCCAGGCTGGAGAAAGTGACGCGACCCTGTGCAAGTCCCCTGCGCGGAGACGTCTGCTGCCCCCCCCCCCCCCCGCGGCCTCCCCAGCTTCCCCTGTGCAATGGAAAGGGGAAGTGGCCCCCACCTCTCTCTGCAGCAGCTCGACACATTCAGTTCCTGTGGTGGCGCAATTGTAGGGCCAGGGCCAGGGCCAGGGCCGCGGGGGTGGGGGGGCGGCTTCCGCTTTCCTACTGCAGGGAGGGGAACTGGGCTTGTCAGCGGACGGTGGGGGTGGGGGGCGCGAGAGCTGCCTTGGCAAGGGAGGGAGACTGGCTGAGCTGCCGGGCCTGTTTCATGTCAGCCCCACGGCCCAGCTGGGGAGTGGGGTAGAGGGGAGCGCTCCTTGCTAGAGGATGATCTGCCGCGGGAAACTGCAGCTCCAGGCCTGGCCTGGCCAGGGGGACACACAGGGACTGGCTGGGCCAGGGGGACACACAGGGACCAGCTGGGACGCAGGGGGATGGGACGCAGGGACCTGCGGGGCCAGGGGGACACACAGACCAGCTGGGCCTCAGGGGGACGGGACGCAGGGACCGGCTGGGCCTCATGGGGACGGGACGCAGAGACCGGCTGGGCCTCAGGGGGACGGGACGCAGGGACCGGCTGGGCCTCAGGGGGACACACAGGGACTGGCTGGGACGCAGGGGGATGGGACGCAGGGACCTGCGGGGTCAGGGGGACACAGAGACCGGTTGGGCCTCAGGGGGACGGGACATAGGGACTGGTGGGGCCAGGGAGACACACAGAGACCAGCTGGGCCTCAGGAGGACGGGACACAGGGACCGGCGGGGCCAGGGGGACACACAGAGACTGGCTGGGCCAGGGGGACACACAGAGACTGGTTGGGCCTCAGGCGGACGGGACACAGGGACCGGCTGGGCCTCAGGGGGACACACAGAGACCGGCTGGGCCTCAGGGGGACACGCAGAGACCGGCTGCGCCTCGGGCGGACACAGGGACCGGCAGGGCCAGGGGGACACACAGAGACCGGCGGGGCCAGGGGGACACACAGAGACTGGCTGGGCCTCAGGAGGACGGGACACAGGGACCGGCGGGGCCAGGGGGGGACACAGAGACCGGCTGGGCCTCAGGGGGACGGGACACAGGGACCGGCTGGGCCTCAGGGGGATGGGACACAGGGACCGGCTGGGCCTCAGGGGGACACGCAGAGACTGGCGGGGCCAGGGGGACACACAGAGACCGGCTGGGCCTCGGGGGGACACAGGGACCGGCAGGGCCAGGGGGACACACAGAGCCCGGCTGGGCCTCGGGGGGATGGGACGCAGGGACCGGTTGAGCCAGGGTGGGATGATATAGAGACTGGCTGGGCCTGGGGACAGCATAGAGACTAGCTAGGCCGGCGGGAGGCTCCCAGGCGTCCCGGGGACCCTCTCTGGCTCAGGCACTTGTCCCAGGCCAGCCTGGCTGTAGGGGACTCTGTTTGCAGCATAGCAGAAGGCCGAGCCTTCTGGGGGTGCCTTTAGCCCCCTCCCCCCCTGCTCCTGAGCCTATATTGCCTCAGCCTCTCTGACCCTGGACGCTGCTCAGCACCATCTCCCTCCTCCGTGGGGCGCCGGTTCGAACCCCATTGGGTGAGACGAGTCTAGCTGGGCTCAGCTCGGCTCCGACGGTCCCTGCCACGCACAGGGGAAAAACCTAGAGCCGTGGCGCAAATGGGCCACGGTCACTGACCTCCCCTCTCCTAGCTACTTCCACGGACCGTGGTGTCTGGGTGCCTCGCAATCTGGAAGTGGTTTATCCTCCCACCACTTTGTGGGGCAGGGCAGGGCCACTACCCCCATTGGCCAGGTGGGAAAACTGAGGCACCAAGCGGCTAAAGGCCTCTGTGGCCGAACAGGGCACTGAACCTGAGCCAGATGACGGGACCCCCCCTCACCCACCCTTCCTCGGTCTCCACTCCGTTCCCAGAGCTGGGTCGAGAACTGGCAGGCCCGCCCCGGCCTAAGCGCCTGGGCGCCCTCCCCCCTTCCCCCTACGAGTGGGCTGAGTCCAACACGAGCCAACGGCTGGGAGACGACGCTGGACAAATTCAGCCTGGAAAGAAGGTTTCCATTTTTAACGGGGAGGGTAATGAACCACCGACCAGGGGGTTGTGGTGGATTTTCCACCACCGGCAATTATTAAATCAAGATGGGTTGTTTTTTCCTACGCGTTATCTGGAGGCTATTTTCTGGCCTGTGTTGTCTGGGGGGGGGGGCGGGGGGGGGCTGTCAGACGAGATGGTCACAATGGGACCCTCTGGCCTTGCAATCTATAAAAACCCGGGTCTTGGCTAGCACCCGAAACGCTGGGCACCCCCTCTCTTTCCCCCTGGGACCCTACCCAGGCTGAGGACAGGCTGTGGGGTGTCAAGAGAAATCCCCGCCTCGCAGGGCCCAGCGTCCGCTCCCCCCCACCGGCTTTCCCCCCCAGCACTTTGCAGTGTCTATATTTGGCGCTGACTGGTGGTTTTTCTATTTTTCTATTGCAGATCAGTGAGTGACGTCCCAGGTAGGAAACTCACAAGACTGTGGGGGTGGGGGATGGTGGTGGGGCGGGGGGTTACTGCGCAGCTGCCACGTGCGAGGAGGTTGGGGGCACTGGGGTGGCTGTGGAGCCAACAGGGAGAAATTTGGGGGGGGGGGCTGTGCCCCACCCCACCCGCTGGGCTGCCTCACCCTCTGGCACACCCTGGTGGGAACTCAGTGCTGGGGTGGAGGCTGAGGAGGGGGGCGGGGGTGTCCCTCCACCCCGAACCTGCATGAAGACCCCCCCCCAAAGAAACCCACCCTAGCGATGTGACGCAGGTAGCCCTGGGCTTCCCCCACTCCTGGCCCACTGGGGCTGCTGAGTAGGATCCCCCGCTCCCTGCCGCCCGCATTTCCCATTCCTGCTCTCCTGCCCTCCCTCCCACGCAACTCCAGCCGGCCAGCCATAAAAGGCAATGCGAGGAACTGACACCAGCAGTCACTGGGTGGGGGGAGGAGGAGGGGGGGGAAACCTACGCAGTTCACAGCAAGCGGGGTGCCCCCCCCCATGCTGCTGAGACAGCAGGGCCTCGCATACAGAGGCATAGCCAACATGTCAGGACACCGGGGTTCCATTCCTGGCTCTACTGACCGACCCCCAAGCGATTCACTTCTTTCCTGCCTCGGTTTCCCCACCCTTTGTCTTGGTAGACTGCTCGCTGGGGCGGGAGCTGCGTCTGGGCAGCATCGGGCACGACGGGGGTTCTGATCTCGATAAGGCTGCAGCAACAAAGGGAACGTTACCCCGGAGTCAAAGTCCAGCTGGCTGCATGCATCGAAGGCGCACGATGGCCCAGGTTCTGGGGGGTCAACGTTCAGAACGGCGTCAGGAGCGGGAGCTCTGCGGAAATGGTTACCTGGTCTAAAGCACCGGTGGCTGTTCTTATTAGCCGCGCATAGGCTGCACCCTGCTGAAGTCTGAGCCTGGCTCAGAATCATGTGGCAATGTGTTCCACCAGCTAATTTGCCCTGGGTTTAATTAAAAAAGAAGTGGGTCAAATTCTCTGCTGGGTCAGCTCCGCTGACTCCGATTTCCACCAGCCGGGGCCCGGTATGTCTCGTGATCAGCCCGTGTTCTTGTGTTACAGCAGGAGGGTAAATAATGAAAGACATTGCGTCTAAATCCCCTGGACTGGGTGAAAAAGCCCAACCGTGGTAGGTGTAGCGGCCCAGGGATTACAGCTCGCTCTGGGGTGGGGCCCAGCAGCCGATTAAATAGCCGTGTGGCCTGTGCAGCCCAGGGAGTGACTGTTCAGAGCTGAGATGCAGCCACCTCTGGGGTGGACCGTAGCACCAGGTTAGTGGCAGACAAGTTTAGGACAGGCAGGAGGTCAGACTTTGTGCAGGAGGTCAGACTAGATGATCATAATGGTCCCTTCTGACCTAAAAGTCTATGAGAACCCTATATTTCACTTAAAGAGGATGTTGAGACTCATGAGAACGTCTCTACCGGGGCAGCGAGCGGCCAGCCGCCAAGCGTGCGCCTCCCTCGCCCCACCGGGGAACGGGGTCAGGAGT